>OX421317.1:1986048-3186048 GCA_949125395.1 Diaphora mendica
AATGAAAGTCTGCGTGAGCGAAGCTGCGTTTAAAAGCTAGTCTTATATATATACTAAAATCAATCGGTTCAATGCATATAATCACGTCTTGTTCTTGACGAGGTAAAGAATGTTTAATACTACGTGATCGATAACATCTCATATCTGTAATCTGCTGACCTAGCTGCTCGGTCTTAGCTATGTATAAATTCTATTGATTTAACAATATATGACGTAGGAATACACTGTAACTATACTATACTTTAGTGAAGTGGCCTGTGCATAACAAAAAACCACAGACTATAAAACAGTACTTGAAATACGATAAATCGATCATATGATAAAAATAATTTGACTTCATGTAAATATTTTTTCTGTAAATTTAATAAAAAAAGGAAATAAAAATAGTATCTATGACTCCAAGATTGATTATTTGCAAGGAGTTAAATCAAAATCTTTGAATTTAGGATCAAACCAAGAGTAAAGAACAATAACTCTGTTCATTCATCTAATTTACTGATTTATATTTTTGTTTATTTCTTACTTAACATAAAAAACCAATAAAGGAATAATTAATATTTAAACTAAAAATATTTAATTAAATTGATTGAAAGTTCTTCATAAATAAGATCGCTTTTCATTTCAAATCGAATCGGTAATGTGCGAGGGCGTCACTAATTTCGAAATTTCTTGAACTGTCAAAAAGAAAATAAACAAATGGACAGAGTATAATGAGTCGTTGCTTGTAAAGTTTTCAAAGTTTATAAAGTTACCTAAAGAGAAGGCCTTACCCGAGGAAGAAGTATGTTTGTTTTGCCGATGAGATATTTTGGTCTGACTCCTCAGTTCAACTTGCGTGTCCTTTACGTTCTGATACATGTTGCTGATCTGATGCAGCAGCCGTAGTAACGGCATGTTTACCTGAAACAGAAAATTATACAGTCCAAAAAATATTTTATATTTAATAGATGTCGGAATGAGGGTATCCGAATAATAAAAGTATTACAAGCATTTGCCACTATCGAACAGTTCCATGAGTCAGGCGAGGTGGGGATGAAATCTATATAAATAGGCGCGATCGGAAACCGGGCAGTTTCTCTTCAGATCTCGCGACGCCCATATCTCTTGATTGTGACATGGGTCACTCCTGAGTCGTAGTAGTTTTCTATTATTTGATTTGTGATTTATTGTATTTATGTGTTTTATATCGTGTATGCTAGTACCGGCTAATTTGTCCTTAATCTCTCCCTTTGATCCGCGTGAGGCGATATTTACCTGTGGGGCAATTGCAAGTCTGGGTGACGAATTCCACAGGGCAGCGCGAAGTATCCGTTTAGTAGTTTATTTACATTCATTAGTGATTGGCTTTAGTCCAGATTGGTCGTATCTGTGATTCATTTTCTCGTTTATTCTCGTGCCGGCCGAAATAGACTACTATGAACACAAACAACTCAAGAGCTTAAAGGTGGTTCGCTACCATTTGACCCCTCTCTCTGGCATCAAGGGGATAACGGGGGTCAATGAAAAAAGTTTTTAGAAGACAGCTTTTTGACAATTGTCCAAAAGCGCATCACGACTTCGACTTCATCCAGCCGTTTCCTAGTGATTATGACTTAAAACTTTTTCTCTATTGAGTATGGATGAGATATGAATTCTATCAGCTTTAATCATAGTATTCATAATTCAGAACATACCTGCTGCGAAATAAACCGTATGCTGATGTTGAAATTCAGCATGGTGCTGATGTGTTTCTTGAGCTGTCCTCGTGAGATGTACAGCACATTCTGCCGCTGGATCAGGTCGTCCACCGCCATATCAGCCACCTTCTTCAGGTCCACGTCAATAGATACCTTCTCGCACAGGAACGCTGGGGTTTCCGAGGGTATGTTTGCGTGAGTTTGGGTACCTGGTGAAGGATAAACAAAATAATAGCACATAATTTGGGGATAGAAAAGTATAACATCACAAGTTGTTATTTAATTTATTATTATATAGAGCGTAGAAATTTGTAAAGAACAGAAAGAAACTCATCTAACTCGATATGAATTTCAATTATTGTCCAAAACCTTGATCACATAGAAAATACTTAAATCACCTTTAACATGAAAAGGGGAGAAGAGAGGGATTCAAAACTACAATCAGCATGATCTTATTTTTGAGATGAATAGGATGAAGTACGTCAGTAGTCTGTAAGTGCTCGTAGGCAGTGCTAACCACTTACTAACTTGGGTAACTATTTATAAGCAATAGAGAATTGTTCAACATGTAAAACTAGTCAAAGACAACTTCGATAAATACATTTTTTTTAAAACAAGCTTTTACTGGATTGCTTCGAGACGAATCAAATGAGTCCAAACTCGATGATTTTGCGACGTTTCTTTACCGAGTTCCTATGGCCACCTTCCAGCTCCAGCATCAGATCAGCTCCATGTTATTATAATATAGTATTGCCACGCTGTATACATATGCTTGCAAAATCGGTTGAAGATATCTGCTTCAAAATTGAGTTGCAAGATTCCACCCCAACTTACAAGCATAGATACATACATTGCAAGTTAATAAAAAGCTTGTAAAATTTAAAGCAGATGAGAAGATAAATAGAGCTACATACCTTTACCCTTGCTAGGGTGTCTTCTGTCTCTTGTCGCGAGCTCGCTCACGACGATGTCAATGCGGAACATGTCCATCCACGCGATGAGGGACAGCTTGGAACCTAACGACTCCAGCACTGGAGCAGCACCACCGCCCTCACCTGTTTTGTTCTTTGATTCGCCTGGAAAAGAGCAGGAACTTCAGTATGTTTCCGAGAAGTAGGTTACAATACCCAAGGGTATTTAATCAATTTTATCCTTCCACTCCGCTCTCACAGAGAATTAAATATACATTAACACACAACGCCATCTAGTCCCAAGCTAAGCAGAGCATGTGTTATGGGTAGTAGACAACTGACACAAATACATATATACTTTTTTTTGTAAATACATACATGTCGGAGGATTGACCGAAAATGATTTTAAAAAAAGGCTGTGACGTCAGCCTCGTCGACGTCACTGATTATCTCAATAGTGGCACTCATGATTTGTAGCAATAGAAATCGCTTTCAATCAATTCTTTATTACACACGTAGGTAGGTAGGGTTTATTTACACAACCAAAGACAATATTGAATTCTAAATAGTTTATTGAATTAATGAAGCTACAGTTAAAATCATAGATCGACACAAACAGACTCCACAGGTATACTGTATTGTCAAGGTCATATGTTGATCCATAATTTCCAGTTTCCAAAATGCGTAGAGCCTTATGAGAAGAATACTGGCAAAAAAACTCTAACTCATAGCCACTCTTTTAAAAGTCACATCTTAAATTATTAGTCACAGATGTTTAATAATTAATTACAACAATTAAGAAGCCCAAGTACTTAGCTTATTTACAGCCTGTCCTTTCTGGTACAACGCCCGTGTACGACAGTTCGAGTGTAATAGGCGGTCCAAACTACAACGATATATCGTAGCGATTTAACTGTGCAGTTCGCTTGTGCAGTTTTATCGTACGTGTGGACGGAAATTGGCTCAGATTTTTTGAGATATATCTGAGCCAATTCGATATATCGTTGTAGTTTGGACCGCCTATAACTGACTAAATACGATCGCTCACAGTGCGGCCGTATTTATAGGCGCGGCACACGTGCACGTGTTGTAAGATTTTAGGTTAAGTATTGAAATTATAAAGACATTCATTTTACATCGTAATAAACTTTAAAGTAATCAACTGGTGGTTTATAAACTAATTTTGGAACAATCAAATGATTTAACTTAAGACTGTAGTCCTTGAGCGTGGGAATTTGTGATTGAACACCCACATTCATATTTTACATGCACACAAACGCATCGGGCACTGTTGCACACTAACCATGGCAACTAATAAATTTACTTTCGGTTTTTTATTTACGGTTACATATTCATTAACTGTTCGCCTTTGAAGAATGTTTAGAATGTCCTACAAAGCACGCAATGTATCTTAGTCATATCGGAAAGCCCGCGGGCTTTGAGTAACTCGTCAACGGCCGAGAATGGGGTTCAAGTGTACCTATTCATTTTTAATTCATTTCATGGACAAATAATATATTTTTACACAGTATAAAATTAAGTCGCTCGCGCTATCTGTCAGCTTAGATCTTTTACAGTAATCAACGGATTTTAATGCTATGTTATGAAATAAAATTTGTATGATATATGTTATATTAATGGACCATAATGTTTCTTAAAAATATAATTTTTGATCGCTTTTATTGCTCATATTGACTAAATTTTACTACATAGATCTTACTTACTTACGTACTTTTTTCACTTTTTGACAAAAAACGACGCTGAAAAAGTATGAAACAAGTTTTAAAAAGCCGTAGTCACGTGTTTTTAAGAGTTATGGTACGTTTCTATTTTAATTAAAGTTTTTTTTTTTTTTTATTTAAACTGTTTTGGTGTAGTGATAATAATAATTTATATGCAAAATATATTTTAAATACCTAACATAGAAATATAAAAAAAAAGAATAAATACGAACAAAGTCACTAGCAAATGCTAATAATACCTATATATATATTTGAAATGTACAAGTAACACCCTTTCCGATGATACCAAACACGGCATATTTATGTCAAATTCATTTTTTAATGCAGTACTTTATGTCGGCTAGAGGGCGCCACATTTAATTGAGTGACGCGTCATATAGCCTATAAGCAGCGGACGATCAAGACACTTCTAACGATACCTCATTTATCCAGTTCTAATTAGTAGTTAAGGAGCTATGAGGGAACAGATGAACATACATACATAGCCTGTCAAAATCATAACCCTCCTTTGGCTTTGCCGTGGTCGGGTAAAAAAATAAAAAAATACAGTTAATTTATAAACTCCTTCTTTTTTTAAGACGGTTAAAAAACAAACTATTTACCTTAAAATTAATATTAAGAGTGTAAAACTTTGAAATGGAAACTTCCTTAAATATATAATACTAGCTTTTACAGGGGGCTTCGTCCACACAGATTTTCATCCCCTGATTTACCCCCTTAGGGGTGGAATTTCAAAAATTCCTTTCTTAGTGCTCATTTACGTTATATAAAGAACCTACATGCAAAATTTCAGGATTCTAACTTCAGCGGTTTGGGCTGTGCGTTGATCTCTGGGTATGTCAGTCAGTCACCTTCCTCTTTTATTTATATAGATTACAGATATCAGATAATGTAAGGGATAGGGCATCTATTGTTTTACAATTCACCAATTGATTAAATTCGAACTTAAGGGATGAATAATAATGGATATGACGTAAAGTGTAGATGGGACCCTTTTTTACAATTTTTGTCTGTCTGTATGTTTGTTTGTGCGGGCTAATCTCTGGTACGGCTGGAGCGATTTTGACGGGATTTTTACTGATAGGTAGCTGATGATATAAGGAGTAACCGCGGTTGGTGTAGTATTGCGGGTAAGACCGTGGGGCTCAGCTAGTTTTTTTTTTCAAAAAAGACAACTTCGTCGCGGGGGACTTTACAAACATACATGGAACGGACACAATGGACACCCAGACTCAGAACAACAATTCGTGGATCACACAGTGTTGTCCCATGTGGGATTTGAACCCACAACACCTGATACAGTAGGAAGCGGCGAGGCAACCGCTTAAACCACTAGACCAACCATGCATTATTTCAGTAGTAGTTATTCAATTCTAACAGAAGTCATAAAAAAAATTGTTTTTCTTTTTTAAAACAATTTCTCAAAGTGTCTCGGTCTGTCAAAGTGTATTCAAAGTACTCGTCAAGACAAATCAAACGACTCCAAACTCGATAGGTTCCGTCGTTACAAAGTTCCTATGACCACCTTCCAGCTTCAACATCAGATCAGCTCCATGTCATCATAATATAGCATTGTCATGCTATATACCTATGCCTACAAAAATTCAACACAATCGGTTGAAGATATCTGCAAAATTGAGTTGCAAGATTCCGTCTTAACAAATATAGTTAGATATATACATACATAGCAAGTTAAAAAAAAACATAAAAATAAGTTCTGTGTTAATAAAAAATACTAATATTTTTCTTTGAAATTATTCTTTAAAATAAATTAAATTAAATTCAAGAATACAAATTAACAGTTACAATTCGACACTCACTGGCAACCCACCCTAAAACTTGTCATTTACGTATTATGGAGCTCAGTGCGAACTACAAACGTACGTGGTGTCACCTTGAATATTCGGCGGGCACTGAATTTTTTGAGCGCGATAAAACTTATTTATTGCAATTTACGGGAGACGATATCTACGTACTAAAATGTATGGAACTTTTGTCGCTAAAAATGAATGATGTTTAGCCTTAGATTATGGCTTTTTGGTGAGAATTAATAAAAAACTAAAACGGTAAATCTTTTCTCCATACTTTTTTCTCGCGAAATAAGAAAAAAACAATTAAAATAGAGCACGAAATAGGACAGAGTGTGCTAATTAAAAAGGTCGATTTCGATGATTTTGATCTTTGTTAAGGCTTTTTTTCACAAAAATAAAGAATTATTTTATAAATGTCACTCGGTAGATTGGTACACTGATTTATTAAACTACTGAGATATTTTTTTTAGTGTCAAATATGAATTGAGTTGTTTGTGTTTTGCAAAACTGCAAGTGCCTTTTCGCGCGTTTTTAGGGACGCGCCCCTTAATTATTCTAGGTTTTCTAGACTAATCGTTGTATTTGCGCCGACATACATATTATACATAGAAAACACCCAAACTCCGAAACAAATATTTGTAGATCATACAAATATTTGGCCCGACCCAGGAATCGAACCCGAGACCTCATGATCAGCAGCCGTACACGCCAACCGCGAGACCAACGAGGCAGTCAATTAGGAGAGGGAGTTCTCCAAAACGGCACTACATGTTAAAATGCAACGGGAGATTTCTGGTGTTCTTTAACAGTCATCTGCTGGACACAGGCCCCTACTTAAAAGAAGGTTGCGCCCTACTATACCACGCCGGTCAGACGAGTTAGTGTAGGGTCTGTGTTAAATTTTCCTTCTCTTTCCAATTCAGTTGCCCTGAGAAGTTTTCCCTCAGTCGGCTCTTACGATACCCACAGGATCAATAGTAATACTTAGACCTGGTCCAGAAGGGGCGAATTTGTAGCGAAATACTTCGCGCGAAATCCTTCGCGCGTTAGCGAGATACTAGGCGCCAATACATCGCGTCCACAAGCATCGCACGAATACAAAATACGCGCGGGTCGAGATACTAGAGACGCCTTGTTGCGTCCAGTTAACGTGAGACTCCAGAGATTTTGATACGGAATTGTTATTCTTACCCAAATACTTCGCCCCTTCTGGACAAGGTCTTAATCAGTCCTTATAGGTATCCCGTCATTTGTAAGGTCCTGATATCATTTGGGTGAAGCCAGTCATTTCTGTAAATATGTACCTTGGGTAACCTGATTAGGTGACACTCCTAATGCAGCGAGGAATGGCTGGAAGACAAGGTGAGCATCCAACAGCATCAGCGAGCCCTGAACCGGGTATAAGCTGCACGCTGGCATGGCTGCCACAGATCTGGGATTCATCTTGGATGGCGGGATTATCGTCTTTTTGTTTTTTTGTTCCTGGTCATGGCAGAGAAAATACATAAAAATATAGTAAATAATCTGTCAGGTCATAGAAAAATTATTTTTAGATGCTGGTAATCGCTTGTTTTTAATGGTGCAAGCGATAGTTAGCGAAAGTTAGTTTAATAATAGTTATTTGTTATGCAAGAGTACTTTTTAACCGCGTGCTCAATTTTGATGACCGAGCAAGCGAAGGATTCTAAAATTGAATCACGAGCGCAGCGAGTTATTAAAAAATTAGAATCCTGAGCGAATCAATAGAGCACGAGGTGAAAAATCTTTGCACTCGAGTGCAACACGTAACTTTTCATTCCAACTCAGCGAGGAAATTACTAAAGGCAAAAAGAAAATGACGCGGGCAAAGTAAATTTTAAAAAAAGTACACCAAGAAGGTTCCAAGTCTGAGATTTTAACAAATAAAAAAAGGTTGTATGATAATTTCGGCACCATGAAGTTACGGCACCGTGAAAATAGGATTAATGATTTTTTGAATTAACAAACTTAGTGCACACGATGTTCTAAATTCAATTTACTTTATCCTCTAGCCGATAAAAGCGGCTTTTGAAGGGCAAAAATACTTTTTCCGAGATAGCGGGATGAAAATACACACATCAAAAGTGTCTAGGGATCAAGCATTTTTATGCGGATTTCTTGAGATTGAGATGTGGCTTTGGCCTGCTCAGTCGCCAGACTTGAACCCGATTGAGCATGCATGGGATATGCTACAGAGAAGAGCTCTGCCGAATATGGAGGGTATCCAGTCGCAAGAAGACCTATTTTTGTTGTTGCAACGAACATGGGCGGCCATTCCATAGCGTGATTTGGATGAACTCATTTTGAGTATGCCAAACCGATTCTTGCGTTGTTAGTGTTCGCGGTAGAAACACGGATTATTAATTGTTTAAGTTACCTAATAAAATTTTAAAGAAAACTGTTATTTCAGTCTTTTTTTCGACATTTAATGTTAGTGGTCCAAATGTCAAAAATCCCTTTATTAGGAAAATGGCAAATTTCTTTATTAATGCAAAGGTGACTTGGTTTATCGTTACTGTGACAAACGAAAACACTTTATTTGATGAATCCTTAAAGAAAATTTTAATTAATATCAATCAGGAGAAAAGTTATTGCAAAAATATATGTTGATCCTAGACACATATGTTGATCCCTAGACACTTTTGATGTGTGTATAATTGCTCCACTCTTTTCTTATTGCATACAAGAAATAAATATTGATAAACGAAACTTACCACTTTGATGGGCTCTTGTTTCGCCATCCATTGATACAGGTCCTCTCTCGCTCTATCGTTCCTGATGTTATCGTCACTCCCATGCGGAGAGTACAGCGAAGGGTTCGAGCCTACTGTCGGCAGGTCCTCTTTTAATGTACCATAGTCTAGAAGAACAGAGGTTCATGGAGAAAATAGCAGTTTTAGAGTGACAAATAGACATGCAGTCTCACTTCAAACGGACAACATACATACAAGATATATATTAACATTTAAATTATATATCATTAGACTACTTGCATAGCTATAGATTACAAAATCTTAATTTTATTTTTTTGCAGGCATTTTACTGCAGTTAGTGACATGAGCTTTCTAATCAATAATACATATATTTATGTACATAGTTTATCTGTACCCTTCTCTGATAGTGTCTTGTCTTCATTTACGGTCTCTTTTATAATCTTTTAATTAAATTAATAGTGGTTTACTGAAGTTACTCAAAACAAACCGCTTTTTAATTTGGATTTATAATTGCTTTTTAAATATTACTTCTCCTAATCTATTACTTTATCTTAATAATATTAGTAGACACTCACGAGTATAAATTAACATGCATAAGATTTTGCGTACCTGCTTTCCTTACATACCCTAGGGTAAGTAGAAAAAGAAGCAGCAATGTACTACTCACTAGCTATAGCATCGTCATGGAAGGCAGGCTTTCTCGTCGAGAACGGCAGTGGCGGGAACACGAGGCTTGCGCGACTGCTTTGTGCTCCGCGTACTGTGAGCGACGATGTATTAGCACATGGTGCGTGAGCATTGTAGGAGATATATTATAAGGTAGGGTACATTCATTAAAGGGTTCAATTTAATTATTTGATGTTCTGGTTTTAATTGTTTTAATGAAAATATTGCAATGTATGTAATGGGTAACTAAGTGACTAGTTTTTGTCAAACCACCTTTTTATGTATGGCCTGCCATAATGACTCTACTCTGCCTGATGGAAAGCATAAGCAGAATCCAAGAGCGGTGGTCACCATACTCACTGCGAATGCAGACAATGCAGTATGGCGACCCACACCATGGCGGCCTAGTGATGCTGCTGCATCTTTTAGTCTAGTCAACAAGTATGTAACTTGTTGACTAGACTATTTGACTATTTACCTTTTTAAAAATCTATAAGGGATGATAAAAAAGTGTATATATGTTACCGTAAGATTGTCAAAAACGTTATATTGTAATCTGTCTCGCCAGATTGCAAACAGTCGAAAGATTGTAAAACGGTATCGATGAATCGCAAGTCGCGCGCTGATTGGTTGAATATATTTGTTTGTTAAATCGTCTTTGTTGCTGAATGTAAAGTATTTTTGTGATTGTAAATTGATTTCATGTAGAAAATACCTCTCAGCTTTAGAATTAGTTATATAAAATTGGTGTGACAGTAAAATTAATTTGTGATTAATTAAAGAAGTTCTAACTTAACTCTATGGCCATTGAACCGACCAATCAGAGACAGTTGACAATATGACGCCCGTAAGCAGTATATCACAGTTGACAAACTATCGATAGTTTGCAATCTCGCTAGGTAGATTATCATCTAACGGTTTTTACAATCTTACGGTGACATATATATTAAGCGGGGTAGTAATTGCATTGTGCGAACATCTATTGTACGCACGGTTTTACTATGAGACGCTTCAAGTGTAGTAAAAATGTGAAAACGACTACTAACTACTCCTTTAGAGGTACTAAATTAAAACATATGTACACTTGTGATAAGTCTGCACTGTAACTGTACACATACATTCACGTCTTATACTGTTGAGGGGTTAAACATAGGCGTATTAACAGCACTGCATTAAACGTTCATTTTAAAGTTATACTCTTTGCGCTGTAGCATGGTGCGTGGTGGTTTAATTTAATTTACTTTAGTTAAATTAAATTTACTACAGTTATTAATAATTTAATTTTAAAAAAATATTTATTTATTACAACATCATAAATAAATAAATAGAAATAATCACAAATTTTAACAAAAAAAACCGACTTCAATCTGGACCAAATTTAAATAGGACCATACGGGAATATTGAGTTATTCGTTTATTTGTCGCGCACATACTTAAAGACTTATATGGTTTTCTTATGGATGGCATGTCAGAACTGGACCAAATTAAATGGGACCTCATGGGAAGCACCAGCTTTCAAATAAAAAGAATCATCAAAATCGGTTCACCCAGTCGAAAGATATGAGGTAACAAACATAAAAAAAAAATACAGTCGAATTGAGAACCTCCTCCTTTTTTGAAGTCGGTTAATAAAATAAATATATTGCGAATGTGGTGCAGCTGAAATACTAAGTGATAATTTGTAAATCGCGGCAACTTTCAAGAGTGAAACGAAATGTTACTGAACAATGCCACGTACCATGCTACAGCGCAAAGAGTATAGTGAATATGTTTTTATGGTGTGATCAAAAAACATGACCTATATAATTTAGTTGTAGCTTGGTATAGTTGACAGTGTCGTATAAGGAAGCTAATACGGACATGATGATATTTACAACAAGGTACACTGTGATAGCATTATAGACAGGTAATAGTTTGAAATAAATATACGAACATACAATTAACGAATACGTCGTATTAAGAGACATCAAGCAAGTAAGCATCTATTAATTGCATTATTTGGACTGTAGTTATCCACAAGCGATAAATTAATTTTTAATGGTATATTAAATATTTAAACTACTGAGTTTACTTTATAATTTTCATACAGTGCCTAGTTTTTTATAGAAGTTTAAAAATTGGTTAAAAAAATAACGCAGATATTTATTTATGAAAAACACGCATAAAATAACAGAAAGCATATTGACGAATTTCAGCTAAAGCAACATTAATTAGTAAATGTGTGAAATGACCGGTCAAAGTAAGTCATAATATACTTTACCCAGAATGGAAATATATACAATTTAGCACAGATTAGGTAGTCGGATTAGGGTAGAAATGATAATGAGATGGACAAAGAAGACACATTCTCAATCCATGCTCATCAGACAGTCAAGACACATATATAACAAACGCAAGACACTTTGTTCGAAGTCGTTTGAAACGCTCGCATGTTTATACACCTTTTTTTAAAGTGTCATAAACTTACAGTTCACAGTTCAAAAGTTAAGTTTTTACCGTCAGCACGTTAAACTATTACTCCAGATTAATAGCTGCTGTGTTGAAAACCATGTATTGGATACATAATGTATTGATTTCTATATACCCACTGGACCTGGACATGGACATGTGGTCAAAAAACATTAACATATTGTGTATCTTTAGATTTCAAACGACTTCAAACAGTCGATTGAGATTTGTGGACTCAAAAATTTAAACTGAGAGTAGTAACACATAAAAGGAAGAATACTAAAAAAATATGATTAGTCAACAAATCTCAAAACAGTAACAAAAGTGTTGACGTACGAACCGGAGGGCGGCGTGGATGGGAAGGAGTGCGGGCGCGGGATTACCACCGCGCCGGGCCCTTCACCCACAACACAGACAACGCACCATCATATAGATTAATATGTGATAATAACATACTGGTATGTTCATATTTGTCTTATTCATCATTATGGGGTTATGGAAAATACATGTTTAATAAAAATTTGATTGACTCATTCTATCCACACACTTTAAATTGCTGTCATCTAAAACTTATGACAAACATGTACAAAGTACGCTTTGACCAGTCAAAGTCATTTTAACCTGTTTAATGGTATATTCGGCATGACATTTATGCCTACGTCAAAGTAAAAGTGGACGATTTCTACACTACTTCTACACAATGATTATTAGGTTTATTCGTGAAGGACACATTTTTTATTTAAACACTTTGAACCAAAAGCAGCTGTGACCTTGACTTTTTAAATTTTGATTAATACAATATTTGTTTTATATTTAATATCACTCTTTAACATTTAAAATCGTTGCATATATTTGCGACAGTATTCATTTCATTCTAATTTATAAATAGCTAGAATACTCAAAATATTAAAACTGGACTTGCAAATACTAAAATAGAATTAATATATCTACGAAATACAAGCCTAAATTGTGTAGAATAATATTATTTATTATAAATATTAAAAAAGTGTGTAAATATTTTATTTGAATATGTGTTATTAAAACTAATATTTCAAAAAAATACTATTTACAAGTTAAGTTACGTGAGATCTCAGTGTTTGTTACCTTTATTTTAAAATCTATCGATAATATAAAGGTCTCTACTCACCGGGCAGGTTGAGTTTATCAACGTCCATGTTGAGCAGTAGACAGTTCTCGTCTAGAGCCTCCGTCTCCAGAGGATATTCTTGCCAGCCTTCTACTGAGTCCTATAAAATATTTAGACATTTTTAATTTAAAGACATTAGAGTGACGATGTAGAAGACACAATGGTCAAAGATGCCACCGCAATTCATGGGGCGTTTAGTGGAAAATGTCCGAGTCTAGTAGCTTATTTTTGTAACAAATGTTTGTAAGATCTGGAAATATTTGTTTTTTAAGTATAAAATTGTTGCGCCATAGAGAAATGGATCTGGTACAATCTAGAAGACTCGACAGTCGAGGACGGCGCCATCTATTGTCAACTAGCGCACGACTGTTGAGATTAAGATTAATAATTCCGATTTTGAACGCTAGATGGCGCTAGATTACTTGTTCTAGGAATTTTTGTTTAGTCCAGAATGTTCTATTGAATATTAGGGATTATTTTAGATATTTCGATAGCCATATAAAAGCAGAGCGTGTTAGCCGTACGGGCAGTATTGTTCCACGATACAGCGGATAAACATCGAAGCGATTTTGTAGTGCGACTAACGAGTGATTTAGTGAATAATTGTTGTAAAATTATTGTTCATAAATATTGTGTATTTTTTTGGTAATCAACCGACTACTTTTATTTATTTAATACCCGGCTCGTAACAATATGTATGTAATTACAAAAAAAAAATTAAGTATTCTATCAGTCAATCTAGCTTTTATAGTACAAGCTCTGCTTAGTTTGAATCTAGATGGCGTTGTGTGTCAGATGTCCTAAATATTTTATTTATTTATTTGTACATCACTGTAGTGTGAGAGTTACATTATTATTTTCATTAATAGTTTTTTTATTTGTTCTGTGTCAGAGTGACTTGTGTAGACAAATGATTGCGTGAATGGATTTAGAAAGGTGTGTATGTCCAGACCTAAGGCTGTATCTAATTTTGGCTAAACAGCCGTGTGTCATGTATGAAGCTGTTAGTTTATCTGTGTCTTTGTTTATCTTCTGTTTATGTATTACTAGCTTTTGCTCGCGTTTAGACAGACAGAGTTACCTTCGAATTTATAACATTATGTGTATGGACACCAAAAATCAAACTTAAACTTACTTCTAATAAATCAGGTAATGCAAAGGTAACGTTTAGAGGCTTCATTACTTTGCTCTTGTAATTGTGTTCCAGTAACAGTGGTGTGTACAGTATGTTCTTCCATTGGCGACTCAGGACTATCACGCCCTGAAATAAGGAAAATTAAATTTTATTTAGGATTTGTATGGGTCTCTCCTTAGGAGGGAGGATTTTGGCATACTATACCACGCTGGTCAGATGAGTTTGCATAAGCTTTGTGTAAAGATTCCCTTCTCTTTGTAGTACAGTTGTCCTGCATAGTTTGTACTTTGCCTAAATGCCATATTTTTTAACCGACTTCCAAAAAGGAGGAGGTTCTATGTTCCACTGTATGTATTTTTTTTTTTTTTTTTTTTTTATGTATGTTACCTGATTACTCCGTCAGTTGTGGACCGATTTTGAATTTTTTTTTTGTATTCGACAGGGTATGCTTCCGTGGTGGTCCCATTGCCAGCATATCAGGATCTGATGATGGGATCCCAGGGAAATCGAGGGAAACCCTCATTTTTTATAGGCACATACTATGTTTTTCGTATATTTTCTGAAGTTACACCGGTATTTGCGTCTGGTACTCATCATTTTATGATGATGAGCTGATGATGTAAGGTACCACTCCTTAACGGTTAGGAGTTGGAGGATAAATCTTTAAATATCATATGTATATAAGTTACCTTTAGTCGTATTCTTACAAATTATTTAGGTAAGCTGATGATGGAAGGTGGAAGGTACAACTCCTCAACGGTTAGGAGTTGGAGAATAATTCTTTCAATTTCATACGTATCTAAAGACCTTCAGTCGTATACTTTCAAGCTATTTAGGTGAGCTGATGATAGAAGATTAAACTCTTCAACAGTTAGGGATTAGAGGATGATTTTAATATTACACGTACCTTAATTTGTATTCTTGATGATGAAATTTGATGAAATAATTCAACTTACTACTTACCTACGATTGTTTGCACTAAAAACTGTATAATAAAAACTTTTTATAAAAAAAAAAAACCGACTTCCAAAAACATCCAACGAAAACTCTCTGTCAAAAAACACTTAAAAGCGTAAAATAAACTGGTTCTTCATAAATTGCCTATACCTAATTCTTTATTCATTTAAATAGTAGTATTATAATGGGTGCTAGGTACCTAAAATCTGTTTGAAGTCGGTGCTAAGCCAAAAAGAATACAAACGAACAATTACAAAAGTCTAAGCGATAGTCACTTGGCACCGACTTCGAACAGATTTTAGGTACCTAGCACCCATTATAATACTACTATTTAAATGAATAAAGAATTGGGTATAGGCAATTTATGAAGAACCAGTTTATTTTACGCTTTTAAGTGTTTTTTGACAGAGAGTTTTCGTTGGATGTTTTTGGAAGTCGGTTTTTTTTTTTTTATAAAAAGTTTTTATTATTTCTTGACTCCAGAAATCGTAAAACCATTACTGTCTGAAAGTGGCGAATTGGAGACAAATGGAGATGAATATACCAAGAGGGAAGAGAAAGAGGGGGGCGGGGAGAGAGGGAGAGTGAGAGAAAGAGAGGAGGGAAAGAGGGAGATAGAGAAGGGAGTGGGCGGGGAGAGGGAGAGAGGGAGAGGAGAGGGGAGGGAGAGAGGGTACCTGCACGGCGTCAGCGTCGGCCTGCAGAGCGTACCGCAGCAGCACGGCGCACAGCTGCAGAGAGAGAGTGTACCTGTCTGAGCGTGGAGAGCGAGGGCAGGTGTCTCTCGGCCAGGTCGGCCTGCACGGCGGCGGCGTCGGCCTGCAGCGCGTACCGCAGCAGCACGGCGCACAGCTGCAGAGAGAGAGTGTACCTGTCTGAGCGTGGAGAGCGAGGGCAGGTGTCTCTCGGCCAGGTCGGCCTGCACGGCGGCGGCGTCGGCCTGCAGCGCGTACCGCAGCAGCACGGCGCACAGCTGCAGAGAGAGAGTGTACCTGTCTGAGCGTGGAGAGCGAGGGCAGGTGTCTCTCGGCCAGGTCGGCCTGCACGGCGGCGGCGTCGGCCTGCAGCGCGTACCGCAGCAGCACGGCGCACAGCTGCAGAGAGAGAGTGTACCTGTCTGAGCGTGGAGAGCGAGGGCAGGTGTCTCTCGGCCAGGTCGGCCTGCACGGCGGCGGCGTCGGCCTGCAGCGCGTACCGCAGCAGCACGGCGCACAGCTGCAGAGAGAGAGTGTACCTGTCTGAGCGTGGAGAGCGAGGGCAGGTGTCTCTCGGCCAGGTCGGCCTGCACGGCGGCGGCGTCGGCCTGCAGCGCGTACCGCAGCAGCACGGCGCACAGCTGCAGAGAGAGAGTGTACCTGTCTGAGCGTGGAGAGCGAGGGCAGGTGTCTCTCGGCCCGGTCGGCCTGCACGGCGGCGGCGTCGGCCTGCAGCGCGTACCGCAGCAGCACGGCGCACAGCTGCAGAGAGAGAGTGTACCTGTCTGAGCGTGGAGAGCGAGGGCAGGTGTCTCTCGGCCAGGTCGGCCTGCACGGCGGCGGCGTCGGCCTGCAGCGCGTACCGCAGCAGCACGGCGCACAGCTGCAGAGAGAGAGTGTACCTGTCTGAGCGTGGAGAGCGAGGGCAGGTGTCTCTCGGCCAGGTCGGCCTGCACGGCGGCGGCGTCGGCCTGCAGCGCGTACCGCAGCAGCACGGCGCACAGCTGCAGAGAGAGAGTGTACCTGTCTGAGCGTGGAGAGCGAGGGCAGGTGTCTCTCGGCCAGGTCGGCCTGCACGGCGGCGGCGTCGGCCTGCAGCGCGTACCGCAGCAGCACGGCGCACAGCTGCAGAGAGAGAGTGTACCTGTCTGAGCGTGGAGAGCGAGGGCAGGTGTCTCTCGGCCAGGTCGGCCTGCACGGCGGCGGCGTCGGCCTGCAGCGCGTACCGCAGCAGCACGGCGCACAGCTGCAGAGAGAGAGTGTACCTGTCTGAGCGTGGAGAGCGAGGGCAGGTGTCTCTCGGCCAGGTCGGCCTGCACGGCGGCGGCGTCGGCCTGCAGCGCGTACCGCAGCAGCACGGCGCACAGCTGCAGAGAGAGAGTGTACCTGTCTGAGCGTGGAGAGCGAGGGCAGGTGTCTCTCGGCCAGGTCGGCCTGCACGGCGGCGGCGTCGGCCTGCAGCGCGTACCGCAGCAGCACGGCGCACAGCTGCAGAGAGAGAGTGTACCTATCTGAGCGTGGAGAGCGAGGGCAGGTGTCTCTCGGCCAGGTCGGCCTGCACGGCGGCGGCGTCGGCCTGCAGCGCGTACCGCAGCAGCACGGCGCACAGCTGCAGAGAGAGAGTGTACCTGTCTGAGCGTGGAGAGCGAGGGCAGGTGTCTCTCGGCCAGGTCGGCCTGCACGGCGGCGGCGTCGGCCTGCAGCGCGTACCGCAGCAGCACGGCGCACAGCTGCAGAGAGAGAGTGTACCTGTCTGAGCGTGGAGAGCGAGGGCAGGTGTCTCTCGGCCAGGTCGGCCTGCACGGCGGCGGCGTCGGCCTGCAGCGCGTACCGCAGCAGCACGGCGCACAGCTGCAGAGAGAGAGTGTACCTGTCTGAGCGTGGAGAGCGAGGGCAGGTGTCTCTCGGCCAGGTCGGCCTGCACGGCGGCGGCGTCGGCCTGCAGCGCGTACCGCAGCAGCACGGCGCACAGCTGCAGAGAGAGAGTGTACCTGTCTGAGCGTGGAGAGCGAGGGCAGGTGTCTCTCGGCCAGGTCGGCCTGCACGGCGGCGGCGTCGGCCTGCAGCGCGTACCGCAGCAGCACGGCGCACAGCTGCAGAGAGAGAGTGTACCTGTCTGAGCGTGGAGAGCGAGGGCAGGTGTCTCTCGGCCAGGTCGGCCTGCACGGCGGCGGCGTCGGCCTGCAGCGCGTACCGCAGCAGCACGGCGCACAGCTGCAGAGAGAGAGTGTACCTGTCTGAGCGTGGAGAGCGAGGGCAGGTGTCTCTCGGCCAGGTCGGCCTGCACGGCGGCGGCGTCGGCCTGCAGCGCGTACCGCAGCAGCACGGCGCACAGCTGCAGAGAGAGAGTGTACCTGTCTGAGCGTGGAGAGCGAGGGCAGGTGTCTCTCGGCCAGGTCGGCCTGCACGGCGGCGGCGTCGGCCTGCAGCGCGTACCGCAGCAGCACGGCGCACAGCTGCAGAGAGAGAGTGTACCTGTCTGAGCGTGGAGAGCGAGGGCAGGTGTCTCTCGGCCAGGTCGGCCTGCACGGCGGCGGCGTCGGCCTGCAGCGCGTACCGCAGCAGCACGGCGCACAGCTGCAGAGAGAGAGTGTACCTGTCTGAGCGTGGAGAGCGAGGGCAGGTGTCTCTCGGCCAGGTCGGCCTGCACGGCGGCGGCGTCGGCCTGCAGCGCGTACCGCAGCAGCACGGCGCACAGCTGCAGAGAGAGAGTGTACCTGTCTGAGCGTGGAGAGCGAGGGCAGGTGTCTCTCGGCCAGGTCGGCCTGCACGGCGGCGGCGTCGGCCTGCAGCGCGTACCGCAGCAGCACGGCGCACAGCTGCAGAGAGAGAGTGTACCTGTCTGAGCGTGGAGAGCGAGGGCAGGTGTCTCTCGGCCAGGTCGGCCTGCACGGCGGCGGCGTCGGCCTGCAGCGCGTACCGCAGCAGCACGGCGCACAGCTGCAGAGAGAGAGTGTACCTGTCTGAGCGTGGAGAGCGAGGGCAGGTGTCTCTCGGCCAGGTCGGCCTGCACGGCGGCGGCGTCGGCCTGCAGCGCGTACCGCAGCAGCACGGCGCACAGCTGCAGAGAGAGAGTGTACCTGTCTGAGCGTGGAGAGCGAGGGCAGGTGTCTCTCGGCCAGGTCGGCCTGCACGGCGGCGGCGTCGGCCTGCAGCGCGTACCGCAGCAGCACGGCGCACAGCTGCAGAGAGAGAGTGTACCTGTCTGAGCGTGGAGGGCGAGGGCAGGTGTCTCTCGGCCAGGTCGGCCTGCACGGCGGCGGCGTCGGCCTGCAGCGCGTACCGCAGCAGCACGGCGCACAGCTGCAGAGAGAGAGTGTACCTGTCTGAGCGTGGAGAGCGAGGGCAGGTGTCTCTCGGCCAGGTCGGCCTGCACGGCGGCGGCGTCGGCCTGCAGCGCGTACCGCAGCAGCACGGCGCACAGCTGCAGCGATGGCTCCTCGCGCAGCTGCTTGCCCATCGGCGTGTGGCGACCGTAACGACTCTGGACCGCAACGGATACCCATTAACATAAGATTACATCTTCTAGAGACAGACTGTTTCATGTACATGTAAAAGTTGGTAAAACAAACTGAATCAAAACTTTTTGTATCATCGTGATAAACAATATAATATCGAACTCAATCTTGTTACTAGCTTGAATTATTATCATTTTTTTCCCTTAACAATATTTATTTTTTTATTATAATACTAAGATTCAAACACTGTAGACCAATTCAAATCTGATAACCAAAATGATACAAGAGAAAAATATTATAGTATTAGTAGCGTCGTGGTTAGTTAAGATAGAATATAACCGATGGTACTAAAATTTATATTTTGACTATTGAGGAAACTTACCTTTGGTAAAGTATGGTGCGAAGTAAGATCCAACGCAGCGGCCATGAGGCTGGCGGCGGTTGCCGTCAGCCGTCTAGCGTACGCTCGGTACAGCGCTACGACCCGGATACCGAGCCGGTTGCACGGGTTCATCCACGCGTTGATGGCCGGAGACGCCGTGCTTAACAGATTCCAATCCAGTCTGTACAACAAATAAATAAATCTGACTGGCCTATTGAATCTAAACTCCATTAAAATTTTGTTATTTTAATGTTATCTCTATACTGTTTATGATATCTGATGATGATCGTCAATGGAAAGACAGATTAAGAAAAAATAGTGTCTCTATTCATACAGGTGTGGTTAAAGCCGAGTAAGGGAGCAAACTGAGCTAAGCTGCGGAGGTTCAGAGGCTGAACAGAGTCACTTTGGCAGGCCTTCAAATAATAATAAAAAAAAACTATGTAGGACAACAGCACTGCGAATAGAAGGAAAACTTTAAATAAAACCCCAATCTCCTTCCTGAACACTGTTGATGACACACTTGTCAATTAAATACAATAAGTTATGTTACACACACCAAAACATTTTGCAGGCATGATGCAGTCAGATTTCATGAGAAAACAACATGATTTCTTACACAGCTATTGTTTTGTTACCCTATTCCAAGTTACCTGGTATAATCAATCTTCTTCGTAATCGGAGTCCTCGGAGGCGCAGCGAAATTAAACCACACCACCTTCAGATCGATAGCACACGATGACATATTCCCATTATCCTTAATAGGAACTACAGTACAACTGCTGTCATTGTTCGAAGGCTCGTCAGGTCCAGGAGTGGACGGCTCTGGAGGTGGAACAGGCGGTGGTTGGGCACTCCCCAAGTTTGGAGTACTAGGTTTAGAGTTCGAATCCTTTTTTCTGAACAGATCTTCGATACCTGAGCTTCTGTAACTCTTCGTCTTTTCTTTATCTGGCTTCAACTCTTCAGCGGACTTGACGGATTCTCTGCAGCTCTCGTTGTCTTGTCTGACGCATTTTTTGTCTTCATTCGGTTTGTGGGATTGGGAATGTTTTGATACCTTTATTGAGACGCCCTCTAACCCACATTCAAACATGATATAACCAATCGGGCTGTCTTTTTGGGGTTCGGCTGTTTGGTTCTGGCAGCACTGAAAAAAATAAATATTCCAAGATTATTTGTTTGTCACTCTTATGCACACAAATCAGGAATATAATTATCAGGAATACAAAACAGGAACTGGTGTATCTCACATCTAGTAAAATCTACATTCATATAGTAAGGCTGAGCTGAAGAGTGCAATCCTGTTTCCTGAATAACATTTAGTACTTAAAAGCAGAAATTTATTAGCACTCTCACCGTAGATTCACATCCTTTAGCGCAAGTGTCAACCCTGATGAACTTGAAAGATACTTTGGAGTGCTGACAGGGGATGCCAGTAATTGTCACGTCCTTCAGTTGAGAAGACTCGTTGCGTATGCGCCGGAGTTGACCGTGGACCTTGCCTATATGAGGTTAACGACAGTGATGAATTAATTTATTAAAAACGGTTTTAGCTTAGATGAAATCACTGTGAACATTACTTATTTAAAAATTTATTATTTCAAAAAGTTTTGTACGTACCGACATTTAACGTTATAGTAGTATCTTCACACTGTTGTTGTGATGCCTCTATATAAACAGGCTCCCCCCTTTCTTGTCCACGTTTTCTCGAAGACTGAGCTGCAATCAGAGCCCTCGGTCCTTTCATTATTCCAAAAGACTTTTTACTGCCCAGTGCTCTCAATGTCGGTCTATAATAAAGCTGGACAGACTCCAGATTTTTCTTCGAGCTGACATATTTCGCTATTATGTTTTCGATTGACACTCCAAATAAGGACACACAAGTCAAATCCTGGATGTTGTCCAAAGCAGAGAAGGATATCATGTCTTCTACAACTGAGGATTGTATGAATATCATATTGACTTTGGGAATAGTGACTGTGGCTTGTAACTGTTCACAAATCGTTTCTTCGTAAACATTGGAATGTGGTATCGTGGCCAGTTTGCATTTATCGTCCTTATCTGACACCAGGTTGGATTGACTTCGGGTTTGCATCTGCGGCAGCCAGTTTTGTACGTACTGCTTCTGTTTGAGTACATTTGCACTTGATACAGTTGATATACAAAGCAGACGTAAATGATTAATTACTGTTATCGGATGTATGTTGGCCAGAACAGGAGTTAGAGATTCGACAAATTTCTGGGTACTTTCCAAGACTAAAGGTGTCAACATTATGTCAATTTCTCCACGTAATTTGATGAATACGCCGCTTTTACTGTCGCTCGTGGTAGTAACAGTCGATGTGGTACTCTTCTCCGTTGTGTTCTCCTGGCTATCCTGCACTGTCTGCTGGATATCCCACCAGCCTTGAGGATAAGGATGAGCTTTGACTTGAGAATTAAAATGTGGTGGTAAGTTTGAGTACGGGCCATGCTGGTTCTGATTGCTGTGATCTTTCTTTGATATCAGTTTTAGTATGTTAATTTTACCGTGCGATTCGAAGCACGGAAGATACTTCTGGCCAACGTAGACTAACGTACCATCGTCTGCTCTTCTGAACAGCGGTAAAGTGAATACGTCACTGCCACTTGGGAGAGAACAAGAGTTCCAGTTTGAGCATTTGTACTGAGGCAGATTGTGCATGTAGCTGGCCATTAATAATGGTGAGTCTACAATAGGCTTATTGGTCTGCATGTGAAGATTAACAAGCGTCATATCTTCTTGTGACGATATAGCTGATATAAATGAATTTGATGAAACCGAACCACTTTCTGAATCAGGTTGAACGCCTGTGCTTAAATTGCTAATCGTATCAGGAATTTCAATCGGTTCCGATTTAGGCATAGAATTGTTCCATTTCTCGTTAGATATGTCGTTAATTCCAAAAGAACTTTTATCCTTATGATTACTGTGCCGACTGCCGAAGGAATGTTTTAAACTCGAAGAACGGCTGGGGAACATATCTTCATCAGCCGAAAAGAAAGCTTCTGAATGATTCTCACTGGTAATTGACATTGTTCTTTGAACTTCTTGAGGAAGACTATCCTCAGGTGGAACTTGGGAATTTAATGAATAATGAGATTCAGATACAGCCACGCTCCTGACGGGCACTTTCGGTACTACGAAGGTTTCTGAATCCGCTGTAGCTGTCTTTTTACTCATCACATTGGCATTGTCTTTTGCCGCACAGCTTAGAGCTAGTTTCGAATCAGAAACACTACTTTCCATTTGCGGTACATTTAGTATACCCTTGTTAAGTTTAGAATCACTGTCGATTTTTGTACTACCTAAGGGTACGCTGGCATCTACTAATCGTGCGTAGGGCACGTCACTCTTTGTACTCGATACGAGTATATTATTACTTCCTTTACTCATGCTGGTATAAGAAAATCTTCTTGTAAGACTTCGACGTTCAGCGCTTTGAGGAGACTTATTTAAATTTTGTGGCAACGGAGAAGGTATGAGTGTAGACACATTTGTAGGCTGCAAGCAGACGTTTAAACTATTGTAGGGTGGAGTGTGGAAAACGAGCTGTCCAGAATGTAATAAACTTTGTCCATAACCATATTCTCCGGGTGTCGTCTCTATGATATTAAATATGGCTACGTTAATTCCTTCATTAAGATCGCTCGAGCTTGGTTTCAGGAAATTAGGCCCGTTCCTATTAGAACCAAAGAAAGCACAGCCACCAGTGCAGCCACATTGCGAACTTTTTCCTTCACTCGGCCAAAGGAACCATATCCTTTTTGTCTTTTCATCGTGAAGTTTTAAAAACTTTTGTTGTACTAAATGGAGATTTTTCGGCGTTTGTGGTAAGGATGAGGCAGCCTCCAATAATAAAGGTCCTAACGTCACTGACCCGACACCGACCCAAGTCTCACTCTCTGGTTGTTTGGCTTGACTAGCATTTGTATTGTTACTTCCATTTGAATGGTGGTGTGTGTTAGTTTGCATATTCGTCTGAGTAAATAGAGATAATCTTATGTTAGGTAACAGTCCAGTTAATCCTGTACCGAATCCTGAACCGTGTAAGTTGCAAAAGCTTAGTCTTGCTGGGGATATCCACGTCTGTAGAGTGGTATTTGTATCCGCGATATAAATATCAATGAGATCAATAGCAACTCGAATCATTTTGTACTTGATTTCGTTGGACGAAGGGCACCGATATTTTAAAGTATGGTCAGTCTCACCACACGTATTTCTATTTAGTCCATGGTGACATTGTTTCGTAGTGTTAGGCGGCACTAACTCGTTTTCACTGTCTCCTATTAATAGCAGGAATGTTTCTAATGATGATATTATTTGGTATAATTGAGGTAACGTTAGACGACCTGTTAACTGCCCTAGTTGAAGTTCCATCATCCAGGCGTATTCTACTGTCTCTTCTTCTACAGTGCGATTCATATCACTGAAGAAACCGTTACCCCTCAATTGGAATGACGAAAGCATCAAGTGGCCTTGATATAGTGCTCCTGAATTTATTGGGTTGGTTCGCGACAGGTTGTTTGCAGATACTAATATTGATGGACTCAACAAAAGTTGTAATTTCGTTTCTCTGAAGCTTTTGTCCATTTCAAAACCAAATCGCTCGATCAATATGACCGGACAAGGTGGTTCATTTTCACTACAGTTCTTCACAAGGTGGGCTTGAATATCGTGGATGATAATGGAAACAGTGACGTCTAAAGGTCTATATCGTCTCGGATCAAACGGTTCCTTGCTTGAATCTGTCGAATCATCAATCGATATGTCAGTATGTTGGTTGATACTGCTCTTATCATTGAGTTTTGTGCTATCGCTGGACCAATAAAATGATTCCATGTTTGGAGTCTTTTGCATGTCTGTGAATGTCTGGTCTTCACCAAAAATATTTTCTAGTAGATTCATAAAACTTGTAATAATAGTTCCATACGCTAAAAGGATTGAAGGGCCAACTTCAAGTTCTACACTAACTTTATCAGGCGGTAACGTAGTTCTGTCGAATTTATTTCCATCTAAAGTCCAATTGATTTGAGGCTGTTTCCGCATCCTTGGTATTCTCATCGGTGAAAGGAGAATTTCTTCCTTTTCAGGAGTGGTAATATCTGCTTGTGGCTCAGGTCCTAATGGAGGGACTGGATGGTAATTGTATCTTACACTTAGAGCCACTATAGGAACAGACCAGCATTCTATCCAACCTTGTGACTTCACGCATTTTCTTCGCCATTTTGACGCTTTTAGTCTACAGGGCACTAGTTTCATGTTTTTATCAATAGATAGAAGAAGCAATCTTGATGTGTGTACTTCAGGCAAGTAGAGGCTCATGTCAACAGCTTCACCTTGTACCCAGATCTTGAGTGGAATGACATCTGGCAAGAAGTCGACAAAGGGCAAATCGAAGGAAACATCGAGCAGATCACCACAAAATGCCACGTGATTATTTTCCTGATTAGTAGAACTACAGTCAATCCAATTGAACTGGTTGCTCACAGTGACCACTTCACATTCTTTGAGTAGGAGGGAAATTTTCCACGTATAAGGTACAAAGTGTAAGATATCAGGGCGGGCTTTTGAGGCCCAGTCATTTATGAGATCTTGGAAGAAATCTATGTGTGTATAGACGAGATGTGTGGTTGCTTTGCACCCTGTCAAACTTAGTTGCCAACATTGGTGATGGTTCCACACAAGAGGATAGTGACATTTCACCGTGTACTCTAGCGTTTCGCTCTCAGCTAAGCTTCGGTACTGAAGACTCGTTGTTGCTTCTAAATGCAGGAGTTGTCCAGTGATTTTTGTCGTAAATCCATCTTGTAAAACAATCCATGGCAGTGTCACTTCAAGATATGAACCAGCACCAATATTTATGTGTACAGCATTCGTTTCCTTATTTTTCGTAAATAAGATATCAATAGTGGCTTCATTTAAAGTTGAGAGTCTTATGTCAAAGGATTGTGTTTGTCGTCTATCACCGGGTTTTGGTTGTGGAGTCACTTCTAAATTTTTGAAATTCGGTGGGAAGAAAAATTTAAAGAGGTTATCCCTTTGTCGATCAGCCCAGGGTCCATAACTGAAATCCGTTCCTTTTCCGCATTTAATATCTACACCCCAGATCGGAGGAGCTGACTCTACTATATCACCATTGGCTAGCTGCAGTAAAACGGGTTGTTCTGGCACCAAACCAGGTTCATCCATATAGAAGTAGACTTCGATATAATTAGAGCTCATTATAACGAAGCCTTCACCCATATATCTCGGTGGTTCATCGACCATTGACGTGTAATTAGGACTAGGGGCGAGCATTACTTTACAATTTTCCGCTTTGGCTTTGACGAAGTGCATTAAATGGTCTAGACTGGATGCTGGAGGTTTTGTGCTATAGACTAAATGGGATTCTTCAATGCTGATTGAGAGTGTTGTTGGTACCAATCTGTTGCCAAAAACGACTCTTCCTGAGCAGATATCAATCTTTATAACAGGAATCAAGTCTCGCCATGTTCGCGCCATAGCCGCTTCTGATCTCACAGTCTCTTGTGCTCGTCTTCGCTTCTCGTTAGCATCGTTCATGGCTTTGTCTCGGTCCGCACAATCGTCGTCATTTTGTTGTTTGATAAGTGGTTCGAGGCCGAATATTTTTTCTAATTCATTGTACATGTCACATCGATTATAAAAGTGGAGTTCGAAGCCATTCAGCATGATGGAGAGACGAGTGTCGGAGTGTGATAAGTCTGTAAATAGGTAAGTCATTTTATTGTAGAACGACGACGAACGACAGAATAACAAATTTTAACGGTACAGCAATCTCAAACAAAATTATGAAATATTATACATTTCAAAAAGATATTAAACTCTCATAGTTTATTACAAGATTAGTTCTAAAAAAAATTACAGAAATACTTTTACTTGAGGACGGTCGGCCACAAAAATGCGTTCTTTAATTTTTGGGGGGAATATTACATCGTTTCAGAAAACAGATTACCAACTATGTTACAACTGATTTAAAGTAAGGAAAATAAATAGGTTTATTATACTACCATAATTATCTGATTATCATATTACTCATCATTGTGTTCCTTTCCCACAGCCCATGACAATACAATACATAAACATTTGTTTATTTTAATGTAGTTATGTGAAACAGAGATCATTATTATTAGTTTAAAATATTTAAATTGTTATTTTATTGTTATGTAGGTTTATTAATCAGTGAGGAAAATTACTTGCATCTAATTTTAACACTAATATTACAAAGAGGTACAGAGGGGAAAATCACAGTACCTATTGAACCGATTTTGAAAATTGTTTTAGCAATTGAAAGCCACATTATTTGTAAGTTTCATAGGCTATGTATTTATCCGAAAAATGATGATATGCGGTGCCGCGGAGCTCATTTTTGGGGCTAATGCCGCCCACACCTCCACTACTGTAACTCCTGTACACCAGGATCAACAGCAGTGACCCATGAACACACCGAGTTATGACATTCGGGAAGTCCAAGGAAAAAATTGTCTTGGAACCCGCAACGACATTTTAACTTATGAGGATTTATATGGTATGGGGGCAGTTCGGTCGTCTATGGTAAGTGAGAATCGCAACTCCAGAGAGTGCGAGAGTGTAAGGGAAGTGGTTGGGATACTTTATTAAAATTATAATACGATACGATAACGTTTTTTGATTCCCTCTGCATTTTTCTGTTTCTCATATGCACATAGATTGCACATAGATAAACACTTATAAATAAATAGATAAAAACGAACTAGGAGTATTTGTAACAATTTACTTCCTATTATAACATTTATTTTCCTATTTTAATTTAATTGTTTCTTAGTCAGTTTTAATTAGATCTTTTATTTTTTTTAATTTTATATTGACGTCTGTCGTGTATGCGTGTTGGTAAACGTACATAGGATATCTGGAATTAGATACACGTCAAGCAATTCAGCTTATATTCCGCATCTATTGACTTTATATGGGAAACGGCACTTGTGCCGACCGAGTACACGTCGGTTTATAAAAACAATGCTAATGCAAATTCTTTCTGTAAGTTTTTTAAATCTTATTATGACGATTACAACAATATTATGCTAATTTTGCGAAACCATCTAAATGCTTGTTTCCACTCTACGCAAGCAGATATAAGTCTAGACTGGCCGCTTAAAGTAATAAGGAAGCCTGATCTGCACTTGACAAGTTATTATTTACTCGTAAGGTTCTATAACCCTGAACATTTTTTTTCATGACTTTTTTTATGGAATAGCGTGCAAACGAGCAGACGTATCGCCTGATGGGAGGATGTGGGAGGGGTTGGGGTAATAGGCCTCCGGTATCCTCACTCACTCGGTGAAACACAGCGCAAGCGCTGTTTTACACCAGTATTCTGTGAGGCCGTGGTAAATAAAATAAAAATAAAATCACTCCGGTCGAGCCGGCCCATTCATGCCGAAGCGTGGCTCTCCCACGGCTTATTGAATCAAGTTAATCATTGAAAAAACCTAATCAACTTAAAATTTACAAAACGTCATTACTCTCACAATTAAAACGACTTCAACGCCAACTAAATGCCGGAATCCATTACCGCGCCAGACTACAGAGCATGCCAAAGAAATATACATACACTCGAAAAACAACCCTCCTGGCGGAGTCGGATAAGATAATATTATATTGACGTTAAATCGAATTCGGTTCTTCAACTAATATTA
This sequence comes from Diaphora mendica, assembly GCA_949125395.1. Classification (NCBI taxonomy): domain Eukaryota; kingdom Metazoa; phylum Arthropoda; class Insecta; order Lepidoptera; family Erebidae; genus Diaphora; species Diaphora mendica. The sequence goes on from OX421317.1 coordinate 2,014,527, forward strand.
TATGTTACTATTCTAACAATGGTAATGAACTACACTAAAGGTTCCTTTTTCTTGTTTGAAAACACTGTAGGTAAAGCCTTGAGGGGTATACAGTATATCTTAGCCCGAATTTGGATGGAGCGATTAATATAAGTCATGATTCGATCAAGGGTTAGGTACACTGGTGGGGGATTCCCTGGAGCGGGCGTAACAACTCATGAACCTCAATGTAACTTTAACTTCAATCCGGTGTGACCCTTACACATGCGACACCGCGCGGAACTAAAATGGCTGACCGTTTTATTAATATAATTAATATTAATTACTAATTCCAGAAAAACCAAGAGACCTGACGTACGAATAGGCTAACAAGGTTAATGTCATTCGTTGTCAGTGTAGTACACGATGTCGGTTTCCTACATGGACTACGCCTATTGACTTCATGAACTTGGCAATGAAGTAAATTAATCAGCCTATAATTCTACACTCCATAAAACGCTCAAAATTTTACTGTCAATCAGCACTTCATAACAAAAAATCACATTAGCGAACTAACGAGGCGATCAGTCGTTTACTAAGTTACATAAAAACAAATAAACTTTATAGTATCATAAAATTGTAATGCTAAAAGGGTCATCATGCTTCGACCTTGCCGCATAGAACTACATGAATCACGTTCAGATAAATGACCCATGACGCTCTCTTGCGAAGAGAACGTGTTATCACATTCATTAGATAACACATTTTTGTAGCAATTAATGGTAGATCGATAAATTAGGTTATTAATTTTTGTGTTTAATCTTTTAATGGTATAAAATAAAGTCGTTTCCGCTGCCTGTTCGCTCAGATCTTTTAAAGTGCACAATGGATTTTAATGCAATTTTCAACAATAGATAAGAGTAATTTAAGAGGAAAGTATATAATATGTTTAATACATGCATATTATGTTAGAGAAAATGCGAGAATTTCAGACTGCCGTGCAAAAACGGGTCGGGTCGCTAGTTGTGTAGGGAATTAAGTGGCGTTTTGTTCAGGCCGTGGTCAGTAGCTGTCTTGGTAAACAGGTCGTGAAATCAGACTGTCAAGTCAAATCAATATTTTTTTATTGAACATCTGAATAAAAAGAGCCTTTACATGTGTCCTTTTTTAATGTTAACTTTTTATTTTATTTATGTAAATTTTTAAGGAGGTAATAATTAACCTACTAATAAATAAGTAGGAGGTCATCACTTATTTAACTTTTTATGTTAAATTATCCAATTATTATTTTAATAACACCTATAACATTTAACAGGGATATTCGATTGAAAGGGATTACATCACTCTTTGTTCGAAATTATCGAATATCCGAAATAAAAATTTATCCGAAATCGTAACCGAACTTTTTACACAAAAGTTGCTAAAGAACACTAATTTATTTGTCTGTAAATGATATATTTCAAAATGATGTTTTTGTATATCTAAGAAGATAACACTCAACAATGAATGAGTTGCTATTATAATCTCTTTTAATTGTAATTACATTTTCGTCATTATGCTATCAACTGATAATCATCTAGGAGAAACATCAAGTCAGTTCCTATTTGTATTTTCCTTAAAATTTATGAACAACTAAAATTATCCGAAACTCTCGGATAGTTATAAATATCCGCAACTGTATCTGAAACGATATATAATATTATTCATATATCCGAAAGAAGACTATGAGGAAATAAAAGATTACCGTATTGATATAGCCGATATAGGCACTGTTTTTTTGTATTTTGTTTTGTACTACCACTTTTTTTTCTACAATGACTAGAAAACTATAATACTCTATGATTGACGTCAAAATGGATCTCAACAAAACCGTCATATAATTGTACGCATAGTGACTATTTACAAAAGACTATGACGTAATAGCACTTACCTTCAGAAACGTCTTTAGGTACGTAAGAGCGCCACCATCTGAATATCAAATACCCGTCCTGTATACGAAGAGTGTAGTCACAGTTGATGTACACTATGTCACGAAACATTATCTTACCGGATAGAGCATTTAATGTGAAAGAACCTGCGAAAGAAGGATGATATTAATAATAACTCCACACAAACACATACAGAGGCAGATTTTGTACTATGGTAATCAGACTTCTGATATTGATCCCCCAGGGGATCCAAGTGGACGGTCAATCATACTTATATATTTCTAGATATAGGTATACATGTTATAGATAAATTACACCCAGACTAACAGAAAAACAAGGTCTCGCCACTCAGTTCTTCTACCGTAAAAAGTTATGAGATAGATGCAGGTAATACCAAGTCCAATATCTAGAAAACTGGATCGAAATTGCAAAATATTTTAGTTTTTCCTTTATTTATACAGCAAATACTGCTTGTATTCTAAATTTGAAGCTTTGTGTCTGCTTGAAGTGCCTTAGAGTTTTGATTATGAAACCTTGACTAGTTATAATTCTTAAACTACTGGTTCAAATTGAATGAAATTTGAAATATATTGTGTTTATACAATGCCTACTTGGTTACTGAATATTCGGTCTTCTAAGTTTATCCAAAATGAAGTTATAGGGGGTCGAAATTTTTCTCAAGTTTTCCAAAAAAATGAATTAAACTGTTTATTTAAAAGTATTTTTCTTTACTCCCTTAAAATTGTCACAACTCAATGAGATCTCATCAGAAAAAAAAAACAATTATCTCAAGGTAACAGTCACACTGATTTCAGCATGAATGGGCTGGCTCGTCCGGGAAGGTACTACCCTCTCTAAAAGACCAACCTAACATGACAGCATTTGTGTTAGTGCCAGTCTAAGTAAGTGAAGATCCAATGATGCAGAAGCATCTGCATTGTTGCATTTGCAAAGAGTATGGTAGCCATCACTCTTGGATTCTGCTCACGCTTTCCATCAGGCAGACAAGAGTCACAAGAGTGGGAAATTGTAAGTGATTATCACTGTTCGTGCTGAAGTGCACTTTATTCTTATTATTTTAGAATAAGTGTTACTATAAATTTGAATGATTTACTTATTGCAAGCTATGTACCTACTAGTACTGTTATGTATTTGATGCAAGTGTAGAATGGCAAGTATGGTTTATTCAAGGGGCCGGTGAGTCTCAAATGCACAGTAAGAGTGCATTCCAACATATTAAAATTCCAAGGTTGGTATGCTTTAAATAGACTTTTTAAATTTTTTTTACATTTTTATTTAGCAAAAAAATAATAATAATATTAATCTCGGGAATCACATACAAATATATCATTACTTAGTGTACTATTGGGATCATGGCTCTGTTAAGACACTGTAAATGTTTTAAATAGATAAATATTGTAATCTATACAAATAAATAAAATTGGAGTGTCTGTTTGTAATAATAAATAAAAAAAAATATTTAAATAACCGCTTTTTACTAAATGCATATGTACCTATTTGTACACAGTACATAATACCAAAATATCATTTTTTACAATTTTTGCTTTGGCTAATCTCTGGAACGGCTGGACCAATTTTGACGGGACTTTTACTAATAGGTAGCTGATGATATAAGGAGTAACTTAGGCTACTTTTTTTGACTAGCTTCGCCATACGACACGATACGACAATAACTGCAGGTAACATACAAAACATTATACTAGCTGAACCCCGTGGGGGTTCAGCTAGTATAATGTATATCTCACTCATGGTCATCTGATCCCAAATTAGACAGAGCCTGTTCAACACAAACACAGAAGAAATCATCGTAGTCATATGTATCTGCCTCTGTGGCAATGTGGTAGTGCATGCAACTGCTGTACTTGGGATCTTAATTCTCAGGTTGGATCAAATGTTATGTATGATCTGCAATAATTTGTTTCCTAGTTTGGCTGTTTTCTATGTATTTACACAAGAAAAAGTATTGTAATATGTATAGTTGTCTAGTACCCATAATACGAGCTCTACTTATTTAGGGACTAGATGGGGATTGTGTGTTAGATGCCCGAAAATATTAATTATTATTTTTAAATTGTTTGTCAAGGGAGGGATCAAACCTACAAGCTCTTGCTTAGTAGCAACTATCACTGAACGGTCAGTCAGAATTTAATTCATTTAATAGCATGTATGTAGGTACTAATTTTGAAAATAAACCATGTATTTGTATTTCTTATCTTTCACGTGTGTGTGATAACAATGTCTAGTGCGGTCACAACTGTCAAAATTGCTTACATTTTTTTTATCAATTTGTGATAATCTACAACATGATAAAATGCTATGAATAACTTAATAACTAACAATTTTATATGTGATTTTATAAATCATAGGCTTTGATATATTGTATTTATTTACACAATTTACTGGTATTTTTGTGTGCGCAAGGATACTGTTGCTGTTGTATTAGCATTACGTCTAATGCAATCATGGCCAAGAAGTGACCATGACAGTGACCTACCTAATCATTAAATTAAAAAAAACTAAAATAGGTCACTCACCAATTTTGAAATTGTCATCTTGAAAGTAAAATTTATTAATCAACCTCGTCAGTATGTATCCCAAGACACGACTGTTGTAATAAGTTATGTAAACTATCCATAGTATCGCAGATATTAGGGATACGAGCAGGAGAGCAAAGTTTCTGTCCATTGTTATTTCCGCGAAGTCTATCGACGACGAGTTCCATCTTTGCGCCACCGGATCATCCATCAACCCGGTGTAGTTCGCCCTAAATACAACAATAACACGATTGAAACACTCAAACAACGATATATCATCACCATTGAACATAATAAACGAAAATAAACACAAGTCAATCACAAAGCTACGTAGAAGGCGATCACTTACATTGTGACTTCTTAAATACGATACTGAGATCTCTCACATTTTATACAACTAAACTGCCTTAAAAAATTATATACCATACACATTTCTAATTGTATTTTTCTATTTTTTTATCGTAATCATAAATCACTGCCCATTCGTGGTTCCGAACTTTGACAGATACAAAAACGTTCCGTTACACCCATTGAACTAATATAATTATTCCTTAGTGGTTACACCACAATTTTTCTGTATTCAGATACGTCATAGCTTCATAGAAGTACCGCTACTAAGTTTCTACGCTTTAGGGTTTATTATTATTATTTATATAGTCGTTTTATTGAGTACCTAATGAGTTTAGTTACAAGTTATAAAGTTTGAAATTTGATTGCTAACTTTGTAACTTGACTTGACTTTGAAGATTGAAGTTTGGTATTTAATATAGTAAAAAATGTTTCAGGTCTGACTGTCAATATTACATTAACATATACTATTGTACCCTATTGTACCTAATCATAGATAAATAATAATTGTAATATAACAGTTGCTAGGTGACCAATTTATTGTAGCGCATTATTTGTGTTTGTATTGTTTATTTAATTTCGTGTGTATTCAGTAAGGTAATTATTACATAAATTATGACAGAAACAGCAGAGGACATTCTTGAAACTCCGAAATATAATCCAAAAACCAGGTGAGAGTCACACTTTAGATTACAGATTACTTAACTTAGCATAAGTTAAGTACTTACTTAGTGAAAATTTTGAACAGTGAAGTAGCCACTTCAGAATAATACCTATTAAAAATCAGTTCATCTCAAACATGCATCAATTTAGTTTTGGTATTAAAAAGACCTACGCAAAATGTGTCAACTCATCACACGATTCTCACAAATCTAAGTACCTATGACAAAGGCATGTATGTATTTATACTATCCCAGAATATGTATCATATTTTTAATTCACTACTTTAGTCTTGTAAAAATTATAACAAATAATTGTATTTGAAACTTTACGCTCATGGTGTGTGAGTAAAACGGAACATTCATACTGTGACTCATGTTTTGAAAAGAGTTAAGTATAACTAATTATAACAATTATCAACCTCTTTGTCTTGTTATCGGACTTAGGAATGCAAATTAAGTAACAAGAAGAAAAGAAAAGTAATTAAGTGAATATTATTATTTATCTGACTTTAATTAAACTAAAAACATATTAGTCATAATACGTTAACCTTTACTTACTGTCGTCCCTCTGACTGCCTGCAATAGGTGTCCTGTCCCCCAACTTGATCATACTTTTTGTCAGTCTGTTATGTGTGAACCCTTCAGTTATGAGGACTTTTATACAAAACTTGCAAATTTAGTCTCACTGCCATGATTACCATATACCTACCTAATCTTAACGAATTTCTGCTCTGTTTAGCTCCGACTTTCATAAGTGTTATTGTAATATAAATGAATAAATTATTTTCGTTTTCATTTTAGCTTGTCTGTAGTAAAATTATTCATGATAAACAGAGCTGTTTGCTTTCATTGATAGTAGTAAAGACGTAAAGTACTTAAAATACAGAAAGTTAGTGCACAACAGATTTCTGGTAGAATTGAAGCCACTCGATAAGCACATTAATGTACAGTTACGATTTATGTACAGGTTTAAGGTAATTAATGTACAGGTACGAATCCAGAATTAGATCAGTTGTGTGTAGTTTCTGACTAAACAGAAAACTTACTTACCTACGGCTATTTCGACCCGGCACCGGGATTGTGGCTCTGTTTTAAAAGGCACCAACGCAACCTTATAATAATGTCATTTCAAGGGCGTCTTTAGCTATAGTGCAGGGTGTGCGGGGTATACGGTCGCAGCAGTGTTAGGGGCGCCGGCCCACTTTTAATGAATCTGCGCTCTTACTGAATGGCGCTATGCTTAGTAAAGGACGCTAGAGGTATGACAGGAGCGCTTCAGTTGTCTTGTAGCTGAAGTGGGCAGTGGGAAGTGACCACCACTTCCTTCCATCTGATGACCCGTCTGCTCATTTGCGCCCTACACCATGAAAAAAAATTAGTACTCATTTAAAGCTTTGTGGCAAAATGACCCGAATTCCAATAGTGGCCATTTATTACAGAGATCTGTATTTTTTTTAATTTTTACCTTTCTAACAATAATTCCAGATTTAAAAGAAGATGCCCAATTACCCAGTTTGAAATTGTTTTTTTTTTTGTTTTTCTTTTTTTCGTTTTTATGATGTCCGTCGGAATAAGCATGGGTTGGTTTAAACGCCTGATTATAAACGAACTGCAATTCACTACATTACACTACATTACACACAAGCTACATACACACAATTAACTAATATTACTTAGGTTTTATGGTGGCTTGCAAAGAACATTTTTTTAGCACTAGAGAAAAAGAAAAGAATTTTTCATGATTCATTAAATGCAATAGAAAAAGTCTCGTGCTTGGTTTGAACTTTTTACTTCATATTTATTTGTAAAATTGCAACGCCAATGAACACGCACTAAGCGCCTTAATAAATTATTTACAGTTTTTTTGTACGTTTAATAACATACACACATCAAAAGTGTCTAGGGATCAACATATGTGTCTAGGGATCAACATATATTTTTGCAATAACTTTTCTCCTGATTGATATTAATTAAAATTTTCTTTAAGGATTCATCAAATAAAGTGTTTTCGTTTGTCACAGTAACGATAAACCAAGTCACCTTTGCATTAATAAAGAAATTTGCCATTTTCCTAATAAAGGGATTTTTGACATTTGAACCACTAACATTAAAGTTCGAAAAAAAGGCTGAAATAACAGTTTTCTTTAAAATTTTATTAGGTAACTTAAACAATTAATAATCCGTGTTTGGTTTGGTTTGGCATACTCAAAATGAGTTCATCCAAATCACGCTGTGGAATGGCCGCCCATGTTCGTTGCAACAACAAAAAAAGGTCTTCTTGCGACTGGATACCCTCCATATTCGGCAGAGCTCTTCTCTGTAGCATATCCCATGCATGCTCAATCGGGTTCAAGTCTGGCGACTGAGCAGGCCAGGGCCAAAGCCACATCTCAATCTCAAGAAATCCGCATAAAAATGCTTGATCCCTAGACACTTTTGATGTGTGTATATATGCTGACTCATCATCAGCCTCTTTTACATATACAATGATGCAGAAGCATCAAGCATCTCGATAGGTCGCCATAGTGTCGGTCACCATGCTGCGTATTTGCATTGTCTGCATTCACAATGACTACAATGAGTATTGTAACCCCTACTATTCGATTCTGCTCATGCTGTCCATCAGGCAGAGTAGAGTCACTTTGGCAGGCTCAAATAAAAAAAACTTTGAAAATCCGCAAATCTTTAAAGTTACGGTACCTAAGTGACTTCTGCAGCCCATAGACAGCTCAAGACCTTCAAGTGAATTTTAAGCTTTTGGGGTTGCGTTGCACTTTCTTTTCTTTATGGCTTGACAACGTTTTTAAAACGATTGGAGAACTCCTTTTTTAAATTTCGAATGTTTTTTTCCTATTTTTCAATCTTGGCTGTCTCCGCAGGCCCCGACAAAGGAGGTCAGCGTGGACGTGGGGGCTGGCCGTTTTCGCGATGCGATTACGCAGATTTGCGATACGGCCATGCCTCGTACGCCATGCCTATGTTGTCTAGTACCCATAACACAAGCTCTGCTTAGCTTGGGACTAGATGGCGTTGTGTGTTAGATGTCCGAAATATTTATTTATTTGAAAATATGATCATCAATGCAATTTAAGTAGGAAATCATTATTATCTATTTTAAATCATTTACATAAATATAGTTACAGTTTAGACGGGATAGTTAACATCACGCTTAGACCACTAGGAGCTGAGCACGATCGAAAACAGACGCAGAAAAAGTTGCGTGGGTCAGCTAGTTTCTTCATATAGTTGTGTTTTATAATTTCAGTTGGACAATCCCCCACCGGCTGGATTTAATGACATTCATTGGCAAGGAGGTGTTCGTTGTGGCCAATGATGTTTACATTATATTTCTTAACTTAAAAACTGGCCGGGAGACAGTGTATACGGCTGACAGTACCGAGAAAGGCGATGGCGTCGACGCCATTTGTGGTAATTCGATCTGTAATTGCATATACGAGCTGAATTCTACTCCCTACTAAGTAATCCATACTAATACTTGTAATAAATTCGAAAGTAACTCTGTCAGTCTGTTACGCTAGCTTTCACGGCAACTGCTATACCGATTACAGTAAAATTTGGCATAGAGATACTTTGAATCTTGAGGAAGAACTTAGGCTAGGTACGCTTTATCGCGATAACCGACATACACGCGGGTGGAGCCGCAGGCAAAAGATGGTAATATTATAAATGCGAAAGTTTGGGAGGATGTATGGATGTTTGTAAATCTTTCACGCATAAACTACTGAACGGATTTGGATGAAACTTTACAGTAATAGCTTATATCATATCATAGCTCAGATTAACACATCGCGATAACTGACATATTATTATACATACGCGGGCGGAGCCACGGGCAACCACTAGTGTTAAATATTATGCCTGTTATGCACTATTCTTTCGGTTCATTTGTTTTCACTAGTAGATGGCGGGACCACGAGCAAAACGTAACACGTGATCAGAAAAATAGGTAATTTAAATAATATCAAACTTATTAACTTTCAGGGCACCGCTCAAATATTTTTGTATTTGCTGAAAAGGTGAATCGTGCCAGAATATTTGTTTTGGGATTTCCAAAATTCGAAGTGATGGCAAAGTTATATGGTAAGGACTTTAGACATGATGCTATTCTTATCTATTTGTTAGTTTTTAACCGACTTCAAAAAAAGGAAGAGGTTTCTCAATTCGACCGTAGGTATATGTTTTTTTTTATGTGTGTTCGCGGATAACTTCATTGTTTATGAACCGATTTTGATGATTCTTTTTTTAATAGAAAGGAGATGTCCCAACGGTGGTACCATGATAAGGACATTAAGATATGATTATGGTATCCAAGAGAAATCGAGTCAAACATTGAAGTCGGTTTTTGTTTTTGTTAAAATTTTACTTGTGTGGTTGCTGATGTGATACTGATTGCCAAACTAGCGGCCGTGGGTCCGATTTGTTTGAGTACCATCATTTGTGCAATTGGAGACGCCTATGTCCAGCAGTGGACTGCGATTGGCTGATGATGGTTACTATGGCGCAAACTAGGTGTTTTAAGTTATTACTATTGCGTTTATAAATCTGAAGAGATTGTTTGGTTGAACGTGCTCAGTAAGTAATGGTTCGATTTGAAAAAAATCTTTCACTATCGAGGAATATGATCACGCTGTGACTAAAACGAGCGGAGTATAAATAAAAAATGCTGCAAAAACAGTGGAAAACTTATTCCTTTTGAGAGCTTCCATTTCGGGCGTTGCGTAAACGGTTAAAGTTTCGCAAAAACAATGTCTGAAAGATTTGTTCTCTATAAGTTCTATAAAAAGTATTTTTTATTAGACTTGCTTACTATTAGATACTTTTTCTATGGTAAACTAATTTGTTTACGATTTATAACACCACATTACGGGCAATAAGTGACCCAAAAGAGGTTGCGCGTGCCAGCTAGTAAAAAATAATTGTTTTTAATTTATTTAACTCAAACTCAAAAAGAGTTTATTCAAATAGGCACTTATTTTACAGGCACTTATAAATAGTCAATATTTAATAATTAAAAATCGAGTGATTCTAGTCGCCAGTTCCAAGTGCAGCCTACCCTTCATGGAGAAGAATCTGGCAAGAAACTCCATTGTTGCTCCTTTTAAAAAAATATAATAGGGTTTACATTTTTTTTTTAAGAGACTTGAATGAGAACGAAGTCGACCAAAAAAAACAAAACAAAAGGTTTGGAGTCATTGCTGCACAGCCATGAGCTAACCAATCATGCGCCGTTATAATCAAAGCTGCAAGATTTTTATATTGTGATGATGTTTAAATAATTTACTTGGACAACACCCAGGTATAGCACTATTATGTGATCACAGAAGATAACTATGTGTTCGTGTTCATCTCATAAATTATTCAGTTTAAGGTTGAACAGTGTCTGGGAAGTCAGGTCATCAAGTCTATAAAATAGTGTCTTTCTTCATCTACAGATAAAGAAGTGAACAGATACAAAGGCTTATGTATGATGGAAGGTGAGTTGATAGCGGGCTTCACCGGCTTCCCCAACTACATCTGCACCATATGGAACTGGCGGACTAATCATCGGTTGGTCCGCGCAGATACTGGAGTGGTCAGGCGAAAGGGAATTTATATGTAAGTGAATAGCAGTAATCACACTAATATATAAAGGCGAAAGTTTGTGTGTATGTTTGTTACTTCTTCACGCAAAAGCGACTGAATGGATTTGGATAAAACTTTACAGTAATGTAGCTTATACATCAGAATAACACATAGGCTACTATTTGCCGCGATAACCGACATACACTCGGGCGGAGCCGCGGGCAACAAATATATTTAAAGCAAGCTAAGCTCATGTAAAGGCGGAACTAGAACACATACAAATTTTATAAATTAACACTGTTACGCTTGCACCGCAAAACCGCTGCACCGATGTCAGTGAAATTTACCATGGAGCTATTTTGATTCTTGAGGTAAAACAAAGGCTACTCTTTATCGCGATAACCGACATGCCTGTGGGTGGAGTCACAGGTAAAAGTTAGTTTTAATATAAATTTAATTTCAGAAGAAAAAGTTAACATTGGAACTGTAACGAACATTTCAGAAAAGATGTGGAAGCAAGTGTGTGTGTGTAGAATGCTATGGGAGGCAAATAAGTAGATAGGTCTTATTGGTAAGTGATAACCGCCGCTCATGGACACCCAAGAGCATCAACTCAAGAGCCATGAGCTTCGCCGATTTTTGAGTCCCCCCGCACCGAAAATCAGGGTCAAGGGGGGTTTGGGTTCCGGTAAACGTACTCACTCCGTGACACCAGTCTGATGGTCCTTGCTCTAAAAAGTAAACCCAGACCCTCTATTGCACTTTCTTTAACAATATTCACGGACTTAAAAAAAGGCAACTCTGTGGTTTGTTCGCCTTTTTTCCAGTCTCAGGAAACGCCGACGTTTTCTAACTGTTTTGTCCGACTTGTAAAAATATCTGTGAAATATTTACTGACACATATAAATACCTATTATATTTATGAAGGAGTTACCTAACAGTATTAGCACCGGTTATTACACGTATCACGTAATATATTTGGTCGAATATATTAAGTTTTTAAAACGTATATTAATTTGACAGGGCAAGTCGCATGCATATGACTGTCTGCCAATCCTGGGGGGAAGGTTTGATCGTATGGGAGGTGGGGCAGTGCCACAAGAAGTGTTTCTTACTACGTCGCGCGAAGGAGGAGGTCACCGGCTGGGAAGTCTCCGAGCCAACACTCGTAGACGTGTGTTGGTGCAACGAGGGCACTCTGTACGCTATTGATTCTCTGGGAAACTTGTATTGTGTGAGTTCTTTTTAAAAAAACAGGTCTTTCCTTAGCAAGGAGGTTTTTGTCTACTATCACGCTGGCCTTACAGGTTGGTATAGGGTTTATTTTAAGTTTTTCGTCAAGATTTTTTTTTATGGAATAGGTGGCATACGAGCAGACGTATCGCCTGATGGTTAGCAATTACCGCCGCCCATGGACACCCGCTACACTAGAGGCATCACAAGTGCGTTGCCGGCCTTTGGGGAATGGGGAGGGGGATGGGGGTAGGGGTTGGGGTATGGGTAGGGGCAGGGGTCTGCATGGGCGTCGCAGCGCCGGGCCCTCACTGCAGTCATCGGAGGAGATCTCTCGCTACCGGCCGTCACACGCTCCATGGCCGGTAGCGATAGCAGTTTTACCGCGGTCGCAACCTTCTGCGAAGATGTAATCTCGCAGAAGGAGGTGGCGGAGAAGGCCCGGGAGGACGATGTCCACTCGGACCCAATCCGCCGCCGGCGAACTGGGCGGCGGAGGCGCGCCTATCAGCGCCTCATGCCGCCCTGAGTGTGGCCGCGGATGGTCGGGACAGGCTTTCCCCTCCATCCGCTCCAGTGGCTCCGCTGCCGTACGTCGCCTAATTAGAGAGTCCAACAGGTGACGGTGCCCGCTTCTGTGCGGGCAGGCGCTGGGAGGGGTCCGGACGTGTTAATATTGTTATACGTAATACGTGTTATTTCTACAAAAACGAGCCATCCGCTCAATATACAATTTAGGTGCTAGAGTCTCTCTTCGAGAGTTGTTTAAAGATATAGGTATTTTAACTGTTGCATCACAGTACATATTTGCAAATGTTATGTTTGTTAGGCAAATCATTAATGACAATAAGAAAAACAGTGATGTACACAATATTAATACAAGAAATAAGTCTAAACTCGTTGGTACCTATCATCGTTTACATAAGGTACACAACTCGTTCGAAGGTCTTGGTATACGTCTTTATAATAAAATTCCTACATATGTAATTGACCTTCCTATAGATAAATTCAAGCGTACTGTAAAAAATCACCTTATTAGGAAAGCCTACTATACGATTGGCGATTATCTGAACGACAAAGAGTCATGGGTTTAAGGTGTTATTAATGTTATTATATACACACTAACTTTGTCTTGAAATTGAGATAAAAATTTTTTTTTTTTTTTTGAATAATGTATAAATTTTGACATGTTGGTGCTCCGGTATGAATTGTTTGTATGCTTTAACCTAACGACATCTAATTCCGACATTTAATTAAGTTAAGATTTGTTTGTAACAATTTTCTGTATAATTTTCTTTAATAATTTCCTTTTTCTCTTAATTAGTTTGTTCTTGTTTAAATTTTCCTTTATTTTATCTCTTTCTTGTATCAATTCTACTTAATTTTCATCTTTCTTTTTTTTTCTTAAATACAAATTGTTGATTGTTTTAGTTGCAACTTATAAATGAAAACATACACACATACTTGTATAATGTAAATGAATACATGATGGTACTTTGGTACTTATCTAACAATGTTTCCCCATTTATTAAATACGCACTTGTTATTGTATGAGCACCTTGTCGACTATGATTATTATTAATTATTAATTTCTTTGATATTGACCTGATGATTTGCCGTGCGGCCTGAGTACGCAGCTCAACTATGGTTGAATAGGTCGATGGCTGATCCATGCGTCTTACTCTATTTTACATTTGTGACATTTATTGATTATTTTATATTTGGACATATTACATCTTTTTAAATTTGACTGTGAGTGAAAGTGCTATTTGGATTTTATTTTCCATAAGTGGACCTCACAATATAACAATACAATGTCACAATATAACAATGTAAAAATCTTGCAGCTATCAGTAAGAACGGCGCATGATTGGTTAGCTCATGGCTGTGCAGCAATGACTCCAAACCTTTTATTTTGTTTTCTTTGGTCGACTTCGTTCTCATTCAAGTCTCTTAGTGAAAAAAATATTGTAAACCATATTATTATTTTTTAAAAGGAGCAACAATGGAGTTTCTTGCCAGATTCTTCTCCATGAAGGGTAGGCTGCACTTGGAACTGGCGACTAGAATCACTCGATTTTTTAATATTAAATATTGACTATTCATAAGTGCCTGTAAAATAAGTGCCTATATGAATAAAATATTTTTGAGTTTGAGAATAACTGCAGTTCCCGGACTCCTCCCTTCACAGGCAAGGCAACTCTTCTACACGCAGAGTGGCACACCGTATGGTTTTAGTCGGTTCGAGTCCGACACACCGCCCCGCCGTAAGCCCCGGTGGGGTGACGGTCCGAGGGGATTTCCACACGTTAAAAAAAAAAAAAAAGGGTTTGGTATCCTCACTCACTCGGTGAAACAGCGCAAGCGCTATTTCACGCCGGTTTTCTGTGAGGCCTTGGTAACACTCCGGTCGAGCCGGCCCATTCATGCCGAAGCGTGTCTCTTCCACGGTAACCGGTCCCAAGTTTATCCGTTAAGCACCTCTAACGACACCCATGTGACGAGTAGTATCAGATGAATTACATCTAGACACAAAATAAATCATCGTGTTTATAACAAGTTATTTAATTAGAAAGAGAGACTATATTGTACCTTAATTCACATGAATTTATTTTACTTTTCTCCGCAGATAACATCAGACGGCATTGCCATGGTCGCTAATCTGGAGTTTGAAATGATATCCTATGGGAAAAACCGACCTCACATATGCGCTTTTGGTAACGGCCTACTCATATACGGACCTGATAAAAATATCAGAGTGAGTAGTTAGGTTTATTGAAATCAGTAAGACAAAAGTTTTGTAGATTTTTGGTTAGTAACTTTAAAGAGACACTGTTTGATCGTAAGCTCGAACTCTCGTAGATCTGTCTTCGTCATTTCATAATAAAATATTCTAAATCGATATTTCCGATCGAGATCGTCCATCGATTTAAAACAATCTAAATATCGATGGCGACGGACGGTTCGACGGATCGACGGGAAAGAAAATTGCTTTTAATTTAAAACAATTTTTTCAATGCTTTTGCAACGTTTTTGTGAATACAGTGAATACAGAATTCAGTACAGTACCTCGTATTACAGTACCCTATATAATCTATATGCGATAAAAAATAATTAAATTTTTAAGGTTATTTTATACTTACCTAAGACAAAATCTGCTCCAAACTGTGTCACTGAAACATTTTCATCTCATTTGTTATTCCCTTCAGTCTTTAAAGAAAGAAGACGACCATAGAAGCTGGAAGGTGGTATGGATGTACGAGTTAAAAGACGTAGTGGAGAGATTGGTGGGCAACTGCACCTGTGACACGGCCGTGGCATGGACCCGTCTGGGTTTCGTTTACAAAATCACCGGTGATTCCGAGGAAAAGATTGACATCCATTTGTTTACCTACAAAATGAGGTAGGATGTTTCTCAGATCAGGGATGATTCAAAACTCAGTATAGCTCTCTGTATCCTGGCACTAGGATCTCTGCTGTTGGGATATCCATATCAATGGCGGATACACCAATAGGCTGCGTCGGCTGAAGCCTAAAGCGGTGACTCTTAGGAAGTGGCATATTTGGGCCGAATTTTTTTTCCTCGATGTCAAACCTCTGTTGAATAACGACTCGAGGGGTTTCGCACGTAATAAAAAGGGTATAATTATAATTGCAGGGGTTTTTAGAAGCGGCAAACATTTAATAAATAAAATATATAATCCACGCCTTATCCTCATTATCTTTTTATTAACACATAGGTATAACTTTTTCAGAAGCCCATTTAGTTCTTTAACTTCCATCATGAGATCCAAGCACTTTTAGCTCATACCTACATTTATCCTACTAACAAACACGTGCATGCATCCCACCAATGCACCCACGCATTCAATAATCAGTAACAAACCCTTGCTATAATAAATATAGGTTATTGCGTTAGAACTGCCTGTCTGCTTTCAACAATATACTCGTTTAAAACTAAAGTAAACCGTAACAAACTGTAACGACGTTCAATACTGAGTCACGTGGTCAAAATAAAATATTAGCCAATAATGCAAGAGAATAAAGGCGTTAGCGAATGTAGAAATAGTATCGACGCGAAACACTTGCAACTTGGCTGGGGGCATTGGTTAGATCAGATGAGCGCTTACTTCCTCTGCTATCTTGACTGTCAGCCACATGAAACGGTCGCATTTACCTCGTAAGAATTAAATATTTTTATTAAACGCAACCCTGAAAAATGAGTCCTGATCATAAAAGGAGTGAAATGCGTTGCTTAACTGACTTCAAAAGAAGGAGGAGGTTCTGCGTTCCACTGTATGTTTTTTATTCTCTTAACTTCACTTAATACCGGTCGTCTATATCATTCCTCGCTCACAAATCCCTAAATGTCGTATTTGGCCTGTTCAGGTACATAACAAAAATTCAAGTGCTCGCTCCAGACTACAAGTATATGGCAGCTATGAACAAATTTGGTACACTGGCGATATTTGATGTGTATACAACTGAACTTGTAAGTATTTAACATACACACAAACACAAAAACTCATTTCCTACGGCATAGGCTGAACGTGTTATAACTCCCAAATTTACCCACTTTATTGCCCCTGAAGTATTAGTTGACAAACAACTCGATTGTCACTTACCATGCAATTCAGATATTAAATGAGAACATTGCAGAAGGTATTTTAAAATATTTTGAAAGGAATGGAATGGTTCGAAAGGGAAAATGGTCACACAGATGCATTGGAAATAACAACAATATGAATGGTTGCAGTCCCTTTTTTATCCTTGGGCTGTGAAATGAACAAGAATTTATATACTAAACTAAAGATAGGCTTAGGTAATGCTGATGTTCTCTACAGTTGCATGCTTCACTACCCGGGTACATTCCACCAACTTCAATAGACCACTACTTAGATTATCAATTTACACACAATTTCCAAAGAGTATGTATTTGTATTGCAGCTCAGCATGAAGCACGTGAAAGGTAACGATATATCCTTCGTGGTGAGCCCCAAAGAAATGCTTATATTGATATTTGGAGAAGTTGGGAACAACTATGGTATGGCACTGTATACGTACAAGCCCCCGGATACATTGGAGCAAGTGGCCTCAATGTGCCTGACGCACCAGATCGTGTCAAGAGTTGCCTTCTCTGCCACGGGGAAAGAAATCGTGGCGGGGGCAATGTCCGCTGGTCATATCTTCATTCTTAAGGTAAAATCAATAACTTTTTTCAAGAGTGGTCGATTTTAAGTTATTTTTTATGGTTCCGTACCCAAAAGGTAAAACGGGACCCTATTACTAAGACTTCGCTGTCCGTCTGTCACCAGGCTGTATCTCACGAACCGTGATAGTTAGACAGTTGAAATTTTCAGAGATGATGTCTTTCTGTTTCCGCTATAACAACAAATATTGAAAAACAGAATAAAATAAATATTTAAGTGGGATCTCATACAAAAAACGTGCTTTTTTGCTCGTTTTTACTCGATATTGATAACGGCAACGCTAGAACGCTTGAAATTTATAGATACTCGCACTCGTATTTGGCTGATTTTTTTATTAAACGTCAGAAAAGGAATTCTGCTACAATTTTCTATCTTACTAATATTATAAACGCGAAAGTTTGTAAGTATGGATAGATGGATGGATGGATGTTTGTTACTCTTTCACGCAAAAACTACTGAACGGATTTGGATGAAACTCTACAGTAACATAGCTTATACATCAGAATTGCACATAAGCTACTATTTGCCACGATAACCGACATATAAGCGGGCGGAACCGCGGGCAACAACTAGTCTCGTAATCTATCTATATATATAAAAGAGAAAGGTGACTGACTGACTGACTGACATACCCAGAGATCAACGCACAGCCCAAACCGCTTCAGCTAGAATCCTGAAATTTTGCATCTAGGTTCTTTATATAACGTAAGTGAGCACTAAGAAAGGAATTTTTGAAATTCCACCCCTAAGGGGGGTAAATCAGGGGATGAAAGTCTGCGTGAGCGAAGCCGCGTGTAAAAGCTAGTAAAATATAAACGGTTTCTTTGTGCCATTTATTTTTAATATACACACATCAAAAGTGTCTAGGGATCAAGCATTTTTATGCGGATTTCTTGAGATTGAGATGTGGCTTTGGCCCTGGCCTGCTCAGTCGCCAGACTTGAACCCGATTGAGCATGCATGGGATATGCTACAGAGAAGAGCTCTGCCGAATATGGAGGGTATCCAGTCGCAAGAAGACCTTTTTTTGTTGTTGCAACGAACATGGGCGGCCATTCCACAGCGTGATTTGGATGAACTCATTTTGAGTATGCCAAACCGATTCTTGTGTTGTTAGTGTTCGCGGTAGAAACACGGATTATTAATTGTTTAAGTTACCTAATAAAATTTTAAAGAAAACTGTTATTTCAGTCTTTTTTTCGAACTTTAATGTTAGTGGTTCAAATGTCAAAAATCCCTTTATTAGGAAAATGGCAAATTTCTTTATTAACGCAAAGGTGACTTGGTTTATCGTTACTGTGACAAACGAAAACACTTTATTTGATGAATCCTTAAAGAAAATTTTAATTAATATCAATCAGGAGAAAAGTTATTGCAAAAATATATGTTGATTCCTAGACACATATTTTGATCCCTAGACACTTTTGATGTGTGTAGATTTGATATTTTATTGGATGGAGATGAGAGTTTCTTAAATTTCCTTGTGGCTTTAAACTGTGTAGTATAACTTAACATTTGCACACAAAATTAACACAAAAAAAAACCAGAACACCAGAACTTCTTCCGAATAGTCCGGAATTTTAAGTGAATTCTACACACTGTACCAGCGACTTAAATCACACGCAGATAAAGAAATCCAAGTTGATATTGATCTTCTCTAAATTAGTTTATAGTAACTAACCAATGTTTTTGGTTTCAATGAACAGCTTTCTGAAGACTACACGTTGAACCTGGTCAGGTACGCGGAGATCGGACGAGGTCTCTCTGATCTCTTTCTAATGAAGGTCGGTGACGCTGTGAGATGCTTTGCACTCGTACTTTTCTCTGACAAATATGCTATAGGTAAGTACTAATAGGTACTATTGCTATAAAAATGAGAATAGCTACATGGCTAGCAACGGCCCAATGAATCCATTTATTTCTGCAATGCTAAGGAAACAACATTGCACTGCACATTGCTTGACACAGCGCAGCGGCTAATTTAGCCGATATTTGACAACGGCAAGGCTGGTGGGTATAGTCGTACGTTTTGCTTTCCTGCAATATGTATTAGTTATTTTGTGAAAACTAAATTTAAATAAATTTTCTTCGCAGGGGAACGAGTAGTTTGCATAAACGTCGAAACAGGGAAAGACAATAAATTTGCCGGTAAAATGCAGGGCCCTTATGCACAGTTCATGCCTTGCGAAACTAAAGATACTTTGATAGCAGTACCTCATCTCAGCAGACAATTACACGTGCTAAAGCTATCAGGAGATGTAAGTTGTTTGCTTCTAGATAGTCCTACTTTAGAATGGTTCAACTAAAATATATATAAATTACTAACTGAGCCTTGCGGTACTACAAGCGGTTGTTGTTATCACACGGTCTGAAATAAAATTAGCATAAGTTACTTCTTATATCGTCAGCTATCTGCCAGTGAAAACCCCATCAAAATCGGTCCAGCCAGCAGTTCCAGATATTAGCTGGAACAAACAGACCGACGAACAGTTGAAGCAGACACTTAAATTTTATTTATTCTTATTAAGAATATTAATTACCTACATATTTAAATCACAGATGTGTATGATTCTCTCATAGTGTAAGTCTAATAATTTTCGATATAACTCAGAAAGGTGTAACTGTTGCGGTGAAGATGGGTCCAATCATTGACACAGGACATCAAATGAAACAATTCGAAACTTTTCACAATAAGAGTGCATTTCTGACATTCGGTTATGATGGCAATGTTATACTCAGGAAGCCTCATGTTCCAGTAGAATACGGTGAGTTTGACTTTTTTTTATCGCCATGTATCGACCGTCGCTCAGTCCGTTGAACTATTATATTCAATCGTAATACACGAGGTGTTGCTTATTTCATTTTGACGACTTCAATAGTTATTTGTTAAACAAGAGTGCAAAGTTGCTTTTTAACCGCGTGCTCAATTTTGCAGCGAGTGATTCAAAAAATAGAATACTGAGCGTTAGCGAGGGAATCAAAAGAGCACGAGGTGAAAAATCTTTGCACTCGAGGCAACACGTAACTATTCATCATTTGCTAGGTAGTAGAGCCACGCTGATTTCAGCACGAACGGGCCGGCTCGACCGGGGCGGTACTACCCTCGCACAGAAAATCAACGTAAAATGACAGTATTAGTACTGTCGTATTTCGTTGGTGAGTGCGAGACCGGTGGCCCAATGATGCAGGAGTGACAGTTATCGTGGTAAGTGTGTGAGCAGTGGAATGCTCGTAGAGTCATGTTGAGGGTGACGTGGATCGAGCCGTCGGCCAGGGAGACCTGTAGAAACGGTGGTGCCGCTGGCCGCCCGCGGTATAGAGAGGGGCCCAACCGCGGCTAACCACCCTGGGAGGCTGCCCCGTCAGGTCGCGCATAATCCACGGAGTGGCTCGTCGTGCCGGTTGGTGACCGGACGGTGGGACCATGCGACCACTTCCGGGAGGGTACGGGAGCCCTTTCGTCCGACGGTTCGGTCACCGTCATGCCTCACCGTTATGACGAAACAGCATTCCGAGTCTCAGTATTACACTGCCGCGATGACTGTCACGCCTTTTACGTTCCCATCCCCCTCCTCCTATTTTTTTCATGGCAGCACAGAGAAAGCATAAACGATGCACAGCAGCACTCCACTCTCCCACCAACTCGCTTTTTGAGGTGGAGTTCAATAACATCCGTGGACTCCATGCAAACCTCAACGCCGTCCACCAGCATCTAGAGACGGCACGGCCCGCCATGCTTTTTCTAACGGAGACTCAAATACGCCGCCCTGCCGACACGACATATCTTCACTACCCCGGTTACGTGCTTGAGGAGTGCTTCCTCGCGAAGGCTGGGGTATGTCTTTTCGTCAGGGCGGATGTTTGTTGTCGCCGATTGCGCTGCCTTGAGGACCCATCCTTCTCCACCCTTTGGCTCCACGTAGATATTGGCTCTAGGAGCCGAATCTACGTATGCTTATACCGATCCCACTCTGGAGATTCTGAGACAACTCGACTTTTCGAATATCTCAGTCAGGCAGCGGACAAAGCGCAGGAGCAGTTTCCGACCGCCGAACTGGTGTTTCTGGGAGACTTTAACGCCCACCATGAGTCCTGGTTGGGATCTTCCAGAACTGACCACGCAGGCCGGACTGTCCACGCATTCGCTCTCACGCATGACCTCACCCAGCTGGTACTCCAGCCCACCAGGATACCAGACATACCTGGAATCCCTGGCCATTAGCCTTGATATGGCCAAGGCCTTTGATAGGGTTTGGCACCGTTCGCTTCTCTCCAAGCTACCGGCTTTCGGTTTGCCCCCCAAACTCTGCAACTGGGCTGCCGCATTCCTGCACCAGCGCCGCATCAGAGTCCTTTGCGACGGTGCGGCCTCCGATTTTCAGTCGATTAACGCCGGAGTACCGCAGAGCTCCGTCCTGTCGCCCACACTGTTTCTTCTGCATATCAATGACATGTTAGCCCTTGGCAACATTCATTGCTATGCAGACGACAGTACAGTTCACGGGCGATATTTTGGACATCCAACAGCCAAGCTTGCAGATATCGAGGAAAAACGACAGGAGCTTGTCGTTCAACTCGACCATGTTCTGGGCCGCATTTCTCAATGGGGCTGTGAGAATCTGGTCGAGTACAACGCCAAGAAAACACAGGGGTGCGCGTTCTCTGCCAAAAAGTCTCCATTCCTTCCCCTTCCCACTTTTTAGAACACTCAAATGGCATTACAAGGTAGGCTCGATATCCTGGGCATGGATATCTGCCGAGATCTCAACCCACGCGAATACGTTGAGAGTGTCACTAAAGCGGCCTCGCGGAAGCTAGGTGTTTTAAACAAGGTGAGACGGTTCTTCTCGCCCGAGCATCTGTGTCTTCTTTACAAGACCCAGGTTCGCTCGTGCGTAGAGTACTGTTCTCATCTTTGCGATGGTGCCGCACAGTACCTGTTTGACGCTCTCGACCGGTTGCAGCGGCGAGCAATCCGCATTGTCAACAGTCCTGAAGCCACCGAGTCCCTTGAGCCCCTGCAGTTGCGTAGAGATGTCGCCTCTATGGCAGTACTCTATCGCTTGTATCACGGAGAGTGTTCTGAGGAGCTCTTCCAACTGGTCCCCCCTTCCTCCTTCCTCTACAGTCCTGTGCCGGCAACACGTGCCGGCCTTGGAAGTCACCGCTTCAGAGTGGTAGACATACGATCTCGTACTCATCGCTTCGGTTCGTCCTTTCTGTGCCGAGCGGTCAAAACCTGGAACTCACTTCCAGCGCACGTGTTTCCCTCCCACTATGATCCCGGGTCCTTTAAGCGGGGCGTAAAAAAGCATCTCACTAGGCGGCCTTATTTAGGTCACCATGCTGCAATGTGCTATTCGCATTGAGGATGGTGATCACCACCTTTAGAATCTGCTCATGCTTCCCATCAGGCAGAGCAGAGTCATTTTGGCGCAGCTAAATCATAAAAAAAAAAAAAAAACTCACCTCAACGAGGAAATGACTAAATACAAAAAGAAAATGGCGCGGGCAAAGCAAATTTAAAAAAAAGTATACGAAGAAGGTTCCGAGTCTGAGTTTTTAACAAATTAAAAAAGGTTGTATGATAAATTCGGCACCATGGAGGTAGAACTAAATAGGTATAACGATGTTTTAAATTCACAAACTTAGTGCATACGGCGATGTTCTAAATTCAATTTACTTTATCCCTAGCGGATAAAAACGGCTTTTGCACTCAGATATCGAAGGGCGAAAATACTCTTTTCGAGATGTGGGGATTGGAAAAACAATTTAAATATTTTTAATAGGGAGCAACAGTAGACAACAATTTATCTGAACAATAGAAATTATCTTTCTTGGAATAAACAATTTGACAATAACAAGAATCTATATGTATAATTATATACTACTAGCTGTGCCCGCTACTTCGTACACGTGACATTTGGATTTTCAAGTTATATTTAATTTTTCACCGTTTATACATTCCCTGGACTACGTCAAACATGTCAAAACCAAAATCAGCTAAATGGGCCCAGCCGTTCTCGAGTTTGAGCGAGACAAACGAACAGCAATTGATTTTTATATATAAGAATAAGATATTTTTTATTTATAAGATTAGAAAATGCATGATACTTAACACTCCATCGTCATTTAAGCAGTAGGACGCGTACATTCTTAATATTAAAAAAGAGCTTTAAACTAAGGGACATTAGTCTGGTAATCAGATCATTCTGTCACGATGTCTGATTTTGGCACCCCTACAAAGTCAGCTGACTAATCATTTTAATTGATGAAAGCGCATGATTATATGTATGACGAAACACAATCGACACAATCGTTGGTGACATCTAAATACAACTGTATAGTATCGACAAGGCAAATAATACTCCACGAAATGAGTACACTTGGCAGACTTTAAGCCCCCAGCTATCTACTAAAAATTCAAACACTTTGTCTGCATCGTGCAATTAAATTTTCGGGTCCCGTAATTTTAGAAGATCTGAACAATGAAATGAGGCATTGCAGACATAACAACTTTATCCGTGAGCTTTTAAAACAGAGTTAGAAGTAGTAGTAATAGAGTTGCAGTTATATATATAACGGAATATGTTTCGAATTTCCAGATTTAAAGATGACAGTAACACACCGCTATGAAAGCGGTGGTCGAGGTGGCATTAAGCAGGCGCTCATCGACGATAGTAACAAGTTCATCCTCTCCTTGTCCGGTAAAAGAAACGTTTCCTGCATCCACCTTAGTGGCGATGAGTTTGAGCATGAAAATGTGAAACATAAAGCCCCAGACACATCTATACTTGAGGAAAAGGAACAAGATAAGCTTGAAATAATTAAGGAATATGATAGTAAGAACTATATTTGTTATGTATATTACGAAAACCCAGCAGTACCGGTAATGCATTTCACCTTTTGTACAAGCTTAAATTTAAAATAAAACCCCCCTACGAAAGTACTTAATCGAGTAATCATCAGCTCGGAAAAGAGCTGATACTCTTACACTGCTGCGCCTATATTAACCAAACATAGCTAGGAACCACCACAAGGAAACTGGCTTTCAAATGACAGACAGACAGACATCGACGTCAAACTTATAACACCCCTCTTTTTGCGTCGTGGGTTAAAACATGATCTTAACTTGATAGGTGTTAGTTTTTAACCGACTTCCAAAAAGGAGGAGGTTCTATTTTCCACTGTATGTATTTCAATATTACACGTACGTTTAGACCTTCATTTGTATTCTTGATGATGAAATTTGATGAAATAGTTCAACTTACTACTTACCTAGAATTGTTTGCACTAAAAACTGAAAAATAAAAACTTTTTATTAAAAAAAAACCGACTTCCAAAAAACATCCAACGAAAACTCTCTGCCAAAAAAACACTTAAAAGCGTAAAATAAACTGGTGTCACGTAGTGGCTTTAGGAGCCTAGAAGGTTGTGGTGATAATGAAATTAGACGCTTCACAACAACAATTTAAACAATTTATTTACGAGCATAACACAAACAGATAGATGTACAGTCAGGGTGTGGGTTTGAGAGATTCGACCAGTCAGTGCCTCCAGACAAGAAGCACTTAACTGTAGGTTCGCAGCGATGAGAAAAGGAAGAGGTGCAGTCCTGGGTCGGCTTTAGAGGCCGACCCCCGTAGAGGCATCGCAGGCAACTGGCGTGGTAGACGCCGGCCGAAAGAGGTGCAGTGCTGGGGCTCCGGCGTAGGCCGGGCGGCCCAGCCACCAGGCGTGGTAGACGCCGGGCGAAAGAGTGCAGTGCTGGGGTCGGCTTTAGAGGCCGACCCCCCGTAGAGGGCAGCGCAGCCGTCCGGCGTGGTAGACGCCGGGCGAAAGAGGTCGAGCTGTAGTGCGCTCGTCCTTTTATGTGTCCCTGCGGTGGTAGGGACAGCGGCTCAGCGGTGGGAGGCGAGCGCCGATGACGCGTGACACTGGTTCTTCATAAATTGCCTATACCTAATTCTTTATTCATTTAAATAGTAGTATTATAATGTGTGCTAGGTACCTAAAATCTGTTTGAAGTCGGTGCTAAGCCAAAAAGAATACAAACGAACAATTACAAAAGTCTAAGCGATAGTCACTTGGCACCGACTTCAAACAGATTCTAGGTACCTAGCACACATTATAATACTACTATATAAATGAATAAAGAATTAGGTATAGGCAATTTATGAAGAACCAGTTTATTTTACGCTTTTAAGTGTTTTTTTGGCAGAGAGTTTTCGTTGGATGTTTTTTGGAAGTCGGTTTTTTTTTTAAAGTTCCAATTGCAAACGGGAATATACATTATTTTTATAATCGACAATTTGTTCCCGATATTTCGTTAAAATTCCCAAAAATAAACATGGTAAGTACTACAATAACATATCAACTAAAAATGTCCTTAAACTAAAACCAATAGATAAACTGAACTGAGCAAAATTTTTTGACATTCCATTTTAATGAATGCACAGTACTGGATACCAGCATCCAAATGGTGAATACTTACGCATTTCTAATACTGAAAATTATAGTAGAAAATAATCTTGTTTAGAAAACTATCTGGACCTGCAAGAAGAGAAGAAAGTCCATGAAGAAACGATGGACTTCAAGAAGCAGCGAGAGGACGTTTGCAAGACATTTGCCATGTTGCAGAAGAAGGTGGTGGAATTGTTAGAGGAGAATATAGCTGAGATCCCACTGCACCAGTTGTCTCTATCTGAGTTCAATCTGCACCACGAGGCAAAGAGAGAAAGGGTTAAGCAGGTTTGTTACTGCCTTTGAACAGTTATACATTTTATATTAAGTTGTGTTTCATGGACTTATCTATTGCTACACGAAAGACGCAAATAATAAAAAATAGTTACTTATTTAAATATATCTTTGAAATATACGCATAGGTATAAGAAAGCATAATCCAACGAGTATAGTGATGATGAAGTATGATGAATATAGGCTACTTCTAACCGGTCTTCTTGGGAGATCTATATCTCATACTTTGTAACCTTTTTGCTGTGTAAATAAAAGATAGAAATTACGTTACAGTATTTTATTAAAGATGCTCCGGCAGTATAAAAATTTAGGGTCGTGCGTAATTCGTCTTAGAGTTTACAAAAATGGATGTCGCGTATGGGATAGAACGTGTCTGTTGTGGTTGCCGATGCTCCCAGGGGCTCGGCTCCTCGAGGGCTACGTGGACTGGCCCTTCGTCGGTGACGCGGTGCAGTGACTCTAGCTGCAGACGCAAAACGTCGTCTGCTACGACTCGTACGGAAGAAAACTCTGTACTCTTCAAACTTGTCTACTTCTCCACTTCAGGGTAAGGAATCTGAAGTGGAGAAGGTAGCCGGCCTCAGTTGGTACCACAAACAGGCCGAAACACGCAACGAATACCCGTTTAGGCATTGGCTGCTCGTTTACAGATTTTGCACAATTACACAACAAAAGAAATGATGATGATAACGCACATATACAACCTACTGTTTTCCTATGGAGAACGGATGCTATAGTTGGAATTATTAATCACCTTTTGATCTTCCCATTTCACCTAATTAAAGGAAATTAAAACTAAGAGATGAATTTTGGTGTTCAGATCAATTTATTTCCAGGCAGAGAAAGAGCGTGAACTGATTAGACTGCAGACGGAAGCTCTTATCAAAGCCCAAGACAAAGTCACCGCTTGGATCAAAAAGACTTGCTGGGATTGCATGCAGTCACAGAGGGTCAAATTATTCGCCGTATTTAGTCACTACCATGTGAGTATAATAGTGTTGCCAGTTTGATTCTAGCAAGGGAGAGTCCTGCTTCAACACTTGTGAAGAAATACACCAGTGTGAAGTAATTCTTTCCAAGTCGATGAGGTTCTTTTAAAACCTCATCGACTTGGAAAGAATTGCTTCACAACACGCAGTCAAACTTCCCTCGATAAATCTGGGAGGGATAGGAGTAAAGGGGCTACAACGTCTCTTGAGCAGGAGTCTGTCGACGATGGTAGTCAGTTATTATAAGGATATTATTCGGCTCGTTTGGCCAATATGACCTTAAACGAATTACATAACTGTCTGCGGCCTGACGATATGTTACCTTTTTTACTCGATATCAGGTGGAGAATTTTGCTATCCTGCCAACTCAACGCGACAGATGGCCGGAGCTGATTCAAGTAGAGGCGCTGCGCACGGTCCAAATGGAAGGTGCAGAAGAATTTAGGCCTTGGGAGCAGCTTGAGGTAATCGTCGAGGCTCTTACGCAGGAAGACCTGTGAGTATTTTATTTTTTTGTCCAAAAAAGAGATAAAAGTAAATTTTAATCTATGTCAATGTAACGCTTCTATGGTATTGAGAACTTTGTATCGTTACGGATTTGCTGCCTATGCTTCAAGATCGTGGCTGGAATTCGGAATTCAAGAAATTGGAACATAAATGTGTTTCAATTTCTAAATTAATGGCTTTATCACTCACTATCAAGGTGTAATTGAATATAATATTATATTTTTATTTCATTTTTTTGTACTGTAACCAAATATAGTCTCGAGGTAAGTGAGGGAAAATTAAAGTAGCAAACTAACCGTCACTGAAAAATGACGGTTAGTTTACGGTAATGTACGACAAAATCAATGCAATGATAATACATTTTATAAAAAGTGTTATTACTGTCTACATTATTATTTATTTGGTTATTATTGTAATACAGCTTCGCTTTTTGATGCTATTAAGTTATAGGTACTAAAGTGAAGTCATCCATTGGCTTCTAAAATATTGACTTAAATGTGAACAGGCGTTTACCCACTCAATTAATTAACGGGTGCTGTTTAATTTAAACAGGTTAAATGCGCAGTCAGAGCTTGGTCAGCGGCAGAGTTCTCTCCGCAACATCGCAGACGAAGAAGAAGAGGGAGCTGGGAGGGAGCTTTCAGACGCCGAGACGGATGCGCCGGTGGAGTCATCCTACGCACTCTCGGGTTCAGCCGCGCACCACTTCATAAAGATCCTCCCGTTTTCCATCCCTCAGACGCTAGTCTACAGCTTTTTGCACATGAACTGGCTTCAGCAAATTACCAAGGTGATGAAATTTTATTATTTACATGCACATCTACCGCAATCTATATAAATAACCAGATTATATCCTAGTAACCTTTCCAATCATAAGTCGGTCAAAAGGGTACGTAACTCCGGCGATCTATTAAAATCCTATTTCTCATTCGAGATTAATGGTAAAAGAGATACCACAAACCTCTAGCAATCTTAGAGTAAGGGTCTCGCTTATCAGCATGACTCTCGCTTGTGTGCTTTTTTTGACATGATTACTTCTTATTCGATGAACACCGGCTGCACGCACAAAAAAGCATGACGCATTGTCAAATTCCGCCTGAGCCGAGCGTGCATGCGAGAGCCCGGAATAAGCGATAGGGAGACACGATCGATCTTTTTTTTACGAGGTGGAAAATCTCTTCAGATCGCGGGCTCCTTGTGGACTGAGGAGCCAGGTATGTGGTGATTCCACTCGCCGGTCTCAGGCTCTGCTCTAAGGAGGACCCGGACCATGTTATTTCAGGTCCCCACCAGGAACGTCTATTCATATCCTATCCTGGGGAAAGCTTGGGCTTCCCCTTGCCTGTCAGCCCAATCGTTATATGTTGTGGCCTGATCGCAGGCAGGCCGCCCAAGGCGCGATCGGCCTAAGCGTTCGGCTATGACGCAATTTTTCATCAATATTTTCATATGACGTTATCATGTAAAATTATCGTCCGTAAACCGACTTTATTGACAGCCAATTTTTTTGCTTTCTCCGATTTTTCTCCTTAGTTCGTTTCATCTCAAAAACGTCCTACAAGCCCAGGGGTGTATGGTTAGGCAGAATCACGTAGAGTCTAAAGGGGGCTTCAGATAAATTTTATCTAGCTACTGCTAGATATCACATACAGAGGTCTATAGAAGGACAAAAAGCCTTGGGTGGTAGGGATGATTAATTAGAGTTTTTGTTTAAATTATCATGTAGTTAATACTATTTCATAACATTTCAGCTAACCACACAAAATTTACGACAATGGTTCAACAAACAATTTGACGACTTGATGAATTTGAAGATCAGGGAAGTCGGCCTGGTCAAAGAGAGAAACGCGAGACTCAGATTTATCGTTGAAGGTGAACTTTGGCTTTAACAAGACTGATGAAACAGACCAAACAAGATTTGATATTTTGTTTCGAGTCAGAACATAATTTAAGCTAAGTGTATAGTTCATTCGTTTAGATAGTTTCATTGCACCCGCACGCAATTGTGGTTATTGTTGTAAAATACGAATATATTAATTCATACAACGGCGTAAAATGGCATATCATACTTGTTTGTGGGTGTACGCCGCAGGCGGTCCCTTTGATTTTGTGGCCTCACGTGGTACGGCGCCGGTGCGATCAATGTGACCGTATCTAAACGAATGGACTATACACAAGTTGGATGCAGCGTCACAGGACCGGCTGTTATGGAGAACCTTGGGGAAGGCCTATGTCAAGCAGTGGACGTCTTTTGGCTAAGATGATGATGATCATGATAGTGATAAACACGTTCAATATAAAATACACAATGAATGCCACTTCTTTTTCTCTATCCAGAACTTAACAAATTATCCGATTTGCGAGGCAGTTTCCATCATCTTATCGTAGAGATTAAGGACCCTGAGTGGAGACAAGAAGAACACACTCAAAAACTAATCAAAGTTGAGCCCGAAGAGGTTTGTTGGACTACATTTTATTTCAATACTTTTGTAATAATAAACTTTCTGTCAAGTCTGTTAAATATGATCGACATACGATATGCTCAAACTGTTGCTCACACTCCAAAATCCGAAAAAAAACCAGTAATATGTTTTCTCCCATTTACGAGAGTGGGGCCCACCCACTCATTATTGAATACACGTGCATTCCTATAGAAATACAGCCGGGGGTGTAGATATATAATGTGCCCATTTGCTATGTGTTATTAAAATATTTATGTACAGACTTAATAGAAAATACGAAAGTGTGAATATGAAGTGTGAATAAGATTACTGGGAAACTTGAGACGGTATTTGAACCTGACATGAGAATAAAAAAATATTCAGAAAGAGATGTTATCACGTAATTTTATTATTTTTAGTGTTCCATAGAGCCGTATATTAGCCCGAGTCAAATCGTGATCATACCTCCGGATCCTGGACCAAAGGACGACTTCAAAGAGCGTGCACTTATGGACATGATGGATGGAGTCCTGGAGAAACTTTGGCATGAAGAAATCAAGAAACCTATACCGGTGCCACAATGCATGGTGAGAATTGTACAAATGTACAAAAATTCAAGGCAAAATTTATAAGGAGTCATGAATTTAACGCTGATGCGATTGCGGATGTCCAAATAAAGTAGTCCAGGTTTTTATCATTCTTGACAAAACTTGTAACTAGGTAAATTTAAACTTTAGAGTCAAGTGCTGGCAATAGCTACAAACTGTTTGTTTACTTTCATCACTTGTAGGACGATTGAATCATTGTATTTTTCGACACAAATAAATTCTACCTGTGCGCTTTTCCCCTCAGTTATTATGCTTATTTCGATTACAGCTAGACAAATCTCCAGAGCACTTTAATGAAGAAGATCTCCGCTACGTGTTTGATTATGAAGCTAAAGTTGCTTTTCGCAACGAAGAACGAGACAAGTACCGCAAAATGTTGCATGCCGAGTATGCCAAGCTATCTGCCACGCTGAACGAGGCTATAGTCAAATTTAATCAAAAGGTTATTGACTACATTTGAGCCTGTTTACTAGAATAATGTTGGGTGAAATAGTTTAGTAATGACTATCGATAGACTAATGATCAAATTGTGGGAAGCATTATGGATTAATATCTTCTTTCATTACTGTCTTTAGGGGCCTGTTGAATATACTACCTTGATCTAGGAGTTCATACTTTTCACTTAAAAAGAATCAGGGTTAGCACACTCAATAGACTTTAATGTTCTTCTTTAAATCGAGTCTAAGTATCTAACTAGTATTGAGACTCTTCTGATAAAATATGATGAATTCGGTCTTATCCATAAGGCTTAAAGAGACTGTAAGTTGCTCAGAGAGATAAATTAAATTCCTCTTATTTACTGAAGTTACATGACTACAGTAAAAAAGGTTTTTCTATCTCTAAGGCTGACACAAATTCTTCAATTAGAGTAAACTAACTAGAGCATTTTGATTTTTAGGTAAAAGACACGTGGCTTCTAAAGCTTAGGATCGATTCAGTCATCGGTCAGGAGAATCTTATTCTGTTGCGCCTGCGCAGAGTGAATCTGGATCGTATTGAAATGTCCGAAAAGATAGAAAAGTATAGGTACGATTGTGGTTATCTATTGGCAGTATACTGTTTTTCTTTTTGGTAAGGAATATTACTGTCTACTAGCTGTGCCCGCTACTTTGTACACGTGACATTTGGATTTTTAAGTTAATTTTATTTTTTCACCGTTTAAACCTTCCCTGGAATACGACAAACATTTCAAAACCAAAATCAGATTAACCGGCCAAGTCATTCTCGAGTTTTAGCGAGACATACGAACAGAAATTGGTTTTTGTATATAAGAAGATGAAATGTAAAACGACTTCATCAACAACCCACAACGTCCCACTACGTCGGTTTCGTGTCAGGAGAGGGTTTAGGCCATACGTCCCCACGCGGGCCGAGTGCGGGTTGGGGACATTGGCGTAATATTTCTTCGTTTACTAAATGGGTAATATGGTATATATATATGAAGTATTGAACGTCCTTTCTAAGAAGAGACCTATGCCAAGCAGTGAACTATGAAAGTAACTAGTGTTGATGATGGTGATGAAGTCACTCACACACACGCACAGGCACACATACTAACACACTTTCAAATCCTCAACTTAATACTCAACAGGCCACACACCAAAGCAGTCATTATCAAACTATATTGATTATCTAGCTGAGTCCCTAGGTATCACCCGCGGTTACTATCGTACCGCGGGTGACGACGAGAGGCGAAGCTAGTCTGAAAAATGTAGCCTTAGTTACTCCTTATATCGTCAGTTTCCTATCAGTGAAAGTCCCGTCAAAATCGATCCAGCCGTTCCAGAGATTAGCCGGAACAAACAGACAGACAGACAAAAATGGTAAAAATGTTATTTTGGTATATGTACCGTGTACCTATACATACATACATATACATATATTAAAAAGCGGTTATTTTATTATTACAAACAGATACTCCAATTTAATTTATTTATATAGATTGTAATGTTAATCAGTTTTTAATAAAGAATTCATTTCTATGTTTTATTCATTAAACAGGCAAGAAAATTCAACATTAGAACATGCATTGGAGGTTCTAAATCACGAATACCAACAAATACAAGAACAAGCCAATGAATGCCAGAATGCGTATGATCAGCTCAATTTAAAGGATCGGTCGATGGAGAGAACCTTTAAGAACCACTTTAACGACCTATCTCCAGTCATCGTGGACCAGTGCTATAAATTTTTCAAGTAAGCATTTTTGTTAAATGTACCTATTGGCTCCAAACGTGGTAGGAGGTAAGATTGCTTAGTAATCTCATAAGAAAACACCTAGCAAAATAGGTACCGCAAGTACTTAGTACCCTGACAAAGACAGGGATGGATGATTTTTGTGATCAGTTTCTATTGGAATTTATTATTTGCACTTAGTAAATCAAATCAAAATCATTTATTCATTTAAGACACCAAGTGACACTTATGAACGTCAAATTGAAGCTATAGTTAAAAATCATAGATCGACACAAACAGAGGCCACAGCATGTGCTGTATTGTCGAGGTAAGTTAGGCGAAAACACCAAAATCTACTGCCTGCCTGTGTCGATCCATAACTTCCAGTTTCCAAAATGCGTAGAGCTCATGAGAAGAATACTGGCAAAGAAACTCATGGCTACTCTTTTTCAAAATCTGATTTTCAGGTACAATAGTGTTAGTATTACATGTAAGGTAAACAGTATGCAAGCTGTTGCCACCTGAAATTCCTTTTATTAAAAAGCTCCAAAATCTAACGCACAAACAAAAAAAAAACACTCAGTGATAACGTTGAAGGTTTGAGTCTATTAAACATAGAACAAAATAGAAACAAGGTGCATATCCACTTACATTCAGTTGCAAAATCTACTGTTGAAAACTGTGACTGGATTAAGAGGCTAGGGTTGCAGTTGAATGAACCAGAATAATAGTATTGTATAAAGCATCGCTGACTAGGCCGACCAGTCACCCCAAGCAGCACCCGTTCACGAGTATGACGCATGGACCAGCCATCATCTCCTTCGCCATATCAGAGGGAAGGAAACGACCCGCCCCACGACGACACCGCAAGCAATGACATTTTAGTGAGCATGACAAACCATAGTCGAGATACTGATAAAATTCACTACTAATTAAATTACCATAATAATCGCCACGCATTACTTTCAACTAACGATGGTTTGTTAATATTTAGCTCTATTAAAAGACAAAGAAGTTTGTGTGTATCTATCTAAATTCTAATGACACTGTGGCGACTTCCACATACAGCGCAACAGAAATATACTACAGCGCCATGACTGCCTCATTGGTCTCGCGGTTGGCGTCTGCGACTGTTGATCACGAGGTCTCGGGTTCGATTCCCGGGTCGGACCAAATGTTTGTATGATCTACAAATATTTGTTTCGGAGTTTGGGTGTTTTCTATGTATAATATGTATGTATTTACAAAAAAAAAGTATGTAATGTATTTGTATCAGTTGTCTAGTACCCATAACACAAGCTCTGCTTAGCTTGGGACTAGATGGCGTTGTGTGTTAAATGTCCGAAATATATATTAAAAAAATATATATATATCTACCGAAGTTACACTGAACTACGGAGTAACGAAGCCAACTAAGAAACTACCAATCCTGAATCGCGCAGTGAAAGTTCACGCTCCAATTAAGATACATACAACATCCCAACATCCCAACATCAACCGTTGGGCAGTTGGCCCGCCAGGCATGATCACCTCGCCTGGTCGGAGGATCCTCCCTTTGTGTTGGAGGGACATTACACCCGTTCCTCCACAACACCTTATATAGTATACTAGCGACCCGCCCCGGCTTCGCACGTATGGATTTCAGATTCCCCCGCCGACGACACAATTCGTGCATTTTAAATCTGTAATATCTTCGAATATATTCATTTAAATTAGATACTGTTAAGGATCATTTTGATCTATATTAAATGCACAATGTATTTAATTTACTTAATTGTATAAGGATTCATTCTGTATTGCTTAAAATCACTTCGTAAATAAGCCATTATTTCTCGTAAAAAGAAAGGAATAAAAAATGGTTGTTGTGGGTTATCCCTAAGAGATAGACATATACCGTCGCGGACTTTTTTGTAGTACTTTTTAAGGTGTACAATACTGTAGTACATTATTTTGATCTATCTCGTAGGGTGCAACCAGCGTTTGCAATGTAAGCGCAAAAAAATGTGTTTATTTGCTACATCACATTAGAAACCTCGAAAATTAACAGTGTTCCCATACTATATTATGCATTTATTATACATAAAAACCTTCCTCTTGAATCACTCTATCTAGTAAAGAAACCCGCATCAAAATCCGTTGTGTAGTTTTAATGATTTAAGCAAACAAAGGGACATAGGGACAGAGAAAGCGACTTTGTTTTATACTATGTAGTGATTTACGTAGTTAGTTCTGAGCTTTGACACTTAATCTTTGCAAAGTCTTCGGCAGATGATGTGCAACTGACTGTTATTAACTCCTCAACATTGTGTGAATTAGGCGCTTAGAATTGATAATCATAATTTTTTTCTGGGATATGGTACTATAAGATAATGTTTTTTTTTTAACATAACAAAATTATATAGATTACTGTTAATCTAGAAAGTGTCAGTGAGGAAATTCATTAGCAAAAGCAGGTCAATTATAATAATCATATTTATGTAAATATTCAGGAAAAGACCAAAGTGGCACCAGCGCGCTAGCTTTACGCCGACAGTTCTGTATGAACTGGCGCAGGCTGTGGCCACCGGCGTCTGCGTCAGAGTGCTGCATGCAGACTGTATCGACTTCTTCAAGTCGTAAGTAGCATATCTTAATACGTTATAGTCAATGGTGGACATAGGCATCTCCTTAGCAAGAAGGTTTTCACCTACTATATCCTTCCCAGAAGGATTTAAATAGATTTTTTTTTTATGGAATAGGCGGGCAAACGAGCAGACGTATCGCCTGATGGTAAGCGATTACTGCCGCCCATGGACACCTGCAACACCAGAGGCGTCACAAAAGCGTTGCCAGCCTTTGGGAGGATGGGGAGGAGGGGTGTCCGGTATCCTCACTCACTCGGTGAAACACTATTTCATCACTATTTCACACCGGTTTTCTGTGAGGCCGTGATATCACTCCGGTCGAGCCGGCCCATTCATGCCGAAGCGTGGCTCTCCCACGGTTTTCACGATTTCCTTCTCCTTTGTTTACTCCCTTAGTCAGCTCTCTTACGACACCCATGGGATAAATAGGGGTGATGAATCGTATTCGTAACGCGTCGCCACACGGAGAATCGCAGCATACTCGTACATTTTCCTTGGGGTTCCATGGTATTTTAGCGAACCCTAAAAATCATTTCAACTCTCCCCGGAATATAAATTTGAATAGTTTTTTGCGTGACAACATGTAATAAATTGATGAACGCCGGCTGCACGCACGAAAAATGATGACTCATTGTCCCGTTACGCTCATTGTACGTCGTTGTATGTTGTATCTCATACATCAATCTATCTATCTCATTCTGTCTATCTCATCATTACATCAGTTTTGTTATGATGTTGTCACGTTAAACTATCGTCCGTAAACCGACTTTACAGACAACCAATTTTTTTAACCGACTTCAAAACAGGAGAAGGAATTCGAGTGTATTTCTCATAACTTTCGACTGGGTGAACCGATTTCAATTTTTTTTTTTTAAATATGATGCTTCCCATGTTGACCCATTTCAATTTGGTCCAATTCTTGAAGTAATTTTTTTTTGTTAAAATTTGTGATTATTTCTTTTTTTCTGTTGGGCCCTGCCTCAATGATTCTACTCTGCCTGATGGAAAGAATAAGCAGAATCCAAGAGTGGTGGTGACCATACTCAATGCGAATGCAGACAATGCAACCATGCAGCATGATGACATCGCAGCCTAGTGATGCTTTTCTCCATCATTGAGCTAATTGTTTGATATTCAATCAAGAAACAGTTAAATAGTCAAATCGGGATAATAGAAACCAGTGTTGGTCTCTACGTAAATTATTTTAAACGTTATTTATGTATTCCAGAATGGAACAGATGGATAATATTATAAACATGCCACCAGTTATGGACGACCAACTTTGGGCCACCATGTGTAAACTGCGCCGAGCCAAGACTGAAAATGAGAT
The DNA here is from genome assembly GCA_949125395.1 of Diaphora mendica. Classification (NCBI taxonomy): domain Eukaryota; kingdom Metazoa; phylum Arthropoda; class Insecta; order Lepidoptera; family Erebidae; genus Diaphora; species Diaphora mendica. The sequence continues at coordinate 2,051,435 of OX421317.1, forward strand.
TAGGGTGAGATTTTATTCACTCTAGGTAAACCGCGTTACTCCCTCTGCGTCTCTCTAAACATTTAAATTTTACCCATTGCGCGACATTTTTTATTCACACTCGGCTCCTATAGGTCATTAAGATGATATTGTTACGAGCCTGGTATTAAATAAATTAAGGTAGTCGGTTGATTACCAAAAAAATAACACCATATTTATTAACGACACTTTTAACAACAACAATTTACTAAATCACTCGTTAGTCGCACTAGAAGATCGCTTCGATGTTAATCCGCTGTATCGTGAAACAATACTGCCCGTACCGCTAACACGCTCCGTTCTATATGGCTATCGAAATATCTAGAATGATCCTTAATATTCGACAGAACATTCTCAAATAGATTGTACTAGAGCTACTTGCAGCGCCATCTAGCGTTGAGAAAATCGGAATCACCAGTCATAATCTCGACAGTTGCGCGCTACCCGACACTAGATCGCGCCTTTCTCGGTTATCGTATGGACGGGAACATTCGAGACTTATCTCTTAATATAAAGACCAAGAAGTTCCTCGAAAAATCCAAACCTACTAATATTATAAATTTGAAAGTAACTCTGCCTGTCTGTTACGCTTTCACTGCGGAATTGCTGCACCGATTTCAATGAAATTTGGCATGGAGTTACTTCAGTTCCTGAGGAAGGTCATAGGCTATTTTTTATCGCGTAAACTTGCTCAGAACCGCGGGCAAAAGCTAGTTTAAAGGGTTATTCAAGTCATGATTCAAGTCCATCATGTAGTTATACCGTACTATACATTAAAGTTTATAATGACAGATGCGTGCGCTGGCCCAAGAGCTGGCGTACGTGGAGCACGTGGTGCACGTGTGGTCGCGCGCCACACACGCGCGTCGTGTCGCACTCAGCCACGGACACAACAAGATTACGGAACATCGCCATGAAGAAGAACTCGCCGCTAGGAACAAAACAATACAGGTACACTGCTGTGGTATTCAGTATGTTATTATTAATTAATACCTTTCACAATGAAAAAACAACTCCCACACTAGGAATGCGTCCTGGGTCGCGGGGGACTTGACACAAAGAACACTCAAATTCGGAACAATAGATTATAATTTGTGGGTCACACAAAATGTGGCCTTCCATCTACGATCCGACGATTTCCAAGAAAATTTTGGTTAAAAAAAACACTGATGACCCGTAATGATATTTTGATATTTTCTAGCTGGTGCTGCCAGCGGGCCAGGTGGAGATAGTGACAACAGGCCATATCGAGGACTTCGAAGACGCGACACTTATACCTCGAGAGGACATTGAAAAGATCAACCAAGTTATTTTGGTAGTTAAATAGTATTATAATACCCACTGCTAGGCTCGGGAGAAGAGGGTTTAGGCCATACGTCCCCACGCTGCTAACACTGCTTATAAACATAGTTACATATCTATAAATCCATAAATTATAATACCCGATGTACTCCTAGCCGATTTCGGTCACAGCGAACTGCAGTCGCATACGATAAACGCTGAACCAACGAGGCAGTCAATCCATCAACATAACTAATATTTCTTCCATATTGTCGAAAACTAACTACCTTTTCTTTCATTATATTCCAAATTTACCCCTCTAAAGTACCCTGTTGATAAAAAAGCCCAGCCCGCTAATCCGGACTAAAATGATGGTCGGTGAATAGTGAGAGATAATTGTTGACCTATGTCCGAATTTCAGTACAAGAATTAGGTAATTGTTGCAATACATTCTAGAATTAAAATCACTTGTACTTATTCCACTACTTTATTTAGGTTTACACCTGAGTATAGAATGCTAAGGATTTACTGTTTCTGTGGTAAAGACGTAGTAAGATTTACTATATTTTTATAAGAACACTTTGCTTTTGTGTCATTTAGATTTTACAACCTTTTTTCGGTCTGAATAAAACTCAATCAATCAACGCACTTCACACCCAATTAATATAAAATTGTAGTTAGTAATTTTGATGAATCTAATTGATGTTTATCGTTTTCAGAAAGTAGGTGACATAAAGTTACGCATGATGCGCAAGCAGATGGACTTCCGCAAGGGTATCCTGAGCAAGGAGTGGGAACACGCCCAGATGAAGATGAAGCTGCGCCACATGGAACAGGAGCTAAACACCTATAAGAATCTTAAGGTTTATATTATTCTAATATTATAATCATAGTAATACCTTCACCTCTTACTTCACCGTGGGAGAACCATGAATGGGCTGGTTCGATCGGAGTGATACCACAGCCTCACAGAAAACCGGTGTGAAATAGCGCTTGCGCTGTGTTTCACCGAGTGAGTGAGAATACCCGAGGCCCATACCCCAACCTCTCCCCCCATTCCCCAAAGGCCGGCAACGCACTTGTGAGTTGTGACGCCTCTGGTGTTGCGGGTGTCCATGGACGGCGGTAATCGCTTACCATTACGTCTGCTCGTTTGCCCCCTATTCCATAAAAAAAAACCTTCGTCTGACCCTGAAATAGGCAGATCTGTACTACGCAATCTCTACTTCTCTTCTTCTTGAAAATGAAGTCTCTTTCGCTGTCTGTACGCTTGGATCTTTTGCAGTTTTCAGCAATACATAGAGTGATTCAAGAGGAAGGTTTAATTGTATAATACATTATACATGCATATCATAAAGGAAATACGAGAATTTCATTCAAAGACTTCCGTACGAAGCCGTACGTTATCTTTCATTGCTAAACTCGAACGTGAATGATAAACCGATTTTAATGAAATAAAAATAGACCAACAGGTTAAAAGATTGAAAAGATTATTTTTTTAAGATCAGTTTTTTCAAGATTATTCAAAGTAGGTTTCAAATATTTCATGTGTTTCTAGATACCGAAAGAGCTGCAGAGATATTTGAAGGACAAAGAGCATGGCTTCACCGACGAGATCGATTACACACGCTTGGAGAGAGAGATGGAGAGTAACAAGAACTCCGTCAACAAGAAGCTCCAGGACTTGATTCGGAAGGTTGAGGATGCTGAGGTACGCAAATACCTGGAACAATGATGAATTGGTGTGATGACGTGATAAATATCAAGTACAAAGCGTTACTCAGTACTCAGTAATTGGTTAACTACTGGAAAAAAGCTCGTTTGTTCTATTCCAGTGAATCGTATGAACCGTATGAATGTATGAAACTGAAAAATTAAAATTAATGACGCTATTTTTTTAATATAACAAGCTTTATTTATTACTGAACAATATAACTTATAATGTTAGCCCATTTTTAATGTGTATTTAGTTATTCCACACTAAATACATACAAATTGTTCGCATACGGTCCAGTTCGCTTTTGCATAAATTTATCGTCCGACATATTTTTACGCGTAAATGTATTAATTGTATATGATATGAATGACTAATAAAATTTATATTGATTTTGTTCAAGGTGAATTTGATAAACGTAGAGGCACAGGTAAAAAAAGTTGATAAACTAATATTGAAACTGAATCTGAATGTGTCCGAAAAGCGACTCAAAGAAGACCCTTTGGAGCCTATAAGGATTCGTAGGATCTTTAAAAACAGGTAATTTAATTTCAGTTAAATTCAGTGTGCCCATATGAAATTGATCCTTTTCTAGAAATAGAATATGCGTAAATAATACACTAGGTAAATTTTAACAAAAACAAAAACCGACATCAAGCTTCGATTCGATTTCTCTTGGATGCCAGCATCAGATCTTAGTGTCCTTATCATTATACCACCGTTGGGATATCTTCTTTCCATTAAAAAAAGGATCATCAAAATCGGTTGATAAACGACGAAGGTTTCCCTGAACACACATTAAAAATATATATACGGTCGAATTGAGAACCTTCTCCTTTTTTTAAAGTCGGTTAAAAATAATCTGAAACATCTCACGCACTAACGTCTGATTTATCTGAGTACTGACAAACACACCTATAAACTTCTGAATTAAGAAAAACATATTGAGGGTAGATAAATTAAATCTAAACAGAACAAGATGATCGTGCTTATCACAAATTATTTTGTCGTGTGTCGGAATCGAACCACCCCCCCCCATCCCCCAAAGGCCGGCAACGCACTTGTGACGCCTTTGATGTTGCGGGTGTCTATGTGCGGCGGTAATCGCTCACCATAGTCACCATCAGGCGATACGTCTGGTTTACCCCACATTTCATAAAAAAAAATAGTCAATGTGCACAATTCAAAATCATTAAATTACCAAAAACTTTCTCCAATTACTCTAATTTTCGTTTGAAACAGGATGGAGACGTTGGTAGCCCGAAGCCAGTTGATCCGCGAAGTCCAGGCGAACCACTCGACCATCGTGATGCTGCAAACTGAACTGGAACTGCTTCGGCTGAAGACCTACCCTACACTGGCCAGCTTCCGCGAACTTGATTAATTTATTTCTGCATAGATTGACGCATATTTTATGTATTGAATCTATTTAAAAAAAGGGGCTTTATTATATAGCCCCTTTTCATAAATAGATTCAATTCATAAATAGATCGTTACATGAAAATTAAATATAGAATAGATGAGATATATAGCCGTGAACGTAACGTTGTTGCTCACTATGAACTGGGTGGTGGGTCACCATGCTGCAATGTCCTTATTCGCATTGAGGATGGTGATCACCACTCTTGGAATCTGCTCATGCTTTCTATCAGGCAGAGCAGTCATTTTAGCGCAGCTAAAATAAAAAATAAAAAAAAGAACTCCGAAACTAACCGATTTACACGTTTCTTTTTAATGTGTTTTGTTGGCGTGTCTAAAGCCGGGTCTCCATCGAACAAAAGTTGTCAATTTTTGTGTTGGTGACAAAAGTTTCTGTAATTTCCTTGTGTTGGCAACAAAAATTGTCAACAAATATTGGGAACAGTGTTTCTGTTTTTGGCGGTAAACGTCAAAATACGCTTGTTGCAAATATGTATTGGCTCTATGGTGACGCTTAGTTCGAATGTTTTTCAAATTGTTGGCGACTCGGTGTAGACACAATGGAAACAAAAGTTGGCGATTTTCTGAAGTGTTGCAAACAGTTGGAAACCTTAAGATAGGATAGTAGGTATATAAACGTAACGCTTAGACCCAATAACATCTGAGTATAATTGAAAAGAGACGCAGACGATCAGCTAGTTTGAGTAACTAGGTATAGATCTTTGTTTTGGATCTCTATAAATAATAGTATTCAACTGTAAGTTTGTTGTCAATAGTTGACAACAACCTTACAGTTGTTGTCAACTATTGACAACCAACCGTACTATTTTAATGTTGACCGCTGGTGCATGTTCGCAATTTTATTCAAACTCTTAATTTACTGCACTTTAAGATATATATTCGGATATTCACATTTTCATTGTATTACTTATTAAAAACTGTAGTTCGTATTTATAGAAATAAATATTATTACTATGTACTTGAACATTTTTTCATTTATCTATATATCGTGAAGCTAAAACTCGTAAGTCGTACCTATCCCAGTATGAAATTTGAAACAGTTAAAGCGTATATAGAGGAGTTCAGAAAGCTAAAAAATTAAAACTAGTTAATTACCTACTAGTTTTGTTCAATTGCCCTCAATTCAATAGTATCAAAATAAATTTATTTAACTTATCCTATATTCTAAGCTTCTATAAAAAGCCGGGCGTGAAAAAGCATCTCACTAGGCCGCCATAGTGTGGGTCACTATGCTGCTCTGTCCACGTTCACATTGAGGATAGTGACCACCACTTTTGGATTCTACTTCTGCTTTCCATCAGGCAGAGTAGAGTCATTTTGGTAGCTTGATAAAAAAAAGGTACCTTATTTGTCTTATCATCAACCATCGTGCTGCGCTACTGCTTGTTCGATTGCCGGACCGGACCAAATGAAGTATGATCTGCAAATATTTGTTTCGGAGTTTGGGTGTTTTCTATGTAAAATATCTACTTATGTATTTACAAAAAAAGTATACATATTAGGTCTTTACCTATGAAATTGCCATTTTTTCAAACATTTTTATTTCTGTTATTCAAAGTAATCACACTAATCGGCCATGCAATCGACGCATCTTTGCCAACGCATTGGCAGTTTATTGATGCCCTTCTTGTAAAAATCAGCTGGACGGGAGGCAACAAACTCTTTAAAGGCATTTTGTACTGCCTCTCGGGAATTGAATTTTTTACCCACTAAAAAGTTGTCTAAATTTTGGAAAAAGTAATAGTCGGTAGGTGCAAGGTCTGGTGAGTATGGCGGATGATGGGGCGATTGCATGGGTGATTACTTCGAATAACAGAAATAAAAAAGTTTGAAAAAATAAGTACTTTCACTTATTGCATACAAAACGGCAATTTCATAGGTAAAGACCTATTATGTATTTATATCAGTAGTATGAAAATTTAATAAATAAAAATACCAAAATTGGTTACAAAACGTTTATTTTCTTAAACAAACCTACATTTACTGATAAAATACATTTAATTAATATTTCGACAGCTCAACATTTATAGAGAACTCAGGTAAAATTAGGCTAGTGATCGTGACCATGAATACTTCGAAATCAGTTTTCATTCGTGGTCACGAACATAATATGTGAGGGCTATAAAGCCTTCTAAGTATGCGCATACGCAGTAGAAACAAGTAACAGTACAGTACAGTCGCGAACAATCGGTATTGTAATCTAAATTACTATTAATACCTAGCAAAGTGATTAGTTGTACAAAATCTACGGGAATGCAAAAGCTATGGTATCAATATTGTATAGTATGTATTTAAAACACTTAAAACTGTCCGCGACTGTACAATGGTAATTTATTTAAAAAAGATAGAATTAGGCCACAATTTCGTTTAACAATTATCACAAAATTTACAATCACAATTCCGCCAATATTCTGTAAAAATAAATTATTTTAATATTATTTCTGAGCAACAAATTTTTACCATTTTTTTTTTAACTCTTTGTAGACAAACCGGAATTAAATAAATATCTATTTGATACGGCGCGGCGTTGCTGCAAATAGTAGGTACATATGGCAGCAGATAATGTGTATCTTGCATGCATGCATATTATTCAGATATTCATGCACAGTATGCATGCATGAAGAGACAGTTTATAAATTGAGCCTGTAAAAAGTCTCCCACAGTAATACATCAAATGGATAGTAACTTAAAACTCTAGATGTGCGCATTAAACATTTAAACTATTATACTATTATGTATTATATGTATTATATACTAAATATCAGTACGGATACTGCTATTATAATACGTAGATATGTCTGGGAGAATCAGGAAGCCTAAGTATTATGAAGAGTAAATACTTGTTAACTGTAAGCACCCTGACGATCCAATAATTTTGACAGGGGTTCAAGAACACAGTTTGTACGAATACGATTGTGGTACAGTCACCTACATAAATCTTAAAAAACAAATTAAATAGACTGTTGCGGCAACTATTTTCACTAATGACCAAAAACAGACAAAAAAAATTTTTTGGTATTTTTTCCATGAGTAGTTAGAAATCTTTGAAAAAATTGAGCAACAGTAATTTCAAGTTAAATTTCAGATGTTAGTTGCCATTTTTCGCCATTTTCGCATTGCCACTATTCAAAGTGTTTCCAGTTCATGTCCATGTTTCTAGAATTAAATCTTTGGTTTAAAGAATGTACTTTTATGAAAATTAATCAGACCGTCAGATGCCAAAGTTCAATGTAAACATTACAAGCAACAATTCAGTTCACATTTTCAGTCATATCCAGAGATTGAGTCCAAAGCGACCCTGTCATGTCTGTGAGCATTAAATTTATTGTCGTACAAATTCTTCATCCAGAAATCCTTTATTTGAAGGATGTGAAGTCCAATAGCGAGAGTGGTTCTACGCCCCCTTTTATAACAGTATTTCTGGTTTTTCGTTCTTTAATCCATTACCTACATCTCTCTGTTTTGAGCCAAACTTAGCCTATTTAGTTTTATAAACCAGCATGATAGTCGGTCAGGCTAATTTGTAATTTTACCTTCTTGCCAATATCATTTCGCATACCATGTAGTTTTGGGCAAGAAATGTAATATATTCGAATGAGGATGTTCATGAGAGTAAGTATCACATAAACTAAAAATACATGTAGAACAGTTGTAGTACCTACTCTTTTTTGTAATTCGGGTACAACTGACCCGGCAAGACAATTGCCTTCTTGACAAAAAGACTTTTGCGCTCGAGTATACCTGAAATCCACACGAGAGTAAACCGTATTTTTGAAACCATAGAGTCTAAATTTGAGTCTCGTAGTCTCGTTGACTTCCTCGATGAGTTGATAGTCTTTAGAGTGCAGTTCGTTGGTCGTAGACGATGACAGCATCAGCATCAAAGAACTGGCTGTGTGACTTGCTGAGGGCGATTATTGCCGCGTGTTCACTGCGCATGCGGTTCTTGTATTTCTTGCTTAAATTCACCTGTTTAGGAACGAAGTTTGGTCTTGAGGTCCATATGCTCATACATTTCAAGGTTATATTACTTTTAAATAAATAACTTTATTCACTTATGTGCTTAAAGTCAGGGCCGGATCTACCATATGGCTTTTTGGGCTTAAGCCCAGGGCCCCGTGGATTCCAAGGGCCCCCAGCTAAGTCAAGTTAAAGTAAAAAATAGACGATGCGTGTCAAACGGACCGGGGATTTACCCATCGATTATTTACGGACGACAGTATGTTTTCTTAAATTTCTAGAGTTGTAGATACTGCTTCAACAATTTTACATGTTACGATTCAATATTTTAATAACGATTTTGCTCACATATTAAATAATATAACATAGTTTTTATTCCTCTTACATGATTAACGTTAATACTTAAAGTATTTATAAATACCATGTGATAATAACTATGTTCCACTAATTATACCCACATCAAGTATTTTTTCATTCGAGAGTGAGTTAGCATATTTGGCTCATATATCTTGATACCAGGCCAGGCTAAAAACAAAAAAATGTGAGTGAGTCTATGGGTGAGTCTATAATACGGGGGAATTCCCGCCGCTTTCCACCTAGCGTAATTTTGTTCTTTTAAGCTATTGCATAACTTTTATCGCGGGCTTTGGGGCCTTTGTGCAGAAATTCCGTAACTTAACAAAAAAACCTGACACCCGAAGTTTGCACGGATTGAGGCGAGCTGCTCCGAACGACGAATGAACGAATCTATGTCACTGTCACCCACGAACATACTGGTTAAAAAAAAAAATACTTGCATAAGTTGATAAAAAATGCTATGCAATAGCTTTAACTCGGCAGTCCCCGAGTGTCACACGTCTTTTTTGCTTTTCTGTTCTCAGTCCCAGATCTATCTCATAATCTCCAGTTAACTATCGTACTTCGATACTGTTTTCGGGGAAAAGTGTACGAAAGGTGTATATCGTTAATTAAAATTGGTAGCATACTAGCTTACATTTATTTAATGTTTTGCAAGACTTAAAAAAATGGATTACTACTGGATAATTGTAGGGGACAGTCAAACGGTCGTGCGGTACATGGCCCTTTATGGGGCCCCAGTATGAGCCCCAGCAGAGGCCCTGAGGGCCAGCACTATCGCGCTATTGCGACGACCGAAACGAGTGCTAGCCATCAGGATCATAAAGGGGTACCACACGATCCCTTTTGAAGCGGCAAGTCTCCTGGCTGGAACTCCACCATGGGACCTGGAGTCAAGAGACCTTGCGGCTCTTTATCAGTGTCTCAAGGAGGCGCGGAAGTAGGGAAGGTCTCCTGAGGTTCGAGAAATCGAAGATCAGAAATCCCAACGCCGCCAGGTCATCGTTAAGGGATGGAAGAACGACTGGGGCAACCTGGCGCTGGGCACGCTGTTATTGCGGTGGTAAGACTTGTTATGGAGGATTGGCTTGAGAGGTATCACGGGAGCCTCTCATACCGTCTGACGCAGGTGATCACTGGAAAAGGATGCTTCGGCGATCACCTGTGTCTGATCCGTAAGGAGCCTACGCCCGCGATGGCCAGACCGTGGACACGGCGCTCCACACGCCTGCAGAATGTCCGAGGGAGCCGAGGCGTGATCTCGTGGCGGCCATCGGAGTGGGGGTTCTCTCACTTAGTAACATGATTGCGGCCATGTTACGGAGCGAGAGTGCGTGGAAATACACAGTCTCTTTCTGCGATCAAGTTATGCTCGTGCAGGAGACGGCGGAGCGGTACCGGGGCAGGTTTAGAACTCTCCTGGTCCGCCAGGCCCGGAAATGGGCTCGGTACCGCAAACGACTCAGGCGCCGGTGGTCACAGAACGATAAGCGCAAGCCTGGGGCTGGCAGATGAGACCACCTGTCACCCTAGCAGAAGCAGCCGGGGGTGGAGGCGCAAGCGCTTTTTTGTAGCAAGAGAACCGATGTTCTCTTGCTACAAATAAACGAACCCCGTTGGGTTCGTGCTCAGGAGGGAGCCATGTACAAAACCGAGGTTCCAGGATTTCCTTTCGAGTGTGCACCTGGTTCCCCGGCTCCTGGTACCGGAGTCGGCGTGCGGTTTTAGTCGGTTCGAGTCCGACATGCCACCAGACGGTGGTATCAGGGGGATTGCCCCACAAAAAAAAGGAGACAGTCAAACAACAACGCTGCTAATATGGCGGGTCGTTACAGTGGTGTAGAAGCAATACTAGAACAAAAAATGCCACGGACGCCAACGGATAACGTGCCATGTGCAGCGCATTCTCTTAACCAAGTTGGTGAAGAATCTGTAAAGGTCCAACCTTCCGTTCCCAAACTGAAATCCTAAACTTTTTGAGAAGTGCGAAAATATATGTTTTCTTTCTCCTTCAACCCATATATTTTTTATTTATTTTTATGTATGGCCCGCCTTAATGACTCTACTCTGCCTGATGGAAAGCATAAGCAGAATCCAAGAGTGGTGGTCACCATACTCACTGCGAATGCAGACAATGCAGTATGGCGACCCACACCATGGCGGCCTAGTGATGCTTCTGCATCTTTTAGTCTAGTCAACAAGTATGGAACTTGTTGACTAGACTATTTGGGCCTCCGGTCTCGCACTCACCAACGAAACACGACAGCACGAACGCTGTCATTTTACGTTGATTTTCTGTGCGAGGGTAGTACCGCCCCGGTCGAGCCGGCCCATCCGTGCTGAAATCAGCGTGGCTCTACTACCACTCACGACGCTCTGCATCACGACAACCCGCGACCCCATACTGTGCAACAGACAGTCTCCAAACTGCAAGAGCTGGGGTTGGAAGCTCTTCCTCATCCGCCATACTCACCAGACCTTGCACCTACCAACTATTACTTTTTCCAAAATTAAGACAACTTTTTAGTGGGTAAAAAATTCAATTCCGGAGAGGCAGTACAAAATGCCTTTGAAGAGTTTGTTGCCTCCCGTCCAGCTGAATTTTACAAGAAGAGCATCAATAAACTGCCACTGCGTTGGCAAAGATGCGTCGATTGCATGGGTGATTACTTCGAATAACAGAAATAAAAAAGTTTGAAAAAATAAGTACTTTCACTTATTGCATATAAAACGGCAATTTCATAGGTTAATATGCTATTATTATTAAGGCACACGCCATCTATATAGCAACCCACCCTGGTGCTGCTAAGCTCCTCAATCAGTTCGTTCACGTACAGGTTGTAGAGCGTGGGCGACGTTAACCCTCCTTGTCTTACTCCGCATTCCAACCCATAGCTTTAAAAAATAACTATGATGACATTATGAAAATTTTGATAAGTTTCAGCGAAAATGTAGAGGAAAAAAGCTGATTTTCGAAAAGAGGCAAGAAATTTATTTAATAAACTGGCAGTTTTGTTTATTTTTTATTGGGAAGAAATTATTGAAAGATTTAACTCAGTTAATAAAAAAGACAGAGTCCTGGTTGTGTAGGATATAAGTTAATTGTGTAATTAAAAGAGATCAGAAGCTAAAGGATTCCAAAGAAAAAGCCAAAAACTAAGTATAAACTACATACACATTACTATAACTAAGAGACACATTACATCAAAGTATTTTGATAATTGTACAGAGACAGTCACAGTAAACGGCGCAAAAAGGTTTAAAAAAGACACGCTAAACGTTGCACTGAATAAACTAAATACGGATTTAAATCAAAGAAGTAAAGTTTATGAGACATGTAGAAAAATAATTAAATTTTTAATGATTTTGCAAGAAAATATCGTGCAACACATTGATTTAGAAAGCACACGTAAGGTTATCGACTATTATCCCGATAATGTGGATGAATATTTAGTCAATGAATGCATCTAATTAAAAACTTATTTGCTTCAGTCGACACAGTCCGATTCATCTTGCGTAGACATTTTTGCGATTATTCATGAAAAGAAGCTTGTTGACGTATTCCTGAATTGCTACACAATCTTAAAAATATATTTAACCATACTAATCACCAGTTGTGAAGCATTGGATGGCATATATAGGCTTTAATCCGTTTTGTCCATAAATCTTGAATTTAGAATGTGAGAAGCAAATTAAATTAAATTTGCCAAAAGAAAGTGCAGAAATTTTGCTTTATCATTTGTCAATTTAATTACGATGTACAATGTACTTATTAAGCACTAAGGCATAATATATTAAAATACAAAATAAAAATTTTATCGTTTAATTTTTATCCTATGTATTTGAGTAATTTTTTGATTGATGATTGCCAGATCTAGTGTTTTAAGCGGTCGCTACGCCGCTTTTCACTGCGCCAAGTGTTGTGGGTTCAAATCCCTTATGGGACCCACACTTTGTGTGATCCACAAATTGTTGTTTATAACAACTATGAGTGTTCTTTGTGTTCGTTACATGTATGTTTATAGAGTCCCCCTCGAAACAGGATGTATATTCCAAATGCGGGAGTTGTCTTTAAAAAAAAAGATTTGGTGGGCCCCTAAGAAGTATTAGCCCAGGGCCCCCTAAACTCACGGTCCGGCCCTGCTTAAAGTCCACAATGAGATACAAAAATATATGCATGTCAATATACTAAATGTTTTGGGCTATGAAATGTTAACATAACTGAGTTATTTTTACCCGACAACGAAGACAAAAGACTACCTAGTAGTTTTAGCAGTCCATGAGTTTGTATGTACCTCCGTAGCACCTAAACTATTAAACTGATTTTACTATGGTGATAATAGATTCGTAATAATAGCCCGGATGACATAGTTTATTTATATATTATCAAAAAACGTACGGGTTACAGTTTTTCAGTGTGTCGTACATAGTCTTTGAGTGTAGTTTTGTACAAATATGTATATATTTGCATACTCTTTTATGAAACTTATGTTAATACCATACAGTGTTTAAATACTGATTTATATTTAAATAAATTACATAAATTAGATACGGGTATGAAATGTATTGAAATTTGTTTGTGATTGTGTTTGTGTGTATTTTATTGTGAATTCCGACACATGTAAAGTTAACCATTAATATGTGATAATCTATAATATTAACAAGTAAATGAAATTCTTTATACTTTTTTGAATGTTTAGAATTCTTAATACTTATTGATAAAAATGAAGAAGAAAGCTAATTTCTGATTCTTTTTGCCAAGGATTGTTTCACACCGGTTTGCTGTAAATACGCCTCAGCCTAACCCCCATGTGTAAAAGACGAATTAAAATTATTATAACTTAATTGCCTCGGTGGCGCAGTGGTAGTGTATGAGACTGCTGTGCTTGAGGTCTCGGGTTCGATTCCCGGGTCGGGCAAATGCTTGTATGATCTGCAAATATTTGTATCGGAGTTTGGGTGTTTTCTATGTATAATATGTATTTATTTACAAAAAAAGTGTGTATGTATTTATATCAGTTGTCTCGTACCCATAAACAAGCTTTGCTTAGTTTGGAACTAGATGGCGTTGTGTTAGATGTACGACATATTTATTAATTAGAGTATGTTAGATAACTCTTACTTTGGCATAGAGTTGTTGTAAGTCATCTTCAGTGGAGAGTGGTCGTGGTTTGGGCCTCAGGAAAGCTGGCAGAGATCTGGTTTTCAAGGCGTCTAGGTTCGCTGCGTTGTCAATTTCATCTAACACTAGAACACATAAAGCGTATTAATTTAGCAAATAAACTACTATTGTCTCTATGAAATATTTTGATGCATCCTAAGTTAGTAAGGTTGCCTTGAAGAGATTTATTTTGGCAATAAGGCCGTTCTTTGTACACATAAGACATCTGACATTTTATGTACTCTCTTGAAATTTTGTAATTCAAACATAACAAACATTTCAAATAAAGAGTTCTCTATCTATCTAAAGATATTCGTACTGGAGACTTGAGAAACTAACTTTAGGGACATCTTTTACCGTAAGTCTTAAGTCTATTTCGGATTTTATTATGTTATTTGCGAAATTTCTCTGTCAATTTTCGGGGCGAGGCTTCCGAGGTGATTCTATTGCCGTGATCCTATAGCATTTAGTATTCAGAATAACAAGGTCCTGTCGTATCTTTGGACGGGGAAAAGCTGAGAGGTCGAACACATCTCATTAAAAAAAAGACTCTATTGCCGCTAAGTCAGGAAGTGATGATAGGATCTCGAATAATCGAGGGTATCCCAAAATTGTAAGGTTGCGATATGCGTTTCATCCTTTTTCTAAAGCTATACATACATTTCTACCTATTTCACGCTGGTGACGTACCTACGTACGGTGGATGGATTAAGAATACCTATGAAGTGTCACCACCCTTCTCAGATTGAGGGAGCAAATCACGCTGGTCAATATCATTGTACAGGGAAGGAAAACTTAACATGAACTGTATAGAACAACTCCTCTGGACAGCGTGTTGTGGCCAGTAGTGGATTAAGGAGTCCACTGCTAAACATGTTTTGTTTGATTCACCATCTGTGAGACTGTGAGAAACTATTTAGAGATGTGTAAAGCCGAGTCTCCACCGAACAAAAGTTGGTAACTTTTGTGTTGTCAACACATGTTGGTGACAAAACTTGTTTTAAGTTCCTAGTGTTTGCAAGTTTTGCAACAAAAATTGGCAACAGATATTGAGCACCGTGTAATGTTTCTGTTTTTGGTAGTAAACATCAAAAGAATTCGCTTGTTGCAGATATTTATTGGCACTGTGGGGACGTTAAGTTGGAATGTTTTTCAAATTGTTGGCGACTGGATGTAGACACAATGGAAACAAAAGTTGGTGATTTTGTTGAAGAGTTGCCAACAGTTGGAAACACAGAAATTGCCAACAATTTCGGTGGAGACGCGCCTTAAGTAAGTAGAGAGTGCACTAACTGCTGCTAGAGGCGTACTGCAGGGCGGAGTCCCGCTGGTCGGGGACGCGGTTGACGTAGCCGTGCGCCGCCTGCCGCGCCCCCCCCGCCCCGCGACCCTCCGCGTCCCCCGCGTAACTCACCGGCCGAGTGTGGCGCTGGACTTGCACCTGCCAGAACCATGTACGTTTCGATCATATAAATATTGGTCTGTTGGTTAGTCATGCTAGTTTTTTTTATGGGATACAGGGCAAACGAGCAGACGGATCGCCTGATAGTAAGCGATTACGTAATTTATACTCTCGATTGTCGGCACTTGAAGGAACTTGTTAAAATACATTTTAGAATCAAATTCATTTGTACTTATTCCACTTATGAGTGTAAGTACAAGGGAATTTGATTCTAGAATGTACGCGACTATCGCCGTCCATAGACACCCGCAACACCAGAGGCGTCAAAAGTGAGTTGCCAACCAGAAGGAGTACGCTCTTAATTTCATTGTTTTGTTTTTGACACGCTTTTATATAAACTTCATCTGCAATTTTGTTTGTTTGTAACCGACTTTTGTATCTGTGTTGTTTTTAGTTTTATTAAACTATATATTTATTAAAAATACAACTCCTGGACTAAGAATATATCCTGTATTATTGGTTACATGCCTACCCAACAATATTATGGGGATTTGAACCCACAACAATGAGTGCAGTAAGAAGTGATGTGACTGATGTTACGTTAGCTTTTCAGCGGGTACTAAGTAGGTAGTTTAATACTTTTTTTAATTTGCACTAACCTCAGCATGTTTCATTCTGTAATTTTCCTGACTAGAGTAAGCATGATTTTCTTTGATGGCATAATTCTCTTTGAGATATTGCTCATCTAAAACAAAAGAATAACATCAGTTAATTACCAGTAAAAAATAAATAAAAAAAAACAAAACTCACCAAACGATTTCTGATGTCGCGGCATTAGGCGGCAGTAACAAATTATAACTAATAAAATAACAACTCCGCAAATTCCTCCTATAAGCCAAGATAACCAAATAATTATAACACGACCCTGCAAATAAACATTTTAATTTATATCTACATAATTCTACATTCCAATTATTGATTTTACGCTTGCACACCGTTACCTGCAGAAACATTTCAGTTAATAAAACAAAAGCGATATACGCTTAGTTTTGTTCCCTTATTATAACGTTTTCCTAACATTTTAAATAGTAATCTTAATCAATTTCTACTTAAATATAATAAAACTATGTTAAAATACTATAGTAAAAATTACGAAATGAACATGTCTATTTTTGAAATGTACGCGCCTGCGTGTTTAGCGATTTCGTTTAGAAATAACCACAATCGTTTTCACGGAGAATTTAAAACATTTAATTAGTAAATTTGAGCTGTTGACACTCAAACTTATTTTTTCAAACTTTAAGAAACTCAGTGACACTATTATTTGATTTTTCAAAACATTTTAAGCGAAATATGATGATCAGTCCCGAGAAACATAGCGTTTTAGAACTCATAATGAAATATCAGTCAACATTGACGTTTACGTTTCTTTTCCAGTCTGTAAAATATGGAAGAACCATACTTTTTTAAAAACGAAATTTTAAATAGATATTTAGATATTTACATAAACTCTAAACAGTGATACTTTTATCTTAATTCAAGATATAAATTTTGATATTTAAGAGTAGTAAGAACTTATTTTGTAATATAAAATAGAATCCTTCATCTCAGATTTTGGTGGACTGTTCAAAATAATGTATAATGGAACATTAAATTTATTAACGTCGTGCTGCTCTGCTACTGTAGGCGGAACGTGGTTGGCTGTCCGGCTGATAAATAAAAATTAATTCTACTGTTTTGATTCTGCGTTATTATCAAAACAAAGTTGTTGACGCTAACAATAACCAGCTGAGTGTGAGCCGTTAATAAATTTTATCAGTTATAACCCCGCCAATTCCATTTCCAATCATACGATATAAGTACGTCATTGCACCTCTGATCTGCAAATAATAATTATTTAGCAGCGAATACAAACGGACGTTAAGTTGCGTAAAAGTATAAGTTATAGTAGTAATAGTGTTTACGATACCAATTTGTATTTATGAGTAACTTAATAGTAGGGGAAGGAAATGACTAGTACAAAACTGAGTTTCCTTGTGATTTTCATTTACGGTTTTCTTTCGCATAAATCCCAGGGTCTTTCGCCAGTGGTGCTTAGTGAGTATTTATATATTGTTTTCTAGAAATACATCTTGTAAACGTTAATTTCTTATTTTTAACCAACTTCAAAAAAGGAGGAGGTTCTCAATTTGCCAATTTTTTTTATGTTTGTTACCTCAGAACTTTCGACTGGGTGAATCGATTTTGATGATTCTTATTTATTTAAAAGATGGTGCTTCCATGTTGTCCCATTTCAATTCGGTCCAGTTCTTAAAGTCGTTTTTTTGTTTTTTGTTTTATATTAAATAAAAAAGAATTATGACCTTAATGTTTCATTTTTTTTAAAGTGTAAATCTATTTATAATGTAAAATCGGTTAGGTATAATTAAAAGGTTTGCTATTAACATATACCAAGATAAAGAGGACTTCATTATCTAAATTACTTCATTGCAAAACAATAAATTTTCTATAATTATGAATATATTTTAGTACCTGGAGATGGAGGATCTCAAGTGGAGGCGAAATTAAACAAGACTCGTGCAGTCCACTACATATGTGAGAAGACCTCTCAGGAGTTCTTTA
This sequence comes from Diaphora mendica, assembly GCA_949125395.1. Taxonomy (NCBI): domain Eukaryota; kingdom Metazoa; phylum Arthropoda; class Insecta; order Lepidoptera; family Erebidae; genus Diaphora; species Diaphora mendica. Next base: position 2,069,390 of record OX421317.1, read on the forward strand.
ACATTTGGTTGAATCTAGAGCTCCTCGTTCCATTTGTGATTGACTGCTGGGTAGACAACCTAAGACTAGAATATGACAATGTCACGAGGACCACATCAAACTCCGCTGGGGTTGAAATCCGGATACCAGGTTGGAGTAATCCGGAGCCTGTGGAATGGTTAGATCCATCTCATGATAAAACTGGGGCGTATTTCAACACTATAGCTGATACTCTAGTTAAGATTGGTTATAAGAGAAATGTATCCATCGTTGGTGCACCGTACGATTTCAGAAAGGCTCCGAGTAAGTATTTATTATTCATTAGCTTACACTTGAGATGTGACCCCTCTTATTCTGCAACCAACTTTATTTTTTAATCTAACAATAAAATATACTGCCACAACGCACAAAACATATTTTTAGCAATAGTTAGTAATAGAAAAAAGTCAACAGGTTTTATTAGTACTGAAATAAGTTTTGTAAACACAGATAACATGCACCACATATTTGCCACAGGGCAGGGTTAAGGTTCTTACTTCGAACGTTCAAACTTCATAATAAACATCCCTTAATAGCCCACTGCTGGACATAGACCTTAGAAAAGGAGCCTTAGAAAAGGTTTAGCCTACTCAATACTTAATATGATATCATCAACAACAAAAACTTTATTAATAGCTCCATTGTATTAGCTTTTATAAAGTACTACCTCAGCCCCGCGGTGTTACCCGTGGTTGTACGTTTACGCCAGCAACCGCGGGTAACGCCGACAGGCGAAGCTAGTCTAAAAAAGTAGCCTAAGTTACTCCTTATATCAGCTATCTACCTGTAAAAGTCCCGTCAAAATCTGTCCAGAGATTACCCAGAACAAAAATTTTAAAACTTATTATTAGTATAGATAGAGGGTAAATAAGGAATTGGGGCACTTGAGAGGGGCGTATGTAATAATAATAATATTTATACTCAGGAAAATATTTGCAAAATTGTTGTTTCCAAGTATGTACAGACTGAACAATAGGGTACATCACCCATTTGAGAACAGAATCAATATTCAAATTGAGTAATGTTGCCAAAAAAGGGTACAGTACCCAATTGTAGGAACTAAAGAGTGACTATCGATACTCATGGACACCTGAAACTCACGTGGCCAACCTTGAGCCTCCTACACATCATGCCAGGTTGCTGTGCCGCCGGCTTATTTGCAAGCCTGGGCGCCGCGTTATTCACTACTGAAATGATGCGTCGCAGCTTGTGCCGCGGCACAATGCAATGCAAGCGGCATAGTGTGTAGGGGCCTTTAGAGTGCTTTTTCCCCTCCCGCAGATTGAAGATGCGAACCGAGGGTGGGGTGGACTTCCTGTAACTACTTTTTAGTCTAGTCGAACCGGACCCGTTTGTGACCGTGTAGTGTAAATCTTATTCAACCATTTTCTTACATATAAAATGTTATTACTTAGACTAAGTTATTCAGTCACTAAAAGGCGTTCTTTAAAAATAATTATTTACACACTTGTTCATACAAGGACAGACAGTTTTATCTGCGAATATGAATATATATTATACATATATAATACTAATTACATGAGAAATATTAACGTTCTATTGTGATTGTGATACTCAGTGTAATACAAGCTGTATTCGCAAATTTTTTCTCAACGAAAGTTGGCGGTTTTTACTTTTAATACACACTGAAAAACCCACAAAATGATTACGTAAGAAAACGTGAAAAGCGTTTGATACAATAAGCGTATAATAATAAATAATACTATCAACGAGTAACGACACAACTTTTTACCGCGATTACCAATACAGACGGGGACGGAACCGCAGGAACCAGGCAGGCAGAGCTAGTATTAGATATAGCTAATTTTCACGCTTTAAAGTACATTTTCGCATGATGTTTTGATATAAAACTAAATTCTCGTTTAAAAACCGTTAATAATTTAAGTACTAAGTATTTAACATTCTTTTAAAGTTAAAATATGAAAGGCGATTTCGAAGGACAAGCGATTTTCTGAAAGACTTGAACTTATCTTTTGTTTTTTAAAGACAATCCTGCATTAGGAATAAATTCTATGTCGCGGGGGACTTTCCAAACATACATGAAGGAGACACAAAAAACACCCAGACAACTATTAGTGGATCACAGAATGTGTTTGAACCTACTACACTCAGCTCACTAGAAAACGGCGTGGCGATCAATCCACTACGCCTATCCGTCAAATCTGAATCTGGTGGTAGAACGAAGCATTTAATTAAATTATACAAGCAATATAACAATTGTAGTGTAATATTATGTTTTATGTAAATGATTACAAGTTTTTACACTGTGAGATGCTATCGCGAGAGTTCATTAATATTGTTATTTACATAAATTATACGCTACTACCAAGCATTTTCACAACCGATGTTTTTTTTAAAGTTTTTTTTTCTTTTTTTTAATGTTTACCTTTAAGTGAACTTAATACCTGGCAAAACCAAAGGAAAGGTTTTGGCAGTCTTAAGTATTTTTGAATGTTCGGCTGTAGCGCCTAAACTATTAAACCGATTTTAATGAGTGAGGTGTCAATAGATTTTATCAAGAAAAATAAGTATTACTATACTATTAAGATAGTAAGTTACGCTGGTATAGATTTTTTTAATAAGCTGAGATGATCTTTTGTAGGGCTATTTTTGAAACTTTTTTAGACAAAATTATTTCAATTGTTCGAAAACTATGTCCCTCTTCAATCAACTTCTAGTATATTACTAATGCTTCTTATATTTAATTCATAATAATCAGTTCACTAGTGGAAAACAATTCATTATTAGCACGCGACAATAAACGGTATGACACATGCCTACTTGCGTGATCATAAAATTGGCATTCCAACTAAAATTGTTTTAGATAGGTATTGAAATAAATAGGTATTTATTGTGTACGCGTTATGTATCATTGTTACAATCAAGGTATCTCCATACCAAATTTCATCTATACATCTACACAAACAAATAAAAAAATACGTGTGGCACTCGGGGACTGCCGCGGTAAAGCTATTGCATAGCATTTTAATCAACTTATGCAATTATATTTTTTTTAAGCAGTATGTTCGTGCGTGACAGTGACACAGATTCGTTGATTCGTCGTTCGGACACAGATTCGTTGATTCGTCGTTCGGAGCAGCTCGTCTCGATCCGTGCGAGCTTCGGGTGTCAGGTTTTTTGTTACGTTACGGAATTTCTGCACAAAGGCCCCAAAGCCCGCGATAAAAGCTATGCAATAGCTTAAAAATAAAATTAGAGTGTCTGTTTGTAATGTTACGAGCCGGGTATTAAATAATTAAAGATAGTCGGTTAATTACCAAAAAAATAACACACTGTTTATTTGCAACCCTTTTTACAATAATAATTCGCTATGTCACTTGTTAATCGCACTAGAAGATCGCTTCGATGTTAACTCCGCTGTATCGTGAACAATACTCACTCGTACGGGTAACCCAATCTGCTTATATATGGCTTTGAAATATCTAGAAAGATCTATAATATTCGATAGAACATTCTACGTTGAACAGAAATTACCAGAGTGAGTAATCTAGCGCCATCTAGCGTCGAATATCAGAGTTACTCCACAGTTGCGCGCTACTTGACACTAGATGGCGCCTTCAATTCAATTCTCGCGACTGGTAGATTGTTCTAGACTATTTTTCTCGAAGGCGCAACACTGCCCCCTCCTAAGACATGCTCGTCCCGAGCATAATCAGTTCCATAGTATCGCGCCAATCGATCTACGTGAACTATCTTTGGGGCGCCTTTTGGACACTTCTGTATCCGGTAGGTAACATCATTGATTTTTGTCACCACCCGGTATGGCCCTTCCCACTTGGCTTGTAGCTTTGGAGATCTCCCTTTACTGCGAACTGGATTATGGAGCCATACTAGAGAACACTCTTCGAAGCCCTTATTGTTCACTTTCCGGTCATATCGGGTTTTCATCTTCTCAGACATTTGCTGGCCCGATTGTCTGACATGCTCATAAATGTCATTCATCTTGTTCCGCAAGTCATTAGCGTACTCCGTTATACTTCGCGGGGTGTCAGGGGGTATTCCAGTGATCAAGTCTGCAGGCAATCGTAGTTCTCTTCCGAAGTTTGCAAAAGCTGGTGTTACTGAAGTGCTTTCGTGGACTGCACTTCGATATGACAGAAGAAACGGTTGGATGTGTTTGTCCCAATCTTTTTGCCTACTTTCAACAACTTTTGCGAGATACCTCTCTAGTGTTTGGTTAAATCGTTCCACCATTCCGTCAGATTGTGGGTGATAAGAGGTGGTTCTGGTTTTGTGAGCACCCATTACTCGACACATCTCTTGAAATATTTGAGACTCAAAATTTCTTCCTTGGTCACTGTGAATTTCTAAAGGCACTCCAAAACGACAGAAGACTTCGTGCACTAATTTGTCTGCAACTGTTGATGCCTCTTGGTTGGGAATGGCGAAAACTTCTGGCCACTTAGTGAAGTAATCCATTACAACCATGAAGTACTTGTTTCCAGTTTCACTTTCAGGAAATGGTCCCGCTACGTCTATTGCAATTCTTTCCCAGGGTGCCCCAACATTGTACAATTTCAATGGACCTCTGCTACGTGTGTGAGGTCCCTTCACGGCCGCACAATTAGTACACTTGCGACACCAGTACTCAACATCATCACGACAATGAATCCAGTAGAATCTCTCCCTTATCTTTAACAATGTCTTCTTAACTCCCATATGACCTCCTGAACATCCGTTATGGTAGAGCTGCAGAACCACTGGTATCTTAGCTTTAGGGACAACCATTTGCAGATGACAGCTGTCTCCTCGAACGTTTTCCCATTTACGGCACAAGACTCCATCCTGGATGACTAGGCTATCCCATTGAGCCCAATAACTCTTTGTGGTTGAACTCAGCGATGCAACATCGCTCCAGTGAGGCTTAGGAGTCTCAGCTTTAATCCACTCGAGAATTGGTTTGATATCTGCATCCTCTTGCTGTGCTTGCTGTAGGCTTTCCTTCCATTCGATGCTAAGGTCCGTCTTTATTGTCCTTATAGGAACAGCTTCCTTTACTTCTTGCTTGGCACAGTGCTTGCAGTCTTCAGGGCAAGGTCTTCTTGATAATGCGTCTGCGTTACCGTGTGATTTTCCACTGCGATGTTCAATCATGAAGTCATATTCCTGTAGTAGCTCAATCCATCTCGCGACTTGTCCTTCAGGATTTTTAAATTGTAAGAGCCACTTTAGTGCAGCGTGGTCAGTTCGGAGGTGGAATTTACGCCCGAGCAGATATTTGTTAAAATGTTGCAGTGTCTTCACTACGGCCAGTAGCTCCCTTCTTGTGACACAGTAATTTCTTTCCGGTTTTGACAAAGATTTACTGAAATATGCAATAACGACCTCTTGATCACCTTTCCGCTGGGATAACACACCGCCAAGCCCAGTATCACTCGCATCTGTGTCAACTATGAATTCATTTTCGGTATCTGGGTACCCAAAGATAGGTGTGTTGCATAGACGTCTTTTTAGCTCTTGAAATGCAATGTCACAACTTTCATCCCAGCAGAATTGTCTTTTCTCTTCAGTAAGTTTATGAAGGGGTTTGGCAATATCCGCAAAGTTTTTCACGAATCGCCGATAGTAAGAGCACAAGCCCAAAAATGCTCTTACTTGGGTCTTATCTCTTGGAACTGGCCAATCCTTGACGGCAGCGATCTTTTGCGGATCTGTTTGGACACCCTCTTCCGAAACCACATATCCTAAAAAGCTTACCTGCCGTTTGAAAAATGAACACTTCTTAGGACTTAACTTTAGGTTGGCACTTCGGATTTTCGATAATACGCGCTCCAGGTTTCGAATATGTTCTTCAAACGTACGGCCTACAATGACAATGTCATCCAAGTAGACCAGGCAAGCGTCTCCAGTTAATCCGGTCAGTACTGACTCCATCAGTCTTTCAAAAGTTGCTGGCGCGTTACATAATCCAAAGGGCATAACTTTAAACTGCCACAGTCCTCTCCCTGTAGAGAATGCAGTCTTCTCTTTGTCCTTGGGATCAATTTCTACCTGCCAGTATCCACTTTTCAAATCTAAGGTGCTAAACCACTTTACCCCTGTTAGCATGTCCAGTGTGTCATCTATTCTAGGAAGTGGATAGCTGTCCTTCTTCGTAATGTCGTTTAAACGGCGGTAGTCAACACAAAAACGCATGCTGCCATCCTTTTTCTTTACAAGCACTACAGGTGAACACCATGGGCTGGATGAAGGCTCTATAACGCCGTCCCTGACCATTCCATCAATCATGGTTTGCACTTCCTTTTCTCGTGCTACTGGCAGTCTTCTTGGTCGCTGACGAATAGGCAACTCATTCCCAGTGTTTATTTTGTGTTGAACTAAACCAGTCTTTCCAATATCAGCTTCATTAGTAGAGAAAATATCAGCGTACTTAACTAACATTCTCTTAGCCTTGTCAATCTCTTCCCTAGACAAAACATCTCGACAGTCTTCCAAAAGTGATGACACGTTAACCCGTGCATCCTTGCTAACATTCGAAGTAGTCAAGTCTTGGCATCGATGCATCCAATCCACATCTTCGCAAGTGCCAATCAGTGTGCCCTTATGAATCACATGTTGCTTGTCACTTAGATTTAGCACACGTACTGCAGGGATGTTAGTAGTACTTACTAGAGTCCGTGCGATCTTCCATGGAAGGTCATTATCTATCCTTTCAATAAGTACACACCGTTGCATTCGTCCGGAGTTATAAAGAAGACTAACTGGCATGATTGTTTCTGATCTGGGAGGAAGAACAACTTTCTTTAAGCTGTACACTTTTCCTGGTGACGCTCCTTCCATGAACAGTTCTTCTTGACCACATCTCAATACACCTTGATTGATGTCGATCTCACAACAATTGTTCTTCATGAAGTCTAGGCCAAGGATGCAGTCGTCAACTATATCAGCCACGATAACGTTATGCAGGTAAACGTGGTTGCCCAACTTCAACTGCACCTTCTGTTCGCCTCGGACGGGTATGCGCTGACCAGTGGCTGTTACTAGGTTTATTTGCTCACGGTTACAGGTGATGTCCTTCAGAAACCGATTTGCAAGTTGGGAACTGACAACTGTGCGAGAAGCTCCCGTATCAATCGTCAGCTTACATGTTGTTCCGTTGATTTCGCCTCTGATGACCAGGCTGTTCCCATCATGACTTTGCGAGATCGAAATCCTTGGGGCTCTTTGAACACCAGCCAGCACCCGCCCCGCAGTCCTGGCGTTTACTCGTTTCCCTGCTGTTGTTTCGCAGTACTATCAGTACTATCAGCCCTAATCTCCTGAGGCCGCTCGTATTCATTTCCTATGCTTCGCTTAGGGCAGCTGGACCGAAGGTGACCTTTTTCACCACAGGCGTAACACCTAGGGCTGTACCCCTTAAACCGGTCCCGCACAGGTGACGCCACAACCTCCCGGACCCGATGAGACCGATGATCTTGTCTCACAGCCTCCACCTCCAAAGCATGGGCCAGAGCATCCTTGAGAGTTTCATGGTGCCCAAGTCGCACAGCAGCTCTAACTTCGAGGTCACGAATGCCATCGATGAAAGCTTGCACCAGATTCCCGTCCACGAGCGCAGGTGCAGACTGGTATGCCTTACGGACCAGTTTCTCAACTTCCAGAGCCCATTGTTGCAAGTTCTCACCGATGCGTTGGGCACGATCCTTCAGCTGTGCACGAAAAACGTGCTCCAGGTGAGCGTCACCATATCTTGCCTCCAATGCCTCCAGCAGTTGCTCATAGGTTACCTTCTTACCGAGGGCTTCGAGGACGGTTAGAGCCTGGTCTCGAAGACCCAAGGTGAGCGCGGTCATAGCCTGTTCCTTAGTCCAGCCGTTCGCCGTCATAACAGCCTCAAACTGGATCTTGTAGGCTGACCACGAAGATGTCCCATCAAACGGCGGTACTTTGAACCCCCGCACCGAAGGAACAGCAGTTACTGAAGTCGCCGCTCCGTCTCCAACTTTGAGGTTCCCTAATGCCTTCTTCACGTCGGCAATCTGAGTTTCGGCCTCAGTGATACGGTTCTCGTGTTGAAGAACCTGATCCTTCACTACCTTGAGTTCTTTGCCGAAGGTCTCGTGAATGCCTTTTAACAAGAGCATTTGTTCCTCCTGGCGGCGAGCCTGGTCTTCCTTGTCCCGCTGCAGCTGTACCTCCAAGCGGCGGGCCTGCTCCTCCTGGCGGCGGGCCTGCTCCTCCTGGCGGCGGGCCTGCTCCTCCTGGCGGCGGGCCTGCTCCTCCTGATGGCGGGCCTGCTCCTCTTGACGGCGGGCCTGCTCCTCCTTGTCCCGCTGCAGCTGTTCCTCCAATCGGCGGGCCTGCTCTTCTTGACGGCGGGCCTGCTCCTGGAGCATCACCATTAGGGCCGTGATATCTGGAGCTGCTGACGATGTAGACGGCGTGGCTTCCATCGCTGGCTGCTGACCTTCCGGTGTGGGCAGTTGTGCACCTCCAAATCGCCTCAGGTCGGCCTCTTGCTGACGCTGACTCCTAGTTCGGATACCTTCCGTGTCTTCCTTTGGTAAAACCGGCATACTTCAATCCCACTGCTGACACCAAATTGTTACGAGCCGGGTATTAAATAATTAAAGATAGTCGGTTAATTACCAAAAAAATAACACACTGTTTATTTGCAACCCTTTTTACAATAATAATTCGCTATGTCACTTGTTAATCGCACTAGAAGATCGCTTCGATGTTAACTCCGCTGTATCGTGAACAATACTCACTCGTACGGGTAACCCAATCTGCTTATATATGGCTTTGAAATATCTAGAAAGATCTATAATATTCGATAGAACATTCTACGTTGAACAGAAATTACCAGAGTGAGTAATCTAGCGCCATCTAGCGTCGAATATCAGAGTTACTCCACAGTTGCGCGCTACTTGACACTAGATGGCGCCTTCAATTCAATTCTCGCGACTGGTAGATTGTTCTAGACTATTTTTCTGGAAGGCGCAACAGTAATATTAAAATAACCGCTTTTTACTAAATGCATGTGCATGTATACACGGTACATGTACCAAAATAACATTTTTTACAATTTTTGTGTGTCTGTCTGTCGGTCTGTTTGTTCCGGCTAATCTCTGGAACGGCTGGACCGATATTGACGGGACTTTCACTGGCAGATAGCTGATGTAATAAGAAGTAACTTAGGCTACTTTTTTTTAGATTAGCTTCGCCCCGCGGAACACCGCGGGTAACACGGGTAACAACCCGTCGTTGTAAAGGTACATCAATAGCCGCGGGTAATACCACGGGACTCGGCTAGTTGAAACATAAAATGACAGCATTCGAACTGTCGTGTTTCGTTGGTGAGTGCGAGACCAGAGGCCTAATGATGCAGGAGCATCACGAGGGCGCCATGGTGTGGGTCACCATGCTGTATGTTCAATTGTGACCATTCGCAATGAGTATGGTGACCATCACTCTTGGATTCTGCTTATGCTTTCCATCAGGCAGAGTAGAGTCATTTTGGCAGGGCCAAACATATTCCCCATATAGGCCATTCTGATCGGTTTTAATAAAATCTTAAAAAGTATATGAAAAATATAAGAACTTCAAATACTCCATTAACTTAATAAATCTTCCACAGATGAAAATACTGAGTTCTTCGTAAACCTGAAGACTCTGGTAGAGAACACATACAACGTGAACAATAAGTCTTCTGTGACGCTACTGGTGCACAGTATGGGGGGTCTCATGGCGATGCACTTCCTACGGCTGCAGCCGCAAAAGTGGAAGGACCAGTACATCAGGCGACTGGTCTCGTTGTCCACGCCCTGGGCTGGATCTATGAAGGCTGTCAAGGTGTTTGCTATAGGTAAGTAATCTAAACATATAATAAAACAAGTAAAACTATTTATTAGTAAAAAAAAAAGCGACTACGTCAATATCTGCCATCTTTTTTTTTTTAATAGAACATGTAAGTTATATATATATTCGTAATAGCTGACCCGGCGAACTTCGTACTGCCATATATACATATCTGTCTCAGCTTCCCACAGGCAGTGTACAGTCGCGGACAAAAAAAAAGAGTTTTCCCGTTATCTTTTATTTTTTTTCTTTCTACCAAAAAAAGAATGAATGAAATCGGACTATGTGCTATTGAATTACAACTAAGTACATATTTTGACTTTCATCCCCTCTCTCCAGGAAACCATGCTGAATTTCGGGATAAAAAGTATCCCATGTCCTACCTCGTAGTATGAACTCAAATCATGCCAAGTTTCATTTGAATCCTTTAAGCAGGGATATTCCGGTTAGGGTTAACCTAACCGAAATAATCTGTTATTAACCCTTTTGGAAATGGGTTAACCTAAATTTAGGATTAACATAAATAGATGTTACCGAATTATAACTGTTAACAGGAATAGTCTAATACAGGATAATTACGTTTAACCTTAACCGAATTGGATATAGGTTTCTGGATATTTGTAGGTCCATGATAAATTTTTCGTTACAGTCGTCATTATTTGCGTGAGATGGGAAGAGGGGGATCTCGGCCATTAACAAATAATTTTTTTTTTCACAAGAGATCAAGTAAAACTGATTATTTTCGAATTGCGTTAAGTCGCGTCACGTCGTAAAATAACCGAAATAATGGGTTAACTTCTATTATTTGGGTTAACAATTTCAAAAACATAAACCCTTTAATTTGGGTTAACCCTTATTGTTTGGGTTAAAACAATAACATATACAATCTGTTATACGAATCAATGAGTAACCCTTTGAAACGGTTACAGATTGATTCGGTAACCGTTTATAACGCATACCGTTATGCATGGGTTTTCCGATCCCTGCCTTTAAGTAGTTTCGGCGTCATGCGCGGCCAAGATACAGACAGACAGACGGACAGACAGACAAAAATAAAAAAAAATACAGTTTTGGCTTCAGTATCGATTATAGAGAGCCCTCCAAAAAATTTTTTCAAAATATCTTTAATGTACAGAATTGGATCTGTTACATTTTTATTATAAGTATAGATCACCGTTAAAAATTCTTCATTTTGATACCACACTAGATGTATTTTGAAAACATTATTTTTTGAGATTAATTTTTGGCGCCAAAAACCCTTGGATGTACCTAGTGTCACTCTCACGACTAAGACAAATCTCATTAAAAATACGACAAGCCGTTTAGGCTCTAGGGCGTGCCAAAGAAATATACATATGTACATACATATACTCGAAAAACATAACCCTCCTTCTTTCGCAGTCAGGTAATTATAAGTGGTCCATATCTGTACATTACAGGATATTGAAGCAAAACTAGTATAGGACTTTAGTAAAGTAACAGAACTGAAAACAACAGTTTTTGGATTTTAGTCCGTTTGTTTGTGCGCGCTAATCTCAGAAATAGTTTAAACACGATTTCAATTGTTTATTTTATTACAATCTGATGACAAATAAAAATGTTATATCAGTTAATAGAATAACCGCGATAGCCGACATGTTAATTTCGCTGTAAGTTTTCCTAAAGTTAAAAAATAAATAAATACGCGGCCGGAGCAGGCAAAAGTTATAAATAAATAATTGTGTAGATATTCCAACACATTTTAGAAATACGATAGTTTGTTCGTTTATTTGTTACTCTAGCTCTCATAAACTACTTAACAGATCATCGCATAATTCTTGATGAATACAAAAAAGAATATAAGATGTCTTTCATCCAGAAAGCCATTGCCCAGAGACTTGAAATAGAACTAGCTGTCTACTGAAAACACAATTTCAAATTGTATTTTTAATGTTACATAAAAAAAAAAACCAATCGCCTAAAGTGTTGCTCAGCGCAAAACTCAAAAACGGCTTGACCAATTTAACTATTCTTTTTTCATATTTTTGTTGAGGTATAAGGAAGGAGGTTCTTAGGAGCCAAATTGCTAAGAAAATAGTAAAAGGTAACACATTTATCTATGCTGGCCATCCAGTTTTAAATAAATACAGGATACGGTACAGGTAGATGACACGGATAATTATTTATGGTTATAACTGGTTTAACTACCTTAAAATTAACATAATTCATCAGCCCTTCACTCCACCTCAATGGCTATGTTTTATCGAAGGTCTTTTTGTACGTTCTTAAAAAAAAAGAACTTACTTACATATAAGCTAAGCAGTACAGTTAACAAAAAAACGAACCTAAATATTAAAAAGTTGGAACTTTCGTCTGAGGTTAAATTCGAAAGGCATAATTTGGCACCGATGGCTCAATTCGTGCCAATTTCCTTGTGGTGACGGATTAACAATACAGTGTTAACACCCGTTTTCATCCCATGGGTGTCGTAAGACTAAAAGTAAAAGTAAGTAAAAGTTCTTTAAATTTATTTTCATCCATTCGAAGATGAATACAAATTGAATCAGGATCTTCAACGGCTAGTTCTCTCAACAATGTATTTGAAGCTCCTAATAAATTTTCTTCTTTCAATCCATGGTCGCACCCACCACCGTCGATGTTCTATTTTCTTCTTTTTTGTCAACTCTTTAATTAAATGGTCACAAAATAAAGACGCACAACATCATTCGATGACATGATGACACGCAGAGAACAGTGAATGTTCTTTTTTATATAATTCCCTTTAAGTCATGTGAACATAGAATGTAAGAAAATTGAAGCATTCAATCGAGTGGATAATCACTCGAGTGAACCGTCTGATCTCACCTTAAGACAAATTATGCAGGACAGGAAACATTACTGCAAAGAGAAGGAACGTTTGATAATTCAAATTCAAAAAGATTTTATTCATATAGGCACTTATTTTACAGGCATTTTACAGGCAATATTTAATATTAAGAAATCGAGTGATTCTAGTCCAGTTCCAAGTGCAGCCTACCCTTCATGGAGAAGAATCTGGCAAGAAACTCCATTGTTGCTCCTTTTAAAAATAAATAAGTACGGTTTACAAAATATATTATTACTAATAGACTTGGATGAGAACGCTGTCGACCAAAGAAAACAAAACAAAAAGTTTGGAGTCATTGCTGCACAGCTATGAGCTAGCCAAACATGCGCCGTTATTACTCAAAACTGCAAGATTTTTATATTGTGAGGTCCTTTACATACTTTATACCCGTCAACGTCGAATAATAAGCTAAAACCTTCTTTCTGAGGCCTATGTCCAGCAGTGGACTGTTGATGTGATGTGGGTCAGCTCGACCGCAGTGATACCACGCCTTCACAAAAAACCCGTGTGAAGTAAATATTTCCTAGCAATTTACGCTCTTTTGGGTCTTTTATTTCTATGTGACTAAAGGCGCGTCTCCACCAAAATTGTTGGCAATTCCAGTGTTTCCAACTGTTTACAACACTTCAAAAAATGGCCAACTTTTGTTTCTATTGTGTCTAAACCGAGTCGCCAACAATTAGAAAAACATTACAACTAAGAGTCACCATAGAGCCAATAAATATCTGCAACAAGCGTATTCTTTTGACGATTACCGCCAAAAACGGAAACTCTGTTCTCAACATTTGTTGACAATTTTTGTTGCCAACACAAGGAAATTACAGAAAATTTTGTCACCAACACGATTGACAACACAAAAATTGACAACTTTTGTTCGGTGGAGACCCGGTTTAATAAACACATTTTCTTTTTTTTCTTGAGTTACATATTCAATGGTATTCATTTACCAAGCTTACTACAAATTGCTACAAATATATAGAACACAACTACAGCTTGAGTCTAGTTACCGCAATAACTGTTTCTGATATCTATTGAGATATTATGTCGAGCGAGACGTTTGCATGCATAAAAGTGAAGCATGCAACGGTAGAATCTAAGTAGGTATCATCTTTATTTTTAATAGTATATAAAATGAAGTCACTTACGCTGTCTATTCGCTTAGATCTTTTGAACTACTCAACGGATTAAACAAATTTCAGCAATTGATATAGGGATTCAAGAGAAAGGTTTATGTTTAAGATTATTGTTTAAGATTAAGATTATTGCAGATGAAATCCGAGAATTTCAAAGACTGTCATGCGAAACCGGGCCGGGTCGCTAGTAGTTTATACAGCATACCTATGCGATTATTTACGGGTACGGTTTGTCTGCTCATAAGAAAATACTTTTCTCAATAAACTTTAATCTACTTCCAACAAGCAAGGTCTCACGATTCCGCATTACAATCGACTAAATTCAATATGTCACAGTCATGAACTAATTACCTAAGATTCCTTATTGTTTGACAACGATTGATGATTCAACGACAATCTTTATCGTTGAATCATCAATCGTTGTTAAACAATAAGGAATCTTGAAATTCTGTCTTTTGTTGTCAATTTAAAAGGAAAAAATACCTTAAACTAAAAAAGTCTTCGTGATAAAAGGTTCCAGTCCGGTGAAGAAGCAGTCGACGCTTTCAAGTCAGCCATTTTGAACACCCCCACTTTAGAGTGGAATAAGTGTTATAATAACTGGTTTGAGCGAATGGAAAAGTGTATTAAGCTACGTGGTGAATACTTTGAAAAACAATAAAAAGTACTGTAAGGTTCTAGTTGTGTTTTTTCTTCAAACGACAAAACTTAAAAGGCATGTCTCGTACTAATAAATAAAGCTGAAGAGTTTGTTCGCTTGAACGTGCTAATCTCGGGAACTACTGGCCTGAAAATCCTTCAGTGTTAGATAGCCCATTTATCGAGGAAGGCTATAGGCTATATCATCACGCTAAGATCAATAAGAGTGGAGCACCAATGAAGAATGTTTCAAATACCTTAAACTAACAATTTCTGTGACATCAGCAATGATACAACTAATTTCGAGCTATTACGTCGTGCTATAAGAAAAGTTGATGGTTTTTGAGGTCAGCAACCTTAATTTTTATACTTTGTGTTTTCAAGGTTGTTCTTTATAACCGCGTTTCACTGAAATGTAAACGTCGTTACAACAAAAAAGTTATGGGACTTAAATATTAGGTTATAACTGTGGTAAGAGGTCTCGGATTTCCCGTTAACAGCCAGTTCGAGCTACGGATGTGCGTCCCTGACCAATTTTTTTTTAACAACAATTGTCTTGTATAATCATGAGATTAAAGGCTCTCATAGGCCAGTTGCACTCGGTGATTCGAAACAATCAGATAGGGTAAGCAACGACGGCGCAGTCAGTACCTAGATCTGGATGGGTGACCGCTGGTGGCATGATATCATGAGCGTCTCCGTGATTCGGAGGTCACGTTAAGCAATGGGTCCCGGTTTTTATCATATGATAACAGTCTTGAAGCTTAGTAGGAGGCTTTTGGGCGGCTTAAAAACATCCAACGGCAAGATATTATAAGACAACCAAAACGTTGTCTTGCCAGTCTCCAACCCGCACTCGGCTAGCATGAGGACGTATGGCCTAAACCCTCTCCTGAGAGGAGACCCGAGCCCAGCGTTGGAAAATTATGGATTGTTGATGATGATGAATCAAAAGATATTTGGTTTATTTATGAGCAGCCTTTAACAGTCTACTGCTGGACATTGAGGGGATAAATTTGCATAGGATTTGTTATAGGTTTCCCTTCTCTTTGCAGTGGTATTTTCCTGCTTAGGTTGCTTTATTAAGCCGGGTCTCCACCAAACAAAAGTTGTCAAATTTTGTGTTGTCAACACGTGTTGGTGACAAAAGTTTCTGTAATTTCCTTGTGTTGGCAACAAAAACTTTCAACAAATGTTGGGAACAGTGTTTCCGTTTTTGGCGGTAAACGTCAAAGAATACGCTCGTTGCAAGAGACATTACATCAAAAGTTGAAGTTGAAGTTGATATTTATTGGCTCTATGGTGACGCTTAGTTGGAATGTTTTTAAATTGTTGGCGACTCGGTGTAGACACAATGGAAACAAAAGTTGGCGATTTTTGAAGTGTTGCAAACAATTGGAAACACTGAAATTGCCAACAATTTTGGTGGAGACGCGCCTTTCGTCAGCTCTTACAACACCCATGGGGTGAATAGTCGTGGTGACAGTTGGTATTATAAATCCGTCACCACACTAACAATTTTGTCAATTGTAAACAATATTATGTTGATTATTTTTATAGCCCTTTAGTCGGCAAAATATAGGTAGTAGAGCCACGCTGATTTCAGCATGAATGGGCCGGCTCGACCGGGGCGGTACTACCCTCGCACAGAAAATCAACGTAAAATGACAGCGTTCGTGCTGTCGTGTTTCGTTGGTGAGTGCGAGACCGGAGGCCCAAATAGTCTAGTCAACAAGTTCCATACTTGTTGACTAGACTAAAAGATGCAGCAGCATCACTAGGCCGCCATGGCGTGGGTCGCCATCCTTGTCTGCATTCGCAGTGAGTATGGTGACCGCCACTCTTGGATTCTGCTTATGCTTTCCATCAGGCCGAGTAGAGTCATTTTGGCGGGCCATACATAAAAAAATAAAAAAAAACTTTGGAATGTAATGTAGCTTAATAAATCGAAGCTTTGGAACCACATCGTGCCGAAACAAACGGTAACTCATTCCAAAAAACTGACATCGTAAAAATCCCGTTTATGAAAACAAGTAATTCTATAAACATTCGTGCTTTTATTTACAATCAGCTGTACTATTATTATCTTAATTATATAGAAACACAATATTATGACGTAAATATATTATTAAAAATAATAATGGAAATAGTTATGACTTGTTTGACAGATAAAAATTACAATATTATTTAATGTTTCATTGATGAATGAGGAAGTAGCGATAAAGGTTAAGATTGTTTATTTATGATTATATAAGAGTTTCTATACGGATTGTTATTTTATGTACATAGTTACTTCGAGGCCCGACTTCAATAACATTTGATAGCGTATTCGCAACGAGGCGCAGTAATGGTCAAGGCCTCGGACACGTTATCGTGTGGCAGTGGGTTCAATTCCGTTGTAGTATGTTAGTGACGTTAAGCTAATTCATATATACAATATTCTAAAGAGGTTAAAGTTAGTGGGGTTGTAGGGAGTAATCTTCTGAACTAATTTTCAAAATACCAATGGAAAGCCACATTATTGTGGCACTATGAAAAAAAAAGAAGAATGAAATCGCATACATGCGGTCGGAGTCGTGGGCAAAAGCTAGTTGTTTTATAAATTATTATCGCGCAGTGAACATTATTTATTCATATTTAAAACTAGAGACCCGGCCCGGCTTCGCACGGTAGTCTTTGATATTCTCGGATTGGCTCTTCTATAATATACATGTATTACTCATATAAATATTCCTCTTGAGTCACTATATCTATTGTTGACCGCAAACCGCATTAAAATCCGTTGAGTAGTTAAAAAGATCCAACGAACAGGCAGCGGAAGAGAGTTCATTTTTAACCGACTTCCAAAAGGAGGAGGTTCTCAATTTCATTGGTATTTTTTTTTTTAGTATGTGAAAATGATTGATAATTCCTATATAAGACTAGCTGACCCACGCAACGTCGTTTACGTCTCCTGTTGCCCGTAGGGTAATAATTTTCCCCGTTTTTGTAACATTCTTCATTGATGCGCCGCTCCTATTGCCCTTAGCGTGATGAGATATAGCCTATAGCCTTCCTCGATAAATGGGCAATCTAACACTGAAATAATTTTTCAAATCGGACCAGTCGTTCCTGAGATTAGCGCGTTCAAACAAACAAACAAACTCTTCAGCTTTATATATTAGTATAAATATAAAACTTAAATATATATTAGTGTTGAAATTGGACTGTTGGTGTTTTTAAAAGAGGGTCCAAATCTGTCTGGTTTCATCAAAAGATTATCGTGTCCAATCACAAGGAGCTACTTTAATCATTTATGTGTTATGTAGTATACTTTGTACCAAATAATAAAAGCAAAAAGTGTGAATATAGTCTCAGCGTTAGTGTACATACATGTTGTTTACAAAACATTATTACGTGTCAACACATTACACAGGATGCGTCAATTTGTCATATACGCAATATCAGGACAGTGTCCCCTCGCTGATTCTGAATCAGAATTATCAATCGTGAAATATAAACCCTTCGTGTACGTAATTTTGTTCTTTTTGCAGTAATTTTAGACAATCGTTCGCGATGTCTTTTTCTTTTTACCTTCACTTCCCTTTTGAAAATAACACTTTTACATCATTATAATTAAGTATTTATTCAGTCCTACAAAAATGACAAAACATTTGTGAGAGCCAGAAGCCTAAACTAGGACACCTTGTTCTATAATATATGGCTCAGCCTCAGCCCTATCAGGATCGGAAATATAGGGTGTCTTAAAATTAACGCAAAAATATCACTAGAATGTTTCTTTTTAAAAAGATAACTCCCGCACTAGGAATAAATCCTGTGTCGCGGGGGACTTTACAAACATATATGAAACTGACACAAATAACACCCAGACTCAGAACAACAATTCGTGGATCACACAAAGTGTTGTCCTACGTGGGATTTGAACCCATGACACTTGGCGGAGTAGGAAACAGCGTGGTGACCGTTAAACCAGTAGGCCAAACGTGCAGTCATTTATATTTTATTATTTATATTTAATTCAATAAATATTCTGGGATAGTGTTAGTATTAGTGTGTGTGCTATTATTAGTTAGTGTGCACTGCAAAAACAGCTCTGTTGTTTTACGATTATGTTTCATCTAATGTGTCTATGTTGTCTTACAGGTGATAACTTAGGCAGCCTGATGCTGCGCGAGAGCATAATGCGTGCTCAGCAGATCACGTGTCCGTCGCTGGCGTGGCTTCTACCGTCACCTCTGTTCTGGAAACCGAACGAGGTACTCGTCCAAACTGACAAGTTCAATTATACAGTTAAGGACTTCCAGAAGCTTTTCACGTGAGTATCTACATCTATTTTCATTTATGTGGCAAGTAGTGACGTCGCTCTTGTGAGGACAAGAATGACGTCATATATCTGACGATTCTGTATTGTCATCGGAGCTGTTCGATAATAGATACTGTGTTATACGCAGAGATCGAGACGCTGCATTTTGCTCTCAGTTTAAGAAGAGCTACGGTGGGGGCGTACTGGTCGCTTATGCAAAGAGACTCCAAATAGTACCATCAGGTCATCTCCTAATAATTAGGGATGATTGGCAATCGGCTGATCTCGAAGATTTATGGTTACAAATTAAAGTAAACGGAATTTATACAGTAAATTTATGTGTAGCCTACCTACTCAACTACTTACCTGTGAAAGTCGTAACCAACTTTTTGTAAAGATGCAACGCAGTACTTAATGAGTCACCACAACACTTGACGTGTATAATAGGTGACTTCAATATGGGCGACATTAACTGGTCTAGAGAAACTGGCTGTCCTCTAAATTACAATTGCGAAAAATCGAAATCTCTGCAGGAACTGTTCCAATTAACGACCATTCGACAACTTAATAACAGTGTAAACTTTAACGTCAAAATTCTTGATCTTGCCATTACTGACTGTCCGGATTTATTCACTATCACACCCACGTTACCGTCGAGTCGACTCACATCATCCACCTTTCGAACTCACATTGCGAACTTCTACCGGCTCTCTCGGTTAACTCGACAATTAAAAAACTCTGTTATCACAAAACAGATTACGAAGGCTGTAGGAGAAAAATAGCTGAGATCGACTGGGGGCGGAGCGCTCTGAATTTGAACTGTGACGATTTTGTGATTTTTTTTTACAACTGTATATACTCCATTATTGAAAAATATACACCAAAAACTAAAATCACCAGCAATAATTATCCTGTATGGTTCTCGAAAAATTTAATAAACTTATTAATAAACAAACACAAAGCCCATTCTGAATTATAATAATCCTAGGGACTACGACACGTTTTCTATGCTCAGAGCCAGGGCGAAGGTAGTCATCGATCAGTGTTTTATATCGTATATCGAACAGATAGAAAATGATCTTAAATTTAATATTAAAACATTTTGGCGATACACAAAGGGTAAACGTATTACAAATAATTATCCTTGCAATATGTATTACAAAGACAAAACTTGTAACTCTGCTGAGGATATTGCTAACCTTTTCGCGAGCTATTTTTCGTCAGTTTATTCCTCTACTTCATCTAAAAACAGCGTCCTCAACTTCCCTTCATCTAATTATACCATAGGTAATATATCAATTTGTAAAACGGATTTGTTGAAGAGATTGAAAAGTGTTGACCTAACTAAAAGTGCTGGTTTTGATGGCATTCCACCCGTATTCATTCGGCTCTGTGCAGCAGCATTGGTCGTGCCTGTATCTATTATTTTTGAAAAGTCATTGCGAGAAGGTATATTCCTTGAGATCTGGAAAATTGCCAAAATTACACTTATTTACAAATCCGGCAATAAGAGCGAAGTAACTAACTATCGCCCTGTTTGTGTACTCAGCTGGTTTGCCAAGATATTTGAGGGTTGCGTCTATAGACACATGTATAACCACATAAAGCTCATATTGAGTCCAATACAACATGGTTTTATAACCGGCAGGTCAACTAACACCAATCTCTTGTGTTATACAACTTATTTGTGTGAATCTTTTAATGCAAAACAGCAGGTGGACTCGATATACACTGACTTTTCGAAAGCATTCGATCGGGTTGATCATTTTTTACTACTTCAAAAGTTGCAGCATGTCGGAATACATGGAAATCTGTACAAATGGCTCACGTGCTACCTGCTTAATCGTACTCAACTAGTTGCCCTTAGCGGCTATGAGTCTGTCCCCTTCATAGCGTCATCAGGTGTTCCACAGGGTTCAAACTTGGGACCCTTACTATTCCTATTATTCATTAACGACTTGTTAGGTAAAATTAATAGTGACTTATTGAATATAGAGCTTATGCAGATGACATTAAAGTTTTTAAACGAATTTCTAATTACACTGACTGCGAAACTCTTCAATGTGACATCGATACAATAGTAGATTGGTGTGAGGAAAATTCAATGTCTTTAAATATAAAAAAATGTCAAGTTATATCATTTACTAAGAACAAAAAAGTAATCGACTATAAATATCATATTCAAGGGAGTGCAATAAACAGAGTCACTGTGGTTCGTGATCTGGGGGTGATATTTGATAGTGTCATGTCGTTCCGACCACATTATGATTATATTTGTAACAAAGCCCATCGTATGCTGTCATTTATTCTTCGAAACGGAAAACCATTTAGACAAACCAGTACTCTACTGATATTATACTACTGTCTAGTAAGAAGCATACTCGAGTACTGTTCACCTGTGTGGGCACCAATATATGGAAATCACACCGATCGAATAGAGGCTATACAGAGACGATTTGTCAGGCCTTTGTGTGTAAAAACCGGCTTAAGACGTACTTTGCCAGACTATAGTGACCGCCTACGAGAATTTAAAATAATGAGCTTGGAAAAGAGGAGGTGGATAAGCGACTTGTGCAATCTACACAAAATTATCAACGGTTCTTTGGACTGTGAACTTGTTGAGAAAATAAACCTTAAGATACCGTCTCGATCTGTGCGTATCCCACAACTCTTTACCATACCCAACTCTAACAATAATGTGTCTCAGAACAGTCCAATCTCAAGAATGTGCACTAGTTACAACCAAATATGCTCCAAGGTTGAATTTTTTTTCAACTCATTTAGCGAATTTAAAACCTTGATAATTAAGGAAAACATCTGAAGAATAGAATATGTAATCTGATGTGTGGTATCTTTTCCAATGAAGCATTACAACATTGAGTGCTGTGTACGGTTGTAATTGGACTTCAGACCTACATATTGTAAACTGCAATTTATAGTATTTGTTTGTTTTTGGTTTGTTGTCCTTTTCTGTACCTAATAAATAAATAAATCTATGGGTTGGATTCTTTCAAAAATAATTAGAACTTATTAAAACGGAGCTGCGAATAATAATATTTGTCTGAGATTTTCAGTTTTATTTTAATGGAATAAGGTATATATTTATTGTAATTTTAACTGACTTGCAGACTACCGCTAAGGTCGTTAATGTGTCGTTATATTAGTTAATATTTATATAATTTAACAGCCACATTTTCCTACAAATTGCGTGGTACGTTATCCCGGTCCGACGCTCAAAAGTTTTTGTCCCTGCTGTCCCTGTTATCTACCACATTCGAGAATTTTTGTAATAAGAAACGGCGGGGGGGAGGGGGGCCTCATCAAAATGAGGCCACTCACGAAAAATTTGCTTGATAGTAATAATTTGTAAAACTGGTTCCGAGGATCCCGGACTAATTGGCTCATGGTCTCTTTGATAAATGAATCTGTCCAGACCTAACGACTATAACTCTTAATAATATTTAGGCTAAACTTATTCTACTGTATTAACAAATAATAATCTCTACATAAAAATAATATATGTTAGTAGTTTAGTTTGTATGCTTAAGTAGGCAATACAATCGTAGTATGTCCGCTGTCCGCGTCATAAAATACACGTCAGTGACACACTAAACCATTCGACTACGACCACTATTCAATAGGCACTACAACATTGCAAGTAATATACGCGATATCTTGTATTTAACATTGGAATTCTATATAAGGCTAAGCGCACATTGATCGCTTTAGGGCAGCAAAACCTAGTCACTCTTTATACCTCTTTGCTTTTTAATATCTTCACTTGCACGAATGAATGATAATTACATTCACTTTGGGGACCAATCTTAACAGCTTAATTTAATATAACAAATAACTGTCGTATAGAGTTGAAACTTTGAATATTGTGTGTTTAGTTCGTATTACAATACTGTATGTTGTAAACCATTGTACGATGGCTTACTAGGAGTTATAGTCGCAGGGATGAAATCACCTTTAAATCAAGTGGATAGTGATAGTTGAATCAAACTCATTTTAAAATTCTATTTGATAGTCTACTTGAAATCGTTCGAAATACACCCCAGAAAGCAGGGGTCCCCTGTCCTGTCCTTGGATAATGGTAGTCCTTATTGTCCTATAGTTTGTAAGCATATATTTTTTCCCTTTCATTTTCTGTTAAATAGCTTATTTTTAGACTAGTGAACTAAAATGTATTATCGTCCGATTAAAGACTCAATATCTGTCGATACTTGTATAGTTGTTATTATTTATGATTGCTGATTGTTTTCCTTGTTAACTATGACTCATGAGCGTTTGGCTAAAATATATACAATATACCGTATTCACTTTTATTAGTGCGAGTGTAGGTGCGAAGCGCAGGCTATCAACGATTGGTAGAAAATACGTACGAAAGTACGTGTGGGCAGCGAATTTGCGGTCCAATCTAACCAAATCCAACCAAATCCAAAACCAATCACCGATCACCCGCACTATGCACCTGCACTCGCACTAAGCAAAGTGAATACGGGCCTTAATGTAAAGTTATCGCGTTGTTTATGTTCAGGCAAAGATACTGATAGTATCATATCGTTTGACTGCAATTATCAGGATTAAAGGAAGTACCACCAAGCATATCTTCCGTTTAACTTTCCGTTCACACAGACCGGCTGGGAGAGCATCGGCTCGCATTTTTCTTTTCACTCAGACCGGATCGTATACGCTTGGAATTGGCCGGAGCGGAGCCTCCAACTATTTCACATAGACCGGGTCTGGAAGAGAATCAGAGCCGATCGGCTGCGCGAGCGAGAAAGAGCACGCAATTGAAGCCGGTCGGCTCCTCTTATTATGTCACACTAAGTGCGTTCAAGTATTCTTGATTACAAAAAAGTGCACATGCAAAAATAAACCTTACTACAATTACTCAAACCTCTGTTTCCAATGTGATAAAAATCTGCTCTCTCCGAGCCGGTCTGTGTGAACGCACTCCTTAGTCGCCTCTTAAGGTAGCGGTTCGCGCCGCGACCGAGTCGGGAGACCCCAACAAGTGTCTCGGTCTCTTCTGTATGTATTGTAGTCTGTCTCCTCGGTCTCGCTCGCAAACTGTTACTCTTTTATACATTGGCTATGATCAAGTGATGGTCGCGGTCTCCGGTCGCGTTCTCCTCTCTCGGTCGCTTGTCTTGGTCGCAGCGCGAACCGCTACCTTTACGACTCCCACTCCTCTCCGTATTCTCTAAAAACGTCACGACACTATCATACCAATGAATACAGCGAATATTCCGCTTGTAGAAATATGTTTGTACTAATCAAACCACAATTTATTTTCGTACTGAAATTTCCTAATTAGAGCAAAAAAAACACAATTTTCCTTATCATTAAAATATTTAGGGGATATTTAGATGCATGAAATACTATAAAAATAAAATACGTGTTTAATAACTTTCAAATGAACATTTAAGACAATAGCGCTTGCGCTGTGTTTCACCGAGTGAGGGAGGATACCAGAAGCCCATACCCAACTCCTTCCCCGAACCCCATTCCCATCCCCCAATAGCCGGCAACGCACTTGTGACGCTTCTGGTGTCCATGGGCGGCGGTAATCGCTTATCATCAGGATATACGTCTGCTCGTTTGCCCCCTATTCTATAAAAAGAAACTTAATTCCAATTAGATTTATAATTAAGTATACTCTTACTCCTACTTATTAAGACAAGGAAAACTCGAAACGAACTCTATACCAACCCGTCTGGCCAGCGTGGTATAGCAGTGGTAGCATATGCGACTTCTGTGCTTGAGGTCTCGGGGTCAATTCCCGGGTCGGACCAAATATTTGTATGACCTACAAATATTTGTTTCGGAGTTTGGGTGTTTTCTATCTATAATATGTATGTATTTACAAAAAAAGTATATATGTATTTATATCAGTTGTCTAGTACCCATAACACAAGCTCTGCTTAGCTTGGCACTAGATGGCGTTGTGTGTTAGATGTCCGAAATATATATTTATTTATAGAAGGCAAAAATCTTTCTTAGGTCTTTGCCCAGCAGTGGACTATAAAAGGCTATTACTTAGCCATGCGTACTGTTGAAGACCACAAAAGGTGGACAACAATCGTCTTATGGTATATTTGTGGAAGTTAAGGTAGTAGAGCCACGCTGATTTCAGCACAGTTGGGCCGGCTCGACCGATCCGGTACTACCCTCGCACAGAAGATCAAGGTAAAATGAAGCAGCAGTGATGTCGTGTTTCGTTGGTGAGTGCGAGACCGGAGGCCCAATGATGCAGAAGCATCACTGGCCCGCCATGGTGTGGGTCACCATGCTGCATTGTTGCATTGTCTGCACGAGCAACGAGAAGGTGACCACCACTCTTGTATTCTGCTTATGCTTTCCATCAGGCAGTGTAGAGTCATTTTAGCTGGCCCATACATAAAAAAAAGTTAAAACAGGGAGAACAATGACACAAGCAGGAACAATCTGTTCCTGCTTGTGTCATGTTTTATTAATCTGGTTAAAACCAGTTCTAGTTTTATTGAAATTTCATTCATTCCTGCTTTCAAATGGCTAATAAGTATTTCTATATACCTTTGCAGTGACATGGAGCTCCCAAACGCTTGGGAGATGCGCAAAGACACAGAGAAGTACACCAAGGACTTCTCCGCGCCAGGAGTCGAAGTACACTGCATATATGGATACAATGTGTCTACTGTTGATAGGTGAGAATTACTCTTTTTAATAGTTTTATGTAGAGGGGTTATGAGAGATGCTATCTAAACAAAAATCTATGTATAAAAAATGTTAAATAGATAGGTGTAAAATGTGTAAAAGGCTCCAAAACTCAAAAAGGTCTTCGATTCAAATTTTGTCACGATGCGCGATCAGCGCGATGTACAAGCCCCTTCAAAGATTTCATTTACCGCGTCAGTTATCAATGCAAAGACAACGTGCCACAGATTATTTTTCAATATCAAAAAGCACAAACAGAACATAAATTGTACATACATACTACATCGATATATTATTTTGTCTGATTATTGCACTCACTTATCATTTACAGTAAAAAATAATTGTATCGATTTAAAATTTTACCTTGGGAGAGCCACGCTTCGGCATGAATGGGCCGGCTCGACCGGAGTGATACCACGGCTTACAGAAAACCGGTGTGAAACAGCGCTTGCGCTGTGTTTCACCGAGTGAGTGAGGATACCGGAGGCCCGTACCCCAACTCCTCCCCCCATCCCTTCCCTCAAAGGCCGGCAACGCACTCGTGACGCCTCTGGTGTTTCGGGTGTCCATGGGCGGCGGTAATCGCTTACCATCAGGCGATACGCCTGCTCGTTTGCCCCCTATTCCATAAAAAAATCTACCTAGAGTTTGATAACATTTCTTTTAATTTTATTTTTTTGTAATAATATTACTAAAAGAGGCATGCCCTACCTTCCAGACTCGTGTACAAACCGGGTACATGGCTAGATGGGTACCCAACCCTCGCGATGGGTGATGGCGACGGCACAGTTAACCTGCGCTCGCTCAGCGCCTGCGAATATTGGAAGAAAAAGCGCCTCAGGAACGGTCACACGATCAAGTCCCTGGCTTTGCAAAACGCTGAACATCTCAAGATACTTCACGATCAGAGAGTGTTGGACTATATCTCGCTTTTAGCAAAGAACTGAAAGTAGTTTCATATTTTAACATAGTATTATAAATAAGCTTTCCAATCATTACAGCTTTGAGCGAATGAGTGAATGATATCATTCACTCCATTCTTTCGATCGTCATTCATCTTCATGTGAAGATTTGAGTGAATCGATGCTTCCACTGTATAGCCATTTTATTTCAGTCTATTTCGAATATTTAACTCAATGAAGTAGACGTTTAAATAATTTTATGATTGGAAATAGCTGATCTTAATACGAATTTAAGTAGCAAAATAGGTTTTGAATCCGTCATTACGGGCTGTTCAAAGTGATAGTTTATTCTTCTTTCGTTATAAACGATCAGGATTAAATATTCTAAATGTATTTAAGTAAAATTATTATGTTTGTCTAACGATATGATGAAAATACACATCGAATCTTTAAAATATTAGTTGTTTTATATTATCTGTAACTGTTTCTTGTCCTGGTAAAGACAAATATTTTATATAGTTATTTCTAGATTGTACAGGCTTATTCAGTAATTTTTATCGACCTTATAGTCTCATAAAACAAACATTTGTTTACTTGATTTTTGTTCTCAAATTTAGGAAACAAAATAAAAACATTTTATGTTAAGCTAAACAAGCATATATTTATTTTGTAATAAAAAGTGGTAAAAGCTTATTTTATTTTCAAGCCACTGTAAATAAAGAGGTACATTACAGATATATTAAAAAAATGTTAACTATAATCTCTAATTGTGATAAATCATAGCAAAACAACAATGTAAAAATCTATGTGTACTCATTTTATAAGTGTTATAGATATATTTTTTTAACTTGGATATTGCAATAAACAAGCATCAATTTGATTTATGTGAGCGACTGTACATCAATAATTTGACTAATATGAAATGCTTTGCTCATCATTTGACTAACATGAAATATGCTTGGCTCATAATTTGACTAATATGAAATATGTTTTGCTCATAATTTGACTAATATGAAAATAAGCTCTCTTAAATAATTTAAATATTGTTAATAACATCGTATAAATTGACAAACAAATTTGATTAGGGTTTGTCTAAAAAAGAAATGTATGAAAAATGAATTTATACTTTGCTCATTATTTAACTAATATGAAATTAAGCTTTTTTTAAAAGCCTTTTTATAAACACAGACCTTCACGATGATAGATCAAACTGTTTGTCCTGGACACAGTCAAGGTTAACTGCGCATACGCAAGTAGAGAGAGACAGATATTTACTGCGATCGCTCTCTCTTTCTAACCGAGGGACGGCTGGAGGCCTGGCTCTCCTGCTCTATCTATTATAGCTCTATGTATGTAATGCCTAATTGATCTCTATTATCTATCTCTCTCCACTTTCGTGAGCGTGTTAGTGACAATCTATGTAGACAGTCTACATCCCTTAGTAAATCAAGTCTTTAGTTTCGTTCTTATAAGTGTTTTAGTGCAATTAAGTGACAAGCCAAGCTTTAACGGCTGTGATAACCGCTCTGTCAAACATATTTGACTTTATATATTATTTTAATATAAAATATGTACATACAGAATATACAGATGGTTCACTCATATATTTATTTAACTTTTATTCTTAGAGACGTGTTTTTAGTTGTCGCTGTACATCATTTTTATAATTTCGATATCTACATAGAAACGGTGATTTTAAGAACTAAAAATAAATTTATTTTTTGTAGTTTGATTTGAATCAGCTTTAAAATATCGACATACCCACACTCAGAAAGATATTTAACTAATTACTACACTTAATAATCCATTTTAATATATTACCATTTATAAAGCATTTCAGGTTATAAGTAAGATATTATGAAAATGGTGCAAAACTGCAATAAATAATGAAAGTATTTGTAAAAAAAGTTAAATATAAGTAACGATATTTATTTAGATAAAGTGGTGTAAGAATCTGTTGTTTCTATTTAATTAACACTAAATTATAATAACACCCATTCAGAAGTCAGGCACCGTGACTTTGAACAAAGTGGTTCAATGTTACAGTGATTTATTTTATGTATACATTTTGACTGAACCGCATATATTTACATGAATTACTTCCTTTGAAGTTTGTTAATATAGTTAATTAGAAATGATTTATTTAGTATTTAGAGATAAATATGTAAAGATATTATCTTCTAATTTAAGCTGAATGGACGCGGGTCAAGTAGTTGGAACTACTGTGTATTTATGGAATAAAATAAATAGTTACCCATATTAATGTAATTTTATTTATAAAATTTTGTACAAATGTTATTATTTACGGAGTAGTCAACAGCACTTTAAAGAGAAGAAAATCTAGACACAAACTTGTTACTAATCCGTCTGTCCAGTGTGGCATAGAAGGACCTCCTTTTTGTTTATGGTAATATTATGGATGATATTTTTTTATTTATTTTTCAATGTTTGCTTAGTACGAATTTTGGGAACAGTAATAGTACTATCAACAAATTTGAATCATAACCCACTTTGCCAACAAATCGTGAGACCGTCAAAACAGTGAAGATTTCGCTCCTTTAGAGTGCATGCCGCAATTAGGACGTTTTAAATATTAAGCAAGCGACGTCAATACTCTGTGCAATTTTTACCTTTATCATCACTGCAATAGATAATATATTAGATAAAACAGTAATAATCATATATTCAATCCATGCTCTTTGGAATTAACTATAACCCAGAATGAATGTTATTTTGGATACTGCAACAGATAATAAATTATCTGTGTAATTAAATGTCAGAGAACAAGGTCGTTACCGCGGAAATGCGAATTGTCGACCTAATTTTAATTGAATGTCTGTAAGCAAGTAAGCTTATGGTGGTTCATGATTCAAATTTGTCGATGGTACATTAGCGAAATTGGTGATATAAATCATCACGGTGTCCCTCTGCGATTAAATAAACGCAGTTTATTATAAGTTTGTGTAATTATTTATTCCTCTCTCCTGATTTCGTTCAACATATTTTTCATATATTATTATTTAAAACTCCAAACTGTTTTTGCGCCTTCTGAAATATTGAAACCAAAAATAACACAGTTTAATTTAGAAATTGAAAGTTCCCCATATAAGTGCTAAGAATGTTAGTATTTCGTGTTGCCCATGTGCAAATTTAGAAAACTATAAACCACTTTATCATGCAATTAATACTCATCGTATAAGACCAGGGTATTGAGGACTAAAATAATATCCTTAAACCATATATCCCTAGACATAAAGGCGCCCTTGAGTTATATGGAGCATGTTAATCAGAGGCCCAAGTACATGTTACCCGTTTGCCCAAGTATATATTACTCGTTTGCCCAAGTACATGTTACCCGTTTGCCCAAGTGCATGTTACCCGTTTGAGTATGACGTCGAAACATTTGAGTTTTCAAAGGTAAACGAACCACGAATGTTCAAAATTGATTGACAAGGACTTTTTCAATAACCAAATATTCTTCTACAGTTTAAATCTTTCTTTATTGTAAAATCAGTTAATATATTCCCAAATTTATTTCAATAACGGGGTTAACAACAGCTATTATAAAAATAAAACACAAATATCTGTAATAAACATGTATTTAAACGTTGCATTCTGAGCCGTATTGACCTATGCCATATCAACTAGTTCATTTACGAGCCTAACCTAAATAACTTGCTGTATAATTCATTCATACATACCAAATACTTATTTTGAAATACCTATTTTACTACTACAATTAATTGTGTGTCTATGGTTACACCTGTCAGAATTTGGCGCTCATTTTTGACATTGACATTTATCTGTAAAGTATCGACAATCGATATTTTTGCTCATCTCGGAGTCCGA
This sequence comes from Diaphora mendica, assembly GCA_949125395.1. Classification (NCBI taxonomy): domain Eukaryota; kingdom Metazoa; phylum Arthropoda; class Insecta; order Lepidoptera; family Erebidae; genus Diaphora; species Diaphora mendica. The sequence continues at coordinate 2,099,645 of OX421317.1, forward strand.
CAGTGTCTTTATATAATTATAGCAGTAAAATAGGCACTAATAAAAGTTACACTGTAATACTAAGGCAGTGACTGACTTTATTGACATATATAACAGATGTCTTATTTTACTGTTCTATTGAATCCTGTTTGACGACCTACTCTTTATATTATATTTTTTTATATTCCATGACAATTTCATTGTTCCCTGTTAGCAATGAGAGTTTCTAAGTTTTGACAAACTGTCAAAGGTACAGTCAGCCACTAATTATTCTATAAACGAAACTGTATTCGTTGATAAACATATTTTTTTAAACATGTTTCCAATTAACATGCACAGCATTCAGATTCAGAGAATCACATTTTTAAATAAAAATTATTATTGACAACATTAAAACAATATACAAACGATAGATACAAGCAACATATATTATTGGGTTTCTTATACATAAGATATACATAATATTTACAAATCACAGACATTTAAAATAATATTTTAGAGAAATACGATCTATTAGAAAACAATTTTTATATTTCTTGTCTACCCCATAGCGAAAATTTTTATGAGGTTTGTTATTATGTTGAAAACAGTGTGGAGTGTTTCAAGTTTATATAGAAATATTGTTAAGATCGATAAAATCAATCTAGCTCAAGTTTACTACTCGATGAGTTTACTCTTTAGTTCAAGCCGCGTGTAAGAAGCAGTTTGCAGTGCACGTGTAGGTGTGTGATAGTCATGTACTTGACTATATGGGTAATTTCAACACAACTTCCTTTATATATTAATATAAAGGAAGTTAAACACATCTGATGGAGAAAAAGTACAGTCATGTACAAAAAAATAATTTTAATTTTGAAAGTGCCTACCAAATTTTGTGAGTGACCATTCTTTGATTACTCATATTTTAAGTTTTGTGAAATAACAAATAAAACAGTATTTTTTTTAATTATTACATATGAAATTAATAATTTCATTATTATAACGTACTTAATCTAAAAAAAAGGAAGTGATCAGTTCTAGTGCATACAATTAATAGTAAATGCTTGTATTCCTCTACTGACAAATCAGGCCGTCTAGGTACTCATCTATCGAGGAATGAACATAAACCTAACCATTAAATTAAAAAATATCACATTTTAAGCAAAATCATGGTGTACACACAAAATATATTAAGTAAACTAATAAATAACAATTTATCAATCCCATATACAAAACAATAGCTAATTTACAAAAGCCTCAAGATATGTGCCGAAAAAAAAAATTGGTCGATCGATTTTGATGTACGACTGTACCACATTATTGTTTCTTAATCATACCCATCACTATATATAAAAAAAAAACTAAGCAGATATTTACAAACGAATAATCAATTCGAGACATCCAATCCTCGCTACTTTTCAATATATTTAAATCACACTTTACACAAACACATCAATTTTTTATTTCTCATTATAAGTAAACTCCATGCAACTTGTCCCGTAACCATTCAAAACCAAAAGCCATACTTAATTGTAGTAATGGTCACGTACGCTTTCAACTCTATCAACCAATATAAAAAAGTTCCACGCGATACAATTTTGCTGCTGATCTGATTGGCAATTAAATTGGTAAAGAATTTCGCATTCACACGTACGTCACACGAGAGACACGGAAGAGTTATTTTTTTTGGCGATAATGTTTTTTTTTTTTTATATGGAATAATAAACAGTTGTACACTGTATGTAATAGCAATAAAGTACATAACATATAAATTAGTGCACAACCAACCTAATTATCCACGTTTTAGTTAATGGAAGAAAGATTGTTTAAATGATTAGATTGGATTGATTAAATGATTATTCTGTTTAAAGAAATGTTACCTGTCCTTGAAATCCGTGTTGAAATTAAATTTATTATTGCGAGGCATTGTATTGTCTTATGTACCGATAGAGGATCATGGAGGCTTTAGTAAATTGAATTATTATCAGCATATGAGATATTTTGTACTATTTCATAGTTAGTGTTTTTTTTTTGTGAATTAAATGTTATTTTATAAGTCTCCGCCTATAGCTTAAAGAATTGAGAGTGTACGTCAGCCAATAAATACTACCAAACCTAAAACAATCTATTTAAATAATAACCTCATGCACCTTCTAACAGAGATACATCATACTTCTAAGCATATCCGTATAAATTTAACGATTGTTCGCAATGAAAAATCTAATAAAACCTTAATTTTATTTATGTTATTACTGCACATTATATAAATTATGTCTCTAGATTAAATACGTAACGAATTTCTCATACCAAGATTTGGTGCAATCCGAGAATCGAACCTGAGATCTTAGCACAGCATTTTAAATAATTTTAATATATCTATATTACAAGACCACTTTCGTAGTGCATGTTTCACTGAAATATCCTGTAATGATCTAGAGACATTTAATTACTCTCACTCACACACCAAGTTACAACTCTGAATAAAACCGTATGAAATAATGATCTAACAGTGACTATCCATTTATCATCCAGTTCTAAAAAGGCTTAAATCCCTTCACTGCAGTTAGCAGTGCCTATCTATAAGTATATAACATAGGTTACATTATGTTACACTAACAAAATCATGTAAGGTATATTATATAATTTAAGTCTTAGATTTAAATAAGCACATCAAGCTAAATGTTACCGAGTGACAAATGTTTTAAATTACTATATTGAAAATAAGGAACTTTAATGTAAAACTAAGTTAAATTATTCACTTTTGAGTTATGAAGATTTTATTAACCACAGATAAAAACCGAGTGATATTTAAAATTATAAAAAAAAAAAAATTGACATTTTCTTTTTATCAATTGCAACACTGAAATTAGCAGAGAATCAGATGTGTCTGGTGTCATTTCTGGTGACACGAAAGATTGTTTCGTACCTGTCATGCGAGGTTAACTATCGTACTTTATTATTTTTTTTAGTTTTTTTTTTGTACTATTAATAAAGCAATTAAAGGATCAACCTACCAGCGTGTGAAATTTTTCTGACAGAAATTTCTGTAATATATACTATGATCGGTCTTGTCATCTATGTACTCGTACTTTAGAGTTCAGAGATGAGTACATATTTTATGTTAAGTGCTCATCATGTATAATAAAAATAATATCATGATCGCATCCCAAAAAAATTGATAGTGCTATTCCATGTTTGATAAGTTCTTCAATTCCTTTAATAGTGATCTTAGGTGGTCTTTTCAAAAGTCTGGGTGTTGTATCTGGTCCATCATCGCACTAAACGAATAAAATAAAGAAAAAAAATCAAAACGAGCTACGGACACTATATCACTATCTACATAAATGATAAAAAGAATGCTTGTTTTTCAACTTAGTTGTGTATTTTTGTTCGTGTTAAATTTTGTTTATAAATTTGCACACAGGTACAAACATTTAGCCTAATGGGCTAAGCTTATATTCTATGTACAATATATATGAATAGAGATCCAGTACACACTTGAGATATAAAGTTGAGATTCATGATTGGTCAGGAGTGTATATAGCCCGAAAATCATGTGACTATTTAATTCGAAATTTAAATAGGCATATGACCCAAACAACCACTTTGAATAACGACCATGGTAATTTGTGCTAGCATTCAGTAGAGGAACAAAAAATACATTTCAGCAAACTCTCTCTCAAAAACAATACTCATGTATTCGATAGTAAATTCATGAGAAATTCATAGAACTCTATTCCTAAATATTGTACGTTTACAATCTACCTTAACCGACGGCACAAATTATATCCCACACGGAAGCCAATGTTTTCACACAATAATGTCTCTTATGCGCAAGCGCTAAGACCTACATTGGTCTGATCACTTAGTCCACCTCCAAGCTGATGACAAGCGATGACAACTACTACCCAAGCACCATGTCCCATGTCTCAATGGAAGGAACGCACACTTTCGACTTGTTGACAACTTAATGTTATTTACCGAAAATTTTAAAAAAATGTGATTCCAGAAGTCCCTATAGGTAAACACAATCAAGGCGTACAAGGCGTTAAAAAAATAGATGTTGGTCGATTCTCAGACCTACCCGATATTCACACCCAATTTCATAAAAATCGGTCCAGCCGTTTCAGAGGAGTATGGTAACTAACATTGTAGTGACACTAGATTTTTTTATACAAGATTATTACTTTCGCCTTCTTTCTTCTTATATGAGTGAATCCGCATGCTGGTGTTAAGACAATTATTGCCATTCTTAATTTAATTCGATTAAACGTAAAAAAAACTCTCTTGAGAAACTCACACAATTTCCACAAATACAAAACTACAACTTCTACTTGTATCGTAATTATTATTGATTCCTGTTCAAGTCATTCGTTCGCTCACTCATTCACTCACGTCATTCTCAAGTCTCGATCCCTCTTCACCTCGTAATAAGGCTATTACACTAAATGGTGGCCATTGTTTCAATATTACCTAAGTTTACAAAAATGCTCTTAACAAAAAAGTAAATTGTAAAACCCAGGTCAACAATTCTACCCAACAACAAAACATGAACCTGTATTTCCATTTGATTTTATGGGAGACTTTTTGCCAGAAAAAGTTTTCATAAAATTCACTTTCTCACTATACAATGGCCTATGGCCAACATTTTTCTGTTTAAAATTACAACGATCGAACCCTTTTCATAAAACAAAGAAATCTAGTAACATGGGTATACACTAATAGTATTATAGTCTCCGTCTCATTCTCCCTCTCTCTCACTCCTAGTCAAAATCAAGTTGAATTGTTATATTAAGAATCAGTTTAGCTGATTTATGATTAACTAGCTTTTGCACGCTTCGTTCACGCAGACTTTCATCCCCTGATTTACCACCTTAGGGGTGTCATTTCCAAAATTCCTTTCTTAGTGCTCACTTACGTTAAATAAAGAACCTTTAAGGATGGTTGGAACATTTAAGGATTCTAGCTTCAGCGGTTTGGACTGTGCGTTGATCTCTGGGTATGTCAATCAGTCAGTAAGTCAGTCACATTCCTGTTTTATATATATAGATAGATTTTGATTAGCATTCTATATGGTCCTCCTCCCGCACCTTTACTTTGTATTCTTTTGTGTAATTTATGATATTGCCTTCGTCTACTATAATTCATCACTTCACTGATTAATTTCATTTTGAACGATATTTTTTTATGTAGTCCATCCGCCCACGCGAATAGTGAGTTAGATGATTGTGTATTCCACTTCTAACACGTTGACAGCTGTAAGTGACTCCAGAACCCAAAACTACTCATCTTAAAGCTAGTTCATTTATTAAAATGTATGTACAGAAAATTACCAATAAGTCGAAAGTGTGCACTAATAGATAAGGCAAAATTGTGTAGGCTACAGTGCATATCATAGTTTTGATTTTGTTATGGTAAGAAAGCAGTCTTGATTACAATTTGTCGCATCATAACTATTTATATATGACCAATTACATATATTATACTATGTATGAGTTTTAGTGAACCATATGTTGATGATATATTTCATATTATTTTTTTCAACAAATGTTTTATATGTTACAATGGAAGACAAACTTCAATACGATACAATTTTTCATACAGAATGTATTGTCAATTGAATTGGTACAATTAAATTGCCATTTTTTTATTTGACAATCAAGTAATGTATACCTCAACACATTCATTATGTAAACTGTATTTACTTGAAATAATAAATGACGAAACTTTATCATGTGGAAGTGGCTCTAAAACTTCAAATAATTGTCGAGGATATTTTAAGATAAGTTAAAATGTATTTGTGTTTCTATTAATAACATGTAATATATGTATTTCAACATTTAACTTATGTAATAATAACTTTATTACTTTCATTTTGTAAATATTGAATGATAAGATTTAAATATAAATATTATGAATACTTTTATCAATATTTCTGAGGAATTTATTTAGGCTTATGAATACTATTTTTCATTTTCTATCAATTCATCATCAATTATGATGATTTAAAACCTTTTTTTTTCAATATCATATAAAATCGAGAACATGAGTTTGGGTTACAGTGAGATGTCAACAACGGACCGGGTTCGTTGGAAACGGTTCGAGGAATCGCATAAACAGAAACTAAATACGATGACCGTCTTCACACGGTATATGTATTAGAAATGTAATTCCAAAAATGAATTTAGAAATGTAATTCCAAAAATGAATTTAGAAATGTAATTCCAAAAATGAATTTAGAAATGTAATTCCAAAAATGAATGGAAATCAAAGACAAAATATCGATAGTGAAATATTCGATTCCCGAATCGATACCAACGGCGTGGTCGCGTGGGTCCTAGAGCCGGAAGAGAACAAAGCGATAGGCGTGGCGCTACCTGTTGAAGAGCAGGTCGGGGCGGTAGTACACGTAGATGCCGAGCAGCACGGTGGCCGTGGCGAACACCGCCCGGCGCGTGAGCGGCAGTGTGCGGAGCGCTGTGGGCACGCACGCACGTACACGCGCCGACAGAGACGCGTGCGCCGCACCTCGCGCGGCCACTCGTCTTCTCTTGAGGCGTTCTTCGTCCAGGCGACGTTGCTCCTCTCTGGTACACAACGTCGTGATAGTAAACGGTTATTGCTTCGGTTAGAATAAATCAATATTTCGGACATCTAACACACCACGCCATCTAGTCCCAAGCTTCGTTTTTTTTTTTGTAAATACATACATATTTTACATAGGAAACAAAGTTATAAAAAGGGTCGAAATTTGAAGCGTACATGGGTATATAACCTAAACTTGTTTAACCTATTATTTACGGTTACCATTGCCTCCAAAACAAAAGAATGATCCTATAACGAGGCAAGATCGTGGCGCATAGACTGCAGCCCAACAGTTGCACAATACACTAATTTCAGAACGTTCAAAGTAGTATTCTTTAGGAATTTAATTTATTTATTATGTGACGACTTTCACATACAGCGCGACGGCAGCATACTACAGCGCCATCTATCGAAGATACGTCGAACTACGAAGTAACTTACAATACGAAGAAACTACCAATCCTGAATCGCGCAATAGAAGTTCTCGCGCCAATTAACATATATACAACATCCCAACATCGACCGTTGGGCCGCGGCTCGTTAGGCATGATCACCTTGCCTGGTTGGAGGATCCCCCCTTTGTGTTGGAGGGACACCTGATCCTCCACATATTATTAGTAATAATTAAATGTTTGGTAATTATTCATAGTACTATGTCTTCGTTTGATATGGTACTACGTGCTTTATCAATAGAAGTAAATGCAAAACAATATCCCTTTACTACTATTACCGTACCCTCTTTATCTAATAAATATATTTCCAATTTCAAATAAATTTTAATATCCAATCCTTAAAGTGTAAAATTAAACTTGAAAAAAGAAGGTGTTTAATATCCCTCTACCTACACTTTCCAGATAATATGAAACTTCCAAACTTGACCACCAAAGATAGTTAAGATAAATAGTAAAGTATTTAGGAACTCACTCTCTCCTCTCTAGTGCCTGCACCTCAGGCTCGAGATCAGTGGGGTCGTTTGCTTCGTACAGCTTCTCGGCGGTCACGAGGATGTCTTCGAATGGTAAGTCATCTGGTAACTGCAACACAATGGTAGTGCCACATTACAAAATGAAATACAGCTCATTCGTATTAATAAAATAGTGGCGTATCCACATCAAGCCCCGCCCCTAAATGATCAAAGGTTCCAAGAAATTATATTATCATTTAATATGAAAAATTTGAACTATAATTACTGCAGGGCTAAATCGATGCATCATCAGGAAAATGAATAACTTTATAACCAAAAATAAACTGGAATTTCAACTTTATTTATTTTCCTATTAAAATCAAACCTTTTATGTATATGTGACTCAATTTTAGATTTTCTATATTAACCATTACTTGTTTTTTGGGTGAAGTAAAGAAAGAGATCACAAATTTTAACAAAAAAAAACCGACTTCAATCTGAACCAAATTTAAATGGGATCATACGGGAATATTGAGTTATTCGTTAATTTGTCGCGTACATACATAATGCAAATTGAAGACTTATATGGTTTTCTCATGGATGACATGTCAGAACTGGACCAAATTTAAATGGACCATTCGGGAAGCACCAGCTTTCAAATAAAAAAAAGAATCATCAAAATCGGTTCACCCAGTCCAAAGTTATGAGGTAACAAACATAAAAAAAAAATACAGTAGAATTGAGAACTTCCTCCTTTTTTGAAGTCGGTTGAAAACGGTCTCGAAGACAGAATGATACCTATGTGACTAAAACTAGAATTATAAAATTTGACGTTGGGAAGACGACCTAGTACCGTGGGAGATACACGCTTCGTCATGAATGGGCCGGCTCGACCGGAGTAATAACACGGCCTCACAGAAAACCGGTGTGAAACAGCGCTTGCGCTGTGTTTCACCGAGTGAGTGAGGATACCGGAGGCCCATTCCCCAACCCCTCCCCCATCCTCATCCCAACCCCTCCCCCATCCTCATCCCTATCCCCCAAAGGCCGGCAACGTACTTGTGACGCCTCTAGTGTTGCGGGTGTCCGTGGGCGGCGGTAATCGCTTACCATTAAGCGATATGTTTGCTCGTTTGCCATCTATTCCATAAAAAATAATTAAAAAATAATGCTGGATCCAGAATGAACACGTATTGCCAAAGACAGTTATGAAATGTAAAACTTTATACTCTGTCCATTTCTTTATTTTCTTTTTGACAGCTCACGCCTATAAATTACCATATTTTTTTTTCGGAATTATGTACTACAGTAATGTCATACTTTTTTTTTTTTTTTTTTTTTTTTATTGTATGGCAATGCACGGTTTGTGCTTATGCCAAGAACAAGTAAAGCTTAGGAAATCATTTATCAACATTAAAAAACAGTGGATTTTAGGAAAACGTAATTTAAATAGGATAGGTATCAGATAGGTTGTAAAAGCGATATTCATGAATGTAATGAAAGATGAAATGGGTAATGTGTCATGACTGTCATGTGACATGATTACTCAAGCTACAAGTCACAGAGTACATTGTTAATACAGAAACTACAAGTCTTGCGTTTTACTTTATTGACGGTGATGGTACTTTAGTGAAGTGGTCTGTGCCTAACAAACAACCACAGACTATAAAACAGTACTTGAAATACGATAAATCGATCATATGATAAAAATAATTTGACTTCATGTAAGTATTTTTTCTGTAAATTTTATAAAAAAAGGAAATAAAAATAGTATCTATGACTCCAAGATTGAATTTTTGCAAGGAATCAAGTCGAAATCTTGGAATTTAGGATCAAACCAAGAGTAAAGAACAATAACTCTGTTCATTCATCTAATTTACAGATTTATTATTTATATTTTTGTTTATTTCTTACATAATATAAAAAACTAATAAAGGAATAATTAATATTTCAACAAAAAATATTTAATTAAATCGATTGAAAGTTCTTCATAAATAAAATCACTATTCGTTTCAAATCGAATCGGTAATGGGTGAGAGCGTCACTAAATTCAAAATTTCTTGAACTGTCAAAAAGAAAATAAAGAAATGGACAGAGTATAGTGGAGACAACTCACCCTTGACAACAAACAGTGCAACATAGCCATATCGCACTCGCAGTTATAAACTTCATCAGCTCTGTACAAGACGATGGCGGCTGTCACGTAAACAGGAAACAATGGCGGCGCACACAAGAAGTAGTCGTACAACCTCACCACGTCTGTGTATTTGTTCAGACTGTGACCGAACCAGGTCAGGTACCAGGGTAGCGCGAACATTGTGCCTACTTGTGCTCTGGAAATAAACAATTAATATTTCAGACATCTGTCGCACAACGCCATCTAGCTTCGAACTAAGTAGAGCTTAGTAGATTTAAAAAAGGGCATAAGCTAAATATGTCAAAATGTATGTTGTAATAATTTTGAATTTGCATGAAACGCGATATACAATATTGACTTGAATTACCACACGAGAGAAATTATTTCGACCCACCCACAATACTGTCGGATTTTTGAAGTAAAAATTTCTTTAGCCGCGTTGAGCACTTTTTGGCAGGAGAAAATCTTATGAGTTCGCGTCACCGACAACATGCTAATGTTTCATATTGATAATTTTATTTTACACATTATGAAATTTCTAATTTTACACATTTATTTTACAAGTCCTAATCAATATTGACTTGTTAAAACTCAACTAGATTCTGACAAGGATTAATTGAGAAAAAAAATTGGCAATCTTAAGGACTGCCGATAGAAGTGAAAACTTATAACTTAGAAACTACATAGTTGAGTTTTGACCAGTCAATCTTGACTAGGATTTGGAAGAAGTCTTGGAAGAGATAGCACTTCGTTTCCAGCACAGCTTTTTTCTTTCATGTTTAAAGCCGACATTATTTCAACTAGCCATACTCACTTATCCAAGCATTCAGCAAGTTTCCTCTCCGCCCTGCCGATGACTGGTAGCATATAGTTGAGAAGGTGTTGTGTCGGTTGCATCGTAGTCTGCATGAAGGGAGCTAGGGGTGCGCTAGGACCGTACGACAGACGGCATAGCAGGGGGAATGAGGCTCGGTCTCCACAGACTAACAGAAGCGTGATGGCTACGTCGTGGTAACCCTGGAGAGAAAGAGAAATTGTGATAGTAAGTAAATAAATAATAATCACAAACACGGCTGTCGAATCTGAAAATATGTATAAAAATTACACCCTATATTTAACTAACCAACTGTACTTACTTACATTTGGTTTAGTCATTTAGTATCAGACTTTGAGAGACTATGACTTTCTTATTTTTTTTTAAATTTAACTTCTAATATGAATGAATTGACTTTGACAATCAGGTTACTTTTGGTTTAAATTAACAATTCATCTGCATCTTCCTAGCCTTTTTTAATCCCAAGATTATTTGGGGTCGGCTACTAGTTCGATCGGTTTTACCTGAATATCAGTTTTTCCACGGAGCGACTGGCATCGGACCTCCGCAACCCTGAGGGTGAACTGAATTTCGAAGCTTGAACTAGTTGTCAGTATATTTCCCCCCAATGTATCCCTACGTTGTCGTCGTGGTGGGGCTTGCGTGAGTCGATGATTTCTGGGGCTATGCCGGTAGAGCCACTCATGCCGGATAGGCCCAGAAGGAGACTCCAGACTAAATGGGATACCAGACGGAGTCTGGCTACAGACTGCCGCGTGGGGCACTCTAAACGTCCCTCTGCTCAAGCAGAGGGCGTATTAGAGTGCCAGTAGTTCCGAGAGGGACAGGGGGCGGACGGATCTGGTCTGGTGCAGACCCCGTCCGGCCCAGCCGTAATCCTGAACGGACAGGACCGGTGGCTCTTCGAAGCCACGAGGACGTAAACCTCTATAAAAAATACCCCAAGCTCACGCTCTGACGCCTGGCTATGAGCTGAATCGCTGGAGGGAGTCCAGTGCCAAGGGCGTCCTCTGTCGGAGGACATTAAACTACAAAAACCACAATGACAATGGACAACTATAGGAGAAAACCTACCCAGGAGGGTCCTAGACGCGATGCGTCTGGGGAGTCCCTCCCGGAGCCAGTCGGCTCCGGCAGCCCCCAATCGTATTATGGGGGGGGCACCCAATGTCACACACGCCCGTCGCCGAGCGTCAAATCCGGCACCGAAGTAGCGAAGGACGCGCCAACAGAGACCAGGAGGCAGACGCGGAACAGCAGAGGGCAGTTCCGAAAGGCGAACGCCCTTCTGCCCTCGGTCTCTACTGAGGAGATTGCTGCGGCTGAAACGCCTGCAGCGGTGAGGCTCCCAGAAGTCGATCCGACTGCTGGGAGCCGAAGACAATCGGAACGCACGCGTTCCAAGTCCGCCGTGGATGTCCCGGCTGGTAGTTCCGGTGCGCGGACGGATGCACCGGAACCGATGGACGTGGAGGCAGACGGCCGGAAGCGAGGACGCCCCCAGGGCTGCGAGAGCGACATCTCTCAGGAGATGTTGCCTCCGCCTAAGGTTGCCAGCAGCCATAGGGGGCGATCTAGAACTCCGGTGTCGGCCCCGTCGGGCTCCGCCTTTTGTAAGGCGGAGTCTTACAGGCGAGCCAGGGCTGACGGCGAATTACAGGCGGAGGAGGAGATCGCTGGTCTCCTGCTTACAATCGGGACGCCGGTGGAAGGGGATTCAGTGGCCCAATCACCGGCTTCCTTGCAGGAGAAAGCGCAGGCGGCGGTGGCCATAATAAACAAGGTGGCCACCAAGTCAGTGAACCTGAAGGGCCCTTTTGTGAGGGCCCTCAAGGACTCCTCCTCTGCCGTTGCTGAGGTGGTAGAGACCCTAGCTGGAGACGTGGCTCGCCTCCAGGCGGCCAACGACCGGTTGACGGAACAGGTGGCCGAGCTTAGCGCTCAATTTGCCGTTTTTCGGGCGGAGCGCTCTGAGCGCGAGGCCCCTGTCCCGTCTGCGTCCCAACCAGCCCCGGCCCCATCTACGTCACAGCCGGCCCCATCTGCATCCCAGCCGGCCCCATCTGCGTCCCAGCCGGCTCCGTCTACGTCGCGGCCGGCCCCGTCTACGTCGCGGCCGGCCCCGTCTACGTCGCGGCCGGCCCCGTCTACGTCGCGACCGGCACCGTCTACGTCGCGGCCGCCCCCGTCTACGTCGCGGCAGGCCCCGTCTGCGTCCCAGCCGGCCCCGTCTACGTCGCAGTCAGCCCCTGTTGTCCCCGGGGTATCCGACGATGTGCTGCAGCAGATGCTGCAGTACATGCTGCATGCGATGGGGAACCTGGTGGACGGTCGGATTGCGGGTCTGGAGGCGAGGCTGCCTCCGGCCCCTGTAGTTCGGCCACCGCTGGCGACTCCGAGGCGGGAGATCGCCTCAGCACCGACCCCGCTCCCCGTGGTGGGGGGTCGCGTGACGTACGCCGCAGCGGCGTCGGTGTCGGGCCCTGCTGCCGCGCGCAAGACGCAGCAGCGGGCGAAGGCTCCGACCAAGACGGCTGCGCCGCCGCCGCCGCAGCCGAGGCCCAAAACGGTGGCTTTGGCTGGTGCGGAGCTTCCTCCGCTCCCCACTCCAACACCTCTGCCTGGCCCCTCCACAACTGCCCCCTCCAATGAGGGTTGGCAGGAAGTCGGAGGGGCCAAGAAATCCAAGAAGGCCAAGAAGCGGGCCAAGAAGGCTGCCCAAAAGGTGGCCTCTGGCCCGCAGTCGTCAACGGTGGCCCGGACCACTCCGAAAAAGCCGCGGAAGCTGCAGCCGCCTAAGACCGCGGCTGTAGTGGTCACGGTGTCACCGGAGGCGGCAAGTGGAGGACTGTCCTACGCGGCCGTCTTTAAGACGGCCCGGGACTGTCTCGCTGGCGATTTCGCGACAGCAGGGGTCCGACTGCGCCTCGCCCAAACGGGAGCTCGAATCCTCGAGTTCCCGGGGGCTGAAGGTGCCAAGACGGCGGACACTTTTGCTGAGAAGCTGCGGGGAGTGTTTTCGGACACGGATGGTGTCAAGATCGCCAGGCCTACGAAATGCGCTGAGTTGCGCATCTCGGGCCTGGACGATTCGGTGACGGCCGAAGACGTTCGCGTTGCAATCCGGGCAAAGACGGGTTGCAACGCGGAGAGCGTCAGAGTTGGCGCCATCCGCCCCGGTCCGGGAGGACTTGGCGCAGTGTGGGTGAGTTGCCCCGTGGCGTCGGCCAAAGTTTTGGGCGACGCCGGCAGGCTTCTCATCGGTTTTGTGAGTGCCAGGGTAACAGTCCTGGCGGCAAGACCGATGAGATGCTATAAATGCCTAGCATCGGGGCACACACGCGTCAAGTGCGGAAACTGTTTCGACTGCAGCGGTCTCTGTTTCCGCTGCGGTCGACCGGGGCACAAGGCGGCAGAATGTTCTGCCGCCCCTCACTGCCCTATTTGTGCGGCGGACAACAAGCCCGCCAATCACCAGATGGGGCAGGGGGGCTGTAAGCCATCCCGCGCTTCTCAGCAGACATCGGGGGCTAGCCAATCGACCCAGGCTGCCTCCGATGTCGTTCGTGCGTCTACATCGTCGCCCATGGAGGAGGTTGTAGAGACGATCCCTTAATGGATCACGTCTCCAACCTCCTTGTCCAGACGAACCTTAACCACTGTGCCGCGGCGCAGGATCTCTTCCTGCAAACCATGGCGCAGTGGTCGATCGGTGTTGCCGTAGTCGCGGAGCCCTACTACGTTCCTCCCCGTCCAAACTGGATGGGTGACTGGGACGGCTCCGTGGCAGTCGTCGGTTCCGCGGCGGCTCATTCCCCGCCCTTGTCGCTTAGAGACAAGGGCTCTGGATATGTTGCCGCCGAGTGGGGGGGGGTCACCGTTTACGGTGTTTACTTCTCCCCCAACCGGAGTTTGAGCGACTTCGAGGTCTTCCTTAACAGCTTGGAGACCTCGATGCGGCGATTAGCGTCTGGGCACGTCCTCGTGCTGGGGGACTTCAACGCAAAATCCATTGCGTGGGGGTCCCCCGGGACGGACGCCAAGGGCGAAGCCGTAGAGGAGTGGGCGGCTTCGGTGGGCCTCTGTTTGCTGAACAGAGGCTCCACCAACACGTGCGTGCGACAGCAAGGGGGGTCGATAGTGGACCTTTCGTTCGCTACCCCTGCTGTGGCCGCACGAGTAAGGAACTGGTGTGTCCTGGAAGAGGTCGAGACGCTCTCGGATCATTTATATATCCGGTTCGAGCTCTCCCGGTCCCAGGGCCCCAGTAGGGGTCACACGGCGCGGCATTCATCCCGCTTTCCGCTGTGGGCTGTCGCCAAGCTCGATAGGGACCTACTAGAGGAGGCGGCCATTGTTCAATCTTGGCTGTCTCCGCAGGCCCCGACCGGGGAGGTCGGCGTGGACGTGGGGGCTGGCCGTTTTCGCGATGCGATTACGCAGATTTGCGATACGGCCATGCCCCGCGTCCAAAGTCGTCGGCCTCGCCGGAAGGAGGTCTACTGGTGGTCCCAGGAGTTGGCGGACCTCCGTGCGGCTTGTACTCGTGCCCGGAGGTCCTACACCCGCAGCCGGCGACGTCACCGTGGAGACGGTGGCGGGGACCAGCTTCATGAGGAGTACCGCGAAGCGCGGAAAACTCTGAAGCTGGCCATTTGCCGCGCCAAGGACGAGAAAAAGAAGGAGATGCTGGAGAGTCTCGACCGTGACCCCTGGGGTCGCCCATATCGTGCGGTGCGACAGAAGCTCCGCACGTCGGGCCCCCCCCTTACCGAGACTCTCCAGCCCAGCTTCCTGCAGGAAGTGGTCGAGGGCCTTTTCCCTGAGCGGGCGGAGCACACACCCCCGTCGATGGCTTATGCGGTCATAGATGACGGGGGTAGAGAGGACGATGTGCCGCCCGTTAGGGAATCGGAGGTTGGGGCGGCTGTTCTTCGGATCCGTTCCAAGAACACCGCCCCCGGGCCGGACGGGGTTCCAGCCCGAGTGATGGCCCGAGCCCTCGACCATATGTCGGACCGCCTCAGGGAGGTGTTGGACGCTAGCCTGGCGTCCGGACGCTTCCCTGAGTGCTGGAAATGCGGGAAGCTGGTCCTATTGAGGAAGCCGGGACGGCCTGCCGATTCGGTCGCGGCCTATAGGCCCATCGTGTTGCTGGACGAGGCGGGTAAACTTTTTGAGAGAATACTCTCTGCCCGCATCGTCCGGCACCTCTGCGAGGTAGGGCCCGACCTGTCGGACGCCCAATTTGGATTCCGAGAGGGGCGTTCGACAGTCGATGCCGTGATGCGCCTTAGGGCCGTGACCGAAGAGGCAGTGAGCTGTGGCGGCGTGGTGTTGGCGGTGTCCTTGGACATCGCCAACGCCTTCAATAGTCTGCCATTTAGCTGCATCAGGGAAGCACTCCACTACCACGGGGTGCCAGAGTACCTGAGGCGGCTAGTGGCAGACTATTTAGAGGAGCGTACCGTCGTGTACGAGGACCGAGAGGGCGTCTTGAGACGGCGACCCATGTCGTGCGGCGTTCCGCAGGGGTCTGTCCTTGGACCACTCCTGTGGAACGTGGGGTACGACTGGGTCCTACGAAGTCGTCTGCCTCCCGGGCTGGGCGTAATTTGTTACGCCGATGACACACTTGTCACAGCCCGGGGGGCGAACTTCCAAGAGGCGGCGCGCCTGGCCACCAGGGGTGTTTCTCTGGTGATCGGGCGCATCGAGGCGCTGGGCTTACGGGTGGCCCTGGACAAGACGGAGGCCCTATTGTTCCATGGGCCCCGTCGTGGTCCACCCGCCGGCGCCTCCATAGAGGTCAACTCGGTCCTCGTACCGGTTCGGGCCCAGATGAGGTATCTGGGCCTGATCCTCGACGGTAGGTGGCTCTTCGACGAGCACTTCCGACAGCTTGGTCCAAAGCTGGTCGACGCTGCCTCCGCCCTTGGGCGACTTTTGCCCAATTTGGGTGGAGCCAGCGTCGCAACGAGACTCCTATACACGGGGGTTGTCCGGTCGATGGCGCTGTATGGCGCACCGGTGTGGGTGGCGGCTCTGACTGCCCTAAATAAGGCTCGCCTCTGGCGGCCTCAGAGGGTATTGGCAGTCAGAGCCATACGCGGATACCGCACGGTGTCGACCGAGGCGGCGTGCGCCTTGGCCGGAACACCTCCGTGGGATTTGGAGGCGGAAGTGCTCGCCGAAGTTTATCGACGGGTGGCTGAATATCGGGCGGAGTATGGCTATCGCCCTCCGCCCGAAGAGGTACGCGAGTGGCGTGAAGCCGCCCGTCGAGCCACTATGGCTAGATGGTCGTTCCGGCTGGAGACTCCACGTGCTGGCTTTGCCGCCGTGGAGGCTCTCCAGCCGGTCATCCTCGAGTGGGCAGGGCGGCAGCACGGGACCCTTTCCTTCCGACTGACGCAGGTCCTTTCCGGGCACGGTTGCTTCGGGAAGTACCTGCACTCGGTCGCTAGGAGGGAATTGAGTCCCGCCTGCCACCACTGCGACTGCAGTGAGGACTCGGCCCAGCATACGCTGGCGATTTGCCCTGCATGGGCGTCGCAGCGCCGGGCCCTCACTGCAGTCATCGGAGGAGATCTCTCGCTACCGGCCGTCATACGCTCCATGGCCGGTAGCGATAGCAGTTTTACCGCGGTCGCAACCTTCTGCGAAGACGTAATCTCGCAGAAGGAGGTGGCGGAGAAGGCCCGGGAGGATGATATCCACTCGGACCCAATCCGCCGCCGGCGAACCGGGCGGCGGAGGCGCGCCTATCAGCGCCTCATGCCGCCCTGAGTGTGGCCGCGGATGGTCGGGACGGGCTTTCCCCTCCATCCGCTCTAGTGGCCACCCGCGAGGGGGCGACGTACGCGTGTGCCGTACGTCACCAAATAGAGAGTTTTAACAGCAGACGGTGCCCGCTTCAGTGCGGGCAAGCGCTGGGAGGGGTCCGGACGTGTTAATAACTGCAGTTCCCGGATTCCTCCCTTCACAGGCGCAGAGTGGCACACCGTGTGGTTTTAGTCGGTTCGAGTCCGACACACCGCCCCGCCGCAAGCCCCGGCGCGGGTGAAGGTCCGAGGGGATTTCCACACGTTAAAAAAAAAAAAAAAAAAGTTGTCAGTATATTTGAGGGCACTGACTTCCCAATAACAATTTTTATAGGTGTTCATAACAACAGGGACCGACAGCTTAACGTGCTCTCCGAGGCACGGACGGGAAAAAATGCCATCTTCCATACTCTGGGCTGCTATTAATAATTTCTTGTAAGAAAAACCCAACAGCAGTCCGACCCGGGAATCGAACCCGAGACCTATTGCTTGGCAGCTTACGCTAACCGCTAGACCAACGAGGCAGTCAAACAACGAGACACTACTAACCGATAATTCCATATACATATGTATACAATTTTTTTTGTGAAATATTTTATAGTTTATGAATTTCTATTTACTTCAGTTTAAAATAAAAACTTAGGAAAACCAAGATCTTCATTCGCATGCAATTCGCATTATTACGAAATGATTTTTTTATGATTAAAATAATGATAATCACCTTTAAGGTTATAACAGCTCTTTAAAGTGTTTGTATTTGAGGCCAAAGTAAATAACCGTGGTTATTAATATATTCAAACGATAAGTGGCATAAAAGTGCATTTTAAATTTTAATGATGGTATGACGTCATACTAATAATTTACCATATTGCTCTGACGTCATAGCATTGGTTATGTAGTTCACAGAACGATTATTTACTTAGTGAAAGTTAATTCATTGCAGATTAAAATTTAAATCGATTCTAGCTAATGATTACAGAGATTAAACGAGAATTTTAATGTAAGATCTCCTAATTCGTAGGTTTTCAATAACTGAGCAAGCATAATTCTGCAACTATGATTATTTCAAATTCAGTATTTCACTTCGGCCTCACACGGAATACTGTCCCCGTCTTTGGGCGGGGGCACCCCAGTACCAGCTACCAACATCCTCACAAACTTTCGCATTTATAATATTACAAGCTTTTATCGTTTTCGTGGTTAAGAGTATTCTATGTCCTTCCTTAACAATTAAAGTATCGCCATGCCAAATTTCATTGAAATCGGTGCAGCAGTGTAGCCGTGAAAGTATCAGACAGACAGAGTTACTTTCAAACATAATATCAAACAATAAACTACATAACAATGACACTGACAGATAACAGATAGGTACATTATCGAAACATCAAACATCTAACTCACCCAGGACCCAGGTGGTGGTGGTGGTATGGTATGATACATACATTATATGTAAGTACATAAATAACCAAGATGTGATGTTTAGCGAACAAAGAACGAATATCGTCCTTAAAGATAATGTATATGAATCAATTAAATAGGGCAGTTTAGAATCTTTTTGCGATATACAAAATGCAACAGATTTTTAGACGCATGGAAAAATCAAAGAATACCAGCGATACAAATAAATTATTTGGTACACAGAGTAAAACGTTTTTAGATTGCTATGTTAATATAAGGATATTTGGGATTTATAAGGTAACTAGCCGACCCACGCAACCTCGTTTGCGTCTCGTATTGCCCGTAGCGTGATAATTTTCCCCCGTTTTTGAAACATTTTTCATTGGTACTCCGCTCCTATTGGTCGTAGCGTGATGATAGCCTTCCCCGATAAATGTACTATCCAACACTGAAAGAATTTTTCAAATCGGTCCAGCGGTTCCTGAGATTAGCGCGTTCAAACAAACTCTTCAGCTTTATAACATTAGTATAGATTTATATTACAAGCTGTTGCCCGCGGCTTTGCTCGCGTGGAAGTTGATTATATGTATTTATTTAAAACTGTGTAAGTATCTATGAATACTGTGTTCACGTTTTTAAACGTATTTATTTATAATCAATAGTCCATTAAAATTGACTTTCACACACACTTTCGACCCATATTTTAACCCCTTTAGGAATAGAATTCCCATAAATGCTGATATAAGTATTCATTTATTTGTAATCAAAAGCCTGAAGACAAAGTTTCAGGCTACTAAATTAAAAAATGACGGACTTCCAGTCTAGCCTAGGGATAGAATATCCAGAAACGCTTAAATACGTATCTCATTATCATCAACGCAGTCCACTGCTGGACAAAGGCATCTCCAATTGCACGCCACTTGGTTCGATCCTCAGCTTCTCTCATCCAGCTTCTGCCAGCCGTCCGATTATTATTCCACCTGGCCTGTGGACGTTCTACGCTACGTTTGCCGAGACGCGGTCACCACTCACGAACCCGTTTATCCCAACGGTTATCAGTTCTACGGCTAATATGGCCAGCCCACTGTCACTTCAGTTTGCTTATCCCGTGGGCTATGTCAATGACCTTGGTTCTCTACCGGATCACCTCATTCTTGATGCGATCCCTTAGAGAAACGTCGAGCTTTTGTGATGAGAAAAATTAATCATTATTATTATTATAGCCCTCTCCATAGCGACTTTGAACTTGTGGACCAGCCGTGTCGTGTCCACGTTTCGGCACAGTATGTCATGACAGGTAGGACGTATTGATTGAAGAGTTTCGTATTTAGGCACTGTGGGATTGACGATGAAAAGACCCGACAAAGTTTCCCAAACGCTGCCCAACCCGGCCTAATTCTCCTGTTCATGTCGTCCTCGAAGTTGTTTCTACTTAACTGCAAAGTCTGCCCGAGGTACCACACATATTTTTGAACAACTTCAAGAACGGCACCGTGAACCACAACCGGTTCCGGTAGAACATGTTCGTGCATACGTATCTACTCATTTTTAATCAGTAGCCATAAATAATGTTGCATGTTTCTAACTTCAAGAATGACGGACTTCCAGAATAACCTATATACGAAATAACAACCCCCATTTAACCTCTTAGGGGTAGATTATCCAGAAATGCTTAAACACGTATCTACTATTTTTTAATCAGTAGTCCAAAAGTAAAGAACGACGAACTTCCTTACAAACTTTCAACCCCGATTTCACCCCCTTAGGGGTAGAATATTAAGAAATGTTTAAATACGCATCTATTCATTTTAAATCAGTAGCCCAAAAGTAAACAATGACGAACATCCTTACAAAATTTCACCCCGATTTCACCCCCTTAGGGGTAGATTATCCAGAAACGCTTAAACACGTATCTACTATTTTTTAATCAGTAGCCCAAAAGTAAAGAATGACGAACTCCCTCACAAACTTTCATCCCCGATTTCACCCCCTTAGGGGTAGAATATTAAGAAACGTTTAAATACGTATCTATTCATTTTAAATCAGTAGCCCATTTTTTTTTTTTTTTTTTTTTTTAACGTGTGGAAATCCCCTCGGACCGTCACCCCACCGGGGCTTGCGGCGGGGCGGTGTGTCGGACTCGAACCGACTAAAACCACACGGTGTGCCACTCTGCGCCTGTGAAGGGAGGAGTCCGGGAACAGCAGTTATTAACACATCCGGACCCCACCCAGCGCCTGCCCGCACAGAAGCGGGCACCGTCTGCTGGTATCCTCTCAATTAGGCGACGTACGGCACACGCGTACGTCGCCCCCTCGCGGGAGGCCACTAGAGCGGATGGAGGGGAAAGCCCGTCCCGACCATCCGCGGCCACACTCAGGGCGGCATGAGGCGCTGATAGGCGCGCCTCCGCCGCCCGGTTCGCCGGCGGCGGATTGGGTCCGAGTGGACATCGTCCTCCCGGGCCTTCTCCGCCACCTCCTTCTGCGAGATTACATCTTCGCAGAAGGTTGCGACCGCGGTAAAACTGCTATCGCTACCGGCCATGGAGCGTATGACGGCCGGTAGCGAGAGATCTCCTCCGATGACTGCAGTGAGGGCCCGGCGCTGCGACGCCCATGCAGGGCAGATCGCCAGCGTATGCTGGGCCGAGTCCTCACTGCAGTCGCAGTGGTGGCAGGCGGGACTCAATTCCCTCCTAGCGACCGAGTGCAGGTACTTCCCGAAGCAACCATGCCCGGAAAGGACCTGCGTCAGTCGGAAGGAAAGGGTCCCGTGCTGCCGCCCTGCCCACTCGAGGATGACCGGCTGGAGAGCCTCCACGGCGGCAAAGCCAGCGCGTGGAGTCTCCAGCCGGAACGACCAGCGAGCCATCGTGGCTCGACGGGCGGCTTCACGCCACTCGCGTACCTCTTCGGGCGGAGGGCGATAGCCATACTCCGCCCGATATTCAGCCACCCGTCGATAAACTTCGGCGAGCACTTCCGCCTCCAAATCCCACGGGGGTGTTCCGGCCAGGGCGCACGCCGCCTCGGTCGACACCGTGCGGTATCCGCGTATGGCTCTGACTGCCAATACCCTCTGAGGCCGCCAGAGGCGGGCCTTATTTAGGGCAGTCAGAGCCGCCACCCACACCGGTGCACCATACAGCGCCATCGACCGGACAACCCCCGTGTATAGGAGTCGCGTTGCGACGCTGGCTCCACCCAAATTGGGCAAAAGTCGCCCAAGGGCGGAGGCAGCGTCGACCAGCTTCGGACCAAGCTGTCGGAAGTGCTCGTCGAAGAGCCACCTACCGTCGAGTATCAGGCCCAGATACCTCATCTGGGCCCGAACCGGTACGAGGACCGAGTTGACCTCTATGGAGGCGCCGGCGGGTGGACCACGACGGGGCCCATGGAACAATAGGGCCTCCGTCTTGTCCAGGGCCACCCGTAAGCCCAGCGCCTCGATGCGCCCGACCACCAGAGAAACTCCCCTGGTGGCCAGGCACGCCGCCTCTTGGAAGTTCGCCCCCCGGGCCGTGACCATTGTGTCATCGGCGTAACAAATTACGCCCAGCCCGGGGGGCAGACGACTTCGAAGGACCCAGTCGTACCCCACGTTCCACAGGAGTGGTCCAAGGACAGACCCCTGCGGAACGCCGCACGACATGGGTCGTCGTCTCAAGACGCCCTCTCGGTCCTCGTACACGACGGTACGCTCCTCTAGATAGTCTGCCACTAGCCGCCTCAGGTACTCTGGCACCCCGTGGTAGTGGAGTGCTTCCCTGATGCAGCTAAATGGCAGACTATTGAAGGCGTTGGCGATGTCCAAGGACACCGCCAACACCACGCCGCCACAGCTCACTGCCTCTTCGGTCACGGCCCTAAGGCGCATCACGGCATCGACCGTCGAACGCCCCTCTCGGAATCCGAATTGGGCGTCCGACAGGTCGGGCCCCACCTCGCAGAGGTGCCGGACGATGCGGGCAGAGAGTATCCTCTCAAAAAGTTTACCCGCCTCGTCCAGCAACACTATGGGCCTATAGGCCGCGACCGAATCAGCAGGCCGTCCCGGCTTCCTTAGCAGGACCAGCTTCCCGCATTTCCAGCACTCGGGGAAGCGTCCGGACGCCAAGCTAGCGTCCAACACTTCCCTGAGGCGGTCCGACATATGGTCGAGGGCTCGGGCCATCACTCGGGCTGGTATCCCGTCCGGCCCGGGGGCGGTGTTCTTAGAACGGATCCGAAGAACAGCCGCCCCAACCTCCGATTCCCTAACGGGCGGCACATCGTCCTCTCTACCCCCGTCGTCTCCGACCGCGTAGGCCATCGACGGGGGTGTGTGCTCCGCCCGCTGCGGGAAAAGGCCCTCGACCACTTCCTGCAGGAAGCTGGGCTGGAGAGTCTCGGTAAGAGGGGGGCCCGACGTGCGGAGCTTCTGTCGCACCGCACGGTATGGGCGACCCCAGGGGTCACGGTCGAGACCCTCCAGCATCTCCTTTCTCTTCTCCTCCTTGGCGCGGCAAATGGCCAGCTTCAGAGTCCTCCGCGCCTCGCGGTACTCCTCATGAAGCTGGTCCCCGCCACCATCTCCACGGTGGCGTCGCCGGCTGCGGGTGTAGGACCTCCGGGCACGAGTACAGGCCGCACGGAGGTCCGCCAACTCCTGGGACCACCAGTAGACCTCCTTCCGCGGAGGCCGACGACCTTGGACGCGAGGCATGGCCGTATCGCAAATCTGCGTAATCGCATCGCGAAAACGGCCAGCCCCCACGTCCACGCCGACCTCCTCGGTCGGGGCCTGTGGAGACAGCCAAGATTGAACAATGGCCGCCTCCTCTAGTAGGTCCCTATTGAGCTTGGCGACAGCCCACCGCGGAAAGCGGGATGTATGCCGCGCCGTGTGACCCCTACTGGGGCCCTGGGACCGGGAGAGCTCCAATCGGATATAGAAATGATCCGAGAGCGTCTCGACCTCTTCCAGGACACACCAGTTCCTTACTCGTGCGGCAACAGCAGGGGTAGCGAACGAAAGGTCCACTATCGACCCCCCTTGCTGTCGCACGCACGTGTTGGTGGGCCTCTGTTTGCTGAACAGAGGCCCACCGAAGCCGCCCACTCCTCAACGGCTTCGCCCTTGGCGTCCGTCCCGGGGGACCCCCACGCAATGGATTTTGCGTTGAAGTCCCCCAGCACGAGGACGTGCCCAGACGCTAATCGCCGCATCGAGGTCTCCAAGCTGTTAAGGAAGACCTCGAAGTCGCTCAAACTCCGGTTGGGGGAGAAGTATACACCGTATACGGTGATCCCCCCCCACTCGGCGGCAACATATCCAGAGCCCTTGTCTTTTAACGATAAGGGCGGGGAATGAGCCGCCGCGGAACCAACGACTGCCACGGAGCCGTCCCAGTCACCCATCCAGTTTGGACGGGGAGGAACGAAGTAGGGCTCCGCGACTACGGCAACACCAATCGACCACTGCGCCATGGTTTGCAGAAAAAGATCCTGCGCCGCGGCACAGTGGTTTAGGTTCGTCTGGACAAGGAGGTTGCAGATTTGATCCATTACTGGATCGTTTCTACAACCCCCTCCATGGGCGTCAACGTTGACGAACGGGCAACGTCAAGGGCAGCCTGGGTCGCTAGGCTAGCCCCCGACGTCTGCCGAGAAGCACGGGGAGGCCTGCAGCCCCCCTGCCCCATCTGGTGATTGGCGGGCTTATTGCCCGCCGCACACACAGGGCAGTGAGGGGCGGCAGAACACTCTGCAGCAATGTGCCCCGGTTGACCGCAGCGGAAACAAAGTCCGCTGCAGTCAAAACAACTGTCACACTTGACGCGTGTGTGTCCCGATGCTAGGCATTTATAGCATCTCATCGGCCTCGCCGCCAGGACTGTGATCCTGGCGCTAACGAAGCCGACGAGCAGCCTGCCGGCGTCGCCCAAAACTTTGGCCGACGCCACGGGACAACTGACCCACACAGCGCCAAGCCCTCCTGGACCGGGGCGGATGTTGCCGACCTTGATATTGTCCGCGTTGCATTTCGTCTTCTCTTTGATAGCAACTCGGACATCATCTACAGTCACGGAGTCGTCCAGGCCCGAAATGCGCAGCTCCGCGCATTTCGTGGGCCTGGAGATCTTTACACCATCCGTGGCTGCGAAGACTCCCCTCAGCTTCTCGGCGAAGGTGTCCGCCGTCTTTGCGCCATCGGCCCCAGGGAACTCAAGTACCCGAGCTCCCGTCTGGGCGAGGCGCAAGCGGACCCCTGCCGCTCCAAAATCTGGGGCGAGACAGTCCCGGGCCGTCTTAAAGACGGCCGCGTAGGACAGTCCTCCATTTGCCGCCTCCGGTGACACCGTGACCACTACAGCCGCGGTCTTAGGCGGCTGCAGCTTCCGCGGCTTCTTCGGAGTGGCCCGGGCCACCGACGACGATTGCGGGCCAGAGGCCGCCTTTTGGGCAGCCTTCTTGGCCCGCTGTCGGGACTTCTTTGACTTAGCCCCCCCTACTACCTGCCAACCCTCATTGGAGGGGGCAGATGTGGAGGGGCCAGGCAGAGGTGTTGGGGTTTGGTGCGGAGGACGTTCCGCTCCAGCCCTTGCCACCGTTTTGGGCTTTGGCACAGCTGTCTTGGCTGGAGCCTTTGCTCCCTGCTGCGTCTTTCGGGCAGCCACAGGAGCTGGTTCCGACGTCGTCACCGCCGCGTACGACACGCGACCCCCCACCACTGGGAGCGGGGTCGGTGCCGACGCAACCTTCTGCTTTGGCGCCGCAAGCGGCGGCCGAACAACAGGGGCTGGAGGCAACCTCGCCTCCAGACCTGCGATCCGTCCGTCCACCAGATGCCCCATCGCCTCGAGCATCTGCCGCATTATTTGCTGCAGGACGACGTCGGATACCCCGGGGATGATGGGTGCCACCTGCGACGCAGATGCAGACGGGGCCTGCTGGGACGGAGACGGGGCCGGCTGGGACGGAGACGGGGCCGGCTGGGACGCAGACGGGGCCGGCCGGGACGCAGACGGGGCCGGCCGGGACGCAGACGGGGCCGGCTGGGACGCAGACGGGGCCGGCTGGGATGTAGGGACCGGGTCCTCTCGCCCAGGGTGATCCGCCCGGAACTGGGCAAACTGGGCGCTCAGCTCCGCCATCTGCCCCGTCATGCGATCGTTGGCCGACTGGAGGCGAGACACGTCCCCGATTAGGGTCTCTATGACCCCCGCCACTGCGGAAGAGGAGTCCTTAAGGGCCCTGACAAAGGGACCCTTAAGGTTGACGGACTTGGTGGCCACCTTGTTTATGATGGCCACTGCCGCCTGCGCCCTCTCCTGTAATGAAGTCGGTGATTGGGGCACTGAACCCCCCTCCACAGGCTCTCCGATCTTCAGCAGGAGACCGCTGATATCCTCCTCCGCCTGCAGTTCACCGTCAGCCCGAGCCCGTCTGTAGGATTCCGCCTTACAAAAGACGGAACCCGACGGGGCTGACACCGGGGTTCGTGATCGCCCCCTATGGCTGCTCGGGATTTTAGGAGGCAACATCTCCTGAGAGATGTCGCTCTCGCAACCAGGGGGGCGCTCGCGTTTCCGGTTGTCTGCCTCCGTATCCGCATCCATTGGTTCCGGTGCATCCGTCCTCGCACCGTAACTGCCGCCCGCGACAACTACGGCGGACTTGGAACGCACGCGTTCCGATGTTCTTCTGCTCCCAGCAGTCATTTCGACTTCTGGGAGCCCCACCGATATAGGCGTTTCAGGTACAGCCTCCTCTTCGGTAGACGTCTGGTCGTCTGCCTTTAGGAACTGCCCCTTGGCGTTCCTCCTTTCTCTCCTCTTCCTCTCCCTCTCCTTTCTATTCGATTGTCCGTTTTCATTTGCCGTTGTCGTTTGAAGATTCCGATCGTATACATTTTTTAAAGATTTATCACTTTCCATAATTAAACCCACGAGTCGGGGAGAACTAAAGGTCCACCCGGGCAGAGATCCCCAATACCCGGGCAAGCGAAGGTTTGTGCCCAACCGAGGGGTCCGCAGGTCCCAGGCTGGGGGTGTGCTTGCGACTGAACTACCCATCAGCCATGCATCCCTTGGTCACACACCAGAACACGGGATTCGGGGTAAATTTTTATAGAGGTTTTCTTCCTCGCGGTCCGGGCAGTTAAGCCAAGACCCACGGTCCCAGTCGAGTCAGAGACGTGACCTAACTCGACGTACCTACTGGGATTACGTTGTAGCGGCGAGGGCAACAAAAGAATAACTCTTAAGTTGCCCGCTCGGAGGCAGGTGAGTGCTCACCGAGCTCGCCATAGTTCCTCTTCGAGGACTTCCTCGCACTCCAATACGCCTTCTGCTACAGCAGAAGGACGTTTAGAGTGCGGCATGACGTCTGAACGTCAACCACACGACAGTCTGACAGCAGACTCCGTCGGGTATCCCATTTAGTCTGGAGTCTCCTTCTGGGCCTATCCGGCATGAGTGGCTCTACCGGCATAGCCCCAGAAATCATCGACCAACGCAAGCCCCACCACGACGACAACGTAGGGATACATTGGGGGGAAATCAGTAGCCCAAAAGTAAAGAATGACGAACATCCTTACAAACTTTCAACCCCGATTTCACCCCCTTAGGGGTAGAATATTAAGAAACGTTTCAATACGTTTCTATTCATTTTAAATCAGTACCCCAAAAATAAAGTTTCACGTTTCTTACTTAAAAAATGACGAACTTCCATACAAACTTTCAACCCCTATTTCACCACCTTAGGGGTAGAATATTCAGAAACGTTGAAACACGTGTCAATTCATTTTTAATCAGCAGCCAAAAAATAAAGTTTCATGTTTCTGACTTCAAAAATTACGAACTTCCAGACTGACCTATATACGAAATAACAACCCCTATTTCACCCCTTAGGGGTAGAATATCCAGAAACGCTTCAATACGTATCTACCCATTTTTAATCAGTAGCCCAAAACTACATTTTCATGTTTCTCACTTAAAAAATGACGGACTTCCTTACAAACTTTCAACCCTTATTTCACCCCTTTACGGGCATAATATCCAGAAACTCCTAAATACGTATCTAATCATTTTTATTAAGTAGCCCAAAAATAAAGTTTCATATTTCTTATTTAAAAAATTACGGACTTCCATACAAACTTTCAACCCCTATTTCACCCCCTTAAGGGTAGAATATCCAGAAACGCTTACACGTATCTACTCTTTTTTAATCAGTAGCCCAAAAGTAAAGTTTCATGTTTCTTACTTAAAAAATGACGAACTTCCATACAAACTTTCAACCCCTATTTAACCCCCTTAGGGGTAGAATATTAAGAAACGTTTTAATACGTATCTATTCATTTCAAATCAGTACCCCAAAAATAAAGTTTCATGTTACTTACTTAAAAAATGACGAACTTCCATACAAACTTTCAACCCCTATTTCACCCCCTTAGGGGTAGAATATTCAGAAACGCTGAAACACCTATCAATTCATTTTTAATCAGCAGCCAAAAAATAAAGTTTCATGTTTCTAACTTCAAACATGACGGACTTCCAGACTGACCTATATAGGAAATAACAACCCCTATTTAACCCCTTAGGGGTAGAATATCCAGAAACGCTTAAATACGTATCTGCTCTTTTTTAATCAGTACCTTAAAAATAAAGTTTGTTGTTTCTTACTTAAAAAATGACGAACTTCCATACAAACTTTCAACCCCTATTTCACCCCTTAGGTGTAGAATATTCAGAAACGCTGAAACACGTATCGATTCATTTTTAATCAGCAGCCTAAAAATAAAGTTTCATGTTTCTAACTTCAAAAATGACGGACTTCCAGACTGACCTATATACGAAATAACAACCCCTATTTAACCCCTTAGGGGTAGAATATCCAGAAACGCTTAAATACGTGTCTGCTCTTTTTTAATCAGTACCTTAAAAATAAAGTTTGTTGTTTCTTACTTAAAAAATGACGAACTTCCATACAAACTTTCAACCCCTATTTCACCCCCTTAGGGGTAGAATATTCAGAAACGCTGAAACACGTATCAATTCATTTTTAATCAGCAGCCTAAAAATAAAGTTTCATGTTTCTAACTTAAAAGATGACGGACTTCCAGACTGACCTATATACGAAATAACAACCCCTATGTAGCCTACTTATTACATACATTTTATTTACATATATTAAAACTATTTACAGCATTTAATATTATTTATACACACATATTTTATATACATATCATATACATTAAACATAAACATTTATAACAAGTATATGATTCTATTATTCATATTGTGTATTGGAAACGCTCCGTCGGCTCGCCACCAAAACCGGTTTCGTTGAATTCCTACAGAGACCCTGCGCTCGCGCCGCCGCCCGCGCCAGTCGATATCTGCCTTTGTCACGCGAAGCTCATGTCGCTCGCAGCTCGTTCGGTTGTACGTACTACTTACGCGGACGGATATAATATTGTAATTTGTGTTAATCTCTTGCTATCACTATCATCTTTCATACTCCTTCATTTCTATTTCTATGTACTTTGTGTCGCGTGTTGTGTGAACTATTTCTTATGTGTTGCTGTGCAAAATAAACTAACTTTCTTGTGCTACTTGCTTGTGCTTCATTTACAATCACACTTTCACCTCACGACCAACCATAACTGGTGACCCCGAACAGAACATACAATTAGTTAAGATGAGTGACAGCAGTGATTCGTTAAAATCAGTTAATTCAAAACCGGACGCCAATATCACCACGCGACGCACTCGCAAAGTGCGCGTTTCCACTGACCGCGAGGACAATGTCGTGCGAAAACAAAGGATTAAAGTGCCATCGTTTTCACCTGAGGATCCGGAGTTGTGGTTTGCACTTCTGGAAGGTCAATTCGAGAGTCAAGGTATCACCGATGACTATATTAAATTCACAAATGTTACAAACAATTTAGATCTACAATACGCCAAGGCAGTAAAGGACATTATTATTAGCCCGCCGTCAATGAACCGGTATGACAAAATAAAGACCGAGTTAGTGAAGCGACTTTCTGCTTCTCATGAAAAGAAAGTAAAACAGTTGCTCACTCATGAAGAACTCGGGGACAGAAAACCGTCTCAATTTCTCCGACACCTTCAAGACTTGGCCGGGCCTTCTGTACCCAATGACTTCATCAGATCCATATGGAGTAACCGCCTTCCTCACAACATCCAGACTGTGCTAGCGTCTCAACCCACTCATTCTTTAGAGCAACTGGCAGACCTAGCAGACCGCATTCAAGAACTAGCATCGCCATATACTGTGGCTGCCGCGTCTAGCAGTGGACACGGATCTCATCAATCGGATGAAATCGCGGAGCTTAAGAGGATGGTGCAGCACCTGACCATGAAGCTGGAAGAGCATACCCGCGTAGCCTGCTGTGCCGCCGACCGATCTAGATCTCGTGAGCCCCGACGTCGGTCATCATCACCACAGCGAAGCCGTTCCAGTTCCAGCTACCAGAAGTACCCTATCTGCTGGTACCATGCCAAGTTTGGACCACGGGCTCACACCTGCATCAAGCCCTGTGACTACTCCTCTTTTAAGGCGGTAAACAACAAGGACAGTCGCTAATGGCGACTGACGACTGTCCTTCGGCCTCAGGTCGCCTCTTCGTCACCGACCGCAGCACCAACGTCCGATTCTTGATAGACACTGGGAGCGATCTTTGTGTTTACCCCCGTTCTGCACTTCGGGAGCGTCGGTCCAAGGCGGATTTCCAGCTCAGCGCCGCAAATGGTTCTACAATAGAAACTTACGGCTTTATTGAGCTTACTTTAAATTTAGGTTTAAGGCGTAGTTTTATCTGGCGATTTACTGTGGCCAATGTTACTAAGCCAATAATAGGCGTTGATTTTTTGTGCTTTTACAATTTAATTGTGGATTGTCGCAACCAGCGCTTAATAGACAATACTACTAGCTTGTCTGCTTGTGCTTTTCTCGCTAAAACAAATATTTTTTCTGTAAAGGTTTCGACTGGCGACACGCGTTACCACGACATCTTAAGTAAGTTTCCTGAAATTACACGCCCTTCAGGCACACCGATGTTTCCAAAACACGACACTGTTCATTACATCAAAACTACACCTGGTCCTCCTATTTTTTGCACCCCCCGAAGACTGGCTCCTGACAAATTAAAAATTGCCAAACGGGAATTTGAGCTCATGCTTAATAACGGTACGGCGCGTCCTTCCGACAGCCCCTGGTCTTCTCCTCTTCACCTGGCGCCTAAGAAGGATAGTGGATGGAGGCCTTGTGGCGATTACCGGATGCTTAATGCACGGACAATACCAGACCGTTATCCACTCAGACACATACATGATTTTTCCCACGCTATAGCAGGTTGTCAAGTCTTCAGTACCATCGATCTGGTTAAAGCTTACAACCAGATCGCGGTCTTTGAGCCTGATATTCAGAAAACAGCCATTACCACGCCATTTGGCTTATTTGAATTTCCCTTCATGACCTTTGGCTTGAGGAATGCTGGACAAACATTCCAGCGATTTGTTGATGAGATGACGAGAGGACTCGACTTTGTTTATCCCTACTGTGATGATTTTTTGGTGTTCTCCAAAGACCACGCACTCCACGAGACCCACCTTCACCAACTTTTCACTCGCATGAAGGAATATGGTATACTTGTTAACACCTCTAAGTGCGTTTTTGGGGCATCTGAAGTATTTTTCTTGGGATACCATATCTCTGCATCCGGCACCAAACCGCTGGGATCCAAGGTCCAAGCTATAAGGGAGTACCCAGTCCCCAAGACAGTTCGACAACTCAGACGATTCCTGGGGATGCTCAACTTTTATAGAAGATTTTTACCTCACTCAGCTGCAATACAAGCACCTTTAAACGCCCTTCTTTGTGGTTGCGTCAAGGCATCCCAAGCTGTTGACATATCTGGTGAGGCACTGTTGTCTTTCAACCAAAGTAAGGAGAGCTTAGCCAACGCTGCACTACTCGCTCACCCAGATTCTCAGGCCGAGCTCGCTCTGGTGACGGATGCGTCCGACCTGGCAATGGGTTCAGTTTTGCAGCAATTTAAGAATGGTATGTGGCAACCCCTAGCGTTCTTCTCTCGAAAGCTGAGCCCCTCCCAACAAAAATACTCACCTTACGACCGTGAGCTTTTGGCGATTTACGAAAGCATAAAATACTTTCGTCATATGCTAGAAGCGACGCATTTCGTAGTTTATACCGATCACAAGCCCCTTATTTATGCTTTCAGTGGAAGGAAGGATAACTGCTCGCCTCGACAGTTTCGCCACCTCGACTACATCTCGCAGTTCACGACTGACATTAGACACGTTAAGGGAAAGGACAATGTTGTCGCTGACCCTCTGTCACGTGTCGATGAGCTGCAGATGCCAGTCGATCTGGACGTCCTGGCTTCATCTCAAGCCTCGGATGATGAATTGGCTCAACTTTTGAGAGCAGAATCGTCTCTGCAACTGAAAAAGTTGAGCATTCCCAACTCTCAAACAGAGCTTTATTGTGACGTCAGCACTGCTTCCCTAAGGCCTTATGTGACAAAACCCTTTAGGAGACAAATTTTTACTAGTCTTCACAGCCTCAGTCACCCAGGCGCTAATGCGAGTGCTAAACTTGTGGCTGAGCGTTTTATTTGGCCTGGAGTGCGCAGAGATTGCCGTGAGTGGACTCGTCAATGTCTGGCTTGCCAACGTGCTAAGGTCCATCGACATACGTCTTCTCCTGTGGGCGTGTTCGATCTTCCTCGCACTCGATTTACATTTATCCACGTTGACATAATCGGCCCCCTCCCTGTGTCACAAGGCTATCGTTATTGCTTCACAGCGGTGGATCGTTTCACTCGCTGGCCAGAAGTTATCCCGATGGTTGACATCACAGCTGAGACAGTTGGGAAGGCACTTATATCCTGGATATCCAGATTTGGATGTCCCTCGGATATTGTCACCGATCGCGGTCGACAGTTTGAATCGTCACTTTTCCAGTCTCTTAAAAAAATGATTGGATTCAAACATCGAAAGACAACCGCGTATCACCCAGCCTGTAACGGGCTAGTGGAACGATTCCACCGCCAATTGAAAGCAGCAATAATGTGCCATGCCGATAGCAATTGGGTTGACGCTTTACCCTTGGTAATGTTAGGCATAAGGAGCGCTTTTAAGGATGACTTAAAATCATCACCGGCCGAATTAGTTTACGGAGAGCCGTTACGTTTACCTGGTGAATTTTTCCAGGCAACGGTTCCTGAGAATACCGATATATCGGACTTCACCACTCGTTTGTGGCATTTTGCATCGAAAATACGACCGGCACCAGCTGCACGTCACAGTAAGGACAAAATCTTTGTTCACAAAGATCTGAAGACATCCAGCCACGTATTTTTAAGGACCGATGCATTACGAGCTTCTTTACAGCCACCCTACTCCGGCCCTTATAAAGTCGTTGAACCAGGTGACAAAACTTTTAAAATTCTTGTAAAAGGGAAGATTGTCACGGTATCCATAGACCGCCTCAAACCGGCCTATACACTGGTTGATCCATCTCCCGATCCTATTTCTACTACCACTCACACCTTAAAGTCCGATCTTAGTTTCCTGCCAGATCCTGTATCCTCGGGACTGCCTATTCCTAATACTCCAACTCAGGAGGATGTTAGAAGAACGCGTTCGGGCCGTAAAGTCCACTTCCCCGATTTTTATCGCCCGTCGTGACGGTCTTGGGGGGGAGTGATGTAGCCTACTTATTACATACATTTTATTTACATATATTAAAACTATTTACAGCATTTAATATTATTTATACACACATATTTTATATACATATCATATACATTAAACATAAACATTTATAACAAGTATATGATTCTATTATTCATATTGTGTATTGGAAACGCTCCGTCGGCTCGCCACCAAAACCGGTTTCGTTGAATTCCTACAGAGACCCTGCGCTCGCGCCGCCGCCCGCGCCAGTCGATATCTGCCTTTGTCACGCGAAGCTCATGTCGCTCGCAGCTCGTTCGGTTGTACGTACTACTTACGCGGACGGATATAATATTGTAATTTGTGTTAATCTCTTGCTATCACTATCATCTTTCATACTCCTTCATTTCTATTTCTATGTACTTTGTGTCGCGTGTTGTGTGAACTATTTCTTATGTGTTGCTGTGCAAAATAAACTAACTTTCTTGTGCTACTTGCTTGTGCTTCATTTACAATCACACTTTCACCTCACGACCAACCATACCTATTTAACCCCTTAGGGGTAGAATATCCAGAAACGCTTAAATACGTATCTACTCTTTTTTAATCAGTAGCCCAAAAGTAAAGTTTCATGTTTCTTACTTCAAAAATGACGAACTTCCATACAAACTTTCAACCCCTATTTAACCCTCTTAGGGGTGGAATTTCAAAAAATCCTTTCTTAGTGCTCACTTACGTTATGTAAAGAACCTACATGCAAAATTTCAGGATTCTAGCTTCAGCGGTTTGGGCTGTGCGTTGATCTCTGGGTATGTCAGTCAGTCAGTCAGTCAGTCAGTCACCTTACTCTTTTATATATATAGATAGATAAGAGAAGAAGAAGATATACAAATTGTTTTGTCAACTTTGCAAGTTTTTTCTAGTAATCTATTACTGTAAAACCAGCAAATTAAATACAGTCTACTGAAAAGTCGTCTTCCTTCATACATTTGGACCTTGCTCCTTTACAATGACCATTTAACGTTATTATGGTATTTTAGTTTTTGGTTCAGAATCGATAAGAGCGTCCTCCCGAAAAAAAAACTAAATTTCTCTAATGTACAGAATTAATGTTTTTTTTTATTATACCTACTTTAAAAATTAATCATATATGGATTACTCGTATATAGGATAGGTACATCCTACTGTGAAGTTAGTGTTACTTAATTCCAATAGATGTCGTTGTTAAGTTTAGAAACCATTTTCAATAAAATTTCATTGCTTCAGTAACGATTAGAGAGCCCTCCCGTTAAAACATCTAAATTTCTTTAATGTACAGAATTGATCTGTTACATCACATTTTTATTATACGTTCAAAAGAAAATCATATTACGTACCTATTGTAAAGTTAGTTACTTGATTCCAAGAGATGTCGCTGTTTTAAGCAAACTCAACGTCTACAGATTTATTATACGGGATATATGTATAAATAGATCACGGAACAATATTTAAAGTACTTGCTGTCTAGCAAAAAAAGAATGAATGAAATCACGTGTCATTGAATTACAACCAAGTACATATTTTGACTTTCATCCGCTCTCTCCAGGAAACAGTGCTGAATTTATGGATAGAGAGATTTCGATAAATCAAATACTTAATGCTACACCGAATTATACGTAATACGTTCTACGATTATTCCACGATATATTAATCAAAGTGTTATTAATTACGCATGTCTTCCAAGAGATGTCACTACGTGTCGTATTTCGTAATGATAAATTCTTTATATTTTTTTTTCCAATAGATAGAGATATTGTGATAAATTAAATAATTAATGCTACAATCTTCAGAGTATCTCCTTTCTAAAAAAAAAAGAATTATTGCAATCGGACTACTCGTTAATGAATTACAATTAATTACACATTTTGACTTTCATCCCCCCTCACAGGGAAACCGTCCGGAATTTCGGAATAAAAAGTATCCTATGTCCTACCTCGGAGTATGAACTCAAATCATGCCAAGTTTCATTTGAATCCATTCAGTAGTTTCGGCGTGATGCGCGGCCAAGATACAGACAGACAGACAGACAGACAGACAAAAATGAAAAAAAAATAGTTTTGGTTTCAGTATCGATAACAGAGTGCCCTCCAAAAAAAATTTTCAAATTAT
Source organism: Diaphora mendica (assembly GCA_949125395.1). Lineage (NCBI taxonomy): Eukaryota > Metazoa > Arthropoda > Insecta > Lepidoptera > Erebidae > Diaphora > Diaphora mendica. The sequence continues at coordinate 2,135,144 of OX421317.1, forward strand.
CTTCAATGTACAGAATTTGACCTGTTACATTTTTATTATAAGTATAGATGTGTGAAAAAATTAAGCGCTAATAACGTACAATGAAAGTTAGACATGTTTCAGTGCCATCTAACGAAGAGACAATGAACTACGGTGTAATTACTTAACCTGTATCCTGCATCGTGCTATGGTAGTTTATTGTTAATTTAAAAAAAAAAAGAGATGAAAACAAAGATAAAGAAATCAAACATATGGTGGGTTTTTCTTGTGGGCTTACCCACTTTCATAGCTTAACTTTATTGGTCCAATATACATCGCTTAGTCGTCGTAAGTTAATCCACGATTCTTAAATTAAACAGGAGTAGTCTCATACAATCGAAATATACACTACATACAGCTTTGTACAAAAGATTTTTACAGTCACTTATCATTGCAGAATTTGTAGGTGAAACGCCATGTCAGTTTTTACTGTACGAAGTTCAAGCATGCTTATGCAGCAGGTTTCTCTTCCGTGACGGTGGTAGCGGCGGAGGCCACTGAGCCAGCCTCGTCTGGTGACACGCTGCAGGCCAGCGCAGGGAACTTCTTGTACAAGGCAGCACGATACTTAGGATGGCTGATACCATATACAATGGGATTGTACACGGCATTAGCCTTCGCAAACAGCGAACCCCAAATAGTACCAAGGGGGCTGATCGGCGCGCTCTCAAAAACACCCGTATAGTTGATCACGAGGTATGGGGTCCAAGCCATGAACCACAGGGAAATGGTCATCAAAGCCACTTTAGCCAACTTGCACTCTGCACTAGTGTTGGCCGCTTCAGATGATCTCAAAGAAGCAACATTCATTTTCTTAGCTTGTTCCCTCATCGCCCTTTCGTGAGCGGCGACAGCCTGCACAATGTAATAGTATGAGTAGATGATGAGCAGAAGAGGCGAAAAATACACGAAAACTGAGTATACGAGAATATAGCTGCGGCTCAACCAGTCCTTGGTCAAGTAATCAGTTCCACAAGCAGTCATGTTACCTTCTGGCACATAACGGTTCCAGCCAAAGAAAGGCGCGAGAGTCCAAAGCAGCGAGAAGAACCAGATGCCAAATATACGTATAAGTGCTCCATTATTGGTCATTGGCTTGGCAGCGATACCCTTTACGATAACGTTGTAGCGGTCAAAGGCGATCATTGTCATCGACCATATCGAGGCACAGCCAAATAGAGAACCAGCGCAACCATACAGTTCACAAGCAAACGGTCCAAAAACCCAAGTTTCGTTGTAACAACTTATAACCATAGCCGGAGACATGGCGCACATCATTAGGAAATCTGAGAACGCGAGGTTAACCACTAATAAGTTGGATGGTGTTTTTAGATTCTTGGTGGTCATGAAAATATAGATTACCATGCCGTTTCCCATGATAGAGATGAATCCGAGAACGCCGATGGTAAACCCGAGAAGTCCATGCCAGAGTGGGTTCATAGGTGGAAACTGGTACCAATGAGGATCAATCATATGTAGCATGTCGGCGGGGACCTTGTCTACGACGGTTTGATTACTCCCATATCCTGCAACTTGGCCTCCCCATGATTGCAGGGCTGCTGCCATTGGTCCGTGGTCTAAAGTCGTCGCCATTTTCTCTCCAGTTTCTTGGTATTTGGGAAGTGGGCTCGCTGCGAGATGGTTACTACTAAAATACTGAAGAAAATCGGTACACGACCTACTCCAGTCTTAAGCGCGAACCAATCTCGTGATGCGGCGAAGCTGCCGAGGCAGTGGAGACTACTCGATGTGGGCTACTTTGCATACGTCTTATATACCAAAACCTTGAGGATTAGACGTGACGTAGTGACGAAAACCAATATTCTTAATGAGATTACTGATTTCTAAGAAAGCGAACTCGATACTTTTAAGAACACTCGGTAAATATTAGGCTTCGAACTAAGTTTGTTACATATTCATTAGCTTGTGTTTTTATAAGAAATAGTGGCATTCCAAGTACCAACTCACTGGAAGAAACAGATTTAGAAAAATCAAGCATTCTGATCAATCTTTTAACAGACTTGGAAAGACTGGAAAAACTCAGTGCCCATCATGCGATTGAAGAAATGAGTAGCAGAGCCTAACACAAAGGTGTTAGGCCTATTTTCAAATTCTTCGTTATTATTCAAAAAGTCTCAAAGGTAAAATTTTGTTTTTTTGGAAGTTTCAACAGTAAAGTTTTTTTATGTATTGGCCTGCTAAAGTGACTACTTTGCCTGATGGAAAGCATAAGCAGAATCCAAGAGTTATGGTCACCATTGCGAAAGCAGACAATGCAAGAATGCAGCATGGTGACCAACACCATGCCGTCCTATCGATGATTCTGCATTATTGGGCCTCTGGTCTCGCACTCACAACAGCACGAATGCTGTCATTTTAGGTTGATCTCCTGTGCGAGGGTAGTACCACCCCGGTCGAGCCGGCCCCTTCTTGCTGAAATCAGCGTGGCTCTACTACTTTTAAAAAGGTTCTACGTTGCAAAAGGTTTGTATGCTGTCGTGCACCAGGCGGAAACCACAGCGAAATATTGGAATAAATACTTTCTTGAGTGGTCAGCACATTTATAAAAGATACAGTATTTTACACATTTATACCTATATTACTAACGACTCGGCCTGGCTTCGCACGAAAGTCTTTGAAATTCTCGGATTTTCACTTTTATAATATGCATGTACTAGTTGTTGCCTGCGGCTCCGCTCGCGTATATGTCGGTTATCGCGGCAAATAATATAATATAATATAAATAAGCCTATGTGTTATTCTGATGTATAAGCTATATTACTGTAAAGTTTCATCCAAATCCGTTCAGTAGATTTTGCGTGAAAGAGTAACAAACATTCATCCATCCATCCATCCATACTTACAAACTTTGGCGTTTATAATATTAGTTAGATTACACATATAAGCCTTCCTCTTGAATCACTCTAACTATTGCTGAAAAGTGCATTAAAGTCCGTTGATTAGTTTAAAAGATCTAAGCGAACAGACAGCGGATGCAAATTTATATGTAGAGATATTATTTATTTAATATAGGTTTGATCTATGAGAGACTTACTGCAATGATATTATATAATATCACTAGCTGAGCCGTGCCCACTTCGTTGGAAATGTGATAAATTAAGAACCGCTCGACCGATTTTGTGCAAACTTCACATAAACCATCTACTAAATAGTCCGTACAAAGCCTAAACATTTGGTTTGGATAGGTGAGCCCGTTCTTGAGTTATAAAATTACAACGAAAAGTGGCATTGATTTTTATATATATTGATTGATTTGGGCTACTGGAAGACTACGAACGTCGTCGCCTCGTACACGCTTTTTATGAATTTAAAATTATTTCGTTATTTGTAGATTACAGATTCTCTAATAAGGAGCTGGAAGGACATTGGAAAATATGCAGTCACTGATATTGTTAAGTACACCAAATATTACGTTAGAAACTGAGTCAGCTGAACACATAAATCATGAGAAATACTAGCATGGAAGATATCCGATGAAGAAAATTGAATGTGTGAAGACGAAAAACATTTTCTAACATTATAATAAAATAGCGATCAAGTAGTAGTTTTACGATGATATGGAAACAATTCAATAAATGTAGTCTCTCTCTCTCAATAAAGTGTATTTTTTATCGATAAGAGACTATACTCTTTGCGCTGTAGCATGGTGCGTGATGGTTTAATTTAATTTACTTAGAGTTTATGGTTTAATTTAATTCACTACAGTTATCATATATTATTATTACATATTTATATTATTATTATAGGTTATATAAATTATATTATAATTATTATGTGTTTAAAATTTTTCTTACTCGAGATTTCTCTCGGTTTTTATCCTTATTCCCGCTCTGAAACCTTCAGAGAAGAGGAGGTTCGGATTCCCTCGAATTTACGAATACTGTGTCCCCTAAAACTTTTGTGAGTATTGTGCATGTATGTATTGCTGCTTGTTTTTGTATTATATGTATGTTTATGTTTGTATCTAATTTATTTATGTATCTATGTATACTTTTTGCTACCACGCCTGTTGTTCCTATATCGTAAGATAAATCCAAATATTTTATTTGTTTTTCTTTTTCGACTTTCACGAGATTCTCGTCATGAGGAACGGCGAGGATTGCGAGGCGCTCTTATCGATCTATCACCACAATACCAGGTTTATTGGCAACAATAGTCCTGTCCGTGATAATAGATCGATCCCAATATAACGTAGCACGACCATTCTCGAGAACTGGGTCGGCCACATACCTGTAATATGGCACCTCTGAACTCACAAGTTTGTATTTCAGGGCCTATTGTTGTGCCTATGCAAATACTCGCCGTTAGCAAGACGAGAACAACCAGAAATAATATGCCTGATAGATTCTCCAGGACGGTGACATGCCCGACAGATGTCGACCGTACCATCCTTCAGGATATACTTCCGATAGTTATTCGTCATGATAACTTCATCCATAATCGCACAGACAAAACCTTCGGTTTCTCCGAACAGATCACCATACTGTAGCCAGGACGTAGATGCTTTAAAATCTATATCAGGCCCATTTAGGGCCCGATAAAATCGACCATGAAGTTCTTTGCCCTTCCATACCTCCCTGCGATCATCAGTACTAAGTACTACAGGTTTGCGCCAATTCTCTTTAGCCAAAGCGAGCGGAGTGAGTCCGGTATCCACTGCAACTACACTGCGATGCATTCCCATATCAGTATGAAGAAAATATTCTCTAAGATTGTATACCTCGCGATTGTGTAGGGTCTTGATATTTAATAGACCAAGACCCCCGTATTTTCGCGGGATATACAACCTCATAACCGATGAACGTGGGTGATGCATTCGGAATGCAGTCAGCAATGTACGGACTCTCCTGTCTAGGGCATCTAATTCGGTCTGAGTCCATCTAAGTATACCAAAGGAATACATCAGAACCGGCATGACCCAACCAATGTAGGCTCGCACCTTGTTACCGCCTGATAAAAGACTTTTAAGTACTTTTTTCAAGCGGCCAAAGAAGCGTTCCCGCAACGACTGTTTCATGTCAGATTCTGGTATTCCTAAGGACTGTGAAAAACCTAGATACTTGTAGGTTTCGGTTGCAGACAGAGATCTGAGTCTTGTGGAATCTGAAAGCTCTATACCTTCAGATTCCGCAATCACACCTTTCTTTACATACATGACTGCACACTTATCCACACCAAACTCCATTTTGATAGAATTACTGAAGTTTTCCGTAACCCTTAGTAACGCTGTCAATTGTAATTTAGTGGGGGCAAATAGTTTCAAATCATCCATATAAAAAAGGTGAGATATAACTCGATCATCTTTCTGCAACCTATAGCCTAACCCTGAACCCTCCAATAGAGTACTTAGAGGATTCAAAGCCAGGCAAAACCACAAGGGACTCAGACTGTCACCTTGAAAGATGCCCCGCTCAATATTTATAAGTACGTCGTTTACCTCAGTCTGCCGACATCCAGGATAGCGAAGTACTGTTCTCCACTGCCCCATACACGACTTTAAGAAAGTGCACAGAGTTGTATCAATTTTATACAACTCCAGCACCTTCAAAAGCCATGTATGTGGAACCGAGTCATAGGCCTTCTTGTAATCTATCCAACATGTCGCCAGACTTACGATTACGACGTACTTGTTGGCTAATGGTCATGTCTATGATAAGGAGCTCTTTAGTGCCACGGGATCCACTTTTACATCCATTCTGAGAAACGGAAATTATCAAAATATTATTAATATGTGTAGAAATTTTTACTCTCAGAATAGATGTCAGAAGTTTTTACATGGTTGGTAAACATGTAATGGGTCTAAAATTTTTGGGATCCATGGCACTACCAGATTTATAGAGTAAGTGGGTTATACCAGTGGTTAAAAATTGTGGTAATGACCCCGAATCCAATGCTGCCTGGAATTGAGATGCCAGACACGCATGTGAGCTTCGGAACCATTTAAGCCAAAGTTGTGCAGACCGTCTGGACCAGGTGATTTCCAATTCGGCAATGAACGGACTGCACAACTTACATCATCTTCATCAATGACAACTGGTTCCATAGATGTTATAGACTCACATGAGCGTCTGACATCCCGCATCCAATCACCATCTGTGTGAGTGACAGGCACCGACCAAATGTTACGCCAAAATGTATTTGTGGCATTTTCATCTGGCAAGTGCCCATCACGCTCACATAGACTCGGTGCCTCCCATTTTCGATACACCCACTTCTCATTTCTTTGGAAAATACGATTCTGATTGAAACGGTCTCCTCGTTTTTTGTACCGTCTTATCCTATTTGCCCATGCATAAACTTTCTGCTTCAAGAAGTCAATGCGCTCCGTGACACTCGACATGTACTGTTGAGGACTGATGGTAGTCCCCAAGAATGCCTGTTTCACAAAGCGCATTACTCTTGGCCGCGTATTACCTAATTTAAATGCAATTAATTTACCGATGAGTGTCCTGGTCTCAGCAATACGACGTTCTATTCTGTACTGCCAAGCTGGCACAGCATTTTTGGGTCGAGTAGTGCTTTGTTCAACAAATTTAACACCAGCTACTCGACAAACTGCCATAGCCGCACATACAAAATAGAATGTGTATCACTAAGATCCTCGCTATTACCAAAATAATCCGGTAATAACGAATTCAGGGCACCCACCAATGCTAAATTGCGTCTATGTATGGGCAAACGGGGCAACCGGGGTCTGTTATTAAAGTTAACATACCGGTACTCCTGAATCGCATCCTCCAAAGCACTCCTTATCCAATCATTACATTGGGTACTTACGGATATAATTTCACTCTCCACTTGTTCATCAACATCTTCAATGTATGGTAATTGTTGCGTATTAGCTACCACATGTACAGCATGTGACGAAGAAGGGACAGTCAAAGTATTCCGTACGTCCGAGCGTATCCTCTCAAGTATGTAAAGTTATGACAAATATCGTTTTACTACTATTGTGTGCTCTGCAGCTGTTGGATTTCGGACGTCATTATAATGGCAACATTTTTGATTGTCACTTTTTCTTCTTGTTGACGTTTTGACGTTTGAGGTTAATGTAAAAAAGAACTTGAAAGACGCGCGTTGTGAAAGGTAGACGATTGTTTTGAGAACCGAAAATTAATTGATATTATCTCTTTAGTGATAAACCGTTTCGTGTTAGGTCGTGGACTCGCGAGTTTTGTAGGCGCGTTCCGCGATAGCTGAAGCGAGTGAGTTGTAATTCGAATATCCGTGATAGCTGATACGAGTTTGTTGTAATTCGAATACCTTGGAAGTTGTACAGCACTTTAGGAGTTTATGATTGTGTGACGACGCAGAGAAGAACCTACCCAAGAGATCTCTTGGGACGCCGAAAACAGGACGCCACACAACTCCAGTAAGTGCTTGATGAGTTTAGTTTGGATTAAGAACACGGTGAATCGCCGTGGTTTATTCTTCTCGCCAATGAATTAGGTTAGTGATTGAATGTCCTATCTATGGGCCGTAAGACATCTCAAGTATCATAAAGTGATCGCTGCATTGGTGGGAGGAGTGAACAAGTTTGGTAGCAGAAAGCGTGGTTAACCTCTGGGGCACTCCGTAGTGCACTCAGAAGGTGTACTGTAGTGAAGTAATTATACTGTTCCACTGTCCACATATCTTTGATTCCACTGATATAGCTATTTAAATAAGTATTTAAAACAATTTGTTAGCATAGTGATTGAATGTAGGTAGGTCAAACATTTAATTATGGGATTAATTGTAAAACTTATTTTACTAATTGTTTACAAGTTTGAGCTATATTGTATACTTGATATTGATTGTTGGGACGGTTGGTCCAATATATTCACCCAATCACACATTTGATTATTGGTTGAATTGTGAAACTTAATATTAAATATTAATTGTTTGGGACAATTGGTCAAAGATATTGGTGTAATACAATTAGATTTTGCTAGCCCAAAGACAATATTACTAGAATAATATTGTTATATCATTCTATTATTGTTATTGTTAAAATTAATTGTTTTGAGTTATTGGGCCTTGATAAATTGAAACTTGTAGGTAGATATATATCTGAGATTAAGTGACTGCACAAGCACTTAATAGGGTTTTATATAAAGTTCCTAATAGTGTTTAAATAAATAGTTTATTACATACATAAAATATTGTAACTTGTAAGTATCGTTTTGCCGCTATGTCGTTCTCATTGTACCGGGCTAAGATTAGCACAGAATTGAGATGGTTTACATCGAAGGCCTCCTAGGCCGACCAGATAGACAAGATGCACTGTTGGCTCGAGCTTTGGATGCGCCGGCGCGGCTGGAGGTTATGATGGAAGCACTTACCAAGGTCAAGGCCCTTGAGGAGGAGAAGGTCAGCGATCAGATAAGGTCCGCGATGGAGGCTGATGTTGACCAGTGCCTCTCAATTGTTGATGACATTCAGCAGCGCATAGCAGAAATCAAGCGCCAGCGCAGAACTGGCTGTGATGAAGAAGCTGTGGAAGGCCCACACTCTCGCGGGGTTGTATCAAAACTGCCTCAGATACAACTACCCAGCTTTGATGGAGAGCTCGGTGAGTGGGTCAGCTTCATCAATTTATTTGACAGTTTGGTCCGCTTAAGGGAGGATTTACCTAAGGCCTATAAGAAGGCACAACTGATGTCAGCTCTGAAGGGAGAGCCTAGGGAACTGGTAGCCCATTTGACGGTGACCGAGGGCAATTATGAGATTGCCCGTCAAATGTTGGTAAGGCGCTACCAGAACAAAAGAAGGCTGGTTGATGCTCAGCTCAAGAGGCTGTTTAGCATCCCTTCGGTGACTCGGGTCTCTGCCATATAGGCAGAAGTGTTGAACCCGTTGTTGAGTGTCACTAGGGCATTAGAAAATTTAGGCTTGCCAGTTGAAGAATGGTCTTACATGTTAGTATACATAGTACTGTCCCGGCTGCCAGTGGATGTGCAGACCAGATATGAGCAGCATCATGGTCAGGGTGCAGACAACTTGCCCACCTCTTCTCAGCTCATAGAGTTTTTGGAGGAAGAGTGTCGGAGGGCAGAGAACATGGGTTTGTTCGTGAAGCCCGCTGAGGAGCCACAGAAGGCTACTCGGAGCCCCGCGAGGAGGGGACTACCGCAAAGAGGACCAAGGCAGTTGTATGGGCACATGGGTGCCTCAACACCTGTACAGGATGCCTGCCTGTATTGTAAACAGGATGGCCATAGTGTGGCCGCCTGCCTTAGATTTAGGGACCAGAGAGTCCAAGGGCGACGCCAGATCACCAAGCAGCGTGGCTGGTGTTTTTTGTGTCTGGGTCCCCATTTAGCAAGGGATTGCGCTCGGTCCGCAATGTGTAAGTTTTGTGGAGGCCGACATCTTGAGTTGCTCTGCATGAATAGGCCCGGCCAACATCATGCAGATGGACAGGGCCGGACTCAGGGACAGATGGGGTCACGTACACAGGGCCGGACTTGGAACCTGGGTCCACGGGACCAGGGTCCCCATAGGGAAGATGTTGGGGGCGATGTTCAGGCCAACATCGCGCGCGGTTCCCTGACTTATTGGCAGGCCAGTAGCTCAGCTGGAGCTGGCACGGGCGGGTGTGCGGATGCACCCTCGAGTATGGAGCGGTTCGTTAGAACGCCGCCTCGGGTGTCATCGCGCTCGCCGCCGACCACTAGAACGCCGCCTCGGGTGTCATCGCGCTCGCCGCCGACCACTAGAACGCCGCCTCGGGTGTCATCGTGCTCGCCGAAGATGACGACATTTCGTCGATTTTCACCGCCCATCATGGAACGCCCTCGGTTGGATCACCGCACCGCCCTATCCGTGGACGGCACCAAGTAGAGCGCCGCGACTGGAGGGGCACTTACGAGGGACCATGGGACCCCTGCCACGGCACTGATATGCCCGGTTTCTCGGGCTATAATGCGTGGGGCCCCGGGGGCCCCCGCTAGGAAATTGCAGCCCAATCAAATTTGGTCCCCAACCGGAGGCTATAGTCTTGCCCACTGCCTCCGTGTGTGTTTGGGGTTTGATTTCGACACCTCAGGTACGGTTGACGTGCTACTGAGAGTAGACGTTTTGGGTAAGTTTTGCTGTCGGATCGGCGAGTCTTGCAGCATGATCGACTCATGGCTGTGGAGACATGTGCCAGGAGAATTGAACCCGTCGGATTGTGCATACAGGGGATGCCGGGCTCCTGAATTGGTTAACCATCAGTTATGGTGGGGCCCTCCTTGGCTGGCAAGGAAGGAATCGGATTGGCCCCTTAACAACGCGAAGTTGTCTGTGGACTGTGGTATAGGAGCAGCCGTGTATGTGACCCAGAAGGTCCAGGACACTGACGCGAGTTTCCTGATTGAGCGGTATAGCTCTCTTGATAAATTGATCAATGTAAATTGTTGGATCAGAAGATTCGTTCGGAATTGTCGCACTTCCCGCGATCAGCGAACGCTAAGCCCAATTCTGTCACCGGCAGAGCGAAATGAGTCGCTTCTGAATTTGATCCGGTTGGTACAGTCTTCGAACTTTGGAGCAGAATTGGCGAGTCTACGAACTGGGCGTTCCAAATTGAAGGGTGCTGTCGCGCGTCTCAACCCGTTTATAGATTCAGCCGGGTTGCTTCGGGTAGGAGGAAGATTGCGCAATGCGAATCTGCCGTATTCGGCTCGTCACCCCCTATTGCTCCCCAAGGGAGGGCAGTTGGTTGAGTTGTTGGTGACTGACCGGCATGTGAAAAACGCTCATGACGGTTGTAACGCCTTGTTAGCTACACTCCAGAGGGAGTTTTGGATTTTGTCTGGGCGTCGTACCATACGGAACATCGTGTTTCGGTGCATGCCTTGTTATAGGAGCAAGGCTGCAACGATGCAGCCTCACATGGGGGATCTGCCCCCTGATAGGGTGAATGAGGCTAGGCCATGGGCGGGTGTTGGTACAGACTTTGCGGGCCCATTTTCAGTAAAAAGCTCGCGGCTGCGGAACGCGAAACAGTACAAGGCGTACCTTTGTGTGTTCGTCTGTTTATCCACAAAGGCGGTGCATCTCGAGCTCGTTGCTGATCTCACGACGGAAGCTTTTATTGCGTGCTTGGACAGATTCGTTTCCCGAAGGGGACTGCCAGCACTGATTCGTTCCGATAACGGAACCAACTTCATAGGTGCAGAACGATACTTACGAGATGTAGTTAAGTTTTTAAATGAAAACAAAGTGGATATTGGAACAGCCCTCTCCCGTCGGGGTATACAATGGACCTTCAGTCCACCAGGTTGCCCCCACTGGGGCGGGATTTTTGAAGCCGTAGTCAAGTCAGCTAAGACGCATTTAGGGCGTATTGTAGGTCAGACCGCGCTGACATTTGAGGAACTCGCGACGTTGTTTTGTAAGATCGAAGCCGTTCTCAACTCGCGACCGTTGTGTCCGCTCAGCTCGGATCCAAGTGACCTGGAGGCGTTGACTCCAGGACCTCGTGCTGGTTAAGGATGCTAACCTACCGCCACTGCGTTGGCGCCGGGGGCGCATTGTTAACTTGTTCCATGGTAAGGATGGGACCCCCCGGTCCGCAGAGGTTCTTGTTGGGGACTCAGTTATCAAACGAGCGGTAGCAACGTTATCTCGCCTGCCTGTAGATTAGGGAACAGGTACGTACCTGTTCGAGCGGGTGACTGTTGGATTTCGAACGTCATTGTACTGGCAACATTTTGATTGTCTCTGGTTCGTGTTTGACGTTTTGACGTGGGAGGTTAATATTGTAGAAAAAGAACTTGAAAGACGCGTGTTGAAACTGGCCGACGATTTATTGTTATTGTTAAAATTAATTGATAGTAAGCTAATTGTATTGTCCATCGACCCGCGGTCTCTTTAGTTATAAACCGTTTCGTGTTAGGTCGTGGACTCGCGAGTTTTGTAGGCGCGTTCCGCGATAGCTTAAGCGAGTGAGTTGTAATTCGAATATCCGTGATAGCTGATACGAGTTTGTTGTAATTCCAATACCTTGGAAGTTGTACAGTACTTTAGGAGTTTATGATTGCGTGACGACGCAGAGAAGAACCTACCCAAGAGATCTCTTGGGACGCCGAAAACAGGACGCCACACAACTCCAGTAAGTGCTTGATGAGTTTAGTTTGGATTAAGAACACGGTGAATCGCCGTGGTTTATTCTTCTCGCCAATGAATTAGGTTAGTGATTGAATGTCCTATCTATGGGCCGTAAGACATCTCAAGTATCACAAAGTGATCGCTGCATTGGTGGGAGGAGTGAACAGCAGCAGTGGTATTACTTTAAAACTAGTCTATGTATTGGTATTTTATAACTTTGTAAAGTATCGATTTATTTGAAGTGTAAAAGTCAAAATCTTTGAGGAGTTTTTTTTTTTAAATTATAGTGTTCTTTCCGAGACACGCATCATATTTATACAATAACTAGCTGACTCGGCGAACTTCGTACCGCCATATTTATATATCTGTCTCAGCTTCCCACAGGCAGTGTACAGTCGCGGACAAAAAAAATGCTTTTCCCGTTATCTTTTATTTTTTTCTTTCTAGCAAAAAAAGAATGAATGAAATCGGACCATGTGTTATTGAATTACACTTATGTACATATTTTGACTTTCATCCCCTCCCCCCAGGAAACCGTGCTGAATATCGGGATAAAAAGTATCCTATGTCCTACCTCGTAGTATGAACTCTAATCATGCCAAGTTTCATTTGAATCCATTCAGTAGTTTCGGCGTGATGCGCGGCCAAGATACAGACAGACAGACAGACAGACAGACAGACAAAAATGAAAAAAAAACAGTTTTGGCATCAGTATCGATAATAGAGAGCCCTCCAAAAAAAAATTCCAAAATATCTTTAATGTACAGAATTGGACCTGTTACATTTTTATTATAAGTATAGATTGATCGTTTCAAGGTAGATTATTAAATGATCGGATGTTTTTGAATGAACCTTTTCAATTATGATGATTAGTCTGTAATTTTTAACGTCTTGTCTCGTAACAGCAAATTAATATTGTCCTAAATAACGATAGAAATAGTTTAATTTTGTTTTTATTTTTTGCAAATACACACGAATATACGTCCTGTATCGCGGAGCACTTTACAAACATACATGAAAAGGACACAACACCCAAACTCAAAACAACAACTTGTGGATCACGTCATAATGATTTCTTTGCAACTAGGTACCTACTTTTAATACGAAATTCGCAATGCGGTACGGCCTGATTTAATTGAGAACAAAAGGTTATAAAATACTCGTACAATTCAATATATTTATTTACATTTCAAACCAGTAGGTATATGAGTCACCGGAACTGAGTACATCGATTAATATAATATACTCCATTAATATTCAGGTCGTGAGGTGTAACACTATTTGGAATATGGCCCGCGTATAGAATCGCCAAGCAAAAGGGAACAAAGCTATGAATTGTATTTTTTTAATTATTAGATAATATTATTGGGCCCTTTGGTCTAATAATCAGTGATCCTAATAGTCCAGAGGTCGTGATGATTTAGTTATTCAAACATCAAACGACCTTTGTATATTAAAATAATATAAATAAATAAATATATATTATATAAGGTCGACAATTAAAAGTGGGTTAAATTTGATTACTATGATTCGTTTTTGTTAGTTAGTTACCAAAGAACCTTGTTAAATGTTACTCAAAGTAAATTAGATACTGGAATAATAATAAGTCCGACTGCCTAAAAATATATTCTTGCTTATCTAAACCGAATATTTTAATAATTTTCGTTTACTCAGTGTCACCGAACTCATTGCGAATGCAGACAATGCAACAATGCAGCATGGTGACCCACACCATGGAGGCCTAGTGATGCTTCTGCATCATTGGGCCTCCGGTCTCGCTCTCACCAACGAAACACGACAGCACGATCGCTGTTACTTTACGTTGATTTTCTGTGCGAGGTAATCAGTGTGGCTATAGGTACTACCCATATTGCCGAGGTGTGAAAAAATACAAACTCACTCCCCCTTTTTTCCCATTTGCGGGCGCCATTTTATAAATTTATATGGCGTATATCACTATCACAGTTCTGATGAATCCAACAACACCTCATATGTCAAAAACTGTCCAGCCGTAGTGGACTGAAACCCGACCCCAACCTTGTTTAAGAAAAGGGTCGGAGGACGGTTTGATTTTTCTGACCTAAAAATGACTCACCTGGTAATATTTGAGGTGTGGGTACTTCATAATGACACGCAGTATTAACACTGTGAGCTGGTCCTGTAACGCCACTCTCTGCTCGTACGGAATGCCTGGGGGGAACCGCTTCAGAGATCGGTTCACGTCTAACACCACCTGGTGATTAAAGTAATAAATAAATAAATATTTCGGACATTTTACACACAACGCCATCTAGTCCCAAGCTAAGCAGAGCTTGTGTTATGGGTACTAGACAACTGATACAAATACATATATACTTTTTTTTTTGTAAATACATATTATACATACAAACACCCAAACACCGAAACAAATATTTGTAGATCATACAAACATTTGGTACGACCCAGGAATCGAACCCGAGACTTCATGATCAGCAGCCGTACACGCCAACCGCGAGACCAACGAGGCAGTTAGTAAAATAAATCTTAATATTGTTTCTTTTCTTTATGTTTGATATTGAAACTTAGCGGAAGTCCTTCAAACAATTGACCCTCGATCGCGCTATAAAAGCGCGTCTTATGATTAGTTTTATACCTTAGTAGGTACATAGTCTTTTTTTAACGCGGGATATGCTTTTCGCACCTTATCCTTTCTGGAGGAGATGAAGGGCGTGTTAAGGACTCCTGGAAAACCGGTCTACCGTCTATAGCCTTCCTCGATAACTGGTCTATCTAACAGTGAAATAAGTTTTCGAATTAGACCAGTACTTCCTGAGATTAGCACGTTATACGCGTTAAACCAAACAAACAAACTCTTCAGCTTTATTTATTTAAAACTTTATGCACACATGTACAATGGCGGGCTTAATGGCCAAGGCATTCTCTACTCAGCCAACTATTGGGTGATGTAGAAATTTTGTGAGGTAGGTGCATTGTGGTGGAAGTCAGAGGTTATAATTGCCATCAATATATGGAACTTACATAAACTAATATAATTCGACTACACATATATACATTAAAATATACATTTACATATTTACACTTTTCTTTTTAAAGACAACTCCCACACTAGGAATAAACCCTGTGTCGCAGGGGACTTTACAAACATACATGAAACGGACACAAAGAACACCCAGACTCAGAACAACAATTTGTGGATCACACAAAGTGTTGTGCAACGACACTTGCCGAAGTAGGAAACGGCGTGGTGAGCGTTAAACCACTAGGCCAAACGTGCAGTCATATGAATACATGCACACACCAATACATAAACTTTACATACGTACACTGTGAGTAGGTACTAAATATTAATAATATTAGTATAATAGATAATATAGGAGTAATTGTAAGGATGACTCATTTGTATATATACATGCAAGTAACACGTCATTGTGTATATTAACAGACATATAGGTATGTATTGAACTTCGATATTTATGGATGTAGATATATGTGTTATTATTGATAACAACCTGTTATAAACGAAAGTTTGTTTATAATGCTTTAATGCGTTATCTACTAGATTTTATGATGTAATTTTGCTTGCATGTTGTAAAAAAAAGAAAAAAATGTCCCTATGCAATGGAAGAATATCTATTGGGTTTGGGTTAAATATAGATTTTAGAAATGTGATTAAGAGTGTACATATAGAAAATCATGCAGAAGCATCACTAGACGGCCATAGTGTGGGTCACGATGCTGCATTGTCTGTATTCGCAATGAGTATTGTGATTACCACTCTTGGATTCTGCTGCTTTCCATTACGCAGAGTGGTCATTTTGGCAGGTCAAAAACATATAACTGACAAGTAACGTGAAAAGGACATTCTGAGAATGTTTTAACTCAATAATGGTTTCACTGATATGGAAATCGAGACAAGTAACTCATACAAGACTTCAACACCGACTGGTTAAAGCAGGAAGCATCGAAAAAATAAATCTCTCTCCCTATCCATTCGTTTTTCTAGTAGTACCGTCTAAAAAACGATTTCCAAAAATGGTTGAACATTAGTCATACCGACTCGGCAGCCATAATGAGACTGTTTTTTTTTTTATGGAATAGTCGGACAAAATAGCGGACGTATCGCCTGATGGTAAGCGATTACCGCCGCCCATGGACACCTGCAACAACAGAGGCGTCTCAAGTGGGTTGCCGGCCTTTGGAGGGATGGGGGGGGGAGAGATAGGGGGAGATGGGTCGGAATATGGGCATCCGGTATCCGGTGTCCTCACTCACTAGGTGAAACACAGCGCAAGCACTATTTCACACCGGTTTTCTGCGAGGCCGTGGTATCACACCGGTCGAGCCAGCCCATTCAAGCCGAAGCGTGGCTCTTCCACGATTGATGTGTTTGATGATGAGCCAATTGAACCAGAGTAATACCACGAACTCACAGAACATAAATTTTTCATTGTATTTCATTAAGTGTCCCAGAGTCCTAATTCCCCCTCCCTTGATTCTGGGGAACAAGTTTTAAATGATAACACACCTGTGACTGGAAAACTGTGACTGTGGGGTATGTCTTTTCCTTTGCCCTTTTTTTATATATAAAAATTTATGTTAAAGTATGTTTAATACCTGGTTGTATTCACTATGAGTGGAAAGTTCATCGAGCGATGGAGGATCAGTCAATTCTTCTTGTGTAACACCAACCAACAACGGCCATATTTTTCTTCTATAATCATCTACAATACAGACAAGAGAATTAAATTTTAAATATAAACACATTTTGCAGTAATATTTTTTTCCCTAATATGGTAAAAGTGACCACAGATTGAAGGACACAAGGCAAATAAAAAAAAAAGTATTAGAAAAAATAAACATTAAGGGAATCATGAACATCAAGAAAGCTTTTTAAAGGCGCGTCTCCACTAAAATTGTTGGAAATTTCAGTGTTGCCAACTGTTTGCAACACTTCAATCACAAAAAATCAACAACTTTTTTTCCATTTTGTCTACACCGAGTCGCCAACAATTTGAAAAACATTCAAACTAAATGTCTCTACAGAGCCAATAAAAAACTGCAACAAGCGTATTATTTTGATGTTTACCGCCAAAAACAGAAACATGGTTGCCAACATTTATAGACAATTTTTGTCACCAACACATGTTGACAACACAAAAATTGTCAACTTTTGTTCGGTAGAGACCTGGATTATGTCCAAAGCTGCACATAAGCTAGTATAAAGTTTCAAACATACATTTTTATCTTTAAAACACAATTAGAAATTTATCCTGTGTAATGGGATACTTTACAAATATTCATTTAACAGACATAAAGAACACCCAGATTTAGAACAACAATTTGTCGATAGCACAAACTGTTGTCCCATGTGGGGTCGAACCCACAACACTGTGAATAAGGAACCAGTGAGGCGATCGCTTGAACCCAGCTGTGTCGTCATTATAACAACTATGTGATTAATAGATATTATTATTATGATACTTAACAATATTTTTTTGAAAATAACTCAAAAATATTTAAAGTACCTGGATCACCGAGCCTTGCTCAGTATTTCCTATTGGGAAATTTCCTAAAAATTAATTCAAGCTAGAATAATATATCTCCACGGTCATTGTTGAACCGCGGGTAACGCCGCGGCCGAAGCTAGTCTAAAAAAAGTAACTAGCCTAAGTTACTCCTTATATACTCATATAAGGAGTAACTTAGGCTAGTTACTTTTTTTTTTTATTACCGATTTTGATCCGGAAATCGGACCAGCCGTTCCAGAGATCAGCCGGAACAAACAGACAGACAGACAAAAAAATTAAAAAATTGATATTTTGGTATATGTACCGTGTATATATACCTACATAATATATGCATTTAGTAAAAAGCGGTAATATTACAAACAGACACTCCAATTTTATTTATTAACCAACTTCAAAAAAAGAGGAGGTTTCTCAATTCGATGGTATATTTATTTATTTTTTAATGTGTGTTCACGGATAACTTCCTCGTTTATGAACCAATTTTCATGATTCTTTTTTTAATGGAAAGGAGATATTCCAACGGTATTACCATTACAAAAACACTAAGATCTGATGATGGAATCCAAGAGAAATCGAGTCGAACCTTGAAGTCGGTTTTTATTTTGTTAAAATTTTACTTGTTTGTATAGATTGCATGTCTAAACATAGAATATATAACACTTTAATTCTAAAACTATGATTGCAATATAATGATAAACAATTGATTGATTTAATTACACAGGAACTGTCTAGCTTGGAAATAGAGATCACATTGTAAGATGTGCACTTGTTTACTTTTGCCATGTTTTCCAATGCTATTATCTTGTTAGAACGCTTTCTTCTAGAAACCAACTTTCATGGTAAAATCATTATATACAAAGTATGTCACTTACGTTAATAAATAAAGTATGGTCATTCTAATACAAACTTACCACTGATAAGTCCAGCTTTGCCTTTAGCGAAATCCTGCCATTGTTCTAAGTTCACATAGTCCAAGTTTTCTAGACATTTCTCTATTTCTTTTTTCTTTTCCTTAACATCTGGATCCTCATAGTCTGGTTCTAAAAACAATTACAAATGACATGTCGTAAACAACTTTCACTCCAATATATTGAGAAAACCGTTATTAATGCTATTCACTTCTAATGCTAAAATTACAGGCTAATACGTCAGGAGTATTTATTTACAGGATGTAATGAAATTGTCGCAATAACTGTTTATATTACCTTCATCGAATTTTAGCTCTGATGGTGTGGAGATGTCATCTATATTTTTAGCGTTATTCAAGTCGAAGGGCTGTTTGTCGAGAGCTGGGGCACAGTCACCGTTCAAATTACACTTCTCGCCTGTATCGGCGTCAGTATTATTGGTTTCCATGGTAGAAAGTTATAAATTAATCGAGCGAAAACATTACACCATCCTATCCCGTAGAATAGATGTGATGACATTAGAAAAAGATCGCAGTTCAAAAAGTTGGACAACAAAATTGACAATTTCTCTATTTCTTCTTGACTGAAACAAAGTTCTGCATAAAAATATAAATGGCGTACAAGTAATCAACTATTTATTATAAGAAATCAGTTTTAATGTCAAAGTCTAATTCGAATTTCATGTACAAAACTCACTATTATCCGTATAGAGCTTAGTATAAAGTCAGTTTGGCAAAAAAAATCTTTAGTTTTTGAACACACTCAAAATGACAGCGTTTTATTCATTCCGTTCTAAGCAGAAATTCTAGTTTCTGCAATTTTGTTGTCTTTTTGTTATTTGTTGAAAATATAGAATGGTAATAAGGAGCTAAAACATTTTTATAAGTCTTATATGGCATTTAAATAAACAACAGTAGTGGCTGGATGGGATTTGAATCAACTACAACATAATCGTAAATTACGCATTTTACTGGAATTTCCAATCTTCTTCGCTTAAGTTCCCGTAAGTTTGCATAAGGTTAAAGTGCGACTACTAGGTCTGAAAAAGCCTAAATTGTCTCAAATAAGACCTTCTTGAAAATATTTAATCTTTACCTACTGAATCGATATGACTATACTGAGAATTGAAATCTCTTTTTTGACTAGATAATATAATTCAAAATTAATATAAACTCCTTGAATGTGGTTGTTTTTAAATTATAAAAATAAATAGTTCTCGTCAAAGAGTTCTTGTCAAAGAAAACTATTCTGATTGGGTCATATATTAAAAATTTAACAAAATATTTAAATACCAAAAATAAATATTATAATGGACGTAGAAGTTCCAACTCAAAACGAAAATGTTCGAAAAATAGAGGACATTATTGATATTCAAAAAGCAAATGGAAATTTCAGCATGCGTCAAGTTGTATTTAATCTCCCACCTGACACGGAGTGCGCTGTATCCGCTAATTTAGCTAAGAGTTTGGAGTCTGGCTTATCCAAATCAAAGTCAGATGATTCGAAAAAGAAATTCAAAAAGTTACGTTCAAACAGACAGAATAGTCCACTTCCTGATATGGTATCATGGCCAAGCGACTCCGATATAACTGTGCTCAGGATGAAACTGTGCTTAACAAACACTAACCCAAAAGAAAGAGTGGGGAATGTAATTCCAGGTGATGGGCTCCATCAACGGGACAGTTCGTCCATGGTTAATTTAGCGACATTAATTCGACATTCTCAGCCACCTTCGAAAGCTAATTTCAATATTAAAGAATATCTCATGCCATTAACATCTTGGGATCGAGAGCAAGATGTTTACACTGAATCGGAGAATAAAGACTTCAAAGTTGAGTCTGATAAAACACAAACACTTGATTTAGCTTCAAAATTTGCAAATGACTACAATAATATTTACAAAGCTATGTGCAGTCGCGAGTATGTAAATTTCAGTTCACAGGATACAAATTCGGAATATTCTAAAATCGGCACTGTATCTAAATTCGCCAGGTTTCTGCGACTCTATTTCTGTCCTTGTTGTACCTGCCTTTACAGACTGGAGAAGATGCGAGGAGAACCTACTGCTTATTTTACGAAGCAATGCTTAAAAGAGGCTTGACAATAATTGTAACTTTGCTCTAATATACCAATTATATGTATGATTGTGTCAGTGCTTTTATAAATTTATTGGTTTCAGAGAACGGGCTATATTTAAGCTTTGGGACTGGTTCATTCTGCACGATATATTATAGGTTAGGTAGGTATTGTTGTCTAATAATTAGTAATAATTACCAAAATCATAAGGCAAAGATTTCATTCAGAAATGAGTAGGTACCTACAGGGCCCGATCTAAGGGGGGGCGAGCCGGGCATTTGCCCAGAGCGGCAAGAAATGAGGGGCGGCAAAATTGACTTAATCATTTCTCTTTATCATTTCTTCCAACCAAGCCATTAGTCATCCACACCCAAGTTGGCAGACTGGTAATTTTATGTGATACCTTCAAACTTAATTCAGGTTGGATAGTGGAAGTATTTTACTTGCTGAATTTATTTGAATTATTTTAGTTAAGAAAGAAAGAAGAAGTAGGGATCCGCAAAAAAGTACCAATACCTGAGTAGTATCGATACTTTTATTTCGATACTAAGTACAAAACTAAAGTTCCGATATTTTTGAGGTATCGAACAATTTGAATTTTTATGTTTTATTATAATTTGGTACGAAACTTTCAATCGCATAAACCCTTGTGGGGGAACGGGTGTGTTATGTTCGACCAACACAAAGGGAGGATCCTCCGACCAGGCGAGGTGATCATGCCTGGCGGGCCGACTGCCCAACGGTTGATGTTGGGATGTTGTATGTATCTTAATTGGCGCGCGAACTTTCACTGCGCGATTCAGGATTGGTAGTTTCTTAGGATCCTTCGTTACTCCGTAGTTCGATGTATCTTCAGTAGATGGCGCTGTCATATATTATTTCTTGTTGCGCTGTATGTGGAAGTCGCCACATCACTCCTCTCCAAGACTGGAGGTCGATATTATGATGTGTCAGCTGTCTGCGCTCTGTTGCGGAGCTTGCCAGTGCCAGGAGTGAGTAGTTCCAGTGAGTCGGAACTGAGTGCCGCAAGTTCCAGTGAGTCGGAACTGAATGCCGCTAGTCCCAGTAAGTCGGGGCTGAAGTCCGCTGATCCCAGTGAGTCGGGATTGAGTGCGGTGCGCGGTGCTGCGGTGAGGTACCCAGTGAGTCGGGGCG
The DNA here is from genome assembly GCA_949125395.1 of Diaphora mendica. Classification (NCBI taxonomy): domain Eukaryota; kingdom Metazoa; phylum Arthropoda; class Insecta; order Lepidoptera; family Erebidae; genus Diaphora; species Diaphora mendica. The sequence continues at coordinate 2,156,928 of OX421317.1, forward strand.
GTTGCTGCGTAGTGGCTGGCTGCTGCATAGACGGGAGAGATATGCTCTGCTTACATGGACCGTAGCTGCAGTGTGCTGTGCCTAGACGCTGATGAGGCCGTAGGGGTAACCAGGCTGGAGCGGTCGCTTCCTGCGTGTGGTGTATCCCTGTTGAGGCCGAGGTTGCTGGCTGGCTGTGAGACTTGCTGTGGGAGTGAACATGATGGTGGCGTGCTGATGCTGCATCGAAGGCTGCTTTCAATCACGTCGGGGTCACCACTGTGGAGGGACGGGTGTAATATCCCTCCAACACAAAGGGAGGATCCTCCGACCAGGCGAGGTGATCATGCCTGGCGGGCCGACTGCCCAACGGTTGATGTTGGGATGTTGTATGTATCTTAATTGGCGCGCGAACTTTCACTGCGCGATTCAGGATTGGTAGTTTCTTAGGATCCTTCGTTACTCCGTAGTTCGATGTATCTTCGGTAGATGGCGCTGTCATATATTATTTCTTGTTGCGCTGTATGTGGAAGTCGCCACACCCTGTTAGAAAATAAGTGCAAAGTAAAGATTTCGACTTAGTTTCCGTCATGACTTAAAAATACAAAAGATTTCTTTGAAAACTCATGTTAAGATGCGTATTTAACTCAAGTTTTTAAAGACGCCAAAGCCTTAGCTTCTGAAATAGATTGCGAGGTGTTAGACTTTGAAAATATGGCTAGACCTCGTGCACGAACCAAGAAATATCAATTTACATAATATATGAGTGTGTTGACGAACCAATCATTGAGCCTCTTCAAAAATATAAAATTGAAGTAAGTATTATTACACATAATGGATACAGCCATAACCTCCTTAGAATTGAGATTTTCCTAAATTTCTTAACACAGTAAACATTTTGATTTTTTGTATAACATATATGCCTTATGAAAACTCCGAAAAGATGAATTGTTAGAACATTGTAAGAACCCCGAGGCTATTTTAACTCCTGAGAATTCAAGCGATTTTTATTTATGCATTAGAACTTTGTGAGGATTTATCTCCTCAAGATGTTTCAAAATTTGTAACAGATTTAAGATTTGATCCAAATATCAGTATTGCGCTCAGAATGATTTTAACTTTGCCAGAGTAGGTACGATATAATATTCTCCGAAAAAACTATTTAATTTACACAATTTCATTTTTTTTGTGCTTATCTGCAAATCAATCTTAAACTTTAAGTAGATTTGTTGAAAGTCGTTGTGTCATGTCTAGGCAGCTCCTCAGCAGGAGATCCACAATCCTTCACCATCTGTCACCAACCTTTTGGATATCATGGCGTTTCAGTCGTTTAGTTGCCAACACGGTAGCCAGATTATTTGGGTGATTTTCCAGCCGCGTTTTATATTTCTTTCCCGTTTGTTTTAGCTCTTCCTTTACAGTACTTATGCTCAGAGCTTCGTGGATCTCTGTGTTTGTGGTGAACCATGGTGCGTTTGGAATAGTTCTTAGGATACCATTTTGCATCCTATGCATTATTTGTAAATTGGAGTCGCTAGCACTTCCCCACAGCCAGTGGTGGATTTACCACTAGGCTGAGTAGGCTGGAGCCTAGGGCGGCGAATTTTAGGGGGCGGCAAATTTTGTCAATTTTTTTTTTATACAAAAATAATTATTATTATAATACAAACGGAGAAAAAAAGTCTTGACAATTTAACGAAAGAGACAATGTATTATGCAGTGTACCAACTAAACGCTTTGTAAAAAATATCTTTGTAAATATGGGTTTTTAAAAAACATCTCAATAGCAGATTAATATTAAAATTTAAATTAGTAATTTTGACTAACTTCCTGCTCCTTAATCACCACTGAGGGCAGCATGAGGTCCTAGAATGCACCGCACCGCCCGTTTAACCGGGCGGCGGAGAATTAAGTTCGAAAAGACATTTTCATACCTAGTCCTTTTCGCCGCCTCTTTCTGCGCGATATCATCTTCGCAGAAGGAGGTAAACATGGCAGGCAGAGAGAGTTGTTCTCCGATAACTGCATTGAGTATCCATCGATGCCCAAGTACTGGCACACCGAATCGGCTAAATACACCGGACAGGCGGGATTCAACTCACTCCTAGTAACCACGTGCAGGTAATTCCCAATGCATTCGTGCGCGGAAAGAACCAGCTTTACCCGGAACGAAACCCACATGGATATTTCAGCCAACGCGCACACCGCATGCGTAGACTCGATGTGATGTCCACGTATCTCTCTAACCAACAATACTCTCCAAGGGTGCCAGAGCCGCGCCCTACTCTAGGCGGTCAGAGCTCACGTCCACACCCGGGTACCGTATAGCGCTATCGGAGAATTCCGCGTACAGCCTTGTCACGATGCTCGGTTTATCCAAATTGGGCAAAAGTCGCAGAGGAAACTGTCGAAAGAGCTTTTGAGCAAGCTGTCGAAAGTGCTCGTCAAAGAGCCAACAACCTTTGAGGAACGGGCCTTTCAGAGGTCCCCACCCTCTGACAGCTTGCGGCTCTGTCGACGATTGGATTCGCCGTCAACGTCGTCTATGCTGGTGATCAGCCCTGTTCCGATCTCGTTCAGCGGTCTCTTTATGGTGCATTCCATCTTCACAAAAAGAGGCCACTGCGCCCCAGCCCTTCAATCAGCAATGATTGCTGGTGGGAACAGATCTCGTCCCATATGGTCGACTTCATGGTCGAGTCCCAATTAGTTGCACAGTGGTGGCATTGTGCCATCACCTCGCGTTCGATCTTATTCAGATACTCACCGAAGCAACCATGCCCATCTGCGTCAGCTGGTAGGTGACCCGACCTTCCTCCCTGCCTACCCAAGCTTCGAGGTTAGGCAGAACGGCACCAACAGTTCGTTGACCCCCATTCTGTGGCTGCTCCAGCCACGCGCGCCATTGTGCCAGGGCCTATCGGTGAGCGTTTCATCGCATTTCGAGCATTTCCCTGCTCTTACTACGGCGGGTAGCACGAGCCTCCACCCAGATATCCACCAGGATATCAAAAGGCGGGAAACGAGCCAGGACTATCGCCGCCTCCGATGAGATGGTGCGGTATCCTCGTACAACCCAAATGGCCGCTACCCGCTTCTCTTGATTGAGCTTGGCTCGGCAGCAGGAGGAGGCCGATATACGCTTAGCCCATAGAGTAGAGGCACTCCGTAGAGGGCCGTAGATAGTAACACCGCACTAAACAACGGGCCTAGATACATTCTTTGGGATTAGACCGGTACGAGGACCGAATTGAACACGATTGAGGCGAGAATTTTTGTCACGATAGCAGAAGCAAGCCAAGGTTTGATCTTTAGAACCAGGAAGGAGAGATTGTGGTCACCATATGCGAGGGGACCATCTGTAAACCGTAGATGGCTCGAGATCTATCAGGATACCAGAAGTTTCCTTTCTAAGTTACATCTAGTTCCTCGGCTACTAGTACCCGAGGCAGAGTAAATCGCTGCATCCGTGACGGGTGGAACATCATCCACGTTCTTCCCATCGTGGAGGCCGTAGACGGGGACATTTATTGAAGGCGAACTCTGAAGAGTCTCCAAAATAAGGGCCCAATGGAGCGGATGACGATAGTTGTAAATCCGTGCAATTAGGGCGATAACGGTGACTGAGACACAATTGAGACTTATTCCCCCTCCCCCTAAACACAGTATAGCATTACTCGGTTCGATTGCGACACACTACCCATGAAAACCCCTGTAGAATGATGGCTTGCAATGGTTACCACATGTAAAAAAGGTTATTGAATTATTTGAATTGCAGAAGTAAGAAGGGGCGGCAAAATTTAATAGCCTACTGGCGGCAAATATGTAAATCCGCCACTGCCCACAGCTGTGCGCCATATACCCATTTTGACTTTAGGACCATTTTGTATATCAATAGTTTGTTGTCAATTGAAAGTTTGGAGTTTCGTGACATCAACCAGTAAATGTTTCTGAACCGTATGTTCAGCTCGTCTCGCTTTGATTTAATGTGCTTCTTCCAGGTCAGCCCTCTGTCCAAGTGCATACCGAGGGAACGGACAGAGTCACACTGTGGCAGGTCATTTACGCCTATTTTTATCGGAGCACAGTTTCCCTTCCTTAGCGTAAATGTGATATGCACAGATTTAGTAGTGCTGGCTGTGATTCTCCAATTCTGGATCCGTTCGTTGACATTATCAAGGTTATTTTGCAAGACGAGGGACGCTGCAATTGGATCCCTGCTGCTTGCGAAAATTACAGTGTCGCCAGCAAATTTAGCCGTAGTAACGCCTTGCGTTTCTGGAAGGTAAGCAGTGTAGGTCGCATATAATACGGGGCCAAGGACAGATCCTTGTGGGACTCCCGCCATTATATCTTCTATAGTTGACAGCTCTCCGTCCTCTTTTACCTGGAAGATTCTGTTTGTGAGGTATGACTCCATCAAAAGGTAGTAACTGTGCGGAAGAGATGTTTTTATTTTATAGAGAAGTCCTTTAAGCCATACTTTATCTAAGGCAGCCTGAATATCTAAAAATACAGTGGAGCAGTCTTGCTTTTTTTCAAAGGATTGTCTTATCTTATCACACACCCGATGCACTTGTTCCACTGTAGAATGGTATTGTCTGAAACCAAACTGGTGTTTAGGTATCACCAGGTTTTTGTTGAGTATGGGTGATATTCTGGTTAGGAGGTTCCTCTCGAAAATCTTGGACAGCACAGGCAAGAGGCTTATTGGTCTAATCGATTACGCGTCTTCAGGGGTCTTTCCTGACTTGTGTATCATTGTCACTATGAATACCTTCCATAATCTGGGAAAATATTGTACACGAAGTACGCCATTGTAAAGCATGACTAGAAAAACCAATGCTTTTCTGGGAAGTTGCGTTATAATTTCTTTTGTGATGAGATCGAAACCCGGGGCTTTTTGTTTTGAAGTACATTTATGGTTCTCTTCAGTTCCCCAACTGCGACTAGCCTTGGTGGAATAGATAGTTGTAGGTCCTGCTGCAGTGTACATTCGACTTCGTTTTCAAACTCCGCATTGTTGCCTTCGTTTGGTGTAAAAATGATGGCTAGCGGCTAAGTGTTTAGCAAAAAAATTGGCCTTTTCTTTACTTGACCTAGTCCAGCTAGATGAAGTTCTAATGGGGTATTTATGTTGCTGTGGCCTGTCTAGAGCCTTTGTAAACTTCCAGAGCGAGTATTCAGTCGATTTTGTGGCAGTGTAGCATTATTTAGACTATCTATTGAGTTTTTTAACGTTCTAATAGCTTTGTTGAGAGCTGTCTTATCATTTTAATGTCTATTTTGGTGCCAAATTCGACTTAATCTCCTCTATTTTGCGTCTAATCTCAAGAGGTACATTCCCAACCACTTGGCAATAAAAAAAAAAGGCTGATTTGTTTTGTAGTAATATAATTTTTTTTTTTTTGTCAGCATAACATTTTAAAACAAATCTTTTGTTGTGTCTTTTTATATGTACTGTAAGAATCTCAACTAAATACATATGATCCGATTAACCATAATAAATAAGTAAACAGCTTGGTCCTAATCCTTTCAACTTCTGAAAAGATTTTGATGAAAAATGTTTATTATTCCTTTAGTTAAAGGGTCATCTTAGATAGGCAAGACATGCCCGAGACGGGGGACTATAGCACAAGGGAAAAGAGGCCCATTCGCATCAGTGAGTCGCAATAGATTGATGATGATGATAAAGTAGAAAGATACATAATTATGTTAATAAAATGATATCAATCCAGTCAGTGGTTTGTGTGAAATTCTTTTAAAGACATACATTGTATACTTAGTAAAATAAAAAAAACACTCATCAACTTTCGTTTAGGTATAGGTACTGCTTCAGAAGGCCCAATAGACTGACGTGAATATTATAGGTAGGTTTAATCCCAACAATATCACCTATTTATGTAGGTACTTGAATACTTAACATCCCCCAACATAACTAGCTCATGACTAATATGGTTTTGTGTATGTAAAGGACGGCGAAAATTTTCTTTGCCCGGAGCGGCTAAATAGCTAGATCGGGCCCTGGGTACCTACGTGGAAGGGTGACATGTTTTTGGACTCTGGTTTACTTTCGCTCGGTAAAAGTAACGCAAAAAATAACTCAGTTTTTTGTTACATGGTATTATTACTCTGGTCGTAAATCTATACTTATAATAAGAATGTAACAGGTCCAATTCTGTACATTAAAGATATTTTGAAAAAAATTTTTGGAGGGCTCTCTATTATCGATACTGAAGCCAAAACTGTAATTTTTTTTCATTTTTGTCTGTCTGTCTGTCTGTCCGTCTGTCTGTCTGTCTGTCTGTCTGTCTGTATCTTGGCCGCGCATCACGCCGAAACTACTGAACGGATTCAAATGAAACTTGGCATAATTTTAGTTCATACTACGAGGTAGGACATAGGATACTTTTTATCCCGAAATTCAGCACGGTTTCCTGGAGAGAGGGGATGAAAGTCAAAATATGTACTTGGTTGTAATTCAATAACACATAGTCCGATTTCATTCATTCTTTTTTTGCTAGAAAGAAAAAAAAATAAAAATAACGGGCAAAGTCTTTTTTTGTCCGCGACTGTACACTGCCAGTGGGAAGCTGAGACAGGTATGTAAATATGGCGGTACGAAGTTCGCCGGGTCAGCTAGTGGTAAATAAATGTAGTTTCTTACCTGTCGGTAAGCGCCTGAATAAAGTGTAAGGGCAAGGCTTTTTGCTACAATTTCTGTTGTTTTTTTTTACATTCCCATACATTTTGGATTTCAAATTTTTGCTTAAAGTTATATATTATACAATCGCATCCTGTGTAAAAGTATTGTCTATCACACTTAAGGTGGCTCCCCTGGCACTTAAGCTAAGATTAAACTTGTGTTAAGAGTGCCAAGGCTCCCTTTTAAAGTCTTAACATTGCACTCAGGGCCGGACCGTGAGTTTAGGGGGCCCTGGGCTAATACTACTTAGGGGCCCACCAAATTCTTTTTTTTTTTAAAGACAACTCCCGCATTAGGAATATACATCCTGTGTCGAGGGGGAGTCTATAAACATACATGTAACTAACACAAAGAACACTTAGATTTATAACAACAATTTGTGGATCACACAAAGTGTGGTACCATGTGGGAATTGAACCCACAACACTTGGCGCAGTGAAAAGCGGCGTAGCGACCGCTTAAACCACTAGAAATATGTTAAGTATAGGGCAATACTGTGTGTATGTAATTATTGTTTTTGTATAAATTATGGCACGGATATGTAAAATATCTTTATGCACGGCGTCATGTGGGCCCAATTGAAAACCAGCGTCAGACGCCTTGTCTGACACAATGCTGATTTGGGTAAATTACCTTTTTTTATGTACGATTACTTTATGTTGCCAAAATAAATATATTATCTTTCTTCTTCTTTCTTTCTTATAGATCTGGCAATCATCAATCAAACAATTACTCAAATATATAGGATTTATCCTATACGACTAAACGATAAAATATTTAATTTGTATTTTAATATATTATGCCTTAGGTTTTAGTGTTTAATAAGTACAATCGTAATTAAATTGACAAATGATAATGCAAACTTTCTGCACTTTCCTTTGACAAATTTAATTTAATTTAACTTCTCACATCCTAAATTCTTAGTTAAATCAACATTTATGGACAAAACGGATAAAATCCTAAATATGCCATCGCTCGGTTTCACAACTTGTGATTAGTATGGTTAAATATACTTTTAAGATTGTATAGTAATTCGGGAATACGTCAACAAGCTTCTTTTCAAAATTTTCATAATGTCATCATAGTTATTTTTTAAAGCTTTAACAGCATCGTAGTGGCGATACCACCTAGTCTGACTTAAACTTTTTAACGTAAATATCAGTTTAGTTTAACAATTCCTATCTATATGGGTTGAAGCAGAAAATAAAACATATATTTTCACACTTCTCAAAAAAGTTTACGATTTCGGTTCCAACCTTCACAGCTTCTTCACCAACTTGGTTAAGAGAATGCGCAGCAAATGGCACGTAATCCGCAGATTTATTTTTTTGTTCTAAAATTATTTCTACACCATTGTAACGACCCGCCATATTAGCAGCGTTGTTGTTTGACTGTCTCCCTTTTTTGTGCGGAAATCCCCTCTAATACCACCGACTGGAGGCATGTCGGACTCGAACCGACTAAAACCGCACGCCGCCTCGGGTAGCAGGAGCAGGGAACCAGGTGCACCCTCGAAAAGAAATCCCTGGAACCTCGACGTACCACGGGCCACCTAGGTTTTGTAGATGGCTCCCTCCTGAGCACGAACCTCGATGTTCTCTTGCTACATAAAAGCGCTTGCGCCTCCACCCCAGCCTGCTTCTGCTAGGGTGACAGGTGGCCTCATCTGCCAGCCCCAGGCTTGTGCTTGTGGAGGACGGAGATCGTTTTGTGAACACCGGCGCCTAAATCGTTTGCGGCACCGAGCCCATTCCCGGGCCTGGCGGACCAGAAGAGTTCTAAACCAGTCCCGGTCCCGCTCCGCCGTCTTCTGCACGAGCATAACTTGATCGCAGAAAGAGACTGCGGATTTCCACGAACTCTCGCTCCGTAACATGGCTGCAATCATGTTACTGAGTGAGAGAACCCCCACTGCGATGGCCGCCACGAGATCGCGCCTCGGCTCCCTCCATTCTGCCAGCGTGTGGAGCGCCGTGTCCACGGTCTGGCCATCGCAGGCACTTAGGCGTGGGCTCCTTACGAATTAGACACAGGTGATTGCCGAAGCATCCTTTTCCAGTGATCACCTGCGTCAGCCGGTATGAGAGGCTCCCGTGATGCCTCTCAAGCCAATCCTCCATAACGAGACTTACCACCGCAATAACAGCGTGCCCAGCGCTCGGTTGCCCAAGTCGTTCTTCCATCCCTCCACGATACCTGGCGGAGTTGGGATTTCTGATCTTCGATTTCTCGAATCTCAGGAGACTTTCCCAACTTCCGCACCTCCTTGAGACACTGATAAAGAGCCGCAAGGTCTCTTGCCTCCAGGTCCCATGGTGGAGCTCCGGCTAGGAGGCTTACCGCCTCAAAAGAGATCGTGCGGTACCCCTTTATGATACAGATGGCCAGCACTCGTTTCGGTCGTCGCAATATCGCGATAGTGCTGGCCATCAGGGCCTCCGCCCATACTGGGGCCCCATAAAGGGCAATGGACCGCACGACCGTTTGACTGTCCCCTACAGTTATCCAGTGGTAATCCATTTTTTTTTCAATAAGTCTTGTAAAACATTAAATAAATGTAAGCTAATATGACTACCAATTTTAATTAACGATATGCATCTATCGTACACTTTTCCCCGAAAACAGTTTCGAAGTACGATAGTTAACTGATCATTATCAGATAGATCTGGGACTGAGAACAGAATCGTAAAAAGGTAGTAGAGCCACGCTGATTTCAGTACGAACGGGCCGGCTCGACCGGGGCGGTACTTCCCTCGCACAGAAAATCAACGTAAAATGACAGCGTTCGTGCTGTCGTGTTTAGTTGGTGAGTGCGAGACCGGAGGCCCAAATAGTCTAGTCAACAAGTTCCGTACTTGTTGACTAGACCTTGTTGACTAGACTAAAAGATGCAGAAGCATCACTAGGCCGCCATGGTGTGGGTCGCCATGCTACATTGTCTGCATTCGCAATGAATATGGTAACCACCACTCTTGGATTTTGCTTATGCTTTCCATCAGGCCGAGTAGAGTCATTTTGGCGGGCCATACATAAAAAAAATAAAAAAAGTTATAAGCTGCGGGAATTCCCCCGTATTATAGACTCACTCACTTTTTTTTTTGTTTTTAGCCTGGCCTGGTAGCAAAATATATGAGCCAAATATGCTTACTCACTCCCGAACGAAAAAATACTTGATGTGGGTATAATTAGTAGAACATAGTTATTATCACATGGTATTTAGAAATACTTTAAGTATTAACGTTAATCACATAAGAGGGATAAAAACTACGTTACATTATTTAATATGTGAGCAAAGTCGTTATTAAAATATTAAATCGTAACGTGTAAAATTGTTTATGCAGTATCTACAACTCTAGAAAATTAAGAAAACATACTATCGTCCGTAAATTATCGATGGGGAAATCCCCGTTCCATTTGACACGCATTATCGTCTTCTATTTACTTTAACTTTACTTAGCTGGGGGCCCCTGGAATCCCCGGGGCCCTGGGCTTAAGCCCAAAAAGCCATATGGTAGATCCGGCCCTGATTGCACTTACATATTTATAATTACACATGGAGTTTCATAGATCTGTCTCAATTACTCTCAATAAGTATACTGTATACTTAATGTTAGTAATAATCTCTCTGACAAAAAAAACTCTGTGATAGCTTTCACGATCAAACTGCTAAACTAATTATAATAAATTAAGCTATTGTAATAAACAGGAAGTTAGAGAAAGACGTAGAGTATTCTGTGTGCCGAAAAATCCCGAAAGGTGTCAAAATAAGATATGAAATCTATGTTAGATCCATACCTAATACTGATACGCGGGCAAACGAGCAGACGCATCGCCTGATGGTAAGCGATTACCGCCGCCCATGGATATCTGCAACATCAGAGGCGTCACAAGTGCGTTGCCGGATGGGGGGGGGAGATAGGGGGAGGGGTTTGGTATGGGCCTCCGGTATCCTCACTCACTTGGTGAAACACAGCGCAAGCGCTATTTCACACCGGTTTTCTGTGAGGCCGTGGTATCACTCCGGTGCGAATATCGAAGCGTGGCTCTCCCGCGGATATATATAATTTGTCATATTTTTAAAGGATGTGTTGTATTTGAATAAAGAAAACTTGGGGAAGGCTACTTTTCGTTGCGTAAACCACTTTTAAATTTTAATGGCTATGTATGTAGATGACATTCATCAGTAATAAGTCCTAAGTATAAAAATAAGAGGGTAGGTCTGTGTGATTAAATGGATTTCCTTTCTAGGGTCCTGGTTCTCTGAGTTCTCTGACTACTAGTACCTACCCGAGACGGTGCGGGTTCGAGTCCAACAAAACCGCCAGTGGGTGGTACCCGGGGGGATTGCCGCACATACAAAAAAGGTAGTAGGTATGTTTGAGCGCTGCGCTTAGGTGGACCTGGCTTCGACTACCGGTGCTTTAAACCCACTAGAGATAGAGAATAGTGACCAGAAATAAAGTTGAACTTTATAAAATTAAGTAAATTAAATTAAAAATAAAGTACCGTACCGTAGGTACAGGCCGAATAGAAACATACTCTCGCCAAAAAGTCATAGTAAAAGCTGGTGAGGTATAAACATCTGACGGAAACTAGTCACAACCTGTTTAAAGTTAATTCGTCAGTTACGATGACCATTATCCTCAATCTTAATAGTTCCTGAGTAATTTAGGATCTTCAGAGAAACTTTGACATCCGAGATATTAAGACTACGTCATTTTAATAAGATGAAAGGAAATAGCTCGTTTTATTAATAGTAGATTTTATTATCATTATTTTATAAGGTAGTATTATGCAACACAATTTGAAGGTATGTACTTAACTTCAAACTTCCTAAATAACGTTTAAATGTGATTTCATATGTTTTCTAACGATTTCACTGTTCACTTAAAGCAATAAATAAAATACCTACATGCATGTGTCTTCTCTACATACTTAGTATAAAATAATTCGCTTCCACTGTCTGTTCACTTAAATCGTTTCAACTCCTCAAAGCATTTCAATGCAGTTCGAGCCGGGTCGCTAGTATAAATAATTATGTAGGTGCGATGCGACTGCAAAAATACGTTAGGCTAAGGGCAGTTTAAAGTCGCAAATTTAAATATTTTGATCTACATAACGATAACAGTGATAGTAGTTACGTCACTATCAACTTGAGTCGCAAATATATATCTTAATACTAATCAAGATAGTCAATTAGGAATTTATTATTTCTGATAAATTTAGAAAATATTTAAAAACTAATATTGATTGCTGTTACGTTGCCTCTACTATCTCACCGTCGATATAGTAGGTGCCTATGCATCTCAATCGAGGGCCAATTTTCTTAAATTTTTACGACACGATATAAAATTTAAATGGAAATTAGTTAAAAACAGTAAAACCCTAAAGCAAAAGGTAATAAGTGTCTTAAACGGGAATTAAAACTGTTATGACCAAATAACTTGGTTCTTAGTCCAGATGCATGCATAAAGTGGCATAGCCTAGATCTCAAAAAGTACCGTTCCTGACTGAAACTTTTTTTTTTTTTTTTTTTTGTTTTTCTGCTTCATGGCAATCTGTTTTCCAACAATAAGCCACTTCTCTGTTTGATTACTCAGTTTATGATTTCCTCAAGAGCCATACTTGTATGAAAATTTATTTCACACGACTCTCCTGATGTCAAGTGGTAAATCTCTTATGTAGGCTCGGTATGTCACTTCTCTTTAGCCGGGTATGCTGCAGAGCGCCTTCTCCACTCAGAGCGTGTGCCAGTTTGTTTACGTGGACGGTCAGTTTCTTATCAGACTGAAACTCTAAATAACTTTATCAGAGGGGGAAGAAGCAAGTAAATTGCCAATATTACCTCGCCTTAACTCTACAAGGGAACTTTATAGCACCAACCAGATCTTGGGACAGATTGGGTCACTGACGCAGGTTCGACTTGTTATTGGATTAACCGTTTATCAGGCGTTGATTATTTGAAGTCGCTTTGTAATATATTATGTTCGAGTTGTTTCTGTTTGATTAAAAAAGAATCCTATTTATTTTTCTGAAGGTACTCCTGAAGACTACAAGTTGTGCGGTTCTTATTGAAAATTGGTTGAATAATTAAGGCGTTTGTGTGCAAAAATTAAATGATGTGGCAGTAGTGTTTGAGTTCTGGTATTTAAGAGTTTGAACCCTATTCAGTACCTACTCAATGGGAAATCACTCCTGATCCTCACATAAACGTATACATTATTATGATGAACTAAGATGGATGCTAGTAAAAAGCAAATTGAGACGCCAGCATTATTTTAAAAAACCTTACAATTAGCAAACACTTATTACGCTTTCATCACCACTGTATTGGTTTTGCCTTTCTAGCTACATTCCGGCCATCAGAATACACCTGCATTTAGAAACTAGACTACTGTGCATTAGTTATTTCAATAAAAATTGCGTACCTAAAAGTCAATGCAACGCATATTAAACTTTGAAATTGATTAAATGTTGCCAAAATCAATAATTGTAATAAAAACAACACCTACAAAACTCAACAACGACACATTTTTGTACTGTTGTGAAGTAAACACAGTAGTAATAAAAATCTATCGTTAATAGATAAAATCGTGACTGAATTTTTGTAAATGCATCGCATGCTCGATTTCATTAACTTACGTTGAATTGGTTTCACATTTCACATTAATTTCTTGATTTGCATAAATTCAAAGTATGTGTTGTAACTTCCTGAGTGTTATTCTGATCATTAATTTGTACTTTTGTTGGTAATTATCACTCTTTGTAGGATGTCAGGGGTAATAGCTCTTGTCCTGTTTAGTTTTAACACGTTTTAAATAGTTTCACTTGTAATTAACTAAGTGACGATGTAAACAAATATTAGAGGACAATAATTACTACGTTCTTATATATATACTAGTTTTTGCTCGCGGCTCCGCCCTGGTGTATGTGTGTTATCGCGGCAAATAGTAGTCTATGTGTTATTCTGATGTATATTACTGTAAAGTTTCATCCAAATCCGTTCAGTAGTTTTTGCGTGAAAGAGTAACAGACATCCATCCATACTTACAAACTTTTATAATATTAGTAGGATGTAGTTTACATGTCAACACGATAATCATTAATCTTGACGTCAAGATTATGTGAAAAAATTCTAGGAATTTACACCTCGAATTAAGATTCATGAAATTTGTTTTAACGAATTCAGGAGATTCAATAGCTTAGTACCTAATTAATTTAACGTAGATCTTTTTGTTTCAAGTTTTCCGTCTCTTTGCAGTGATGTAGTTATGCGTAGTTTTCTATTTTTTTTAAAGGTATAAGGGGGCAAACAAGCAGACGTATCACCTGATGCTAAGCGATTACCGCCACCCATGGACACCCACAACACCAGAGGCGTCACAAGTGTGTTGCTATTGCTATTGCTATTTTTTTTTTTTTAAATTACATTTGTAACCAGTCTTATTCATTATCCGTTCGACAATTCTCGAGGGGATAATTAAGATTAATTGTTTGTGGGTAAGCGCCTGCGACTATGGCAGCATTCGAACGGTTCCTGCAACTCGCAATTAAAGTTCTGACATTTACACAACATATCCGTTATTACAATAACTTATTTTACAGGGCTCAAAAGGCTTTCGAAATTACCAGAAACTTTCACTAAAAGCAAAATTAAATCTTACCAAAGATCTGATTAAGCCTACGCATCATATTGAACACAGATAACCGTGGGAGAGCCACGCTTAGGCATGAATGGGCCGGCTCGACCGGAGTGATACCACGGCCTCACAGAAAACCGGTGTGAAATAGTGCTTGCGCTGTGTTTCACCGAGTGAGTGAGGATACCGGAGGCCCATACCCCAACCCCTCCCCCTATCCCCCCACCCCATCCCCCAAAGGCCGGTAACGCACTTGTGACGCCTCTGGTGTTGCGGGTGTCCATGGGCGGCGGTAATCGCTTACCATCAGGCGATACGTCTGCTCGTTTGCCGGTCTATTCCATAAAAAAAAAAAAAAAAAAAAGATATTTGAATTTAACTTTCAGTAAGGTATATAACTTTCCTTCATAAAATTTAATATTCAACACAAGATAATCTTAGATTCTTTCGCCGGTCTAGACTGCTGATAAATATACTGATTACACATATATCTACATGTCTTTATTTCTAAATACTAACACATATTTTATAGATAAATCACACACACCCAGGCAGAATAAATTATCGTGCTTATTACCTTCACACTTTATGGTCCCGATTGGGAATCGAACCTTCTTACTTCGCAGTCAGGAGGACTAATCACAAGACAGGCCCGTCAAAATTATAGATATTTAGGAATATAAAAGTAGAAAAAACAAATGTTTTAACAGTGTCAACTGTGATGTGTGTTAAGAATGGTATTTCATTGTGATACGTCTAACGTTTCCCTTAATTCGTTACTTTAAAAAAATACTACTGTAGTCTATAAGAGTGTTGTTTATAGTTAAGTACTTAAGTAGGTACTTAGAATTACTTATCTATATATATAAAAGAGTAAGGTGACTGACTGACTGACTGACTGACATACCCAGAGATCAACACACAGCCCAAACCGCTGAAGCTAGAATCCTGAAATTTTGCATGTAGGTTCTTTATATAACGTAAGTGAGCACTAAGAAAGGGTTTTCGAAATTCCACCCCTAAGGGGGTAAATCAGGGAATGAAAGTCTGCGTGAGCGAAGCCGCGTGTAAAAGCTAGTCTATCTTATATATTATATATATAAAAGAGTAAGGTGAATGACTGACATACCCAGAGATCAACGCACAGCCCAAACCGCTGAAGCTAGAATCCTGAAATTTTGCATGTAGGTTCTTTATATAACGTAAGTGAGCACTAAGAAAGGAATTTTTGAAATTCCATCCCTAAGGGGGTAAATCAGGGGATGAAAGTCTGCGTGAGCGAAGCCGCGTGTAAAAGCTAGTTTCTCATAAAAACAAAGTAATTTATACTGTACAAAGTCTAAAAAATATTAATCAAAGACATGATCACCATGAGACGTCCATTTTATGATCGTTATTTTAAAGTTATTACATATTTTATTGCATTAAAGTGATTTAAAATTAAATTCACTTATGTTCATTGATATCGTATGACATTTAATTCACTAACCTCATCAACAGCCTTTTGCCGTATGGTGACCTGATTAAGAACATAGAATGGTACCTCTATTCATCTCGTGGTGTCGTAAGAGGCGACTAAGGGTAGGATACCCTGGGAGAGCCACGCTTCGGCATGAATGGGCCGGCTCGACCGTGGTGATACCGCCTCACAGAAAACCGGTGTGAAACAGCGCTTGCGCTGTGTTTCCCAAGTGAGTGAGTTTCCGGAGGCCCATACCCCAACTCCTCCGCTAACCCCCATCTCCAAAAGGCCAGCAACACACTTGTGACGCCTCTGGTGTTGTGGGTGTCCATGGGTGGCGGTAATCGCTTAGCATCAGGTGATCCGTCTGCTTGTTTGCCCCCTTATACCTTTAAAAAAAATAGAAAACTACGCATAACTACATCACTGCAAAGAGACGGAAAACTTGAAACAAACCCTATACCATGGCAAAAAAATACAGGTATGGCATTCCGAGATACATAGAGGACGAGATGACGTCATCATCACTATCGCTGGTTCAGTGTTACCAGTAGTGTGAAATAATACTCCCCAACCACCATTATTCCCTTTGTGAATTCGATAGAACAATAAAGTTTTACGTTATCATATATTTAAATTCAAATATTTTGTTTGATTATGTACACAAAACAACAATTCAAATGCATTTTACATTTTTTTAAATAGAATGGTGACTGAAAATGTTTCCATCATTTCATATTATGTTGCTATAAAGTGGTAACTGGAACGTGACGTCACCATAGGTAGCTTTCGAAAGTCATACCTGTATTGTTATACCATGCCCTATACCAACCCGTCTGGCCAGCGTGGTTTAGTACTTTAGTAGACCAAATTCTTCTTTCTAAGGAGAGACCTATGTCCAGCAGTGAACTGTTAAAGGCTGTTGGCGATTGATGATGAACTCCGGCAACCTCACTTACTTTTTGAAGAGCAAAAAAAGAATTGCTTGACACCGTGGTATAACCGCATCTGTACTGATTACCAATGTATGGCAATTTGTATCTACGCGTCTATATTTTCAGGATGTCCGTCTTATTTTAGATCCGAGATTTGGCCTTCATCAAGTGAGTGAAGCAAGCTTCCGCGTCGGCTTACCAAAATCAGCTTAATATCCGTTGCCGGATAAATAATTGTCTTTCTAATGCGGTATGACCTTCGATCATCGAAGGGTATCGGAGAGTCATCTGTTACTAGTCACTGATGATTGAAGGTTGCGCCATCTATAGTGTAAGTTATTTGTGAAGAGTCCTGAGGAATATGTGGAGGAACGGGTGTCATGTCCCTCCAATACAAAAGGGAGGATCCTTCGACAAGGCTAGGTCATAATCCCTGCCGAGCTGCGCGGCCCGATGGTTTATTTATGAATTTGTGCTGTATACTTATCGACGCGAGAATTTCTATTTCGCGATACAGGATTATTATTTACTCCGTAGTTCGTTATTCCGTAGTTTAGTGTGTCTCGTTAGGTGGTGCTGCCGCTGTAATATATTATTGTCGTGCTTTATGTGGAAGTCGCCATAAGTACAACAAAGAAGCTAATTGCTGGCGAAACTGCGGACATCGGCTAGGATAGTAAACTAAAACCTCCTAAGGACGGGTCTATGTCCAGCAGTGGACTATTAAAGGTTGTTGTTGATAGTATATTATTATAGTGATAATTGACGATCACGGCTATGGCGTTTAGCTCAAAATTCGCAAGTTGTAAATGACCAATAAAGCATTCAAATATACTTTCTTGCAATATGTTGGCAATAGAAAGTATATTACTGGCCAGCTACATTCACCGATCTCTTTTGTCAAATACATTGGAAACATTGTATTATAATAACGATGACCAACGTTTCTAAAGTCGATCTACCTACCGCATAGTAGATAGATGAGTCCGTCAATTAGTTTGTCCTTTTGAAGGTTGATGATTTTATATAGAGTCCTAGGTCAGTAATAGACTATAGGCCCGTGTCGAAAATTGATGGGTCATGTGAACCACCAGGAGACCTTTTTAGTAAGAAACCGGGGCATAAAACAATAAAATTCAGCACTATGCCGTCACTTGTAAGCTGTCCAACTGAGTACTAGTGAAGGGCAGGGGGTAGCAACCCTCCATTTTTCTCCCTTGTTAAATGATTTTTGTACGGCGTTGTGAAATAATGGATTAGAAGAGGTATTGAAATTGTATGGAACCGATGCCGTACAAAAATACTGCGCCACAAAGTTGGTCTTTTTTTATTTCCCAACCATTCTCTCGGTCAATTTGGTCATTTGATTTTGTACGGCATCGGTTCCATACAATTTCAATACCTCTTCTAATCCATTATTCCACAACACCGTACAAAAATCATTTAACAAGGGAGAAAAATGGAGGGTTGCTACCCCCTGCCCTTCACTGGTATTCAGTTGGACAGCTTACAAGTGACGGCATAGTGCTGAATTTTATTGTTTTATGCCCCGGTTTCTTTCTAAAAAGTATCCAATCTATTTAACATTAAAATATGTATAACGCTTTCTAAAATTTATTGTGTTAATTCAAAATTGTGATTGCTTTCTTACAGATATTATTCACGAACATGACATTACAGAGATGGGCAGTTAGTTCCGGGTTGCAACCTTTAGCGTCCTTGAGAGGAACTTGTTTATTACTTTAGTCGGGTTTTTAATGTCAAGACAAGGTATAACTTAAACTATAAATTCGCTGAGAATTTTCGAACGGCTAATAGCGTATCTAGCCCTTAAAACGCCCATGTGCAATCCTTACTCTAGCGCCCTTTAATAAACGTAGCGTTCTTCAGTACGGACGCCCCTACGAACGCTGCATGTCACTCTGGACAGAGATGTGTTTCATCCAACCATTGGCACTATGTACTACGTAAGTGCATAAATATTTGTAATGACAACACTAGGTAATATACGCAATGCACGAATTAATTGTAGGTACATATGTGCAAAAAGAAAACGTCTAGTCATTCAGCTCAGTGACTTAAAAAACTACGCATATCATACATTATGGGTTTCAACTTAAACTATGTATATTATCTAGTAGACAACGTAACAAAAATGCGAATTATTGTGAATGCATCGTCATCTTATTCCGGATGTCGATCTGTGACCATAATGTCTGCTGTGATATTATACTTCTGTAATTTCACACTAATATTGCCAGTATTGTTGGGTAATTTTCCCCTGCTTAGGACACACACATACTGTATATTTAACATTGGACTACATTATTTTTATATGGGAATATTAATATCTTCACGCATATCACAGACGGCCGTCTGATATCAAACTAGGCAAAGCCTGTACCTACTATGGTAACCAGACTTTTAAGAAACATCACTATATATTTCTAAACTACATATTATTATAATATATAAATTATACCCAGACCAAGAACAAATGATCGCGTTTATCACACAAACATTTATCCTGGTTGGGAATTGAAAAAAGGCGTTAGAGAGCCATAGCCATGCTACAGCAGAATGGGCCGGCTTGGATCGGAGTTACACAGAAAATTTATCAATAGCAATTCTTCTGTTGCTTTTCAACGAATGAGTTTACCGGGGAAATAAGCAGCTACCTGCCACCCTTAATTTTGAAATTCATTTTCAACAAAAGACGCCTTTATCAATGAGTAATGTTTTGAATGATGATGAAACGATTGAAGATTGAATTGTAAATTAGAACACTTTATAATATTGATATATGTTTGTTATAACTTTGTGAAGCACCTTAATCCGAAGCAGTTATCCGCGTCACTCCTCGATAAAGGCACCTTGTGGGGCCCACATTATCTCTGGCATTTCCGAAATACACCAACATGATTACCACCAAAGGAACATATCAGTCATTCTTCTAATTTTTTTTTTTTAATTTAAGACCTGCTTATTTCGCACGTCAAGGTAATTTCAAAGAATGAAGCTCAAAGTATATCCTTAAAAGCGTCTTTAACTATTTTTTGGCAAGATAAGTAATTTCAAATAATACAATAAAACAAATAACCTTTGAGAGAGAAAACACAATTATCTACATCATATTTTAACACTGTTTATTACAGTATTATCCGACGAGGAGTTCTCAGACAAATTTAAATAAACCTGAAACGAACTTAACAACTAAATTAAACATGATAACGATCAAATAATTTTCACCTTTGTGTCACAAGCTTTTTAAAATTTGCTTTTCAGGCATTACCATAATTTGTATAGCAGCACCAAAGTCGAAATCTTAATGCATCTCCAAATTGGCTTGAGCACCAAGTAAAAGGGTCAAAAACTGGTTTCTTGACCGGGTACCTGACGACATCTGAACTCAAAGCGTACCGAACGATTTATGGTATGGATACTTTTACATTTTCGCGTTCTTATGTGATAACGACAAAGTGACATAACGCATAATATTGGGCCATTTAACAAGAACTTGAATTGTTGTGTCAATTACGTTGCAAATGTTACGCTGTTTCATAAATTTAATATACTTCATCTTAAGTTTTGCTTTTCGTTTTTAAGTTGCGACAGTGATGCATTATTTAAAATGAACTAGCTAGTGCCTGTTGGCCTACTATTGCCTTTTCAATCACTTCTTGAATGTTTTATTTCATTTTTTTTTTTTATTATTATTATTGTTATTGAGCCTATAAAAGCTCACCATAGCAGAGTAGTTAGGTACAGCTATCTACTTTTATCACAAGGAAAACTAACTATGATCTTGGAAATTGTGAATTATTTAATCTATTTCTGTAGGCTGCGTCATTATTCAAAGACAGAAATATTAGATGATGTTACGTGTAAGGGTTCGAATAATTTGAAAATAAGCCTTCTGACGATAAAAGATAATTTATTATAAAACTCTTAAAACCTTTAAATAATACAGATACAGAATTATTGTTCGTCAACTGATCAAATAACTACTCCGAACGGACTGATGACACGTATTTACAGAAAATTTAACCATTAATAAGCAATAATTTATTTTGTTGCTTTTCACCGACTGAATATTGTTATAGTCGTTCAAGCTCAGTCTTCCCTTGCGTTGAAAGTAAGCGGACTCAGAGGCCGGCAACATATTTTTGATTCTGGAATTACTACTACCCTCGCACAGAAAATCAACGTAAAATGACAGTGTTCGTGCTGTCGTGTTTCGTTGGTGAGTGCGAGACCGGAGGCCCAATGATGAAGAAGCATCACTAGGCCTCCATGGTGTGGGTCACCATGCTGCATTGTTGCATTGTCTGCATTCGCAATGAGTATGGTGACCACCACTCTTGGATTCTACTTATGCTTTCCATCAGGCAGAGTAGTCATTTTGGCAGGTCCAAACATAAAAAAAAAACTAAAATCTTGCGTTACAAGTTTCTTATGGTATAGTGAGTATCAGTATGGTGACGAATGTCACCACCCTTATTTATCCCGTGGGTGTCGAGAGACGACTAAGGGAGCAAACCCGGCAGATAAGCGCTCCGCAAAGAATAGGAACACTTGAATCAAACCCTATACCAACCCGTCTGGCCAGCGTATAGTAGGTCAAACCTCCTTGCTAAGGAGAAGCCTATGTTCAACAGTGGACTAGTATGCGAGCAGACGGGTCACCCAATGGTAAGCCTTCGCAGTCACCTTTTTAGAGTGGAAGACATACGCTCTCGAACGCAACGTTTCGGTTCTTCTTTCTTGTGTCGAGCGATCAAAACATGGAACTCACTAATACCGCACGTGTTCCCTTCCCATTATGATCCCGGGTCCTAAAAGCATCTCACTAGGCCGCCATTGTGTGGGTCACTATGTTGCTCTGTCCACGTTCACAATGAGGATAGTGACCACCACTTTTGGATTCTACTTATGCTTTCCATCAGGCAGAGTAGAGTCATTTTGGTAGATTGAATTAAAAAAAAAAAGTTACTGCCGCGTCTCAAGGGCACCAGAGACTCAATATACACATATGTGATGTAACCCTATAAATGAACTAGAATTAAGAGTGGCTGAACACCGGTTTTCGGCCCACATGCCAAAGGCATTCTCACGGTTGAAAATCGTCACTGTTTTGCCTTGCCTATCTGATAAAAGTTTGCGAAATTGAGAAAAGTAATTCATAATATATAAAATTAAAGGAAAAGAGATCTTATTTGTCAATGTTGCTACATATTTCAAGGCGCAATTTTGTCTGTTGTGACCTGCTTAAATGAACCAAAGTTGTCAATCAAGCTAAGGTAAGACTTAATAGGCAGATATAGTAGAGTATTGAAAATTTCCAGTATTACACATTCTTGAAATTCTTTTAGGCTTTGAGTGAGATCAGTGTATTAATGGAGATATATTTACATTGCCAATATGTATTTATCACTCAGTGCATACATTATTGACAGAAAGCAGAATTAAACAGGTTATTGACATCTTCTGCAAACTGTACATTTTGTAGTGACAATCATAATTAGCAGCTTTTAGTAGTCTATAGGCTAGAGATCGTCATTTTCTTACCGTGGGAGTGCCACGCTTCGGCATGAATGGGCTGGCTCGACCGGAGTGATACCACGGCCTCACAGAAAACCGGTGTGATATAGCGTTTGCGCTGTGTTTCACCGAGTGAGTGAGGATACCGGAGGCACATACTCTAACTAACCCATCCCCCCATCCCTCAAAGGCCGGCAACGCACTTGTGACGCCTCTGGTGTTGCGGGTGTCCATGGGCGGCGGTAATCGCTTACCATCAGGTGATACGTCTGCTCTCTATACTTAATATTATAAAGCTGAAAAGTATGTTTGTTTCTTTGTTTGAACGCGCTAATCTCAGAAACAGCTGGTCCGATTTGAAAAATAATTTCAGTGTTGGATAGTACATTTATCGAGGAAGGCTATATATCATCACGCTAAGACCAATAGGAGCGGAGCACCAATGAAGAATGTTACAAAAACGGGGGAAAATTTTTACGCTACGGGCAATAGGAGACGTAAACGACGTTGCGTGAGTCAGCTAGTATTCCATAAATAAAAAGAGTACCTCATAATAATCTGAGGACAGAACGTTTTGGCCCACAATACCACGTTTGGCAGACGGTTTGTATAAGATTTCTTTCAAGCTTTTCTTCTCGTTGCAATTCTATTTCATTGTTCATTCATGTGTAGTTGGCTCCCTTAATTTGAACTTACGGGACGGGATGAATGTGGCTGGTCACCTAGGGTTGCCAGATGGCCGGGAAATCCGGGATTGTCCCGGAATTTTGAGTCTTGTCCCGTGTCCAGTAACTAAACCATAATGTCCCGGATTTTGTTTTTTTTGGATTGGTTTCGGCGTATGGAAAAATGTATCGCAGCCGGCGGAAATTATTTTGAAAAAATTTGAAGTTCAGGTGCCAAATCTCAAAACCTTCCTAGTGACCTGCGTATCTCTGCGCCGCCGCGCCGTATAGCATAATAGCTACCTATTAAAATATTTTAAAGTTCACAATAAAACATTTTTTAAGAAAATTATTTTCTTCTTTTAAGTACAGATGTAGAGCAGGATTTACTAAAACACAAATGAACTGTGGGAAACTGCTAGTTAATAAATAATAAAAGATAATAAAGTAATATATTTTATTTATAATTTGAAGCTGTTAATTTAATAAATGACTGTTTGTTATTAATGCTTATGACATACTTAATTGTATTTAAACTTATACATGACAAAAACATGCAGCCGAATTGAAAACCTCCTTCTTTTTTGAAGTCGTATGAAATTAAACATGGGGACCTTTGAAATAAATCACAATTGCAGAACTATTTAAAATGAAATACCTAGTATTTAACAGAATTTGTTAGTTTCGCGTACAATTGCCAAACAGTTTCATTTCTTCGGCCCCCCGTGCCAGCCGTTCATTGCAGGTTATAAAGCGCAGAGAAAGCACAGCGTACGAACAGTCGCGCGCGTCCCCTACACAATTCGTTTGTGTTCCGCCTATTCGCGCCCTTTTTGACGTGAAGACATTTGGTGTTGCTATATATACGGATAATTATTATTTTTTCTATATCTTTAACACAATGGAAATGAGGTAAATATTTTTTTTTTATTTATTACTGTTATAATTTATAACGTTGCTTTTGTCAAAAAAAAATCATTTTATAGAATTATGCAGTTTTGGGGGTTTTAGGTTTTAGGTATTGGTCGAATTTATTTGCCCGAAGTCGAATTAATAAAATTTTGATGTAGGTATAAGTGATAGTAATCAGATATGAGAAATCGTTCACTTTCTAGTGGTAATAGCGGTTGGTAGGTACTTATGCGTAGAGCTAAACGTTCGGTAGTGCAGCTATAGTTCAAGCAAGACAGCAATTGCTATAGGTAAATCGTTATATTTTCTCGTTAAACGTCACAGTCGGTGATCAGTAAATTGCGCATACGCTTAAGCAAACTAGAAGCTATTAAAACTTTGGTTAAATGGACATCATTTTAAGCTACTCAATTGACAGTTCCACCAACGAGTTGAATGTTAAACAAGATCCTGTTAATTTCGAAAAATGTTATACGGAATTGACAAATGAAGTTATAATTTCCGAATGGTGAAATAAATTACTTAAAAGTTATCAATTCATTGAACCTCTCTTATTTAAAGTTCAAAATTGAAAGCGCATCTAGGTAATGGAACTTGACTTTTCAGTTTGTGTAAATCCATCAAACAACGTAAATAATCTGCTAAACACTAAATACCGACTAATTTCGTATTTTTCGATTTCGTAAGATACAAGGAACAAGTACGCAGAAACAGTAAGAAATGAAAGTTGCATTGTAGATAGGTAATTTTGATAATGTTTAGAAACATCTTTGTATGATGATGTAGGTAGGTACTCCTAACCTATTTTGCCCACGGCGGCTAGTTCAACGAAGACCAGATAACTACATAGAAGATGTTACAGTGTACAAATGTGTGCGCAATAACGCAGGTGCATTTTCCTTTCCCACACTCTCATGCCCGATAGGACGGTTATCCAACACCACCGGCGGAGTTCAGGTTCAACGTCTTGACGAGCTCTCCGAAGCACGGAGTTAAGACCCAAACTTCCAAACTCCGGAATGTTATTAAGTATTTCTTTAATCAGGAAAACTCAATAAGTCTTTGGCCAGACGCGGAAATCAAACCCAAAACCTCTCGATCAGCAGTCGTATACACCAATCGCTAGACCAACATGGCTGCATCACTCGTTCTAAATGCTAAATACTGGAACACTCAAATTAATGCAAATTAATTTACTCACATAACCGAATTCTTAAATTAAACGGTAAATAAAACCGCATGGACAACTCGGATTCAAACTAATCGATGCAACGAATCAAACAAAACGATATTATCTACGACGACGACGCGGCGCACCGTTACTAATTTATATTATTCAACAACGTGACGACCCACACGTAACGGTAGCAGAATCGATCGATTAGCGTCGATTATTACTTATTTTTTGGATAATCTGTGTGCAATAACCACGTAGTGTAACCAACCAGTATTTACATCTCTAGTTATGAAATAAAAGAAACTGTAACGATTCCCAATTTTCCAGCTTATAAGGTTTCTAATTTTGTTGCTAATTATGTTCGGACATCACCATCTTTCGGTCCATAAGGACAATATCAATTTCAATACGTCTTTAGTTTGCCTAAACATCTATATAATAATATTTAGAGTTCTGACACTTAGTTCAAGCAGAACGAAACTAGTCTTATTATAATTTAATTGCCAAAGTTAAATTTGACTGCACGGTTGGCCTGGTGGCTTAAGCGGTCGCCTCGCCCCGCTTCCTACTGCGCCAAGTACTGTGGGTTCAAATCCCAAAGGGGGCAAAACTTTGTGTGATTCACAAATTGTCTGGGTGTTCTTTGTGTCCGTTTCATGTAGGTTTGTAAAGTCCCTCGCGACACAGGATGTATATTCCTAATGCGGGAGTTGTCTTTAGAAAAAAAAAAAAGCAAATAAATTGCATTCTTAATTTCAGAACAAATGGATTGATTTCAATTCAAAAGACAAGACTTCGTGTTCGTTTTCTTAGTTATTTAAACGATTCAGTATTCATCGACGAAATTATCACCTAAAAAAAACCATCACGCAGAGTAGCTATTTTGGTATTTAATATGTAATATATGCTGAGTATCTATACTATTAATATTATAAAGCTGAAGAGTTTGTTTGAACGCGCTAATCTCAGGAACCGCTGGTCCAATTTGAAAAATTCTTTCAGTGTTGGATAGTACATTTATCGAAGAAGGCTATCATCACGCTAAGACCAATAGGAGCGGAGCACCAATGAAGAATGTTACAAAAACGGGAGTTTTTTTTTACGCTTCGGCCACGGGCAATTGGAGACACAAACGACGTTGTGTGGGTCAGCTAGTATTTGATAAAGTAAAAAATAAGATATCAACCTGAGAAACTAAGACCTGCCCAAATCCAAAGTTCTTAAATCACTGGTCCTCGATCTGTAGGCTGCCGCTTGTATACCTAAAGAAATAAAGATAAATATTGCTCTTGCAATAAACATTTAAATCGTTCGACAACAAGGAAAAGAATATTCTGCGTATGAGACTTGAAAAAAGAAAAAAATAAGAATCAGTAGAATTATTTGGAAAGGTTTTGTTTGAGTCGCAAATACTTTCCGTTAGAGTTTAGATGCTTTGTGTTTTGACAATTTCTAATATTTTCAAAAGTGAACAAGGTTAAATGATAGGATTTCATCTGTGAGGTATCTGATATTCAATCTAAGTCGTAGGCCTGCATTTATGACAGTGTCTGGAGAATTAGAAAATATCTAGTTTTCTTATGCTCTATCGACATCATAAGACCGGCGAATACAATAGATATATCTACCTAGTTTATTTCTTTCTGCGTAAACCCACTAAAGAAATCGTTTTGGTTTAGTTTTTACACACATTTTAAATTAAAAGAGTAATGTACCTACGTAGGTATCCTACTATGTAAATATCATTGTGATCTGATAACTGAATAGTGAGTAGTTTGAGATAGAGTTGATATTACGTGAGTTGAATTTCATTTTCATAATTTGGTGCAAAATTATAAAAGTGCAAGTCAGCTTTAACTTTTACAACCATAACTGTCTGTAAACTTGCAAACATTGGCCCGTTTTTTTAAAAAACGAAGACTCTTTACACAAATAAATTTTCAAAGCACAACCACCTCTTTAAATGACTTTCAAATATTTCAAATACAGATGTAGGCGTGAAATACGGTATTCATCTCAAAATGACTTATACATTATTGCATTTCATCCTTTTTAGTGGTCATTCACCTTTCGAGAGTTAATATCTTTAAAAACCTTAAAAGTTTTCAAATAATAAATTATACTTACCAGTGACAGATTCCATAAAAATACCGATAAAGGGACGCCACAACTACACGGGCACTGGTGTTTAAATTTATACATGCGTACATAATAGGATGGCATTAGATATAGGGAATTAAAGTTTAGTAAGGCTTTATTTATTGTTATTATTCACATTGACAGGATCAGATTAAGCTTAGGTAAGATTAAGCTAAGATTAATTCTTGTGTTGGTAGCGAGTTTAGTGCCAGTTTTACTGGCAGTGATCTTGTGTTTTTTTTGTTGAAACTATTGAGGTGTTTAATAGATCAATGATTGACACAGTAAAGCAAGTAGAAAGAGTCAGACCAGAGTCTTGATTAAATTATTAAGACGGATCGAAATAGAATATCGAATAGAATAAAGTAGAATGTGTAAGAAATAAAACTTTCATATCATTAAATAACTAATACAGATAAAATAAATCATAAACACCCGTAGCTGTTAGGTAATTAATTAATTAAATACACACATCAAAAGTGTCTAGGGATCAAGCATTTTTATGCGGATTTCTTGAGATTGAGATGTGACTTTGGCCCTGGCCTGCTCAGTCGCCAGACTTGAACCCGATTGAGCATGCATGGGATATGCTACAGAGAAGAGCTCTGCCGAATATGGAGGGTATCCAGTCGCAAGAAGACCTTTTTTTGTTGTTGCAACGAACATGGGCGGCCATTCCACAGCGTGATTTGGATGAACTCATTTTGAGTATGCCAAACCGATTCTCGTGTTGTTAGTGTTCGCGGTAGAAACACGGATTATTAATTGTTTAAGTTACCTAATAAAATTTTAAAGAAAACTGTTATTTCAGTCTTTTTTTCGAACTTTAATGTTAGTGGTTCAAATGTCAAAAATCCTTTTATTAGGAAAATGGCAAATTTCTTTATTAATGCAAAGGTGACTTGGTTTATCGTTACTGTGACAAACGAAAACACTTTATTTGATGAATCCTTAAAGAAAATTTTAATGAATATCAATCAGGAGAAAAGTTATTGCAAAAATATATGTTGATCCCTAGACACATATGTTGATCCCTAGACACTTTTGATGTGTGTAGGTTTTTAAGGTATTTTAGATAGGTATATTTTTATTGACTGTAATTTAGATTGTAATTCTAAGATTAAAATTCAAAAATTACTTGGTCTCTGTTTAACCATTGTTGTTTACAAATTGAACTATTAAATTAACATTATATTTCAATAACAAGCTTTTATAACTACTTCCTTGCAAATCTATTAGTCAGCCATTGTCATTAATTCATAATAATTCGAGTTTTTTAAAAGTATTGCAGAAAGGAGGTTTTTACTTTGTGCGAAGCATAACAAATTTAGCGGTCAAACTTTACGAAACATCAAAACTTGTTCTATTAATTTTAATCTATAGGTATATAATGCAGGTATAATTAAGGTCTATTTACTTTATAAAGACGAATATTTTAACGTTGCGTCTAGCCTTTTTAAAGTGAAACTCAATCAAGGCTATGAAGGCTAGGCATTGTAAGATTAACCAAGATGAAATAATCAGATTTATACGATCTGTGTTTCTGTAATTACACGCACTGCTAGAGATTGCTTTTGGCTTGAATTTCAACTATAATCACAGATTGTAATTATTTAAAGGTATATGTAGACGATTCATTAGCACCACTTTGCATATAACATGTACCTAATTCCCTTTAAAACGTTTAACAATATTAAAATGATGTTCCACAAAACCTATTCGAAAAAAAAAACAAAGACGTTAAATGCAACAAACAATTCATTGCAAATATGTCCGCCTACGCAATTTGCCCAAAATTGGCAAGTGTAGTTTGTCTATGCCCGTGTTCTCAATGAAGAAAGCTTCAAAACATTATGCAACGAGCGATAACTGTTTGTAAGTTCTGTGTGGCACGTTAAAACCTACGCCTTGACAGCTTCACACTTGCTTGTTCTGCCCACTACTAATTTGAGGTGTTTAACATCCATTTCATAAAGTTATCCATTTATTTACCCTTTGCTCTCGACATGATTAGGTGTTTGATTTTATAAGTAAGAATTAAACTTACACAACAACGTTAAAGTATCTACCTAAAGCCGAGTCTCCACTGAACAAAAGTTGGCAACTATCGTGTTGTCAACACGTGTTGGTGACAAAAGTTTCTGTAATTTCCTTGTGTTGGCAACAAAAATTGTCAACAAATTTTGGGAACCGTGTTTCTGTTTTTGGCGGTAAACATCAAAAGAATACGCTTGTTGCAAATATTTATTGACTCTGTGAAGAAACTTAGTTGGAATGTTTTTCAAATTGTTGGCGACTACGGAAACAAAAGTTGGCGATTTTCTGAAGAGTTGCAAACAGTTGGAAACACTGAAATTGCCAACAATTGTGCTGGAGACGCGCCTTAAGACGTCACGGCAAATCAAGTAAAATAGCCTGGTGTACCTTTACCAAAAATATTATTTTACTACATAAGCGATTTATAGCTATGGCTACAATAAAGGTTGCAGATATGATTCCTGCTCACTGTCACTACTTTATAACTCTATGTATTTTGTCTATTAAATGAATCAAAATATGGGAGGTTCTGTAGGGACCGGCTCGCCTCTGTACAAAATATGCGAAATGTTCCAAATATTTTTGATTGACCTGTAAGTTTGTATTTATCGGTCGAATTAGCATTTACTTTGTTAAGATTTCATGACTCAGATACCTAAACTAGGCTTGCCAATTAAGACATGATACGCTAGATATAGATATCAAGATCCTTTAGATAAAAAACAGTTTAACGACAGGGTAACCTTAATTTCCATGACACGTCATCGCATGGATAGTTTTTACTTACAGGAGTGATCAAGATAAAGCTGAACCTACTCACAATTAAAATAACTTAAAAAATTACTTTCATATAACATCAACAGCCTTTAACAGTCTGCTGCTGGACATAGGCCTCGCCTTAAAAAGAAGGTCTTGGCCTATATTAAGCCGGCTCCCCACCGAACAAAAGTTGTCAATTTTTGTGTTGTCAACACGTGTTGGTGACAAAAGTTTCTGTAATTTTCTTGTGCTGGCAACAAAAATTGTATACACATGTCGGGATAAGTGTTTCTGTTTCTGGCAGTAAGCATCTAAAGAATACGCTTGTTGCAAATACTTATTGGCTCTGTGGAGACGCTTAGTTGGAATGTTTTTCAAATTGTTGGCGACTCGGTGTAGACAGAATGGAAACAAAAGTTGGCGATTTTCTGAAGAGTTGCAAACAGTTGGAAACACTGAAATTGCCAACAATTTCGGTGGATAAGCGCCTTAAGAAGAAGTCCGATTTCAGAGAGAAGAATACCGTCCCATTCTCTGGTTTTTTAGTCAACACAGGAGGCCAAGTAGACCTTTAAAGACTAGCCACAAGTTGGGCATTATTTTTTGAATATAATAACTTCACACATCTCACGCACAGCAATTTGATCAACAACTACGCAGAGCCCATACTATGGTAACTAGACCGCTGATAAACATAATCTTCGTAAATAAATTCATATTATAGATACATTACACCCAGACTCAGAATAAATGACTGCGCTCAAAACGAATCAAATCATTTCTTCGGCAAGTAGGTTACATGAACACTTTCGAAGAAGAGGTCGCCCTTTCCTAGCTAGACTAGCTCTGAGAAGAATGGACGAAACAAACTCAGGGACCTCTGACTTTACCAGTTAGGGTCACTAATCACTACAGAGTGAAAGCTGGATAAACTGGGTAAATCAGAAATTTATCAAGACCGATACTACCATCATAACTTACATAAGAATTTAATGCATACCAACAAAACTGATGAATCAACTGTCGCCTGCGGTATTCCCGGACCAAAAGGATCTTCAAACCTTCAAGAAAAGATCGTACTCCTTCTTAAAAGGCCGCAAGGCACTTGTTACGGCAGCGGTAATCGCTTACCTTCAGGCGATCCGTCTGCTGTTTGTACCCTATCCCATAAAAGAAATACCAGGAAAAGATCGCACATTAGGCAATTCAATTATAAAGACCTACTTATGTTAAGCATAAATATTTCGATAGAGAGGAACATAACTATCCTAATTTACATTCATAAATATAAAAGTCTAGAAAACTGAATCGATTAAATAATGTCCGATACTCTCACTTTTAGATCAACAAGTTAGTAGAAGCAAGTAAATAAATATTATCGAGTCGATCTAGACTGGTCTGGCGGCTACCATCGTGTTGTAAATCCCACCGGTTTTCATTTTCACACAGACCACCTCTTACATAATGATATCACGGAGATCTTGCGCCGGCGCAGTTATAAGAACACTTATGATTATGTGCAGTTACGTTGCTTGAAAATTTATTTTTATTTGTAGGTAAAAATCATCTACAAAAGCTTGTTATCAATCCCATGAATTTCTAGCATGAGACAGGTCCGTCCGTAACAATTTGGAGTGTCACGACGTGTGTGTATGTTATTCGTAAATTATGTCGACATGAAAAAACTTTCGCAATTATAATTAATATCAGTAGCAAATCGTTATAATATGCAATGAAAATAATAATCATGTAAAAATTATTGAAAATTAAAATAAAGCATAGGTACATCTATGCGCCTTGCACCATGCATTGACAGTTTCAAATATGGAACGGAAGACTTAAAAGTCTGTGGGCGTCATGCGCTTTATCGGATACTGAGGGAGGTCATTGGCACTACTTGATGTGCTTTTTTTTTAAAACTTTTCCTTTTTTTAGTTTTTTTCCATCTAAAGTTTGCCAGTACTATAATTAGGTACTCCTGTCTGTCGGTAAGGTTGGCGCTTGTATTATATTTCCTAGTTGGTGTATCACATCGCATAACATCATCAGCCTATTGAAGTGTACTGCTGGACATAGGTCTCTCTTGTCACGCCACTCTGGTCGATTTTAATCTTCTTGTGTCTAGTACCTACCAGCCATGTTGCCATTTAGTTGATGTATAGTAAAGTTGGTTTTTTTTATTTTCCGTTCTAATTTTTCATTCTAACCTAAAAAATATAAGAATGCGACAATAAAACCCAGCTATTCGTATCAATTTCCTTATTAATTAAATTATCACACTCACCGGACACTGTTCGACTGTTGTAATAATGAAGAGTCTTCCGTACGAAACATTGCGTGGCATTTATAATCATTTCACGTAATAATACACAAGTCTCTACACTGAATAATTTATGATCATATAACAGTTATCCGCGAGTGAATAAAAAACATCCAGCGCACTTGATTACTTAGTAATATCATTCAGTACAGGAAAATAATACTTAAAGCTTAAGGTGTCTTTTTTTCTTCTTCAGATGACACTTATTCCTGTTTTGTTTAGTACAAATAGATAAAAATATGTCCACCTTGGATCAGTAGCCGGGCTGACATAAATTTATAGTTGCTTTGTATAACGCCTTTTGACATTAACGTTATGAGTTTGATCCTCTAATCTGATAATTGTTTGTAAAATTTTAGAATGGTTTTGTCTTTCTTACTTGAAAAGCTGTATCAATATTTAGCTTAGGTATTTGAGTGAGGTGTGCTAGGTTAAGTCTTGTATGTGAATCAAGCCTGAGACTGCAATTGCTCGATGAATTACTGAGCTCCATATCAAAGAATGTCGAAGAATTTAGACAAATATAGTAAAGTTGCCTCTCCATATTTATTTAATTAAAAGTCCAAAAACAGTTGCCATTCACAAAAAGTAAGATACATAACAATATTATAGTGTTTGGAACTTCTTAATAAATCTGTTGCATGTTGATGATTTCCTAGTAGTTGATTAGCTAAATCTAAACTTCCTAGATGAACGTGTAACTGTTAAGAATCTCCGATATCCTTTATCCGTCGATTATTAGATAATAGCCGAGAAACTTTGAATTAGCTATAAAACCTTCAACTATTCCAAACATAATAGAAAAATTGCGAAAACGGATATATCTATCAAGACAATGATATGCAAGGCTAAAACAATTGATAATTACGAGAAAACATTATAACAATTCACGATTCATTAAACAGGTATTCCTTGTAGTAAAAATGTTGTTAAATATTGTTTTATTTTTGCTCCTTCTGCAAAATTTTATGCATTTGAAGAGCTTACAGGACTTAGGCTTCTATGTTTTCTAAAGTCCATGTACTTTTACAGTATTGTCATCAAATTAAGTGTTCTAAATCAATTGCTTTGGCAACCCTGACGTCTCAAATGTCGTGATGACAATGACACACATGTCAAACATGACAGATTGTAACAAGTTTGATGTTCATCACTGTCGTAATGACATTAGTGTGACAGATGATCATTGGGGTAATCTAATTGATTCGTCGTATTCGCTACGCCACTTATTAAGTACCCAATTGCATGGTCAATAGTGCCTCACAAAGGTGCTTTTGAGGGCAGGCTTATTGAGGCTGATTATATAAATTGACCTTCTACTATAATGAGAAGATTAAATTTTATGGGTCTACCTTTTCAAATTCTTCTATAGTTATTCATCACGTACAGTATATTAGTTAGTTTAGCTTACCTACTATTCTTATTTATCTTACTTCTTGAAGAAAAATAAGAGACAGTTCCTAATACCTACTCTCTCTCTCTAATTAACATAGAATTATAACATATAAGTTTCTGTTGATTGGAAAATTATAGGCTTTTAATTGCCACAAGCTGTTGGGTGAGGGCAACACATTAGCGGTTGTTATGGAGAGCTTTCGGCTGACAGCTGATGATGAGATGATGCTCAAGCCAAACTTTTTTTATTTTAGTGTATATTTTAGGTATACATAATACAATATACTAACTAACCTACGCAACTCCGTTTGCGTCCAAACTACCATCCCCCGTTTTAACCCCAAAAGGGGGTTGATTTCTAAAGATACATTAATTATTAATACACCTCCACACCATCTATAGGGCATACATTTTAAATTTCAAGTCTCTTACTTCAAAAACATAGGACTTTCATACAAACTTCCAACCCCCGTTTGACCCCCTTGGGGGTGGAGTTTCATAAAATCCGTTCTTAGCGGATGTTTACACCCTATAAGGAACCTACCTGCTAAATTTCAAATTTGTAGGTGTTATAGTTTCTGAGATTTCGTGATTAATAAGTGATTGGTATTTCGCTTTTATATAATTATGAATTCTTAGATATCATGATATATATATCAATATAGATGAATTCATTTTAGTATTTTTTTTTAATTCATTCTTAAATGATCACCAGATACCAGATATTTTATCTACCACTGTACTCAAATTTAACATTTAGACGATGTGTCATTACGCATTCTTGGAAAATTACGTATGTCCTAAACCACACGAATTGTTTAAAAGAACAGACATACATATTTATAAATATAACCTGCACCCATAGGCCTAATTATTTTTCCTACTACAGATTATATATAATGCCTTATTTGCACGATTAGTTACATGTACTTAGTACTGTGCATGAACACTATGAGTACCTATTATAACTCTAATCTTACGATCTGACCTAACAAAGATTGATAATTTGCTACACAAACAGCACTTAACGAATCAGGGTTGACAAAAGACCCGGAATGAAATTAGAAATTGACCTAATTGTTTCTTATATTGATTATAGTGTCACCACGTATATTTACATCCTCCTTTTTATTAAAAAAGATCTTCAATATTAACTTGGACAGGAACGTGACATGATTTTCATTCATACTGCACCTAGGGTCTTTAAATATAGCTTTGAATAAGCTGTTTCATCTATAACACCTATATTTTCATTCTTTACCTCCCAGTTTCATAACAAACAAACATAAAGAGACACTGTTCAGGAGAGACATAGGCCCTATTTTATTATAATTGGAAAAAAACAGGTAAAAATATTTGTAAATCAAGTCGAAGAAAATCGGTCGGTTAACGCCCAACGAAGTGGGCACGGGTCGGCTAGGTATATTCACACCTGACTATAATTCTTATAAACTGATTTTATCGAAAACGAAAAGTACTGAAAAATAATAAACTTAACCTTACTCGTTACTAGTCATTACTCGTGGACCATATATCTATTTATACCTACTAATATTATAAACGCGAAAGTTTGTAAGTATGGATGGATGGATGGATGTTTGTTACTTGAACGGATTTGGATGAAACTTTACAGTAATATAGAATAACACATAGGCTACTATTTGCCGCGATAACCGACATATACGCGGGCGGAGCCGCGGGCAACAACTAGTAGAAAGTAAAACAAACTTATAAAATCTTGATCCGCAATATGTTATCTGCCTACACTGCTTAATAAGAATTTTTGTATCTTATTTTTATAATAAATGAAACTCTAATTAATAAGATGTCATTTTTATACTTACATAATACTAAATTTCATTACAACATTACTATATTTGTAATTATAACTCTGATAAATCATCATTATAAAACGAATAAACCTTTTCATATTAATACGCTTTCTTTATGAAATCATAAAGCGAATCAAAAAGTTATAAACAAATACAATAATTAAACGTCATGAGCAACAATTCATCACTTTTGCAAGAACTCATTACATAACACATCACTAAAATGTTATATTAAACTACATAGACTTATGTAACATTTAAAATTGTGGCAACCCTAACGAGCCCTACACACGTGCTTTGACACTTATGGGTGCGCCCGCGCATTTATACGCTTGCTAAATAGATCACACG
The DNA here is from genome assembly GCA_949125395.1 of Diaphora mendica. Classification (NCBI taxonomy): domain Eukaryota; kingdom Metazoa; phylum Arthropoda; class Insecta; order Lepidoptera; family Erebidae; genus Diaphora; species Diaphora mendica. The sequence goes on from OX421317.1 coordinate 2,192,778, forward strand.
TTTTGCTCTTACGCACTTTTAGCCATGTCATTGCCTATTGAACCAGTTATTACAAGCAATTGCTATTGCTCGCGGCTAAAATGCGGCCTACCGTGTTAAATCGTTTAAACCAAATATTTTATATGATAACTCAAGTTTTAGTAATCTATAAATGTCCCCAGAACGGTGATAATGATGGAACTATTAATTAATTTAATTGAAAACTATGGGAACATTAAAGATAAGTAGGTAAAATTACAAATGTCTAAACAAATTATTTCATCTTAGAATTAATGTAGAAGGAGCGTCTAATGTAATACAATGTTGTATTTTAAACTAAGCCATAACGCCAAATTATCTCGACAATTTAAAAAATATAAAATATCAACTTGACAGAATTAATCATACGCTTGCGCCAAACTATCATACCTGCATAAGAAATAAGATCTCGACTCTCTCTTGTAAGTACTCGACTCTACTTGTGGTTTTTTCTTCATCTTTTAATTCGACTTCTAAAAAGTCTAGCAATGTTTTTGTTTTCCAAAGCCTTCTTAAATGTGTATCTAAGCCTAGTCGTATATTTCATCTGAAAAATTTCTAAACTCATATGTCTTAAACTTTCTGACACCGACAAAATAATTCCTGTTTGGTCACCGTAAATATATTTAAAATACACATCCGAATTTTTATTAGAAACGTATGTTCACTCACATATTTGCTTTATATAATAGTGTTCTTGTTTGTATACATAAATAATACAAATATTTATGCAGTTAAATTAGATAATAACTTTTTGCTCGTCTGCCGGAACGCTTGTTATAAATACATAACCAAAACACTAACGCAAAAATTACACGTTTTATTGCAAAAAATCTTAGTCACTTTCGAAGAAACAGCATATATTATTAATTGTGCGTAAGAATGGGTAGGTATGGTATTTTTGAACGCATTGCTTTTTTTTGATATGTCGACAAAATTTCCTTTGATACTTTAAATTTAAAAAAAAAACTATTGTTTATGTGGAGCGATCTATCATACAATATTTTGGGGATGTAGAGTTTTTTTTAAATTTAAAAATATAAGAGGTTAGATAACAACTTCTTACTGTTTATAACATTGAGACAATTTAAATTCCGAACAGATATCTGTGGAACAGTGTTCCACGGGTATTACACAATATTACGTACACAGACATTTTGAATCTACATTTAAGAAAGCGATTAAATTCGATAAGATAGTTGAATCTGATAATAAAATTTACCATTAATATTTTATATAGCAGTTATATTTAAATTCATATATTTTAACATTTTTAAATACACTTGTAACCTAGATCATAGTATTATTCTGAGAATAGAAACAGACTCTTGGAATTCCTTTCAATTTCCTTATGTAGCTGCCAATTGCCAACGTTACTTCTAACTTACAGTAAATGAGTTTAAAATAGGTGTCATTACACAATCGAAAGTGAAATCCGTACAGTGATTTTAACAGATGATGGTGGTGTTTAATCAACGTAACATCGGTAACACGTGACGTAGTATGACATTTAATAAGTTGGTCAGTTGGTACCAGTAAATGATAACATAACAAAAAAAACACATGTCATTACTATCAGACTGTCTCTGTGGCGTAGTGGTAGCGTATGCGACTGCTGCTTGAAGTCTCGGGTTCATTCCCGGGTCGGACCAAATGTTTGTATGATCTGCAAATATTTGTTTCGGAGTTAGCGTGTTTTCTATGTACAATATGTATGTATTTAAAAATAAGGGTATATTATGTATTTATATCAGTTGTCTAGTACCCGTAACAAAAGCTCTGCATAGCTTGGGACTAGATGGCGTTGTGTGTTAGATGTCCGAAACATTTATTATTATTATTTATTAGTCCTAGCATGAAATGAGGAACTGCACGTTTGATGGAACTTAGTAAGGAGTTTGTTATGGTTTGGTAGAGTTGGTAATGCAGTGGACTAATTGATACCTCATGATAATACAATATTGTTTGAAATATACCTAGTTTATTTTCTCTGAATCAAGTTCTCGTTTCTAATTATTTAGAAATATTTCTACAACTTTTACTATACTCTATATTACTCTATAAAGTACTGATTACTTATTCGCAATAAGCAAAACAATAAACTTGCAAATAATATTAGTCAACAAAACAATCATAAAATAATGCAATGTTGCCAATAAAAATTTGATCTGGGCAATTAATTTTCCTGAATTGCACTTACCGGTTACTTTTAAAGTCACGTTGACGAGTTTGACAAGTCCGTTACACAAGTGTGTACACACCTGAAACCAGAAAATGAGTTGCCACTTCTTTATGGTGCAACCATTACCGTGAGCTGTTAACAGTTGTCAATTAAATTAATGCAATTGTATAACGTCATATTTTTTTTAATACTGATAATCTAAAACATGAGGTAGTAGAGCCACGCTGATTTCAGCACGAACGGGCCGGCTCGACCGGGGCGGTACTACCCTCGCACAGAAAATCAACGTAAAATGACAGCGTTCGTGCTGTCGTGTTTCGTTGGTGAGTGCGAGACCAGAGGCCCAATTAGTCTAGTCAACAAGTTCCATACTTGTTGACTAGACTAAAAGATGCACAAGCATCACTAGGCCGCCATAGTGTGGGTCACCATGCTGCATTGTTGCATTCGCAATGAGTATGGTGGCCACCACTCGTGGATTCTGGTTATGCTTTCCATCAGGCAGAGTAGAGTCATTTTGGCGGGCCAAACATAAAAAAAATAAAAAAATGATGAATCAATTCCTACATAGATAGAAATCATCATCACCATCATCATCCCAATGATGCAGAAGCATCACTAGGCCGCCATGGTGTGGGTCACCATGCTGCATTATTGCATTGTCTGCATTCGCAATGAGTATGGTGACCACCACTCTTGGATTCTGCGTATGCTTTCCATCAGGCAGAGTAGAGTCATTTTGGCAGACCAGCCACAACAGTATCGCAGTCCACTGCCAGACATATGCCTCTCCAATTGCACGCTACTTGGTTAACGACGGCTTCTTGCATCCGGTTACTGCCAGCCATTTTGCGTAGATCATCACCATACGTAGGAATCTAATGAACTAGCTACTTGGTCCAAAAAAAAAGATCTTAGATTTCTTGGACGTCTCATGTCTGTAATCAGAAATAGGTAGAACAAATCCAAGTGTACCTTAAGTTCAAGTGAAATCTAGGTGAAAATGGAACTAGAGTCTGAGGACAATAGAATAAAATTAGGCAAAGAGGGAAAATAACTATTTTACTTACACTGTAAAGACATCTGTGGCATATTAAATTTTTTACTGGTGTTTGTAGGAAAAAAATGTTTTCTATTTTTAAACATTCGCCGAGTGTCGGAGATCGTATACGTATAACAAGAGGGTAATCGAACTGATATCAATAAATGTTCTAAATATTAGGTCTTTACCTATGAAATTGCCGTTTTGTATGCAATAAGTGAAAGTACTTATTTTTTAAAACTTTTTTATTTCTGTTATTCGAAGTAATCACCCATGCAATCGACGCATCTTTGCCAACGCATTGGCAGTTTATTGATGCCCTTCTTGTAAAAATCAGCTGGACGGGAGGCAACAAACTCTTCAAAGGCATTTTGTACTGCCTCTCGGGAATTGAATTTTTTACCCACTAAAAAGTTGTCTAAATTTTCACGACAACGCGCGACCCCATACTGCGCAACAGACAGTCTCCAAGCTGCAAGAGCTGGGGTTGGAAGCTCTCCCTCATCCGCCATACTCACCAGACCTTGCACCTACCGACTATTACTTTTTCCAAAATTTAGACAACTTTTTAGTGGGTAAAAATTTCAATTCCCGAGAGGCAGTACAAAATGCCTTTGAAGAGTTTGTTGCCTCCCGTCCAGCAGATTTTTACAAGAAAGGCATCAATAAACTGCCAATGCGTTGGCAAAGATGCGTCGATTGCATGGGTGATTACTTCGAATAACAGAAATAAAAAAGTTTGAAAAAATAAGTACTTTCACTTATTGCATACAAAACGGCAATTTCATAGGTAAAGACCTATTATACAGGTTGTTGCGTATATATGCGGACATATTTTCGTGTTTTTAATTGATCAAAAAGGGATAATTTAAACTTGAAAACGAACTGATAGCTTACATTCCGTACAGGAGAGTCCTCATGATAGAAACTCCCTTATTTTCTTTAAGTTGTAAATAACACAAAACCGTGGTTCAAAGTTAAATAACGCATATGAATAACGGTGTAAGTATGAGTATTAAGGATATCAATGACATGCAGAGACTTTTTATAAAATATGTATCTGCATGAAAAACAAGCTAAATTTAAAAAAACCCTACGCGAGCCAAAGACGCCCTTCATCATTTTGGAAAACAGCTGATACTCTTACACTGCTGGACCGATATTAACCAAACAAACCTAAGAATGATCGCACGGAAACTGGCTGAAAATGAAAAAAACCGCATCGAAATCGGTCTATCCGTTTGAGAGGTATGATGCCACAGACAAACACACACACACACAGACAGACATCGAAGTCAAACTTATAATATCCCTCTTTTTGCGTCGGGGGTTAAAAACAAAGTCATTTAAATTCAAGTGGTATAAATTGTAGTTCAGTTAACAAATTTTGATAATTTTAGTTATTTTCATTAATCTTACACTGCTGGACTGATATTAACCAAACAAACCTAAGAACGATCGCAAGGGAACTGGCTTAAAATGAAAAAAACCGCATCGAAATCGGTCTATCCGTTTGAGAGGTATGATGCCACAGACAAACTCACACACACACAGACAGACATCGAAGTCAAACTTATAATACCCCTCTTTTTGCGTCGGGGGTTAAAAACAAAGTCATTTAAATTCAAGTGGTATAAATTGTAGTTCACTTAACAAATTTTGACAATTTTAGTTATTTTCATTAAAATACATCAGAAAGATGATCTTTCTGTAACATCCTGTTTAAACATTAATTTTAATCCATTGAAATAGAAACGCATTAAATTAATTTAGTGAAATTGGATAAATTCCATTCTATAATTTATAACCATACATGATGACGTTTGTTTTGTATTAATAGCTTTCATTTTTAAATATCGAACTAGAATTTAGTGAAAAAAAATTAAGATCAAAAGAGAATCTATATAATATAAAAATGAATGTTTGTCTGTATGTCCTTTATAGAATCGCAAACAATGTATTTGATGATGTCATGATCTTCAGCAAAAGTCTTGTGCATGAGCCCACAAGGGTTTCTGAGTTGGCATCTTTGACAGATGGCCGACATACGGGCGGAGCCGCGGGCAACAGCTAGTGATTTATAATTTACACGGAAGTTTGACTTCCTTAGAAATATCTAGATGTAGAAAACGTTTGAAATTGAATTTATTAACAATTTCTTTCCTTTTTAATACGCTTTTATAGGCTTTGTGTGTTTGCTTGCAGCTAAGTTTTTCAAAGTATTTATCTTCTTCTATCTATATCTATAATAATATTATAAACGCGAAAGTTTGTAAGTATGGATGGATGGATGGATGGATGAATTGATAGATGGATGTTTGTTACTCATTGACTGTTGACACGTTTGGCTTAGTGGTTTAACGGTCACCACGCCATTTCCTACTTCGCCAAGTGTCGTGGGTTCAAATCCCACGTAGGACAACACTTTGTGTGATCCACAAATTGTTGTTCTGAGTCTGGGTGTTCCTTGTGTCCGTTCCATGTATGTTTGTAAAGTCCCCCGCGACACAGGATTTATTCCTAGTGCGGGAGTTCTTTCTTTAAAAAAAAAAATCACGCAAAAACTACTGGAACGGATTTGGATGAAACTTTACAGTAATATAGCTTATATATACATCAGAATAACACATAGGCTACTATTTGCATCGATAACCGACATATACGCGGGCAACAACTCAACTTTATAGTCTATATATATAAAAAAGGAAGGTAACTGACTGACTGACTGACATACTCAGAGATCAACGCACAGCCCAAACCGCTGAAGCTAGAATCCTGAAATGTTGCATGTAGGTTCTTTATACATATAACGAAAGTGAGCACTAAATCAGGGTATTCTTTCTCTATCTATATCTATTATTCATTTTTATATAATACTAGCTTTTACACGCGACTTCGCTCACGCAGACTTTCATCCCCTGATTTACCCCCTTAGGGGTGGAGTTTAGTAAAATCCGTTCTTAGCGCATGTCTACACCCTATAAGGAACCTACCTGCCAAATTTCAAGTTTGTAGGTGTTGTAGTTTCTGAGATTTCGTGATTAATAAGTGAGTGGTATTTCGCTTTTATAAATATAGATAGTTAGATACTTTTTGTAGTAGTCCATATAGCTATAGTACAAGCTCTGCTTAGTTTGGGAATAGATAGCGTTGTGTGAAAAAGGTAGAATATTATTATTATTCCAGTGGCTCAATAAATCTGGTTGCATATTAAAATCCATTAACCAGAATGGAACATCAACACAATTATTAAATTAAATTATACGGCATTTGTCGACTGAAAGCTTAACGAGAAAATCGTGACTCGACTTAGGTATGCTCTAAATCGGAATTACTTTATTTGCATAAAGCAAAATAGTAGCAAAAATTACGGAATCAAATAAAAGCGTTTATCATCACGAAACATTAATTAAAAGTGGCGAAACGGATTGAATAGAGCGTTGCGTTAGACTTGACAATGAAACTGACTCTGTCACGATATGCGCCCGCGCAGTCTCCCGGAACGTGCGCAGGGCTGCCAATACAATGTTTTTTTAAAGGTCAACTCCCGCACTAGGAATAAATCCTATGTCGCGGGGGACTTTACAAACATACACGAAACGGACACAAAGAACACCCAGATTCAGAACAACAATTTGTGGATCACACAAAGTGTTGTCCCGTGTGGGATTTGAACCCACAACACTTGGCGAAGTAGTAATCGGCGTGTTGACCGCTAAACCACTAGGCCAAACGTGCAGTCTATTATTAACTATATTGGAAACTATAAACTAATTATATTGGAACCTTTCATGTGCATAAATTTAGGAGCTTTCACACTCAGAAGAGTAATGGTTATAATATAATCGAGAACAAAAAACTCTCTTGGAAAGATACGCATTTTTTGCGAAAAATAAACAATTACTTTTTTCAAAACTAAACATAGAAAAAGACGTTACAATTAGGTATGGCGTAAAAGTCATTTCTGCGTGAAACGATCTGGAGAAATTTCCCCTCATTTTTCAGAACACTTTAGTTTTTAAGTTCAAACCATTCTAGCAGTATTAATCTTCTTTAAGGTAGTCAAAAAAGTACCTTTAGACGAAACTTCACAAAATAAATTAAATTAAAAAGCTTTTTAAAAACAAGCTTTTACTGGAATGCCTCGAGACGAATCAAACGAGTCCAAACTCGATGATGTTGCGACTTTTCTTTACAGAGTTCCTATGGCCACTTTCCAGCTCCAGCATCAGATCAGCTCCATGTCATTATAATATTGTAATGTCACGCTGTATAATATGCTTGCAAAATTTCGGCAAAATCGTTTCAAGATATTTGCTTCAAAATTGAGTTGCAAGATTTCACCCAAACATACAAGCATACATACATTGCAAGTTAATAAAAAGCTTGTAATTAATATGTTGCAACCGTTGCAAGTGACAACCCTGAGTTTATCTGAAAACAATAACACCCGCGCGTGTTCTAGCGCATTATATTTATTAGCAACGATAGCAAAAGCTTTGTAAGTTGTTTGTAGACTGACCTTAGCTTTAAGTGATAGTATCACTTATGTAATACTTAGAAAGGGCTATATTATTATGTCCTATAAGATTTGACATAGTTCATACCTGATTATACTTAATGCTTCGACACCTGACTACAGTTTTTAGCAACCTTATTCAATTATCCGATTTGAGGATAAACTTGTTACTTTGGTTATTGTTGTAGCAACTACAAGCTTTGAAAATGTAGGCACAGGAAACCCCATAACAGGCCAAACGTCATAGGTATTTTGTATCAATTAAAATTGTACCTACTGTAGTAAAATAAACTAAATTATTTTTATTAATTACTCATTAAATAAATGTTTAATAGATATAAAATAAAACACGACATGAGAAACCCAAAATCGGTCAGAAAGGTGTGCCATAGGAGAGGCCTATGTCCAGCAGGCTAATTGTGAATGAAGTTTGTAGTACAAGTGGTTTAAAAGTGAATTCTAATTATTGAAAATAGAATAGTAATGTACCTAATAGGCCGCGGATTCGTGCCCTACTAACAGTGCAATGTGTTTTAAATAAAAATACACATCTTTTAGAAACCATATTACAAACTAGCTAACTATATTATTTACTAGAAGTTAGAGACTAGACAGCTTTTTGATCTAGAATTTATTAGAGGTATTATATAACAGCCAACTATGCAATTATACTTTTAAAACTCGTAACAATCTAGATATTTCTGGAAAAAACAGCTGAAATAAATTTAATGCACCAGGTCGTCAAGGATCGCTGAATAAGCTGTCAATTTATTAATCATAATAAGCTGTGTAGTCACATTTTATTGCATTAGGCTTTCGAACATTGGGTGCAGTAGCCGAATCCCGTCACGGGCTGATAACTAGACATTATCAAAGTCCACCTATTGCAACTTGTGGTCAACAAGAGAGCTAGTCTCCTACGCAAGTTTTCATTTCACGAATGAATGGGTTTGATGGAGAAAGCATTTGGTATGTTACAATATGTTGGTAAAAAGATTTGTTGGACGTTTTACTAAGCTGTATCGGTCAATAGCGGATTTTTTGTGACCAACTAATCATTGAGGAAAATGAAGTTGTTGTACTTTGCCGTGGTAATTGACGTGGTCTTACAACAGTAAAAGAACGAAAAGATCATAACAAAAGTAACAATTTTACACATTCACAGACAATTTTTATTTTTTTGGACATTTAACACACAACGCCATCTAGTTCCAAGCTAAGCAGATCCTATATTATCGGTACTAGACAACTGATATAAATAGATATATACTATTTTTGGAAATACATACATACAAAACACCCAAACTCCGAAACAAATATTTGCAGATCATACAAACACCGACCGGGAATTGAGCCCGAGACCTCATGTACAGCAGTCGCGTACGCTACCACTGCGCCACACAGGTAGTCAAATAAATTACCTACACAGAAACCAACAACAAATAATCGAAATAATCTTGCTCTACACAATGATATATCAAGGACGAGTCACGGGAATAGATCCTACGACCTCTGGCTAGCCGTTAAGCTTGCTTACTACGAGATAAACAGGGTTTAATTTATTAGAAGTAGCCTAAAGAAAATTACTTCTATACTTGGTACCAGGTCCAATTCTGTACATTAAAGATATTTTTTATTTTATTTGGAGGGCTCTATAATCGATACTGATGCCAGTGTCGATAATGTAATTTTTTTCATTTTTGTCTGTCTGTCTGTCTGTCTGTATCTTGGCCGCGCATCACGCTGAAACTTCTGAATATCCATTCCAAGCTTCATTCCGTCATGCCAAGTTTCATTTGAATCCTCAAATGAAACTTGGCATGATTTGAGTTCATACTACGAGGTAGGACATGGGATACTTTTTATCTCGAAATTCAGCACGGTTTCTTGGAGAGAGGGGATGAAAGTCAAAATATGTACATACTTAGTTGCAATTCAATAACACTTCACAGTCCAATTTCTTTCATTCTTTTTTTACTAAGAAGAAAAAAAATAAAAGATAACGGGAAAAGTCCTTTTTTTTGTCCGCGACTGTACACTGCCTGTACAAGCTGAGACAGATATGTAAATATGGCGATACGAAGTCCGCCGGGTCAGCTAGTTTAGATATAAACGTACATTTGCTTGTTGAAGAAACCGTCAATAAAAAAAAAGAATGAAGGAATATGCTGAAAATAGCCAACCTCGTGCAGAATGAGCAATAAATAAACCATAACAAATAACTGTCACGATTTGGGCACTTTCGAATGACATCAAATAAAGAAATCTTAAAGAAAGAACACTTGAAACCTACTGGTAAACGTTTTCCCAGCAATTAGGCATATAATAATAATAATAATAGGCGAAAATGAGTAGTTGGGCCAACTAGGGTCATCGTTGTGTGAGAGAAAACATAACTACTTGAGGCACCTAACTTAGAAATATTTACTGTATAAACACAATATATCCATTATGGAATTTATTATTATTTTATTTATTTATTAAAAATGAATCGCCAAATGTGTGACTAAGCGCAAAATTCAAGAACCGCTCAAAGAATTCGGTTAATTTTGAAGTGAAAACTTCTTTAGGCGCGTTGAGCACTTTTTGGGTGAACAAAAATCATGGAACTCGCGTAATCGTCACCGAACGCTTTCCATGAGCTATATGTATACTGTGAGTGTATATATGCGTAGTTCTTGGGTGTACAAAAAGCGTGAAACTCGCACCATCGTCAGCGCGCTTCACATGAACTATAAATCGAATAGAACGACGATACAATTCACAAGTTACTTCGTTTTCACTTCTATCGACAGTCCCCAAAGACTGCTCCGTTTTTTTACATTTCGTTGAAGCACTAGGAAACTTCTTATGGAGAGAAAAAAACATAAAAATCAGGGGGGAAATAGTAAAACAACACTTTTCTTTTCCCATAGAAACCATAGAGTAAATTACAAGCTAAAATAAAAAATTAAGAATCTCCCTACGCAAGGACTTAATCGAGTAATCATACGCCAAAAATGCCTTACATCATTTCGGAAAAAGCTGATACTATTAACCAAAAAAACTGCGTCGAAATCGTCCATTCATCGTCGATGTCTGTCTGTGTGTGTGTGTGTGTGTGAGAGACAGAAAGACACACACACACACACACAGAGACAGACATCGACGTCAAACTTATAACAATCCTCTTTTTGCGTCGGGGGTTAAAAACATCTGTCGATAATGTCAACAGAACGAAGTCTGTCAGGGCAGCCATTGTTTACTTAAAAGTTGACAAATAAATTACACGATAATATCAAAACAAGTCAAGTGAAAACAAAACAAAAGACGAAGTAACAGAGATTTTATAACAACGTAATTATGGTTATTATTGTAGCATAGATAAACGTAGAATTAATAGAGCATCTCGGAGACGGCAACCTTAGCAGGGATTTGAACTCGCAACACTGAGTGCAGTAGAAAGTGGCGAATTAATCGCTTATACCACTATGCCATCCGTGAAATCATAGAAAACTCTTTATTTGTACACCGTTTTACATATTTTCAAGAGAGTGCCTACATAAGATGACCAATATAACAATACAGTTATGATGTGTATGAATCAGTTATGACCTATAAAATTCATGAAGCATTGTCTTAAAATAAAACTATTTACTGTTTTCGCTTTCCTGATATTTAATTTATCGGCAAAGTATTCCACAAGCGTACAGCTTCAACTGTAAAGGACTGGCCATAAAATTTTGTGATATGCCGAGGAATCTCCAGTCTCTTTTCAGATGACCTTAGGCATTTGTCATGTGTATCATTATTCATTACGGAACTTGAAGCATTCTTTGAGGTAGAGGGAGGCTTTAGGATTAAACAAGATTTTATAAAGGAATTTTTACAAGGATATGAGTATTCCGGCGAGAGCGAATCAGTTATGATATGTAGGTATAATATACAGCAATTTAAAGTTACTTAATATTTTACTCATTATTCACGGCAATTAAATAATAGTTAAGTACTAAACTTTTTTTAACAAAAAATAAAAACTTACTAAGGCACAACTCTAGTTAAAACAAAAAGGAGATTTTATATAATTATGTCGTTAACAAAAGGTCAAGTTCAATATTATAAAGGTTTACTGAGACTACATACAAATAGGTATTTAGTTATTGTTTCCTTGTAGTCAACGCTAAAAATAAAGTTAATGTAAACTAAACTTGTTTTATTTTACTACAGCGCAGAAAAAAATGCATGTATGTAAAAGTGCATGTTCAACTTAGACGTGCTGTCTAAATTAAGCTGTACATTGCACATTTCTGAAAATTCCAAGCCAATGTAAAAGTAATAATTTATACTCTCGATTGTCGGCACTTGATAGAACTTGTTGCAATACATTCTAGAATTAAAATCACTTGTTTAAAATAGTGTAATAAGTACAAGTGATTTTAATTCTAAAATGTAAAAAGAAAAATTATATAATAAATACTGTGAACTAGACGCACTAATGGCTTGGTTTATGCGATGATCTCGCCTCTTACTACTGCACTTAGTGATATAGGTTCGATCACGTGCGACAACACTTTGCGTGATCCGCAAATTGTTGTTTTGAGTCTGGGTAAGTAGGTAAGTAGTATAATAGAGTGCTTAAGGGGCTGAAAACCAAAATAGAGCTAAATAAAGATCGCTTTGTATAAAACCTATCGCTCATATCATTACCAAAATCAATGTCTTTATAATTGAACATGTTCCTGACATAGTGGTTATTTCCAAAACACGATTTGAAAAACTTCACTCGATAGAAAAAAAAATCAAAGTAGCCTCCGAAAATACTTGAATTCTGACTTTACACAGTAGTGCTTTAAGTAATGTAAATGAAATTAAGTAAAATTGTCTATCATATGTAACTAAAGAAAATGGTTGAGTTAGATTTTTAATAAAATTGCAACTTTTACCATAATAACGAATTTTGTGGTTTAGCACTTACGCCCTTCTATTCCAAGCGCTCTTTCTCTGTCATTCCTATGGACATCGGCAGTGAGCGTTGAGGCGCGCTGCTAGACGGACCTATGTCGCTCGATTCGCGCGCTGACCCGATATATTAGTCGTCTATTTAGTGTATAATTTGGTATAAGTGAATCATTTTCTACAGACGAATAGTGTAAATAGATAGTTCCTAATTAATTAACCGACTTCCAAAAAGGAGGAGGTTCTATGTTCCACTGTATGTTTTTTTTTTATTTTTTTTTTATGTATGTTACCCGATTACTCCGTCGGTTGTGGACCGATTTAAAAAATTTTTTTTCTATTCGAAAGGGTATGCTTCCGAGGTGGTCCCATTGCCAGCATATCAGGATCTGATGATGGGGTCCCAGGGAAATCGAGGGAAACTCTCATTTTTTATAGTAACATACTATGTTTTTCGTATATTTTCTGAAGTTACACCCGTATTTGCGTCTGGTAGTCATCATTTTATGATGATGAGCTGATGATGTAAGGTACAACTCCTTAACGGTTAGGAGTTGGAGGATAAATCTTTAAATATCAGATGTATATATGTTACCTTTAGTCGTATTCTTTCAAATTATTTAGGTAAGCTGATGATGGAAGGTGGAAGGTACAACTCCTCAACGGTTAGGAGTTGGAGGATAATTCTTTCAATTTCATACGTATCTAAAGACCTTCAGTCGTATACTTTCAAGTTATTTAGGTGAACTGATGATAGAAGGTTAAACTCTTCAACAGTTAGGAATTAGAGGATGATTTCAATATTACACGTACGTTTAGACCTTCATTTGTATTCTTGATGATGAAATTTGATGAAATAGTTCAACTTACTACTTACCTACGATTGTTTGCACTAAAAACTGAAAAATAAAAACTTTTTATAAAAACTAAAACCGACTTCCAAAAACATCCAACGAAAACTCTCTGTCAAAAAACACTTAAAAGCGTAAAATAAACTGGTTCTTCATAAATTGCCTGTACCTAATTCTTTATTCATTTAAATAGTAGTATTATAATGTGTGCTAGGTACCTAAAATCTGTTTGAAGTCGGTGCTAAGCCAAAAAGAATACAAACGAACAATTACAAAAGTCTAAGCGATAGTCACTTGGCACCGACTTCAAACAGATTCTAGGTACCTAGCACACATTATAATACTACTATTTAAATGAATAAAGAATTAGGTATAGGCAATTTATGAAGAACCAGTTTATTTTACGCTTTTAAGTGTTTTTTTGGCAGAGAGTTTTCGTTGGATGTTTTTTATGTATGTATGTATGTGTATCTACACACATCAAAAGTGTCTAGGGATCAAGCATTTTTATGCGGATTTCTTGAGATTGAGATGTGGCTTTGGCCCTGGCCTGCTCAGTCGCCAGACTTGAACCCGATTGAGCATGCATGGGATATGCTACAGAGAAGAGCTCTGCCGAATATGGAGGGTATCCAGTCGCAAGAAGACCTTTTTTTGTTGTTGCAACGAACATGGGCGGCCATTCCACAGCGTGATTTGGATGAACTCATTTTGAGTATGCCAAACCGATTCTTGTGTTAATATATGTATAAAATTTTAAAGAAAACTGTTATTTCAGGTTTTTTTCGAACTTTAATGTTAGTGGTTCAAATGTCAAAAATCCCTTTATTAGGAAAATGGCAAATTTCTTTATTAATGCAAAGGTGACTTGGTTTATCGTTACTGTGACAAACGAAAACACTTTATTTGATGAATCCTTAAAGAAAATTTTAATTAATATCAATCAGGAGAAAAGTTATTGCAAAAATATATGTTGATTCCTAGACACATATGTTGATCCCTAGACACTTTTGATGTGTGTATGTACCTAATTGTCTCGCTTTTTGATTTCGATCTCGTGATAATCGTGATCTCGTTAATCACAATAAAATAATGTGATTATAATACATAATGTGATTTTTTTGTTTTATTTTTGTTTTAGGTACTTACTTGCTTACCTAATTGTATTTTTTTATCTATAACAATACAAAATAAAATAAATATTATATCACATATTTTCTATTATTTCATAGACAGAAAGTAAACACATTAATAATCCTCATTATAATATTTTTGTAAGGAATGCGCCCATTTTGCGCATGACATTTTTGCTATTTTTATATGCTGCACAAAATTTGATTAGTTGAACCATTATTTACTTATTTAAAATTATGTTTTTTTTATCATACCATTACGATAGCATTTTTATTTTGACCTATCTGAAATATTCTAAAGCCCTGTGTAAAGTGTGGTGAAACTACAAAGCGCCATTATGTTGGTTTTAGCAGAGTGCAAACTCAAAGTGGATTAGTGGTTCTCGGACTCTGTAGTAGTACCAATAACGAACCGCATCGCAACCGCGGCGCTGCTTTATCGAACATTGTAAGGGGCGTGTCCATTGCTCAAGGTCGTTGGCTGCAGTCAGCGTCTTAATATATAATCTACAAATAAATAAAATTAAAGTGTCTGTTTATAATATCAAAATAATAGCTATTCACCAAATGTATATGAAAGTAGGTATACGGTACTTACATAAAAAAATATTTAGTTTCATATTAAAAGTCATTAATTAGGTCATTTAATAGCGACATTAAAATATTAGTATCAAGTTATTTTCCACATACACATTTATCCATGCGTAAATACCAAGGGACCACACCTTCAGATTACAACACTAGCCATCGTAATACGTTCAGCATCGATATATCATGTGGACATAACTGCATATATTCAATTTGCTCAATTCGACGAACTGGTTGACGCAGCCTTCTGATTTTGCAGACATAGTAACATTTAGGACTTTTTTCGTACAGACTGTTATCTATAAAATTCTCGTGTCACAGTGTTTTTAACCAAAATCCTCCGAAAGGGCTTAACCGTTTTTACCGGTAGTAACCAAAAGGTGGCAATGTACCTACTTGAGTATCTCTTTAGTTTCAAGTGTTTATGGTCGGTAACTTGACTTGGTAGCTCGTTTGCTCCTAATGCCAGGGACAATCGAGAAAAATGTGTCTAAAAATTCTTATACTGCACTGTAACAAAGGCGTACTTGGAACTTACGTACGTAAGACTAAAATAAAATTGTAACGATGTTAACTGCAAAAGTATTGAACAGTGGTACAGCTACCAACGCGGGAGACGTTGGTAGCTGTGCCACAGTCTTTGATAGATAAGTTAAGTAAGTTTATTCCAGTGTGTGGAAAAAACTTTATGAAAAAAAAAACTAGGTAACTACCTACTTTATATTTTCCGCGTTTATGACCCCAAATATAGCATTTTAGCCTCCAATACTGTTTATTATTCGATACACGCAAACAGTTTTGTTGTCATCGTGTTAAATTAGCACAGAACATCAAATGTATTGCGCAACACTGCCCTACGGTAACAAGTCCATTTTTTGAAATTGCCGCCATTACGTAATTGTCGTAATCGCCATCTTGTTCGCACGTGGTTCACTATTCATACGGCGTATGCGTTTAATGTTGAAAGAGAAATTGTATTTAATTCACTCTTCCGTCAGGTTAATCGATTCAGCTGAGATGTATGCAGGAAAGAGGAAACTAGTAATTGTATGTAGTTAATTAATAAAACATGTAATAGTATATATTCTTTTTGTCATTCGGCCTATTTACTTATGTTAAGTGGATTCGGCATAGGTATTTCCATTAGGTAGATACTTAATAAGTAATAAACTGAACTGCAATAATTTGTAATAACTTTCATTAAAATATGTAGATAAGTCATCGCATAAAGAAGAAAAAAGATGTCAAATTAAACAGAATAAATTAATTAGGTAGGTCCACACCTATTCAAATACCTACAAAGGTCCTTTGAACTTTGAACTTTTGACGTGACAACGTCTTATAATTCGATGGAGCCGGCTGCACACACGAAAAAACATGACTCATGCGGCGTTACCTCGCTCTGAGGCGAGACTTTGTATGATCTAAAAATTGTTGTTCTGAGTCTGGATGTTTTTCGTGTCCATTTCTTGTATGTTTGTTAAGTTCCCCGTGACACAAGATGTATATTCCCAATGCGACAGTTGTCTTGTTTAAAAAAATAATTGATGTGCAGTTTCGATCTTTCTATCCAACATTCCACTTTATATTTGATTGTACAATAATTTTTCTCTTTGTTCTAGGTGGCGATATTTATTAACGTTGCTGTTGGTGAGCAGTGCCTTCGCGAAGCCTACGGAACATGAAGACAGCATCCCTGACGCTGGTGTGGACGATAGTGATGAATTAGCTCTAAATGAAGAGGTATGCCTTAGATATGTGATTTTAATCACGATTATAATAGAAACCGTTTAATTAAATAAACCGATTTAATCACGAGATTATTCAATCGACCCCGCCATAAAATAATCTTAGAGAATGTGAATGAATACTTATAACAACTACAAAACTTTACTCGAATACATTCTGGACCCATAACACCAACGATTTGAGTCAGTCGGAGTGTAAAAGGTATTCTTTGGTACCCGTTACAGTGTCAAAGACACTAAAGAGCTACATCAAGCCTAAATTAGAAGCTACATTTCGTATCTGCTGCAGTAACATAGAAGTGCTAAAATTTCAATTGTGAATTTTCCCAAATTTCATATAACGATCGTTAGTGATTTCTAAAGCTAGTTTTAATAAACGTCTTTCTTAAAACGTTATAGTATTTGTTAACTTGCTTCATAATAACCGAACTTTCGAACATAATTATGTATTAGATGGTAAATGTAATTGTAATTTTACAAAACTTTTTATTAAAAAAAAACCGACTTCCAAAAACATCCAACGAAAACTCTCTGTCAAAAAACACTTAAAAGCGTAAAATAAACTGGTTCTTCATAAATTGCCTATACCTAATTCTTTATTCATTTAAATAGTAGTATTATAATGGGTGCTAGGTACCTAAAATCTGTTTGAAGTCGGTGCCAAGTGACTATCGCTTAGACTTTTGTAATTGTTCGTTTGTATTCTTTTTGGCTTAGCACCGACTTCAAACAGATTTTAGGTACCTAGCCCCCATTATAATACTACTATTTAAATGAATAAAGAATTAGGTATAGGCAATTTATGAAGAACCAGTTTATTTTACGCTTTTAAGTGTTTTTTGACAGAGAGTTTTCGTTGGATGTTTTTGGAAGTCGGTTTTTTTTTTTTATAAAAAGTTTTTATTTTACAGTTTTTAGTGCAAACAATCGTAGGTAAGTAGTAAGATGAACTATTTCATCAAATTTCATCATCAAGAATACAAATTAAGGTCTATACGTACGTGTAATATTAAAATTATCCTCTAATCACTAACTGTCGAAGAGTTTAACCTTCTATCATCAGCTCACCTAAATAACTTGAAAGTATACGACTGAAGGTCTTTAGATACGTATGAAATTGAAAGAATTATTCTCCAACTCCTAACCGTTGAGGAGTTGTACCTTCCACCTTCCATCATCAGCTTACCTAAATAATTTGTAAGAATACGACTAAAGGTAACTTATATACATATGATATTTAAAGATTTATCCTCCAACTCCTAACCGTTAAGGAGTGGTACCTTACATCATCAGCTCATCATCATAAAATGATGACTACCAGACGCAAATACCGGTGTAACTTCAGAAAATATACGAAAAACATAGTATGTGCCTATAAAAAATGAGGGTTTCCCTTGATTTCCCTGGGATCCCATCATCAGATCCTGATATGCTGGCAATGGGACCACCACGGAAGCATACCCTGTCGAATACAAAAAAAAATCAAAATCGGTCCACAACTGACGGAGTAATCAGGTAACATACATAAAAAAAAAAAAAAAAATACATACAGTGGAACATAGAACCTCCTCCTTTTTGGAAGTCGGTTAAAAATATTATACATGCTAATTCAATTAAAAGTTCCATGTTTAATATAATGTTAAGTAACTTTCTCAGTGTCTATAAAAAAAAAAAAAATCCTTTCTATGGACTTAAAATTCATTCAAACAACTCGATACTAAATTAGTTGATCCGGAAATAAAGCGAATGTATTGCAAGAAAAAACAATTAATTCATATATTGATACAAGCGGAGGTATAATGTGTTATGTTTACTATTGAATTTATTTAAGCTCCCCTGACTGCTGCCTCAATGAAGTCTGATTAAGATCTTAAAACGATGACTATTTCTGTGCAATAATCAGCAAATCAAATAAACACAATAGGTACATAGTTTACGAATGGGAATTAACCCGAACCTATAATATAATAATATAAGAACCGAAAATATAATAGGTGGTACACACTAACACACCAAATAAATAACGTTTTAATCTTGTAGCTTGCTGTAGTCACAAGCTCAACCACCGCAGTGGAGTTTAGGAGCTTGTCTGGACATTCAAATAGACTGGAAGGTATAACACTGTGTATGAAAACTTTCTCTGAAGAAGAGAGCAAAAGTAGCTTAATAGTTCTATTAGAATTGTGTATAAGTAAGAAAATCGGTCTCTGGTTTATTGAGAGGGAAGATTTGAGAAAGAAAACCGATCTCTAGTGAGAGGGAAGATTTGAGAACACCGCCGAAATTACTTGTTACAGGCTTCTGTAACAAGTAATATCATCTAGCTGCTCATCTCCCAATTATATCTAGGGCTAGTGTAGTTTGTAAAACTTTGAAAGAGATTTGGTTTTTTCTAAGCTTACAGAGGAATTTAGATATATAGAAACATACCTAGTACAAGTTTAGTTTTAATGTAACGAAGAACGAGACAAAAACAAAACAAACGGATCGATCGAAGAAGGTACGATAGTTAAAGTCTAGAAAGGGAAAACGTAATTAACATTGTTCTATCTTCATGAGCTGAGTTCACGTATCGTGATCATTTTGTAATTTCTGTGACTCTCCAGGGATCCAGGAAGAATGAGAACAGATAAAAACTGAACACTGAGGATATTGATATTTTTAATAATTTAAATAAACGAATGATTGTCGATTTTCTATAGAAATTATAGTCATTTTACGTGACAAAAATGAGGTGTTACAACTCTATTACACTGTGATCGGCAATGCAATTTGTCTACACCATTTCAAGTCAATGTCCGGCCGGCAAGGCCGCTGAGAGTGAAAGTCGAAAGTAACTCATAAGTTTTTTATCCTTTTAATACGTTTTTTGCACAACAGCAACACTTGTTGTCATTATTTTCGGCGGGAAAGTTGATATTATTTAGACTTCTAGTTAGTTTTTTTTTCATCGTGAATATTGTGTTACTGTCTGAACTCTCTAATGTTTTAAAATAAGACTGTAAAATGTCATAATCAGTTTTATTCCTGATATATTATTATATCATTATTAAGAGCAACAATAAGAAGAAAATATTTTAAATACGTGATCCTTTATCTATACTAATATATAATATATACTAACTGATACTAAGATATAAAGCTGAAGAGTTTGTTTGTTTGTTTGAACGCGCTAATCTCAGGAACCGCTGATTCGATTTGAAAAATTCTTCAGTGTTAGATAGCCCATTTATCGAGGAAGGCTATAGGCTATATATCATCACGCTACGGCCAATAGGAGCGGAGCACCAATGAAAAATGTTTCAAAAACGGGGGCAAATTATCACGCTACGGGCAATATGAGACGCAAACGAGGTTGCGTGGGTCCGCTAGTGTTAATATACAATAAAATAAAAAAAATCGTTATTTGATTGTGACAATTTAACGTGCAGGTAAAACACACGAGCTCATCAACACGATTCACACATTCTATTTCACATAACACTGCGTGAGAAATACGCTACACATAGGTAGGTACTACACTACACTACAATAAATTATGCATTTAAATTGTATACTACATATAAATTTCGCAGTAGAAACTTTTGTTATCAACTGAGTTGAATCACTTTTTCTTACATTCTAGAATCAAAGTTACTGTTCTAATTTTAAATCATACATTCGACTCAACTTAGGGTTGCCAGATGGCCGGGAAATCCGGGATTGTCCCGGAATTTTGCGTCTTGTCCCGTGTCCAGTAATTAGACCTTATTGTCACGGATTCTGAAAACCTACTTTGCTTTGTAACAACATAAACTAACAACGCATGACACGGCTGGCCTGCCTGTTAGTGAGGAGAAAATGCTTCCCGAATTTCCCACGATATTGAATATAGAGGACGATGTTAATATTGCATCCCTTTATAGATAGTTCGCATGTCTAAAAACTCTATATGTATAAGGCGCTTCCGAAATAACATTTCCATAAATTTTAGTAATTTAAAGAGAGTAGTTTTTTTGTTCTTTCAATTCTAACAAGCAGTGCCTTTTGCGAAAGAGTATTTAGCCAATTGAATAGTTCATGGACTAATGATCGAAACCGAATGTCCATGAATTTAATCAAGTCTGCACTGCAGACTCCTATCTATTTTGGCGTGTTTTGCTCAGAAATTTTATCAGTTTTGCAAAGTTTTGACGGAGAAAAACTAAAAAAATTGTAAAATTCAGTAATAAATATTAAAAATATCTAGCAATTTAAAGTTGTAAAAGTGTGTGTTTTATTAATCTTAATTTCTTGTATTCCTAAAAAAAGGGATACAAATAAAGTTGAAACCGCATTAGTCGATAAAAGCTCCCGAATCTCGATATGTAACATTAATTTAATTCAAATAGCAAGAAGTAACAACACATCGCCGTCGTCTCGCACGATTGCGCGCCATTTTCATCTTTTTTTAACACAGCAATAATATTTGCACGCGCCAACAATTGGTACCTAATAATTATAACACAAATTATCTATGACAGGTAATGATACGAAATTATGTAATTTTATTCACACTTTTTAGTGAGACATAATAGGTTGTTTATAATGTGCACCTACTTTCCCCCGTATAAAACGTTATACGATCTAATTAGCAGGTAATGTTTACATGAGAACGTCACCTTTCTCCTTCTACGAAGTAGTATCGAAAAGGTAACGGAGAGTCGAGAAGGAGGATGCGTTTTTCGTTCTGAATGACATGACGTTCTTAAGTTTAAACAGTTTCCTTAGGTCTCGCATTCCTACTAAAGAGCCGTCTCCAAGGGTGTGAGAATCGCGACGGATCTGCGCTTCTATTTTCGAGTAATCTCCACGAACGACTGATTATTCCTTCAGCGTATCTCCGCGACTCGTAATAGAATTGCCGAAGGTATAGAAATACGTGACATGACGATAATATCGCCGCGATTCTCCCGCCCATTCAGAAGGCCCCTAAGAAATAAGTACGGATAATGGATAGAATCATCTTACGTCTCAAAAAAGAACGAATACTAAGTATGTCCTGTGATGATGATCTAATATTAAGTAACTATAAAATATGGAAACTGCTATATTTACCTGTCAAATTCGATCAGGTTCTTTTCAATAATTAAAGAAAGATATCCTACCACTACTTTTGAAAGATTCAAATTTCCGTTATACCGTAACATGCAACAATGCTTAAACAAGTTGCCTAATGTATTATAACTTATTAAAAAGTGACGTAATCTTTGCTGCACCTTCTATACTGATACAGTTTGCAATGTAGTCGCTAACATTGTAAACCAGTTTTCAACCTGTCACCTTCTCAAATCTCACCTTTATTCTCTCAAAGTAGAAGAAGTAAATAAACAGAGTTTACAATAGTATTTTGCAAAACAATTCATGAGTGACGGAGTTCTGTTCTGAAGAAACAAACATTTAAAAAAACGCATTTGAGAACCTCTTCCTTTTTACGAAGTCGATTCAAAGGGTTTGCTTATTTTGTTTTTGGAAATCATACACATAATGCCATCTAGTTTCAAACTAAGCAGAGCGTGTACTATGGGTAGTAGACGACTAATATAAATACCTATATATGTATATACTGTCTTTTGTAAACACATACATATCATACAGAGAACACCTAAACTCCGAAACAAATATTCGGAGATCATAAAAACATGTGGTCCCGAGAATCGGACCCGAGACCTCAAGCCCAAATGCTGTAACTTAGATGCATGTTCCTCAGAATCTTTCCCTGAAATGCTTTAACTTTACTAAATGCGTGCTTACGTGTTCCAGGAATCGAGAAATCTAAGGCCACGAGCATACACACCAACAGCGTACAATAACCAGCTTCCGACTGGCTTTAGACCAACGCCTTCACTGGCTGAGCTGGCTGGCTACCAACAAAGACAGCAAGAACAAGAAGAGTACGTTGCCCAACCGAGGCCCACGCAACAGATATACGTAGAAGAACCCCGTCCTCAAATCCAGAGAGCACCCCATAGGAAGGTGAGTTGAAAATATACTAACTTAACTGTGAGACTTACCCTGCGACTAACTCCTCTCACACCCACTATTGTAAGTCCTGTATACCAGGAACAATAGTAGCGTCCCACGAACTCGAGTGTTAGGTACTCCAGAAGTCTCAGGAAAAGTTAGACGGTCAGACCGTTATACTTCTTAACTGAACTGAAATTAAGGATTGAAAAATTTTGAAGTGTAAATAAATCAACTGCCTTCTTTAGACAAGCAGGAGACAAAATGGCCCCATAAACCTAAAAGAATATGGGTTCTAAGAGGATGACCTTGTTCATCTTAAACAATGTGATAAAAAATAAACCTTACAGTAACTTCACGTCATGTGTCAGATCTAGTATCTCATATATCATCTGATAGTCAAATCTTATACTAAGCACTCGACGTCATGATGAATCGTCAAATCACAAGGCACGCCTTTCCAAGCCCTCAAACGGATGCCCCGTTTTACATATGTAGTAAAGACATATTCCTCATGTTAAAATAATTTCTTTGCAGCAACAAGAACAACGTCCACAAAGACTTCAACAGAGACCAGTCCAAGAAGTCGAAGAGGAGTTGGAAGAAGAAGAAGAGAAGGAGGAACCAGACCGTCTCTCTACACTTCTACAGCAATCCAAATTCAATTGCGTCAGCAAACAGACCGGGTACTATGCCGATGAGGAGCTTAACTGCGAAGTCTTCCATTACTGCCAAGACAATGCAAAGCACTCCTGGATCTGCCCTGATGGCTTCACTTTCCACCAGGTAATTGTTGTGTCAGAAAAAAATCTGGTTTTCTAATTCTACGATTCATGTGAAATTCGGTTGTTGAATGCAGTATACAGTAATGCATTCAACAACAACACGATAACAAAGATTTAAAAAACCCGTACTAGATTTTGTTTTTTAAGAATACAGCTTATTATGTTTTTTTACAGGCGTAGATGCTTATCATAGCAGCTACATTATAAACTCAGTCTTTTTTACCGACTTCAAAAAAGGAGGACTTATAACTTTCGACTAGGTGAACCGATTTTGATGACTCTTTTTTTATTAGAAAGCTGGTGCTTCCCGTGCGGTCCCATTTTAATTTGGTCCAGTTCTGACAATGTTATCCATGAGAAAAGCATATACAAAAGTCTTTAATTTGCATTAAGTATGTGCGCGACAAATTGACGAATAATTATACATCGCGCCAACCGATTTCGATGATTCTTTTTTTATTTGAAAGCTGGTGCTTTTTTTTTAATTAAAATTTGTGATTATTTAAAACAGTAGTGTTATAAAAGTTAAAAAATATTAAAAGAAAAAGATGTCAACGCGAAAACTTTATAACTATGTATATCGTTAAGAATTTTCATCCTGTAAGGCTGAATCTTCTTTATAATGTTTCTTTAATCATTAAATAATGAAATAATTGTGCTTGTAAATTTTACGAATTATCTTTAATTCGTACCATCATGTAATTACATTTTCTGTTCTGACCTTGATCAGAATGTCTCAAAGACCATAATGACAAAGTACTTAACCTAAAACTTATGTAACCATCAACAGGTCCACTTAATCTGCATGCCACCTACCCACGACAATATTTGTCAGAAGTCCTCAAAATACCACTTCGTCAATGAGTACCTGTACAGACCCATCAACGAGGAGGAGGTACAGAGGAAACCCAACGTGTCCCTCAAGTACTCAGATAGGTACTACCCTTCTGAGGTCTACAGGGACGACAGATATGAACAGGAAGAGCAAGATGAGGTAGGTTAAGGTTACTTTAATAAATGATCTATGTGTGTGGTCATCAACATCAACCATCTGAATAGTATATGATTAAGACATACTCTCAAAATTAAAAAAATCCTGTGATTGAGGGTAATCGTCAAATCGGAGAAGCCAATAAGGGTCCGTTCACAGAGACCGCTTTTTTTTTCACACAGACCGGATCGCATACGCTTGGAATTGGCCGAAGCGGAGCATTCAACTATTTCACATAGACCGGCTGGAAGAGATCTGCGCGAGCGCGAGCGAAAAAGAGCACGCAATCGGAGCCGATCGGATCCTCTTATTATTTCATACGCAGGGCGTTCAAGCATTCTGAATGACAAAAGAAGTGCAACAATAAACCTTACCACAATTACTCTAAACTCTGTTTCCAACGTGATATAAATCTGCTCTCCTCTCCGAGCCGATCCGTGTGAATGGACCCTTACTTTTCAATAATATGAATTAATAGTTCAGGACTTTTTATATTTCAGTGAGATGACCCCTGATTATTGTATGTTATTTAATTCCTCACTACATAACTTTTATAAAATGTATTATTAGAAAAACATAAATCTTATTGAAAAGTTTAGACTTAAAGGAACAAATTTTTAACACGAAAATTAATCAGCCGTCATACAGTAACATAATTTATTTTGTCTCAAATTTTCTCTCGTGTTTGCAGGAGGAGGCACCTCGTCGTCAGCCCGCCCCAGCCCAGATCCAGGCGAGGCCCAGCCCTAGGCCACAGGTCTTCAGATCAGCAGAAGAAGTCAACATTCCCCTTGTCCAGAGACGCCCTCAGCGTCCCTACGAATTTGACTTCTAAATCTTCTGCCCACAGACTGTAGTGTACTTGTATATTTAAGTCTACTCTGACAAAACCATTTTTAAACTTCAGTGGTTCTTGGCTGAACTATTGTAACGGCCATCATCATCATACATTTTCGTACCATTCGTATCTCACGTCCCATTTTCTCCATTAATGCATATTTCAAGATCGATATTTCAGGTTAAAAGCCACTGAAATGTGAAAAATGTGTATTTCAATCGCGAGGTGCTATATTAATGATTTCATTTAATCAACTCTTGATTAAATTGTACCATCACAACTTGTTAAATTAAAAATTATATAAATTAAACTTATTTATATTACTCTACAATAAGTCACAAATTAGTTGTAAGCTAGTCTTTTTGTAAACTAAATAAGTATAATAAAAGTATTGAAATATTATTCGGTTTTATCTTTTACATTTTTTTTATATATGGCCTGCCACAATGACTCTACTCTGCCTAATGGAAAGCATAAGCAGAATCCAAGAGTGGTGGTCACCATACTCATTGCGAATGCAGACAATGCAGCATGGTGACCCACACCATGGCGGCCTAGTGATGCTTCTGCATCATTGGGCCTCCGGTCTCGCACTCACCAACGAAACACGACAGCATGAACGCTGTCATTTTACGTTCATTTTCTGTGCGAGGGTAGTACCGCCCCGGTCGAGCCGGCCCAACCGTGCTAAAATCAGCGTGGCTCTACTACCTACATTGACGTGATGCAGAAGCATATTAATAGGACGCCACGGTGTGGGTGACCATTCTGCACTGTCTGCATTCGCAATGAGTATGGTGACCAGTACTCTTGGATTCTGCTCATGGTTTCCATCAGGCAGAGTAAAGCCACTGTAGCATGCTCATATGTATAAAAAAAGACCAAGTCATCGAACTAGTTCGTAACTTTTCAAGGAGCGAAGAAAAGGGGGTAGGATGGGGTATTCAAATGGTGGTAGCATACGACTCCTTAGTTAATGATATCCATGGGCGACGATGTCCACCATCATCAGGTCACCCGTCTACTCATTTATCCTCGATGCCATAAAAAAAAACAAAACCTTACCTCATCATCGACAAAATGTCTTCTGAATGGTTCTACGGCCAAATATGACGTTATTGATATTATGAATATAAAAAAGACAGTTATCTAGCAATGGTGTTGCTCAATTGGATCAGGATCCATTCTTGCTGAACCTAGGCAGATAATCAAATAAATAAAATCAAAACATATGTAGGTATCTACACTTTATCTCCTAGATGTCAAAATCGATTATACATACTTTTAGATCTTAATGGCTTATCCAAAATTGATGGACAATGGGCCATGGGCTTCGCACGTCTCATGGCACTTACACTCATTGTATTTGATTGCCGGAGTGCAGCAATATTTGGATTTCGTCATGGTACTCACTTGTCCCTTGTTGTGGTATGGACAGTAAACGTGTTCGTGTACCTGAGAAAAACAATCGTAGAGATACAGTATTTCTACTCATTAGTGACTTTATACTGATAAAGCCCCGCGACTGATAAGCGTCTATTACCGGCACGGTAGAAAAATTCCTGCTATTAGCAATCGTCCTGGAACCGGACGGTAGTCACCTTTTTTTTAATCATTGCATCTAGTAAGTTTAAAGTTAATTGTTGATTAGGTAGAGACCCCAAACCCTCATTAAAACTTATTCTGCAGCAACCTTGACACCGACTTTTTATCTATCGATATTTAATGTAACCATATTTTTGATGTCGGTTATATTTGGATATTAGGTATTATTTCCCTATTGCATTGTTAGATGTCGGTTTTACTTAATAAAAGGAATTGTACATGTAACGGATTAAGCACTCACACCTAGAACCTAGACTTCCGCGTGTCTAGGTCCAACCTATTACTACTATTGGTAGGTTTACTTTAACTACCTAAGTAACTAATGGCAACACAGCCAAACTGTTTTGAAACATACGCTGAGTTGTGGAGACGGACATTCAGATCCAGCATTGAATGGCAGGTTTTCAAATTGTGATCCACATGGTGCAATTAAATTAATTGGTGAAGTTCCTCTTTCTATTGTCCTCACGCAGATTTTGACATTTTTAGAAGATGACTTTGACGTTTTTAAGCGAGGTGGATGGCATTGTGAACAGTACAGAGACGAAGAACTCATTTTCTTGCAATACTTCGATAACTGGACTGGATGACTGGAAAAAAGGAACTTTAAAAGTCGTGCGTTTATGAGACGGCTCGACCGTTGCGATACTACTACCTTTCGCCTGATTGAAGTGATTCAACAAACGTAGGTGATTGTTACATTTGCTGCTTTCCATCAAGTGACCCGTCCGCTCGTTTATCCCCTATGTCATTAACTTTTACTTGAGTTATAAATATAGACTCTCATCAACAACCCCATAACGCCCACTGCTGGGCTCGGGTCTCCTCTCAGAAGAGGGTTAAGGCCATACGTCCCCACGCTGGCCAAGTGCGAGTTGGGGACTGGCAAGACAACGTTGTGGCTACGTAATCTTGCCGTTGAATGATTCCAAGCCGCCCAAAGGCCTCCAACTAAGCTTCACAATTGTTATCCTACGATACGAACAGCCGGGACCGACTGCTTAACGTGACTTCCGAATCACGAAGACGCTCATGGTATCATACCACCAATAAAGACTCTAAACTGATAAAAAATATAATTACAGCAGCTAAATTAATGATAATTTCATGTCATAATCGTTTACTGTGTTTAAACAAATTCTGTTTATTCAGATCGGTATAAAATTGGAACAATCTACTTACCCTGTTTTCTGATACTATTTAAGTTCTAATTTCTAAGTTAGGCATTTTGCAAGATACTTTAAGGATCCATTGGTATTTTCTTTTCTTATATTAATTGTTTTTTTGATATTCATGAGTATCTTTCAGTCATTATTTAGTTGCAAGTTGTTTATTCCTCGTTATCTATGCCAATGGCTTTTATGTTTTGAATGCCCAAAAGGGCGGCATTTAGCCGGAGTAGTAAGATGCTGGTAACACCAAACACTTTCAACAAGTCTGAATGTAAATTGTAAAATTTATACGCCGTATAGAGTTCGGCGATGGAATCTGTAAAGTGGCAATACTGGTCTAACGGATAACTTGGTTTTGAAATTATTTGCTTACAGTTCGATGTAATCACTGCAATAAAATCAAGGAATTAGATATATTAGATACTCAGAAATTGTAAAATATACGTTAAGTAATAATAAACTAGAATCAGGCATCAGGTGTCACTATTCAGTATTATTTTTGATAGAAAGTATGAATGAAGTAGAAAACATATTAAGTACAATAGAGACCAAGACGAAAGCCCAATATGGTAGAACATAACTTAACTTGAACTTTACTTAAAACGAGGGTAGAACTTCACGTTACGAATAAAACGTGCGTGCCTGTTCACTTTTAATTTTTTTGACTTATGTTACGATGCTGCCCTTAGATAGACCTATTGTATGACATATCGCTATCATATACTAGCTAACCCAAGCAACCTCGTTTGCGTCCAAAGTACCATTCCCCGTTTTAACCCCAAAAGGGGGTTGATTTCTAAAGATACATTATTAGTACACCTCCTCCACCATCTATATATACATTTAAAATTTCAAGTCTCTTACTTCAATAACATAGGACTTTCATACCAAGGTCCAACCCCCGTTTTACCCCCATAGGGGTGGAGTTTAGTAAAATACGTTCTTAGCGGATGTCTACACCCTATAAGGAATCTACCTGCTAAATTTCAAGTTTGTAGGTGTTATAGTTTCTGAGATTTCGTGATTAATAAGTGAGTGGTATTTCGCTTTTATATTTATAGACTAGCTGTTGCCCGCGGCTTCGCCCGCGTGTATGTCGGTTATCACTGCAAATAGTAGCTTATGTGTTATTCTGATGTACAAGCTATATTACTGTAAAGTTTTATCCAAATCCGTTCAGTAGTTTTTGTGTGAAAGAGTAACAAACATCCATCCATCCATGCTAACAAACTTTCGCGTTATTAATATAGGTAGGATTTTTATCGATATAAAATCATAATACAAAATGTATCGGTACCTGAATAGTTTTATTTTCTTTACCTCGCATAGAAATTTGTTATATTTTTTTAAATCAGTTTAAATAAAATAAAGGGGTTAAGACAATTTCGTGAAAACTAAACATTTAGTATAGCGCCATCTGTAATGATTTATTTATTTCGTTTACGAAAAATTTAGTATAGCGACATCTGTATTTTTGATATGGAACTCATTCCTATCTGATGTCCCACGAAACCACTCGATTTTTTTTTACAAATAAGACACACGTTTTACTATTAAAAACTTATTTAAGTATTTATATATGTACATAAATTATAAAGTGTTTATATGAGCTTATTTCGACATTTGACATGGCCAAGGCCTTCGACCAGGTCTGGCACCGCTCGCTTCTCTCCAAGCTCTCGGCATTCGGTCTGCCTCCTAGACTATTTCACTGGATTGACGCTTTTCTTCATCAGCGCCGCATTATGGCCCTTTGCGACGGCACGGCCTCTGATGTTCTGGATGTAAACGCTGGCGTACCTCAGGGTTCAGTCCTGTCGCCCACACTATTTCTTCTGCATATCAATGAAATGTTAGCTCTTGGCAACATACATTGCTATGCAGACGATAGCTCAGTTCATGGGCGATATTTTTGATTCCGTTCAGCCAAGCTGGCAGACGTTGAGGAAAGTCGACAGAAGCTTGTCGCTGAGCTCGACCGGGGTTTGAACCGCATTTTACAATGGGGTGATAAGAATCTGGTCGAGTTCAACGCTACGAAAACACAGTTATGCGCGTTCTCTACCAAAAAGTCTCCATTTCTTTCCCTCCCCACTTTTCAGAGCACTCAACTGCCACTACGGGGTAAGCTCGGTGTCCTGGGCATGGATATTTGCCGGGACCTCGAGTACTGTTCTCATCTTTGTGATGGATCCGCGCAGTATTTGCTTGATGCTTTCGATCGGTTGCAGTGGCGAGCAGTCCGCTTTACCAACAGTCCCGAAGCCACCGAGTTTCTTGAACCTCTGCAGCTGCGTAGAGATATCGCCTCTATAGCAGTCCACTACCATCTGTATCATTGGAAGTATTCTAAGGAGCTCTTCCAACTGGTCCCCCTTCTCCCTTCCTCTGCAGAATAACATGTTCACTCTCGAACCAAACGGTTTGGTTCATCCTTCCTGTGCCGAGCAGCTAAAAACTGAAACTCACTTACAGCGCACGTGTTTCTCTCCCACTGTGATCCCGGGCCCTTTAAGTGGGGCGTAAATTAAGTGGGACGTGAAAAAGCATCTCACTAAGCCGTCATAGTGTGGGACGCAATTCTACATTGTCTGCTTTCCCAGTGAGTATGGTTGCCCCCACTGTTGGATTCTGCTTAAGTTTTCCATCAGGCTGACCATAGTCACTTTGGCAGCTTCAAAAAAAAAGTACAATTTTAATAACTACGTTTTTTCTTTTGCCATATTTTGCCAAAATATGAAGATTTTGCGGATTTGATATACGTGAGTATGCTGCCCATGAGAAAAAAAAAACTGTATCTTTAAGCATCTGTCCTTGGGTTTTGTTAATATTGTTATTGGAAATGCTGTTTTCATGCATTCAGCGGAAACTGCATTCTTTTAAATTAAAATATCAAATAAGTAGGAATTATTGGAATACGGGGAATTAAAACATTATCTTCTTTTGCCATTCCATGCGTCATGATTGTAGCTTTTACAATGTTGTACCCCAGTTGTGTAATATTTAGCCATGTACTATTACATTGCTTTGGCGCTCAAGATACCTCATTTAATAGTACTGGAACATTAACTTGCAGCCTCAACTTATGGGAAGGCACTCCTGATATTTCTAAAGACTTTAAGTATTCGACAACATCTCCCTCCACGCCTGACATGATCCGTTCGTTTAATTCATAACTATCTCATTAGTCAGCAGATCAGGATCGAAATCATTTTTAAATCATCTGTGCTATCTTAAACCAAAACCCACGTCTCAGTGTAATCATGTCGTTACTGTCAGTTGGCATACTATCTTCTCCGTGATAACTCCGTAAATGTCATATCAGAATAGCTCTAATACATATTTTGTCTCTTGTCGCAAACTAACTCACAAACCTAACATATTTCTATATAAACTGCCATCCCCTGTTGCTATTTTACCCCCTTGAGGGTAAAATTTTTACAAACTTTAAATGACATTTTCATTCTTACCTAACCAACAGCTAGCGTATAATGACGATACTTCTGCAGAGAATTTTTAAGTTAAGAAACGCTGTTAATTAATTATATTAATTTGGCTTATTTATTTCTATTAATATAATGAACATTCAAATCAGATTGACGAATACATACTTAATATCTTAATATTTAGGTTTTCATTGAAAAAGTGAAATATTTTTTATGATTGTGACAGCCTTGTTTATTCGTTGTCAAGATGCCCAACGTAGGTAACGCGCAGGCGTGTGGTGAGTGAACCCCCAGAACAACCTTTCATCCCCCTTTTAAACCCCTTACAACCCCTTTTTCGCATTATAAAGTAGCCTATGTCCTTTCTCAGGCTCTAGACTATCTGTGTAAATAAATTAATTTCATTCAAATCGGTGCAGCGGTTTGACCGTGAAAGCAAGACAGACAGACAGACTGACAGAGTTAATTTCGCATTTATAATATAAGTATGGATAGCTGACCCACGCAATGTCATTTGCGTCTTCTGTTGCCCGTAGCGTAATAATTTTCCCCCATTCTTCATTGGTGCTCCGCTCCTATTGGTCTAAGCGTGATGATATAGCCAATAGCCTTCCTCGATAAATGGGCTATCTAAGACTGGAAGAATTTTTCAAATTGGACCAGTAGTTCCTGAGATTAGCGCGTTCAAACAAACAAACAAACTCTTCAGCTTTATATATTAGTATAGCTGACCCACGCAAGGTCGTTTGCGTCTCCTATTGCCCGTAGCGTGATAATTTTCCCCCGTTTTTGAAACATTCTTCATTGGTGCTCCGCTCCTATTGGTCCAGCGTGATGATATATAACCTATAGCCTTCCTCGATAAATGGGCTATCTAACACTAAAAGAATTTTTCAAATTGGACCAGTAGTTCCTGAGATTAGCGCGTTCAAACAAACAAACAAACTCTTCAGCTTTATATATTAGTATAGATGTATTTATTATGCTCTTCTAAGATCTAATACTCATAATCAACAACACATTTATTTGGATAAAGATTAATATTAGGTATTATGTTGATAAAAACTCTTTGGCAAATAACTCATTATTAGGTACCAACTCTTAGCGTCTTATACTCGTGATAACTTCTAAACGAAATGAACGATTGGGATGAAACAAAAAGTATTTTACTTCTACATAAATACCCTTGATAACATAATGCTTAATTTGGATAAGGATTAATATTACGATACACATTTAACGTAGTTTCTTTCTTCAGACAATTTAATAATTTTTTTGAACACAAAAGCGGTTATTGTAACTAAACCATGATAGTTAGATATATGCTCTCGCGGACTTTTTTGTAGATCGCAATGAGACCTACAAACCCGTAGTACATTATTTTGTTCTATTGTCAATAGTATTTGCAGCGCACGCAAAAATAGGTTTTCGATTTCACACCTTGGGTTACAAAATAGCAATTTTCTTACGGATCCCTAATTTTTTTGAAAATAAAATATAGCCTATAGCCTTCCTCGATAAATGGACTATCCAACACTGAAAGAATTTTTCAAATCGGACCAGTAGTTCCTGAGATTAGCGCGTTCAAACAAACAAACAAACAAACAAACAAACAAACTCTGCAGCTTTATAATATTAGTATAGATTTCGTACTAGTTGTTGCCCGCGGCTCCGCCCGCGTATATGTCGGTTATCGCGGCAAAAAGTAGCCTTTGTGTTATTCTGATGTATAAGCTATATTACTGTAAAGTTTCATCCAAATCCGTTCAGTAGTTTTTGCGTGAAAGAGTAACAAACATCCATCCATACTTACAAACTTTCGCGTTTATAATATTAGTAGGTATAGATTAGACAATAGTGTCTTTTCACTCACCAGAACTAATTAATTAGGGTATTAATTTTACTAGTCATGTAAAACTTACAATATCGAACTCTCAGCATATTTCTGTAACTTCGATAAGTTATGATGTTACGTTAACTACGAGGTTACGAAAATAGTTTGAAATGCTTCTCCATTTTACATCCTTTTTGGTAACGGTTCCAAACAATTTGTACTGCAAAACATGCAAAAAAACCTTTAAATCAAAGATAATTTCAATACATCTTAGCACCACGTAACGTTTCTACATTATCTTAAAATTGATTGGTAAAGAATGCCTTTTT
The DNA here is from genome assembly GCA_949125395.1 of Diaphora mendica. Classification (NCBI taxonomy): domain Eukaryota; kingdom Metazoa; phylum Arthropoda; class Insecta; order Lepidoptera; family Erebidae; genus Diaphora; species Diaphora mendica. The sequence continues at coordinate 2,226,776 of OX421317.1, forward strand.
TTTGTGCGGTAATCCCCCCGGGAACCACTGGCTGGTGGCTATGTCGGACTCGAACTTTTTTTAATATATTTTTTTAAATGTTTTAGGGGGCAAACGAGCAGACGTATCGCCTGATGCGATTACCGCCGCCCATTGACACCCGCAACACCAGAGGCGTCGTAAGTGCGTTGCCAGCCTTTAAAGGAGGGGGATGGGGGGAGGGGTTGGTGTGTAGGCCTCCGGTATCCTCACTCACTCGGTGAAACACAGCGCAAGCGCTGTTTCACACCGGTTTTCTGTGAGGCCATAGTATCACTCCGGTCGAGCCGGCCTATTCATGCCGAAGCGTGGCTCTCCCTCAACCGAAACTGAATCAAAACCGCACGCCGTCTCGGGTACTAGAAGCCGGGGAACCAGGTGCACCTTCGAAAGGGAATGAATGAAGTACAGAGTGCACCAGGATCTACATTCGATTACAATAATAATTTTCCTACCTTTTGCTTGTTATGTGCCCAACAAATAGCTTTATACTTATTATATAATATAACTATTATCGAATATATAAAGTGCAACAAGTTATAATAATGGTTGAAACTATAGATAAAGATTAGAACAAACTTTATGATAAGGAAATTCAAGAAACCAAAGAAAATAATATACAGACACCCTATCCCTAGTAATACAAATATTATGATTGCATTTCTGTTAATATAGCATGATTTTCGCCTCTGAGGTAAACCAAATCAAATAATTTAATTATTTTCAAAACTTTTAGCATTCAATTCTATTATCACTCAAAATATCTTTATTTTAACTTGTAACACTTTATATTTAATCTCATAAATAAATTACTTCAATGATTTGTATTGAACGTATGGGAATAATTGGTTTGACATTTCGTCATTCATTTTTCGTCATTTTAAATTTCGTCATTTCGTCATTTAAAAAAAAGGTTTTACAAATATCCAGGTGTAAGTCACAAAGAGTTAAGTTACCTTTTGTAAGGCAAGTGTAAGCATGCTATTCAATCATGGTCCATGAGACCCGCGGTTTATCAGATACAGTAAAATGTATGTATATATAAAACTTAACCGGTGAGTAAAATATTCACATTTTTAGAGGTTTAGAGGCAAAAAATATAAATATGAGTCTCGGAAAGATAGCAATTTACGGTTGGCAATTTACGATAACTAATCTTATCGAGGACTGTGAACGGAAGAACCAGGCCCGCCGCAAGCGGGCGTGCAAAGCGTGCACCGCACGCGGGCGGCACGTCCAGGAGGGCGGCAAATCGAGTGACTCATCATATAACTCAAGTCACTGTCATAATACCTACCTACCCCCCTTAAGTATAGGAAATATCATCGCATAGATAAAAATGGGACCGAGTGGTGCCTCATCTATTGGCATCAGTTAAGAATAAACCAAGATGCACCCCACTTCTATTTGATGGCGCCCTAAGTATTTCTATGAACAGCAGGACTGTCGAAGTGGGGGAAACCGCCTCAGAGCTTCGTTCTCGATGTTTATTGATGACACATTAAATTATTTTGTTAATTGTTGTTGGATTTCGGCATAATTATTGATGACAATGACCAGTTAGTGGAATACAGAAGTGAAAAGGAATCATCGTAATTATGGTAGGTACTAACCTACGTTTATTTATTGATTTATCACAATCATAACTGTTCAAGAAACACTAATTATGGGTTTTTCAATCTAGTGGGAAAGTCGTTGCAATCACGTGGAGCTCTCGTTTTATTTTCATTAGATTATTCGTGCATTTTGGAGTTTTATTGCCTAAAGTAGAAGGAATTTTATTAAATATAGTTATGTACAAGTGTAAATAAAATACGAGTGATTAATGTGACTTATTCGTTTTCGAAGTTTAATAGGATTGTCTCCGCTTTCTATCCTATTCGTCGCCTCCCGCTGCCGAGCCAAGCTCAATCAAGCGCAGCGGGTAGCAGCCATTCGGATCGTACGAGGATACCGCACCGTCTCGTCGGAGGCGGCGCGGCGACAGTCTTGGCTAGTCTAGTAGTAGTAGTAGTAGTAGTAGTCTAGCCCTTTGATATCTTCGCAGATATGGACTATGACCAGGACGAGCTCGAAATGCGGCGGAAAGCTCACCGACAGGCACTGGCACAATGGCGCGCACGGCTTGAGGTCGCGTCACCTACCCACTGGCACAGATACCTACTCACCGGGCATGGTTGCTTCGGTGAGCATCTGAACAAGATCTGAGACGGCACAATGCCACCACGGCGGAGCTGCCTTGGACCTCGCCCAGCATACTCTGGAGGACTGCTCCACGAATCAATCGAGACCTGACCCCCCGCCAGCAAACATTGTTGCCATAGTAGCGGGTGAGGAGGGCTGGGGCGCAGTGATCTCTTTCTGTGAGGACCAGACCGCTGAACGGGATCAGGTGAGGGCCGATCCCGAACGTAAACGGCGACGTCGGACCGCCGACAGAGCTAGAGAGTGGGGACCTCGGGCTTCGACCTCGGACTGTAAAATAAATGAGTACTTTATATTATAATTGAAATGAACGTATACTAGACAATGTTACGTGGGTTCGAATTCTATTTGTCTGAAATTTTCCGGCATATCGATAAATGTATATAAAACCAATAATTAAAAAAAAAGATTGTGTATAGCGTAATTGAAGTAAAACTTCTTTGACATTGTAAGAGATGGTGTTAAAGGCTGGAGGTAAACCCGTACTGAGGGAGCTCAAATAACTTTTTAGGACTGTCCTGTTCGAAGGGATAACTCCAGATGCGTGGAGTAGAAGTGTGGTTATCTTGTTCTTCAAAAAGGGTTACAAGACCAGGTTAAAGAACTATAGACCCACTTCCCCTGTAAGTTACGTCTGCAAGCTGTTCTCAAGCGAGTCATCACGAATTCCAACAACCGGAGCAAGCTGGATTTCGGAGTGGATTTGGCACCATAGACCACATCCACAGAGTGCAGCAGATTATACAGAAGACAGAAGAGTATAATCAGCCCCTGTGTCTAACATTCGTGGACTAGTATGAGAACGCCTTTGACTCGACCGAGATCTGGTCTGTTTGCCTGCCCTGCAGGGTTGCCAAGTGGACTGGCGATACATCCAAGTGTTGAGATGTCTCTATGAAGTCGCCACCATGTCCGTCTAAGAACAGAATCAGTAAACAAGGCCCCTAGCATTACATCGAGGAGTGAGACAAGGTGACGTTATTTCCCCGAAATTGTTCACAAATGCAATGGAGGATTTGTTCAAGACGCTACACTGGAAAGGACGTGGCATAAATATCAATGGCGAATACATCTCTTACTTGCGATTTGCGGACGACACCGTCATTATGGCAGAGACGCTGAAGGACCTGCAATAGATGCTGAACGACCTTGCTGACTCTTCTGTGCGCATCGGTCTACGGATGAACTTGGATAAAACCAAGGTCATGTTCAGTGAAGATGTACTACCGGAACCGGTCGCGGTACACGGTGCCGTTCTCGAAGTTTAAGAATATGTGTACCTCGGGCAGACTTTGCAGTTAGTAGAAACAATTTCGAGGACGAGGTGAACAGGAGAACTCAGATGGGTTGGGCAGAATTTCGGAAATTTAGTCGGGTCTTTTCATCGTCGATCCCACAGTGCCTAAAGACGAAAGTTTCTAATCAGTTCGTCCTACCCGTCATAACTTACGGAGCCGAAACGTGGACACTCACAGCACGGCTGGTCCACATGTTTAAAATCGCTCAGCGTGCTATGGAGAGGGCCATGCTCGGCGTTTCTCCGATGGATCGCATCAGGAATGAGGTGATCCGGCAGAGAACCAAGGTCATCGACATAGCCCAAAGGATTAGCAAGCTAAAGTGGCAGTGGGCTGGGTATGTTAGCAACGATTACAGTTGGGGTAAACAGGTTCTTGAGTGGAGACCGCGTCTCGGCAAACGTAGTGTGGGACGTCCACAGGCCTGGTGGAGTGATGATCTGCGCAAGACGGCTGGCAGGAGCAGGATGTGAGACGCCGAGGATCGAACCAAGTGGCGTGAAATTGGAGAGGCCTATATCCAGGAGTGGACTGCGATAGGCTGATGATGATGATGACATTGTAGACGGTTTGGATACAAGAAAGTTGATAGAAGATTTCGCAAATATAAAGGCAAGAAGAGTAAAATTTTTGTAGGTAAATATTTAAGTTTATTGTTTTATACTTCAGTAAATAAAAGTAATAAGTATCTAATTAAAATAAATGTTTTCTCTTTGTTAAGTTGTTTTTCTTTATTTGCGTCTGTAAGTAATATAAGTAAGTAAGCATAAGAAAAATAAAAACTTAATGTAATGTAAGTAAATTTAAAATAAAGAAAACCCACTTAACTACCTATGTAATAGATAGAATATAAGATATTGTAAATAGACATATAATGTAATAGATTAAGTGCACATAATAAAAACACAAGTCTCAGATTATTTACCCCGAGATTAAAATAGTAACAATAAAATAGTAGTAGAGTAGAAAAACCGGAATCCCATCTGAAATGTATGTAAAGTTGAATGTAAGAAAGAAAAAGTATGTAGAATGAAAGTGCGAGAGGCATACAAGCGAGAACTGGTATGAATGATATGATTAGAAAAGGCTCCAAAGATCAAGCTGTGCTAGCAAAAAAAAAAACTTGGACTTTTTGGCGGGCTTTTAAACGCACTAGGCACAAATTTTCAAGCTTATTTTCAGAAATTTTATTTTTGCTGTTTTAATTGTTAGAATCTCATTGAAAGTCCTTTAATATTAAAATTATTAAGTAATAATGTTGGACGGGGACGGCAAAGACCCGCCCGGGGAAACGGAAAAAAGAAAAATTCCATACCGAAATCCCGCCACTGCAGCAGACGAATCAGACGATGAAGACTTCTACAAAGTGTATGTAAAACCTGGTAATAAGAGACTTTCGGACTTTCTGGAGAATTCGGTAAGTGGAGACTTTAGTGTTTTTGTAGAAAGTACCAAGGATAATGAGAAAATTGGAAACAACAACCCGATCATTACCACAAATCTCTTCAAAAATGACATCAAGGCATGACCAATATTAGGAGGATCAACGCAAATAAAATCTGCGTTACCTTTTCTCAGTCAAGTAATGCAAACATTTGACATGCATCTTGACAGAAAGCAAACATGGAAAACGCACATCCAAAAAAAACGTGAGGAGCTTAATATAAGACTTGCAAACCTAGACTGGCTATTGGGCACAGGGTCGCACGTCACCCTGAAAAACAAGATGCTCATATATAAAACTATAATCAAACCAATCTGGACATATGGCATCGAGTTATGGGGGTCAGCAAAGAACTCAAATGTGGAGATCCTACAGCGGTTCCAAAATAAAGTACTAAAAAGGATAACCAATGCACCATTATTTATTAAAATCAGCGAATTGCATGAGTACACAGAAACGAAAACTGTCAAAGAGGAGGTGGAACACAGAGCAAGAGCATACAGGGACCGCCTAGGAGCTCATACTAATAACCTAGCAACGGTGTTGTGTGAACAGATGAGTGACAGAAGGCTGAAAAGACAACATATAAGGGACTTTTTTAATAAACCCTAATTAATAGGAGATAGTTTTCTCATTGGAGGAACAGTCTCTCCCGCCATTGCATCTTCCTCAAACAATCTGTTAAAGGCTTGTGAAGCCGATTGCAATATTAATTTAAAAAAAAAGGAATGCAAACAATTTCCTGAAAAACGACTAATTTTTACTGAAGCACCAACTAAAGGCTTATATCCCGGCGACGGCGGTGGAAACAGTCGGCGTACTGCGTTGAGCCGAGACTCCACCGAACAAAAATTGACAACTTTTGTGTATTCAACACGTGTTGGTGATTTCCTTGTGTTCGCAACAAAAATTGTCAACAAATGTTGGGAACCGTGTTTCTGTTTTTGGCGGTAAACATCAAAAGAATACGCTTGTTGCAAATATTTATTGACTCTGTGGAGACGCTTAGTTGGAATGTTTTTCAAATTGTTGGCGATTCGGTGTAGACACAGAGGAAACAAAAGTTGGCGATTGTCTGAAGAGTTGCAAACAGTTGGAAACACTGAAATTGCCAACAATTTCGGTGGATACGCGCCTTTACCCACAAGTATTAAAGTATATAAAACGATCATGCTCATTTGAAATTATAGGCGTACGTAGGTTTACAAAGAAAGAAAATGGTCTAATCAAACCATTCCAAACTGTGACTCCACATTCTTATCAACAACATTACCTGACTATGTGCATTTGGACCATAATGGAATAAACCGCGCCTTTGCTCTAATGTTTCAAATTCAAATGTGTTTTAAATTTAATCATTGTGCAAAAATTTGTAAATCTGCGCAAAAATGTTCAATCTGTTCAGAGGAGCGCCACTTCTAATAAAGTTGCCAAATGTATCAACTGCCAAGGCGCACACCTTGCAATTTCTCGGTACTGTCCCATTAAAACGCAGAAAATAGAAGACAAAAAAAACCAAATGACATACGCTAATGTGGTCTTAAACACTAAGAATAGTCCAACTGTTAAAAATTACGAAACTGACTTTCCAATTTTATCCACCCCTAAATCCAACTATAAGTCCTTGCCATCAAAGAAGACGCAAGGTGTTTCTACGTCTTCTACTGTCCCCACCCCAATCTCAACTGCTTCTGAAGTCTAATGACTAATGAAAAACTAATTGCTGTAATATTAACTAATGACTTTATTCGTAAAGTGCTGAGTGGTGCTTTAGTTGCAATCGGTAATGAAAAACGGGCTATCACTATTCTGCAATACAAGAGATACTTACAGACAGTTTTAAAGGTAGATCGGTTGATGAAATGGATTTTTAAATTTTTGTTTATGAAAGAACCATGTATGTAAAGTTTAATAATCTATACTAATATTATAAAGCTGCAGAGTTTGTTTGTTTGTTTGAACGCGCTAATCTCAGGAACTACTGGTCGAATTTGAAAAATTGTTTCAGTGTTGGATAGTCCATTTATCGAGGAAGGCTATAGGCTATATTGTATTTGCAATAAAATTAGGGATCCGTAAGAAAATTGCTATTTCGTAACCCAAGGTGTGAAATCGAAAACCTATTTTTGCGTGCGCTGCAATAATTATTGACAATAGAACAAAATAATGTTTTACGGGTTTGTAGGTCCCATTAAGATCTACAAAAAAGTCCGCGAGAGCATATATCTAACTATCATGGTTAAGTTACAATAACCGCTTTTGTGTTCAAAAAATTAATTAAATCGTCTGAAGAAAGAAACTACGTTAAATGTGTATCGTAATATTAATCCTTATCCATATCCTTATAGTTTTTGTTTCATCCCAATCCGACGTTTCGTTTAGAAGTTATCACGAGTATAAGACGCTAAGAGTTGGTACCTAATAATGAGTTATTTGCCAAAGAGTTTTTAACAACATAATACCTAATATTAATCTTTAAATATCCAAAAATAATGTGTTGTTGATTATGATTATTAGATCTTAGAAGAGTATAATAAATACATTTAAACTAATATATAAAGAGGAAGAGTTTGTTTTGTTTGTTTGAACGCGCTAATCTCAGGAACTACTGATCCAATTTGAGAAATTATTTTAGTGTTAGATAGCCCATTTATCGAGCAAAGCTATGTATCATCACGCTAAGAACAATAGGAGCGGAGCACCAATGAAGAATGTTTCCAAAACGGGGGAAAATTATTACGCTACGGGCAATAGGAGACGCAAACGACGTTGCGTGGGTCAGCTGGTATCCTACATAAACCGAAATATGTATTTAAAGGAACAACGCAGAGAGTCACAATCTAGGGGAGATTCTTCTAATATTATAAATGCGAACGTTTGTGTGTTTGTTTCTCTTTCATGCAAAAGTTATACTTAGTACCTAGTCATTTTCCCGTGTGGTACAATTCGTCTCTTAAAAAAGTTTTAAAAGAAAAGTATAAATACTTCATTAAATACAAGAAATATAAGAATCTAGACGACTACGCTACCTATACTTTGCTTCGGAAACGTGCATCAAAGCTAGAAGATGAATGCTATCAGTCGTACCTAGCTCGAGTTGAGGATTCCGTCATTGCTAGCCCCCGTATGTTCTGGGGATACGTTAAATCGCTAAATAAACCCTCACATTCGCTTCCATCTGTTATGAGCCTGGACAGTGCTTCTGCTGATACTGGGGAAACTGTTTGTAATTTGTTTTCACATTATTTCCAATCAACTTTCCTTGACGCTTCAGTGAGTGGAAGTGCATTACATTCGGATATTTCTGACTATCAACATCCTAACATTGCTAATATTAGTAATATTGATATTACTCCCGACAAAATTGAACAACAGTTAGTATCCATTAATCTGAATAAGGGAGCTGGCCCTGATGGTATACCTCCGTTCTTTATTAGGCAATGCGCTCAAAGCCTTATATTACCTTTGTATATTATCTTCTCAAGGTCCTTAAAAGAGGGTGTGGTGCCTGGACTTTGGAAGTCCGCCTTTATCACACCCGTTCATAAAAAAGGAGATAGGTCGAATATAAAAATTACAGACCAATTTCTAAACTCTGTATATTCGCTAAAATATTCGAGAGAATTGTGTACGATCAGGTCTATGCAGCATTGCCATCCTTTTTTATTCCAGAACAGCATGGATTTCTGAAGCGAAGATCGACTGTATCTAATTTATTAGTGTTTAATGACTTTGTGACCTCACATATGGAGTCTGGAGGTCAAGTGCATGCTATGTTTACCGATTTTAGCAAGGCGTTCGATCGTATCGATCATTTACTGCTTTTGCAGAAGCTGAATAAAGCTGGGATCCACGGTAACCTGTTCAGGTGGTTTTCCTCATATATTTCGAATAGATCTCAGGCTGTCGCAATAAATGGATTCACGTCTGCATGGATGCCGATTCCGTCTGGTGTTCCTCAGCGTTTCTTTATTATTTTTATAAATGACATTGGCTCATGCCTCAAGCACGCCAGTTTTCTTTCCTATGCAGACGACACAAAAATATTTATGGCTATCGAAAGCCCCTCCGACTGTGACCTACTGCAGAATGACCTAAATAATTTCGAAAAATATTGTATAAATAATAAATTAGACCTAAATGTGTCTAAGTGTTTTGCAGTTAATTTTACCCGTAAAACAAATCCCATTAAATTTTGCTACACTATTGGTAATGAGCCGCTTGCTTATGTTGAGTCAATTAAGGATTTAGGCGTCATACAGGATTCCAAACTAAAATATGATAAACATATTGACTTTATCGAAAAAAAAGCCAATACAACCTTAGGTTTTATTATTAGATCAACTTCCGATTTTAAAAATATTAAACCCATTAAAGTCCTTTATTGTGCACTGGTGCGCAGTATCCTCGAGTATGCGTCTGAGGTTCATAATCCGCATTATGATATTTATATTGATCGTATTGAGTCCGTTCAGAGGAAGTTTTTGAGATATTTGCAGTATAAGTGTAAGTGTATTGACCATGGATATGTGACAAGATGTAGAAGATATCACTTTATGCCTTTAACGAATAGGCGTTCCGTTTCTGATATTGTAACGTTGCTAAAGATTATTAACGGAGATATAGATTGCTCCATTCTTCTCGAGAAAATTAATATCAGAGTACCGCATAATTTACGTGTCAGACACAATCCACCCTTGGCAGTACCTCGAGCAAGTACCAACTATCGCAAAAATTCCTTCATTATTCGAGGAAGTAAATCCGTAAATGACATGGATAAATTGAGCAACGAGTTTGAGCTTTTCAGATCCAAACCTTCATGCGTAAAAAATTACATGCTACAACAATTTTTAGACCCAATCCTCGGAGCGTAACATTTCCTTTATCTAAGTTTTTCTTTTTGTCTAATTAGTTTTAATTTTCTAGTGTTCCTATTGTGTTCTGTAATCTTTTTTAAGTATCTTTTTTGATGTTGTTTAAACTGTTCGTGACAATCAATTTGATGTTTTTACCCTATTTGCGAGTACCTGTAAATGGCTTTGTTGTTACTTAACTTAAATGTATTTACCTCTTAATATTTATGCTGTTGGTATTCCGAACAAAATAAAATAAAATAAAAAATAAAAAACTACCGGGCGGAGCCGCGGGCAAAATCTAGTACTGTATAATTTGTATACTAGCCAAGTAAATCAATATTTGAAACAGACTGATCTAAAATTGGACTAGCAGTGGATTGCAACGGGCTGATGATGATGATCTAAAATTGCGAGAAATAGGTTTGATGTTGATCACTCTGTTACTATGAAGATTTCGCACACTGACTACCAAGCAGCGATCACCAATGATCTGAAAAGGTTGTGGCATGAATACTGGAATATGCAAGTACACAAAAGGGAAAATAGTACGCGACAATTCAGGGAAGCCCGCCCGCCAAACCTTGGTGCTCCTACAAGAATGAAAACATAGAAGGCAGAAAGTTCATTACCATTGTGAACAGACTAAAGTTTGACCATTGCCACATTCCCGCTCAGCTGAACAGACTCAATTTAGTTCCGAGTAACGCGTGTGAAGTGAAATTTGAAATGTTGTAGAAAAAAACTTGTAAACTTGAAAGCTAAACTCTCCATCAAACTTTCCAATCAAATATCAACGACTGTCTTAAAAGGGCTAGAGTCCAGAGCCGTAAAATCTAGTTATAATTTTTTTTATTAAATTGATGTTTTTGTTTTGAACTTTTGATGAAGTTTTTGACGTTAACTTTTAGGTTAACGGTGTTGCCGATGTTGTGTTCCAATATTATTTGAAAATAATGTGACAGACAGTTTATGTGGAATTATCGATTTCCTAGTCAGCGCAAAACTACATTTAATATAATTTATGCCTAATAATAAATAAACCTTTAGTTCAACACAGCTAATACAGGCCTACGATGAACTCGACGGAATACAAGAAATATCATGAAGCCTTCATGCAGGATAACCATGGGACTACGGCATTCCACACATTCATATGTATCTTATTTACAGTCCAAAGCGCTATCTATATATCGATCGAAAATGCACTTCCAACATACAGCCAATATATTCGGGAATATGTTATCATAGTATTGCCTATGATCTTAGCGCACACGATTTTAGCAGATTATATAGTTATATTGAATTGTATAATGTTTGTTATGTTGCTACATAAATGTTTATTAAACTATAAAAATGGAATGGAGAAATTCCAAGTCAAAAATACATTCAAGAGTGATAGATTACCTATAATATCTTGTATAAGAGGTCTAACGTACTTGATTACTGTCTTATGTATACTCGCTGTTGACTTTCGTGACTTTCCAAGGTATTTAGCAAAGACTGAAAGGTATGGTTACAGTTTAATGGACACAGGTGTTGGGCTCTTCGTAATCATAAGCGGTATGGTCCACAAAGATCTACACAATAACAGTGTCACTGGTATTATAAAAAGCAATATTAAATTCATTACTATTTTATTATTGCTTGGAGTTGCTAGATTTGTGTCAGTTAAACAGTTGGATTACCAGGAACATGTAACGGAATATGGTGTACATTGGAATTTCTTTTTTACAATAGCTGTTTGTAAAATAATGTCAGTATTAGTTTTGTATTTATCTAATCAAGCCTTAGTACTCAGTATTGTATTGCTCATAGTTCATGAATATGTTTTATACTGTGGTCTTCAAGACTGGGTGTTCAGTGATAGTCCAAGAGATTCTCTGATTTCAGCTAACCGTGAAGGACTATCCTCTTCTTTAGGTTACGTTTCAATGTACTTATTTGGTGTTCATATTAGACAATTGCTATTAAACAAAAACAAGACCAAATATGAGATTCTATGGAGATTTTTATTTGGAATGCTGCTATTATGGGTTTTAACGTTCACATTGAACTTATTAAGACCACCATCAAGAACATTAGCAAATGGTGGATATTGTTTATTTATAGAAACAATAGTAGTTACTATAACAGCTGTTAAATACTTTGTAACCATATTATGTGAAGAGAAAGATAATATTCGGGTGCCACTAATCTTATCTACAATAAATTCAAATGGATTAACATACTTTTTAGTTGCTAATTTGTTAACAGGTGCTGCAAATTTATCAATTAGACCGCTATTTGTTTCAACTAGTGTTACTTTTGTTATTTTAAATATTTATATGGTCATAACATTTCTTTTGATTAAGTTTTTAAAGAACCTGGGGGTCACAATTTAATGTTATAGCCTAATATAGACTGAAAATAACATAGTATTTTAAATTGTACTTTAACTATCACTGCATTTTAGATTTTATTGGATGTTGTGTAAGAATGTTTTTGTAATGGGATAAAGTAAAAATCACAAATTTTAACAAAAAAAAAGACTTCAAGAACTGGACCAAATTGAAATGGGACCACATGGGGAGCACCAGCTTTCAAATAAAAAGAGAATCATTAAAAATCAGTTCACCCAGTCGAAAGTTATGAGGTAACAAACATTAAAAAAAAACAGTCTAATTGATAACCTCCTCCTTTTTTTTAAATCGGTTAATGATAACAAAAATCTTAATATTGAAATTTGTAAAAATGTTTAAAAAACAAATAACATGCTCCAGATAATTCTGAGACCTTTATTTTATTGTAGAAATTGCAAATTGATAGTTACATTAATTCAGAATGTGATAACATTTATTTTACTTAGAATTTCTAGTTTAAATAATTTTTTATACGAGTGTTATTGTTACTTTGTGCATTTTAGCAGAAAATACTTTATGCAGGATGCAGCTTGAATACAATTCTGATTGAGTCCTGCCTGCTAAATATCAAATTGTTTTTATATGAAATTGTAAATTTCAGCAATAAAAATCAAATATGAACATTAAATATATTTATTCACATAGAGATACAATTCCTTTTACAATTCTTATTGTCTTAATATGAAGAAATAATAATAATAAAATATTTGCAAGAAACAAAAGCATATTGAAGTTCTCTATGAAATGTTTTTTTACATTGACGAAAATAACAATACTTTGACTGTATTTGTATTCAAGGTAATTTAAGTATTTTTACGTAACTTCAAAAAAGAAGATCCTTTATCTGATCCATGTGTGTATAACAGGCATAAAAAAAAAACAATTTTTATCTGTCTAATATTTTTTGTACACAATACTTTTTTTTTGTATAATTCAATATTTTTCTAATGGCGCCTTTTATAAAAAAAACCAACACTTTAAGTACCTTGAACAGATACTACTGTAATATTTACTATTAAAATTCCAGGGCTTATTTTACACATCATTTTGTAGATGCAAATATGTACATGAATGACAATGTCTGTATTAAGACAATAGAATAATTATTATTATTTTGGAATATTATACATTTTACAATTTTTCATGTGTTATTAAATAAAATATTGATTATTAATAAAATATTTTTACCTACAGTCTGTTATTTAAATACTATCAGTAAAAAATGCAAAACATTACGTGCTAATATCATAAAAGTACCTACTCGGAACTATTTGATGATCTAAGCAGCGTTAATTCCTTGTTAGTTCGGTTAATTCAGGTACTAAACTTAAAATAGACTAAAGCCTAAATCTTTAGAAAGTAAATAATTTAGTTATATACTTTGATTTGACTGTTACTTTCAATTCAATAAGGCAGACAATTTCTGTTTTTAGACTTTCTCGACTTTAACCCATAGTTTTTGTTGTACAACGGGACTTATTCGCGATAAAATTATTTAAAAGGTTGCGATACCTTCCATTTCCCATTCCATTCAAAATACAAGTCAGGACATCGTTAAAACCTTTTGTCCTATTAAATAAGGTAAAAAGGGCTATGAAAACACAATAATGTAGATTGGTAAAAAAAAAGCTTAAAACAGATATAACAATAATATAATTGGGTGGTAATGGTATTTATGTACCTAGGCGTTCTTACAGCTTAATCAATCAATAAGATTAATCTCAATTAAATCGATTCCTGTTCCATATAATAAAATAGACCTACATATTTGGCTTAACTCTTGAATTTAAAATTTTTATATCAAACGTTTCGAAAACTTACGTTTTGAGCAACCATGGGTACACCGTTATCGTGGCGTGAAGAAGGCTCGAGAGGAAACACGGGGCCCTCATACCGGATGACGACAAAAATAAGTAGTAACAAAATTATTTATATACTAGTTTTTGCCCGCGGCTCCGCCCGCGTGTATGTCGGTTATCGAGGCAAATAGTAGCCTATGTGTTATTCTGACGTATAAGCTATATCACTGTAAAGTTTCATCCAAATCCGTTGAGCAGTTTTTGCGTGAAAGAGTAACAAACATCCATTCATACTTACAAACTTTCGCGTTTATAATATAGTAAGATAAAACATAATTCCCAACTCTTGGATTTAAATAATAGAAACAATGGCGCTTGCTCCATGAAGCAAATTCAAAATAAAGGACAGGACAGCTTATCTATAGTAAAGCTATTAAATAATAATAATCCAACAAGCAAGCCAAGTCCTTAGTTTTGGGTTATAAAAAAACTATTAATTTATTGACTGTGAAGAATATTAAATATTTAGTAAATGCTAAAATAGACGGATTAAATATTCAAAATATTTATTGTATTATAATTTTTTATTTTCAAAAAAAGGCATCCAAACATTATAAACCATTTAGTGTTGCCATTACATATAATAAAGTTAATTTTGTTTTACGGCAAGAAACAGTCTATTCTACATGTAGACACAATACATGTATTATTAAACATCTTTAAATTATTGCAAACATTTTATAAAAGCTATGGTGTTAAAATAACAAAAATATAAATAATCAATATTTAAATAACATTTTGTGTGTTTAAATAAATAAAAAATTGCGTAATTTTTCACAAAATTGAGTTAAATAAGACAAAATATTAAACGTCAACGTATCGTCGCGTTCGCAGGTGTATGGCAATACAATACGGGGCACCACGATAATATCGTTGTGATTCGTTTGCCCGTGAAGGCGGCCCCTTACTCGCCTACACTTTACTTGCCACATTAATCTCTCATCGGTTATTTAGCTCCATTTTGTAATAGGAGAAACCGAGAAAAATTAGTATATCTTGCCACGTAATATGTTAATGAATTACATGAGATATAAAATTATATAGTAGTAATTATTTTACAGTAATTTTATTTGCTATATTCTTAGTCGCTGTACAAAAATTACCACAAAATGAAATTATGAAATACGTATTTAGACTAACTATTGTTTACAAATATTGTTATTATTATAGGTAGGTATTTATTCAAATCCTTTAGTGGTAACTGAGTTTCAATACATATTATTTATCTATTAAATATTAAATAATTTCTAATTATTGTAGGTACCTTGTACGAAAACTAATGCTATTGAAATACTTCTCGTGTCATATACAGTTTATAACGCAAAAGACATGTCTCCAAATTATATTTAAATAAGTTGTAGGTATAAATTCAAGTTAATGGTTTTTAAAACTCATATTGTAATGTATTTATGTGAATGACATCTGTGCAACGAGTCATCTTATTGAAAGGCTTCCAGTGGACTGTATCTTGGTTTATTTGTAGCAATAGTAAATACAAGTAATATAACGTGGCGTGCAAGGTGAATCGGGCGGCACAAGAAAGCGAATATAGAAAGTGTTGCCAGCTCTTAAATATTAAAAAATACATTTTTATGTTGTGTCCAACATGACCTTCACTTGACCAATCAGAATTCAAGAAATTATAGTCATGTATGAAAGCAAGAATCTGATTGGTCAAGGCTCGCGTCAGATCAATCTAACACTATTTTCATAACGGGAAAGAACTGTATGTAATGTATGAATATAGTTTATTAAAAAGGTATTATTTATATTATATGCTTGACAATTTTAAATAAATTTAAATACCTGACATTCCGATCAAGCTGAACGACCAGGTTAAATTATATAGGCATATAACATTAATTATACAACGATAGGTGAAATATCTAAAGGGTTAATGGGTACTAGAAAATTAAAGAAATTGTTTGATATAAATAAACTATAAACCTAGAATTTAAGCAAAACTATATCAAATGTATAAAGTTTTCGTAATATTCTTCAGTGTTATTATATATGTATTTTATTCAAGTAACGATTTGGTCAATTCCATTAGTGGTTTTAGTTATGTACTGTTCTAATCGCATTTTCCATAATAGTTAACTATCATGAACAGTATTTATGTTTAATAAGAAGGTCGGTGGGACATCTAACTCTAAGGTTTGTCTTTCGAAAGCTGTTCAAGGTGACCATTAATTCAGGCTTCAGAAGGAGAAGTCTTAACACTCTTAAACGGTACTTATCCTACCCGCAATAATATTGGCTTGGCAACCGTATTTTATAAAGATATCATGACGATGTTCTCCTAACCGATTACGGTCACGGCGGCCAGTCTCAACGGAAACCAGCCAACTACGCAGGAGATATTATAGTGCCCAAGTGTATGCGCAAACACAGGTGCACCCTTTGTTCCCTCGCTCTAATAATCCGATGGTACGGTTAACCGACACGATCGGGGTTATATCAGGCGCAGGACCGACAGCTTTACGTGCTCTCTGAGGCACACGAGTTCAGGCCCCAACTTCCAAATTCCGAGATGTTATTAAGTATTTCCATAATCAGAAAAACTTAATAACACTTTTGATATATCATACATAGTTATTGGAACGGTCAATCCCCGTAACTTTAAAACATCACACCCTAAAATGTGTTTGTATCGAGACTGCATTATGAATTAACTGATAATAGGTATTCTGCTAAAAGAAATTACAATCCAGTATCATTTCAATATACTCTCAGTTCAGTCATATTAAGAAAAGATCTATTAAAACATCACTCATTAAGACTAGCAGAATACCGATTTTCACTTTTTTCAACATTTTATGACAATACGATATCGACATAGATAAAGGAACATAGGCGCGCGGACCGGAGGAGTAGCAATAGAGTCTTTCACATACACATTTTAGACTCACATACAAGTACAAACACACACAACGATTAAAACAAAACATTGACAATTTCGCACACACATTAACATTTTTGCAGGCGGAAAGATTCACACACATATCATTACAAACTCACAAACAAAAATAATCGCCTGTCACACATACAAAATAAACAAAACATTCAGAATTACACGCACATATAAATTCTGTGTCATAACCTTATTAGAGCATACATATATGGAGGGAGCGCTGAACGAGCGGAATATATTATATGTATGCTCTAAGGTCATAATAACTGTTAAACGCGTAGGCTCATTTGGGCTTACGCTTTGATAGAGGGTGGCTGCGTAAGGCCCTCCCTACCTTGTTGATCTATGAAAATACCTTTACCGAAGGCGAACTTTTACAAGAATTCGACTGCACGTTTGGCCTAGTGGTTTAACGGTCACCATGCTCTTTCCTACTTCGCCAAGTGTCGTGGGTTCAAATCCCACGTAGGACAACACTTTGTGTGATCCACAAATTGTTGTTCTGAGTCTGGATGTTCTTTGTGTCCGTTTCATGTATGTTTGTAAAGTCCCCCGCGACACAGGATTTATTCCTAGTGCGGGAGTTGTCTTTTTTAAAAGAAAAAAAAAATATGTTCAAGATAAACCTTATCTTAAATTACAAAAACTATATTTTGTATAAAAGGAAGACACATTTTATACTCGACTATGCCAAAGGAAGGGTAATGTGTTTGTTGAGTTTTGGCAGTCTGTCTATTTTTATGAGCCACCGTAACGTCTAAACTTCAGAACCGATTTTAATTAATGAGGTGTCAATAGATTTGACAAAACAATATCCCGGGAAACATACGACTATATAAATTTTATCATTTTTTTTTATGTTGTCGGGTTAAACTTTTTCTTGTTAAACGACTTACTTATAATACAATTTTATATGAATTCGTATTTCTACACGTGTATTACTCTAAAAAGTATGTATAAAAAGTCCTATACAATTTCAGATTCTCTTTTCTGTCTCTACGACGGATTTTCTTCATTAATCAATTAATTCTGGACAATTTTCTACATTCTTTCTAAAAGTGGAGACATGTCTACGTTCATAGTTTTCTTTGTGTGTCTGTGGAAAACCCTGGCTGCGCAGTAAACAAGACAGTATAACAATAATATTACTAATATAAATAAATATAGGAATAAATATGGAAACCTTGTTGATGACCAGAATACTGTGTACCTCATGTGTTGATTGTTGTTTTCTGTAAAACAAAATGACAATATGTTAAAATATACACCTACATATATAAAACAAAATCGTGTTAGTTACACCATTTCTAAGTCAATAACGGCTGGACCAATATTTGTGTTTATCTAATCTAATACCTTTAACCGAGCAATTCTTGTATATATGTTACCGGAAATGTATGAAATCAAGGAATTGTATACAAATCCTAGGAAATGTGTACAATTCTGATACTATTTAGGAAATGTATAAAATATTGTTTGAAAAACTATTTAATACATAGATATCCTAGGAAAAGTATAAATTTCCTCGGAATTGTATATAATTCCAATATCGTGTTAGGAAATGTATAAAGTAAATGCTGTCTGGAATAAAACACGTTGTTAATAATATTTTTTTATTATAGCACTCATATTATCTTAATACCGTAAAATATTAATAATATGTTCTAACCTAACCTAAAAATAATTACCCACTAATAATAAATGTTTTACATTTCCGATTGCTATTTAGTAAATGTATAGATTTCCTAGGAAATGTGTAAGTATAATATAATTTATTTTCACACATTTCGATTTTAGGAATTACATACATTTCCTAGGAATTGTTTACAATGACGGATTACATACATTTCCGTTAACATATATAATATAAATATATAATCTGAATCTCGGAAACGGCTCCAACGATTTTCATACAATTTTGTACGCAGGGGGTTTGGGGGGCGATAAATCTATCTAGCTAAGATTCATATTTGGAAAGTGTCGTTTTATTCGTGTTTGTAACAATCAAATATATAAAATCAATGTACATCTAGCGCCATCTATCGCAACTCGAGCGAACTACATTATACTGGAATAAGCGGCAGAATAAACAGTATCAGGGAGTACCAAGAGAGGGCGCCACTTAAATTATTTTTTTATTGGAAGAAAAATAACAAAAAGGTGGCGTTTGGATTGTCCCAATGTTGCCAAAAAATCCATTCATAAAAAAAAATACCGAGCGACGCTCGGTCATCCAGGTACAGTTTTATATTCGTGATAATAGGTATTAAAATATAATATTCGTCAATAAAATAATTATTATTAAAAACAACATCTTCTGCGGAACAAAGTTCGCCGGGTCATCATATATATCACATTAAACAGTTAATATTATTTCAACGTATAATATAAAATAAACACATAAGCATAAGTGCATAAATCAAAAGAATACTCTGTTATTTCAACTCCAAAAAAATTTAATTGCGTGATACAGTAATCAGTGGTTACTCGGTAATGCAGTTTGTATCCGCTAGATGGCGCTGTACGATGTTTTGATTTTTTTGTGAATATACTCGTAGTAGTCCGTGTAGTAGCAAATAAAACAATAATAATAACTTACCTAAAACGGCAGCTCCGTAGCCAATATAGCTAGTGCCCATTCTATAAGAACAAGTCGGCACATACACTTCGTACAGAGACTCGTCGTTGAAGGCCAGGCTCAAGGTACTCTTGGGGTTCTCGAACCAGGTGACCTGCCTGTCTCTCAGTTCTTTTGTCTGTTTAACATACTTGGATTCGTGCTCGTGGGCGCAGAAGAAAATATTTGGACGGATCGCTTCATATACCTGAAATGACAATACACGCATACAAATATTACAAAAATTTGCAATGTTTTTGTGTGACCACTACTCTAGGATTCTACTGATGCTTTTCATCAGGCAGAGTAGAGTCACTTTGACAGGCTAATGTATAAAATATACTTAAATGTGCCACACAATAATATATGCTAGTTATAGTACAAGAGCCGGTGAAGATCGGCTTACACCCATCTGATAACCAGATCAATCTTCTTTTTTTTAAATTATATTAATTAATGAATACATCTATGATGGCTTGCCTATCGCAAAACTGTCCTGACTATTTTCAAAATTAAATTTATTTTTAACACATTTTTTTCATCTGTTCCACTCTGTCGATAACCCACTACCTTTAGTCCCAAATGTTAATACATAGAGAATATGCCTAAGTAGCTTACTTATTTCTATATAGGTTCCTGGCAACAGGTATGAACAGGTAAATCAATATAGGTAAATACACCGAGCTAATAACTTATGAAAATTGGTAGCAAAATAAAGGATATTTAATAAGTAATCTAATCAGGCAAGGCCTGAGAAACAAAAATTTAAAAAAAATGTCTTGACAGCTTTGCGATAGGGAAACTATCATAGGGGTGATCATCTGGTTGTCAGATGGGTGTAGTCGATCTTCACCGGCTCTTAGACTATTAAAAGTACCCTCAAAATTTAACAACATTATTTAAAGTTGGAAATAAAATTTTCTTATCTTGAGTAATCAAGAGTTGCAAACATGTAAATACATTAAACCGTTTTTTCCTTTGTTTGGCATGGCATTTGATTCTTGAGGAAGAACATAGGCTACTCTAGCTAGTTCTACTATAAAAAGTACGTCGTGATGTAGTGATTATTGACTGAAAATCTCTTACCCGTAAACCAAACATATGCCTCAAGGTCACAGGATAATGAGACACGACAATTTTGAAGTTGTTCTCGTGTGTCTCGTCCGTGTCCGATTTTTGTGGATGTGTGTTAGTTATAGCATTAACTTTATAGAAGGACACATTACGGTAGTATATAATGGACGGCTGTTGGAAAACCTTTTCGAATTCAGCGATTTTGTCATGACGTATCGGTTCGTTTTCACCGCCGATGTCGTTGTCACCCGGTACCCATACTTGCTGGAATGAAAAAGAAATTATATGTATATGTAGAATGTTACATGAATTTTTACATAGTATAAAATGTAGTTGCTTCTGCTGTGTGTTCACTAAGATCTTTAGAATAATTCAACGATTTTGCTATTCAAAGATTTCAGTGCGAAGCCGGACCGTTTTGCAAAGTATAGAAATAAATCATGAGTTTGACACAGAAATCCGGATGACTGGTAGAGAATGCCTCATGGCATTAAGTTCGCCGTTGTAGAACTTGTGCAAGAAGTTTATAAATAAATAAATAAAATAAATACAAATAAATCTCTCCTACATACTTCTTAATTTTATTTAGGGCCGAACGTTTGCTGTTATTTCACAAAATAATAGAAATCCTAGTTTGTGTTTATTTTACGGTGACCGCATTCGGCTTTACGATTGGGCCGCGCTGAACTCTACACCAATTACATCACCGAACGTGTACCCGACTTTAAAAATTCAAATTTATTCATTTCAATTGAACTTTATCACATTCTTACAGTATTTTCCATAAACAGTCCTATGTTAATGCCTAAAATCGCCATCTAGTCCCAAACTAAGCAGAGCTTGTACTATCGGTACTAGACAACTGATACAAATATGTATATATATTTTTTTGTTAATACATATTATAGATAGAAGACACCCAAAGTCCGAAACAAATATTTGATCCAACCTGAGTCCTCAAGCACAGTAGCACTTCTCAGTTTAGTTATGTTCCGCGGAGCGCCTCCCGGGAAGGACTACTAGGCAATGGTTGCCACTCGGCGCTAGGCGCGCACGCTAGCCGCGTCGCGTCGTGCGTAAACAAGTTGAATATTACGTGTACTTACTGCGAAAAATGACTACGAAACGAACTAATTATTATGTTTGTAGTTACTTAGCAATAAAATTATTTAATTGTTTAAAAACTATGTTAAGACAGACATGTATTAATACATTACAAAAAATTCTCGCTTAGTGACGGCAATTAGGTAATTGTGCGAAGAACGCATAATTATTATGGTGACAAAACTCTAAAAATCTAATGTCGTCTGCTGACGGACATCAGGGAGAAACCAAATTAAAATACTTTTAGAAAGAAACTAAAAAAGATTTCATTAGATTCAATATAATAAATTTTTGTACCTACCTTTAAAAGTTAAGAAATAATTTCTTAATTTCATAGTTGTAAGTTTTGTTTTCCAAATTGTTAGTTTTCTTTAGTAATACTATTTTATCTATACTAATATTATAAACGCCAAAGTTTGTAAGTATGGATGGATAGATGTTTGTTACTCTTTCACGCAAAAACTACTGAACGGATTTGGATGAAACTTTACAGTAATATAGCTTATACATCAGAATAACACATAGGCTACTATTTGCCGCGATAACCGACATAGTAGTACAGGCAACAACTAGTAAGTTCATAATTTGTATGGAGACTCGATCTCCCAGTCAAACCATCAACCAGGTTTTGGGGTACAAAGATTGTAATTCAGTTGTTTGTTTTTCTCTGTATAATAAATAAATAAAATAAAAATATATAAAGTACCTAAATAAAAAATCAAATAGGTACCTAGTACGACAGGTAGGACAGGACAGGACCAGTAGTAGACAAGATTATCATGTTTGTTAAAACGTTTTTACTTTGTTACTAAAGGTGCTATCTTTATTATTTATTCTCATATTTACCTAATCGACAGCAAGTGGGCACCCTGGGCTCTTGCTGTAAATCGAGCGGTGTTTACCGAAATTGAACACTCGGGTCACTCGACAAGATTAAAATTCGCTTGCGAAGTGGCAGAGTTGCATTTTTTTATGCTTTATTATTTTAAGCTTGACTTTTGTTCGACAGTGGAACTTCTGTACGTAAGAACTATTAGTTATTCTGTGACAGTAGTCACATGCGCTACCCCTGCGCCAATGAGGCAGTCAAATTTTTTTTTGGACTTTTCAATGGACAATCCAAAATAATTTGATCACTGTATAGATTTTCATTTTATGTCTTTCAAAAAATACATTTGCCCCGTTTTCGCAAAAAAAATCAATTAATACTCGGCTTCTATTGGTAGTGGCGTAATTTTATGCCTATAGCCTTCTTCGATAAATGAGCTATCCAACAAAAAAGAATTAGCGAAATTGGTACAGCCGTTCACGCGTGATGCCGAGACCAAGGGAAATAGTTATTCATTTTTATATATCTGTGGTATTTGGTAGAACAATGTTAACTCCAAAAATCGTTTTTTACAGTACAAGCTATTAAACATTTAACTTAAAATTGTAAATAGGAAATATACTTTAGATGAAATGTCTCTCTGTCACCGGTATTTAATAACAATAGAATTGCATTTTCTAGGGATTTTATTGTAATAAGTTAATTAATTCGGGAAATAGTGGCACATAACATATATATAGCAAACCAAAATTGGATAATCCAATGATGTCACCTGTTAAGTTATCATATACGTACCATATTAAAAATAAAAAAATGGAATGGAGAGGTCTACGTAGACGAGAATGCAAAGGGATGTATGTATAATAAATCAATTTTAGAAAATTCCAAACTTATTTATTTGATATTAGGTGACATTTATTCGTAATTTTCTTCACTATCGCTTACATTATTTGATTGCGGAGAATTAGTTACTTTTAAGGTTTTATAAAAATCGTGGTAAACTAAATCAATATATGAGAGCAGATCCAAAATGTCCTTATATTTTTTGGCATCTATGGGTAAAGGCTTGTTGTAAGCCAATTGTGACGATACCTTCCCCAAATCGACTGATTTTCCTCTTCGTAAGACACTGTAAAACCTAAACGGCTCTTTTGCATCTAATTCGTATTTGAACGATATTTCCATGTTCCCCTTTTTAAACTTCAACCAGAATACACTATTCCAATTAAAAGATTTTTTGTCGGTGTCCACGTTCCTTTTTAAGAAATATTTTTTAATAATTAGTGTTGCCAATGTAAAAAAGACGCACGCCATTTACTGAATACGCAATGAATTAATAATATAAAAATTTGTTCGTTACGTTTACAATACTTTTAAATTTCAATCCCGGTCTTGCTAGATTCAAGACAATTGTTTGGATTAAATGAGATTATTATTCATACGGGATCTAATAATATTTTGATATAAACTAGATAAAATTTTATAATAAATTGCCTAAAGATATAAAAGAAGCTAAAACATTTAAAAGGTTATTAAAAAGCAACATTTTAAAGGATTTTTCGCTAGTAAAATCATAAAACTACTACTTTTAAATTTTAATAATACTAATACTAACCCTACGTCTAAAAACCCACATATAAAACTACATACATACATAACTAGGAAACATTTCTCATAAAAATAAAAGTAGGTAATAATAATTCTTACACTAATACCTACACATATTTTTATTATAATTACAAAACACAAATATTTTGTACAAAACACAACATAACTATAATGACACTAAACTCCGCTTATTTAGTAAATCTATACTATTATATAAAGCTGAAGAGTTTGTTTGTTTGAACGCGCTAATCTCAGGAACCGCTGGTCCGATTTGAAAAATTCTTTCAGTGTTGAATAGTACATTTATCGAGGAAGGCTATAGGCTATATATCATCACGCTACGACTAATAGGAGCGGAGCACCAATGAAAAATGTTTCAAAAACGGGGGAAAATTATCACGCGACGGGCAATAGGAGACGCAAACGACGTTGCGTGGGTCAGCTAGTATTTAATATACTAACTACTAATTAAACCTCTGACACTGTTTTTTACTAGCAAACAAAATGTTTAACATCAATCGATATGTCACTTAGTCATAGGCCTTTAGTAAACAAATTGTTTCTGCACAAACATTTTGAACCTACAATCTTAAAACAGATATTTGTAGGTACTACCCATCTACACAAAAAAAAATCACAACTACTTTACTAACCACGCTAATTAGGTAATTTGTTTCTGTTTAAAACTATATTTTTCTCTGTAAGTAATTATTGTAATCTTTTGAGAAAATAAATGTCTTCAACCATAAAAGACACTTATCCGGATCACATCATAATTTTTGGGTACAAATGTGACAAGTGTAACGTATCATATTATCTGGACCAAATATAATTCAGTCATTCATTTGGTCCACTTCTGATAAGTAAAGATAACAGAAATATACTAAACGTAATCTTAGAAATTTGGACATATCATTCTTTGACCATTCCATTTCTAATACTTCTATAGGACTTGGAGTTACCATCTATATACCAATTGAAAATATAGGGGAAAAAAATATTATCCATGTACTAAACACAAAAGCTACAAAAATGGAGTTATCATTGTTCTACCAAACACCACAGATATAGACTAGCTGTTGCCCGCAGCTTCACCCGCGTGTACGTCGATCATCGCGGCAAATAATAGCCTATGTGTTAGTCTGATGTATAAGCTATAGCTGTTTCTTACTCTTTCATAGTAATATATTACTATGAAATAGTAACAAACATACACACTCACAAACTTTCGCCTTTATGATATTAGTGTGATTAGTGTGACTAGCTGAACCGGCGAACTTCGAACCGTCATATTTATTTTTGTGAATATTTTCTAAATTAGCGAAAACTACTTTTAGTATTTAATCCTGCCTCAACTTCTCGCATAGCCGCAGTGTATGTCCTATACTATATATATATATATAAGCTGACTAAAAAAAGATATACCTTCGGTTTGTTTTAAATTTTCTTCTTTACAAACCTTGTCCTGAAAATATCATCCTGACAATTGCAATCGATCGAAATAACATTATACATGAACATTTTTTATTTTATTTATACAGTAGAATTCACATATAACGACTTCGCTTATAACGACTAACCGTTTTTAGCGACGATAATGTTTACTCAAGTTAAGTTTCACATTTAGGTATAACCGCTTAGTGCGACTCCGGTTTAAGCGACCAACCGCTTACAGCGACCATTATTTATGATAATATATCGGGTTATAACGACGTGCAATGTTTTCTTTACACAACCTATGCACCAATACTTCGGTGCTCCAACTTCACTCCGCCCCGCGCGATTCACCTCTCCTTATTAGCGCGCGTAAATCACAGTTAGTATTTGTCACCTGTTATGAAAAGTTCTTTAAGCTCGATAAAATGGGTTCTGTGAAGCGAAAGTGTTTTACGATCGAAGAAAAAAGTGCAATAATACAAAATGCAACCTTCGCAAAGGAGTTTGGCGTATCTCATTCTACAGTATCCACAATAAAGAAGAATAAAGATAAGATCGAGCCGCTATTTAACGCCAATGTTTTGAAATGCAAACGTGTAAGAACTTCTACTCATAAGCGGGTGGATACGGCATTGTTACAGTGGTTCAAGCTTCAGCGCGACCGGGGAATACCTTTTAATGGACCTCTGCTACAAGAGAAAGCAAAGTTTTTTGCTAGACAGTTAGACATGCAAAATTTCACCTGTTCCATGAGTTGGATAAACCGTTTTAAATTAAGACACAACATCGTCAGTGGTAAGATTGCTGGCGAGTCTTTATCAGTTCAACATGTACATGGTGATGTAGTCGATTGGTTAGAGAAGGTTTGGCCTACTCTACGTGCGCAATTTAAAGATGATGAAATTTTTAATGCAGATGAGACCGGGCTGTTTTATAAATTAACCCCAGACAAGTCATTGAAATTTAAAGGCGAAAAATGTGCAGGAGGAAAATTATCAAAGGAGAGAATAACTGTGATGGTGGCAGCCAACATGAGTGGCACTGTTAAAAAAAAACTTCTCATAATCGGAAAATCTGAACGTCCCAGATGTTTTAAAAATGTACGGCATTTGCCAGTGGATTATGAGAGCAATCGAAGAGCCTGGATGACTGCTGAAATTTTTAACAAATGGGTACGCGCATGGGATCGTGAACTTACGAAAAAGAACAAAAAACCCCTGTTGTTAGTTGACAACTGTCCTGCACATCCCCCTATTGAAAACTTGAAAAGCATATCACTGGCGTTTCTGCCTCCGAACACGACATCAGTGTTGCAACCCATGGATCAAGGGATTATTCGAGCTTTGAAAGCACAGTTTCGTAAAAACCTAGTCTTGAAAATGATTCACGTACTAGACGGCTGCGGAAGCAATACTGTTGAGTCCCCAAAGATCAATGTTCTTGATGCTATTCTAATGATTCAGGATGCCTGGACCCAACTCAAGCAAGAGATAATTTTTAACTGTTACAAACATGCTGGTTTTGTCCAAAGCAATGTAGAATGTACCATAACTTCGAACGCAGATGATTTTAACGAAGAAGACGACGTACCGCTGAGCATTTGGGCGAGGGTAATTGATAAGCACCAGTTACCCATAACAAACGAGGACTTTGAACAATACGCTTGTGTCGATGATTCTGTCGCCACTTGTGAAGAATCGTCTGAATAAAACGTGGAAAATATAATCGCCAACGACGCGAATAGCAAAGATAGCGACGGTGATGATGACGAACCAGAAGAGATTCATCCAACTTTGAGTGTGTCTGTGTTTGTTCAGACTAACTTCGATGATGATCTGATGAAATCGATGATGTCACGAATTCACAATGCTTTAAGAAATTCCTACTACCAAACGAAAGTTTGTCAAAAACAAACTCGAATAACAGACTTTCTACGTCAGTAACACAGAGTTTTTCGTATATTGCGTGTGTAACTGTGTATTATCTCTTTGTATCAGTACATTATGTACCTATGTTTGTGAACATTATAATAAAGTATGTATATGTGATTCCTACATAATGTTTTTTTTACCTAACTAGGAAAATCTAACTTTCGCATTTATAATACATATGTATACGTAAGTATACATATGTATTGATCCCTTGAAGGTCGTCATATCCGGATTCTACTGTATAGATATAGAAGATAACAGCCTTACCAGAACTTGATGATCAACTTCAAATATATTGGCCAATCTCTTTACATAGTTGTGAAACTGAACTACATTGGAAATGGAGCCTTCATCCATTAGGTCGCCCAGGAACACCAGGACATCAGGTTTAAAGTATTTCTCAACCACTTTAAATGTTGACTTCAAGTAACTGGAAATTAAAATAATAATAAATAACAATATTCTACCACATTCACACAACTCCATCTAGTCTCAAAGTAATCGGAGCTAGTACTTTGGGTAGTAGACAACTGATATAAGTACATATATACTTTTTTGTAAATATGTATTATAGAAAAGACCCTAACTTCGAAAAAAATATTTGCAGGTCATACTCCGATATTTTCACTCACTCGGTGAAACACAGCGCAGGCGCTGTTTCACACCGGTTTTCTGTGAGGCCGTAGTTTCACTCCGGTTGAGCCATCCCATGCATCCCACTAGGCTATTTACATTTTATCAGTTGTTTTTACAATGTAAGCTATAGTTTGTTGTCTGTCTTTTCTGAGAATAAATTCTCTAAACCTATGATTAATAAATAAACATGTATGTAAGTATTAATGTTAAAAACAATCATTAATTCACTCATTTCTTTATGTGAATGAGTGTATATACACGCTAGGTGTTATGCAAGTATTCAATAGAATATCTTTGTGGATTTTTTGGAACAGAACTTATACCTGTAATCTATATCTTCTTCAACATTATTATATTATTACTAAACATGCAAAAAGAAACTATTTAATTTTTACGGGTTTGCTTAACATGCATTCATATAGTAAGTTTAAAGGATCAGTAGACTTTTTTTTTAATTAGACAAGTGGTTCTGGTTTTAAAGCCTAAAGAACATATTCACAAACTCATTTATAATATTAGTAAGCATAAGGAAATCAGGATATACAAACCGATCACTATCCCAGTTAATAAGGTAGCTCAAAGGAGGCGAAACAGCATATTCGCCTTGTATCTGAGGATCGGCTATAAAAAGTATTTTGGTACATGTAGAGTCATGCTCACTGCAGTCAAGATCCGTCCAATATTGAGGTTGAACAAGGTAGATAAACCATTCACAGTAAATAGCGGCACCCAAGAACGCCGCTATAAAATATTTTACTGTCGTGCTGCAAACAATGCCCGTAACATGAAAATGAAAAATTTTAACATAATTAAAAATGAATAATTATAAACGTACCTCCTCCTTATAAACATTATTAAATCAAAATTTTGTTAGCTATTATCTATTTACATTGATAACTCTCGTGTTCTCAAAATCAAAATTATTCTCAAAACATCAAAACATTTCATTCCACTTACTCACATAAAATGATATTTACAATTCGTTAAAAATATCTATTAAATAATCGTTAGTAGGAATATTAAAAAATAACATACTTATATATTATAGCGCAAGAATGAATATAAAAAAGATGTTTGCAAATTATTTTATTTCCCGAATTTGGTGGTTTGGTTTATGAATAAAAAACGGAACGCAGAAGTGTTGACATCGTTTTCGATTCATTCAGAATCAAAACAAAACTTTTCGCGGCTTATTTTATATTTAATTTGTTGTGCATTGTCTAACAAACTTATTTGTTACCAATACAGTGTATGATTAATATTTGAAATAAATAATCAGTGATTTCATTTACTTTTTTTGCAGTTTGAATTTATACTTCCATTTAAACTTATTGGTTTTGCCAAAAAAAATATGTAATGAACGCTTCTCTATTGCGGCGATTTGACAGGTCAGCTTCGAGCCACTTTTTAGCTTTCCGAGTAGCGTATTTTCATTTATTTTGTGTTATCCTTTCATTTACGCGTATTAAGAAACATGTATGTAGTAGTAACTGTAGAGTGGATTGTTTACTAGATTATTTCCCAGTGCACTTACAGTGTTACATAAACAGTAGAGGGCTGATCGTTTCGGCAGTCCGATGCATATAACTACATAGTACGTCAGTGAACGAATGGTGGCATTAAGATAATGGATGTGGATGCTCCTAACGTATTAAAAAGGAGCAGCAGTGCACCGTTAATAAATGAAGCAGCTGCTACGGTCGTCACTTCACCTACAACAAACGTAGCCCCCAGGTAAACTTATACGTAGTGAACACGCCTCCTACGGTCGTGATATGGTTGTTGCTACGGCTACTTAACTATTTTTGACAGCTGCTGAGGTCGGCAGTGGGTGCTGTGCCCGTATTTAGCGATGTTTGTGCATTATTCACACTGTATTCTATAATATTATCATTACAGATTGATTGTATATTGTTTTGGGAAAAGTGTAGAAGCTTGGCGTCATTTTTCAGTGTTAAGTTGCGCTATGTTGACAATGTGTGAGTGCTACAGTTAGTGGTGAGCTATTAAACTGCTCATTTAGTATATTTTTGTGTGCTTAATATTTCTATGACTTACACAGTTAAAGTGTTTTTTATTGCCTCTGTTATCAAGCTCAGTTACTTACTAATTGTGATAAGTGTATGTTAATTGGTTTTCTGATTTGCCTAGATTATTAATAATAGTGCCATTTAATGACTTAACACATTTTCCCAGTAAACCTATAAGTAATTTATAAACAAATATCATATTGTTATGGGTATACAATATTTTTTGATAGGCATAATATATCATTGTATTAGATCACCCATACATTATACATTCATTGATCATGTTTATGCATTTATTGCTACACCAGCAGTGAGGTTCTCAAGCACATCTTAAATCAAAAAAATATAATATCAAAATATATTTATTTTTAAATATTAAATTTATCATATTCAAACTTATATAAACAAAATATTAAACTGAATACCATCCTCTACTGGTCTACCATAGGGTGGTATAGAAATGAGGTGCTACTCAATTAGCAAGGAACTTTAAATTAAACGATTATTTTATACAACAGCTATCTTGCCCAACACCAACCCAACATAGTTTTCAGATACGATACATAAAGAATCTTAATTTAGATAATGATATAAAATGGACAATAATTGAATTGAATATATGTCTTAATAGACAGTGGGAGTACAACTTCTGTATTTGATTTATTGGGACTAGAGTTAGGACCGGTATGTCAATCCTGCAAATGAAGAAGCCACCAGGCTCTGCACGTCAACAAACTTATCAATGAATGTCTTTACATGATCTTATAAAATCCTCATGTTATAAGTTATCAGTGCTATCTGCTTACTTTCTCCTTCTGATAAAGGCTCAATTGTCTGATAAATTGGTACATTATGATGTTGACAAAGTAAGATTGAGATACTGAGCTTAGCGCTTGATAAAGCTTTGGTTGCCAATGACTTATTATAGAAGTGAAAAATGTATTATTATACTAGCTTTTGCCTGTGGTTCCACCTGTATGTGTGTTAGTTATTGCGGTGAATAGTAGCCTATGTCCTTCTTCAAGGATCGAACGATCTCCATCGTAAATATGATTATGATACGCTTGTTAATCTTGTGGTTCAGGATCCAATCCCATATTGTGTGATGAACATTTGTTCTGTGTGGGATTTGAATTATTGGTAATAGACGACTGCACGTTTGGTCTAGTGGTTTAACGGTCACCACTCCGTTTCCTACTTTGCTAAGTGTTCAAGTCCCACGTAGGACAACACTTTGTGTGATCCTAGTGGAGGCCATCAAAGTACTGGAACAATTTGAATTTTTTTTTCATCGTTATAATCATACAGTATCTCTGATAAACATAGGCTATAATACTTTTTCATATTAAAATGTGTAATAGTAACACCAGTACAAATTAAGTGAAGAAGTGTTTGTATGTATCTAGAATTATGGGTGAAAGTGATCCTAAACTAAAGGATAATTGCAAAAAGAAACTCAAAAGCCCAATTTTTTATTTCGTCAGCCTATTGCTGTCCACTGCGGAACGAAGGCCAACCACAAAGAGCTCCAAACATCCCATAATCATACCCTTGTAATTTCATGTGTGTGTGTGGAATGTCTCATGTTATTATTGTTGTCATTATTGCAACATATATATCATTTGCCAAATATGTAAAGGATCTTAACAATTATTGTTTGTTTTAATAATAAT
This sequence comes from Diaphora mendica, assembly GCA_949125395.1. Classification (NCBI taxonomy): domain Eukaryota; kingdom Metazoa; phylum Arthropoda; class Insecta; order Lepidoptera; family Erebidae; genus Diaphora; species Diaphora mendica. The sequence goes on from OX421317.1 coordinate 2,258,708, forward strand.
ACTGTAACATGGTATAGAATTTTAATATGTATTAAAGTTCTTGTAATAAGGTTAGTGGCCTACAACTAAGCACAAATTAAAGAGATTGCAGTGTTATCACAATATTTTGTATAGTATTTAAATATATTATAACTAGCTGTTGCCCGCGGCTTCGCCCGCGTGTATGTCGGTTATCGCTGCAAATAGTAGCTTATGTGTTATTCTGATGTATAAGCTATATTACTGTAAAGTTTTATCCAAATCCGTTAAGTAGTTTTTGCGTGAAAAAGTAACAAACATCCATCCATCCATACTAACAAACTTTCGCGTTATTAATATAGATAGGATTTTTATCGATATAAAATCATGATACAAAATGTATTGGTACCTGAATAGTTTTTTTTTATTTTCTTTACCTCGCATAGAACTTTTATATATTTTTATAAATCAGTTTAAATAAAATAAAGGGGTTAAGACAATTTTGTGAAAACTAAAAATTTAGTATAGCGCCATCTGTATTTTTGATATGGAACTCATTCCTATCTGATGTCCCACGACACCACCCGATTTTTTTTACAAATAATACACACACGTTTTACTTTTAAAAACTTATTAAAGTATTTATATATGTACATAAAATATAAAGTGTTTATATGAGCTTATTTCGACATTTGACATCGACCGGGTCTGGCACCGCTCGCTTCTCTCCAAGCTCTCGGCATTCGGTCCGCCTCCTAGACCCTGTCACTGGATTGACGCTTTTCTTCATCAGCGCCGCATTATGGGCCTTTGCGATGGCACGGCCTCTGATGTTCTGGATGTAAACGCTGGCGTACCTCAGGGTTCAGTCCTGTCGCCCACACTATTTCTTCTGCATATCAATGACATGTTAGCTCTTGGCAACATACATTGCCATGCAGACGATAGCACAGTTCATGGGCGATATTTTTGACACCGTTCAGCCAAGCTGGCAGACGTTGAGGAAAATCGACAGAAGCTTGTCGCTGACCTCGACCGGGTTTTGAACCGCATTTTACAATGGGGTGATAAGAATCTGGTCGAGTTCAACGCTACGAAAACACAGTTGTGCGCATTCTCTACCAAAAAGTCTCCATTCCTTTCCCTCCCCACTTTTCAGAGCACTCAACTGCCACTACGGGGTAAGCTCGGTGTCCTTGGCATGGATATTTGCCGGGACCTCGAGTACTGTTCTCATCTTTGTGATGGATCCGCGCAGTATTTGCTTGATGCTTTCGAACGGTTGCAATGGCGAACAGTCCGCTTTACCAACAGTCCCGAAGCCACCGAGTTCCTTGAACCTCTGCAGCTGCGTAGAGATATCGCCTCTATAGCAGTCCACTACCATCTGTATCATTGGAAGTATTCTGAGGAGCTCTTCCAACTGGTCCCCCTTCTCCCTTCCTCTGCAGAATAACATGTTCACTCTCAAACCAAACGGTTTGGTTCATCCTTCCTGTGCCGAGCAGCTAAAAACTGGAACTCAGTACCAGCGCACGTGTTTCTCTCCCACTATGATCCCGGGGCCTTTAAGTGGGGCGTGAAAAAGCATCTCACTAAGCCGTCATAGTGTGGGACGCAATACTGCATTGTCTGCTTTCCCAGTGAGTATGGTTGCCCCCACTGTTGGATTCTGCTTGAGTTTTCCATCAGGCTGACCATAGTCACTTTGGCAGCTTCAAATAAAAAAGTACAATTTTAATAACTACGTTTTTTCTTTTGCCATATTTTGCCAAAATATGGAGATTTTGTGGATTTGATATACGTGAGTATGCTGCCCATGAGAAAAAAAAACTGTATCTTTAAGCATCTGTCCTTGGGTTTTGATAATATTGTTATTGGAAATGCTGTTTTCAGCGGAAACTGCATTCTTTTAAATTAAAATGTCAAATAAGTTGGAATTATTGGAATACGGGGAATTAAAACATTATCTTCTTTTGCCATTCCATGCGTCATGATTGTAGCTTTTACAATGTTGTACCCCAGTTGTGTAATATTTAGCCATGTACTATTACACTGCTTTGGCGCTCAAGATACCTCATTTAATAGTACTGGAACATTAACTTGCAGCCTCAACTTATGGGTAGGCACTCCTGATATTTCTAAAGACTTTAAGTATTCGACAACATCTCCCTCCACGCCTGACATGATCCGTTCGTTTAATTGATAACTGTCTCATTAGTCAGCTGATCAGGATCGATATTATTTACATTTTTATTCATATCTAACCAACAGCTAGCTTATAATGACGATATTTCTGTAGAGAATTTTGAAGTTAAGAAACGCTGTTAATTAATTATATTAATTTGGCTTATTTATTTCTATTAATATAAGGAACATACAAATCAGATTGACGAATATATACTTAATATCTTAATATTTAATTTTTATATATATAATATCATTGCTATCATTGTTAAGTCTTCATTGAAAAAGTGAAATATTTTTTATGATTGTAACAGCCTTGTTTATTCGTTGTCAAGACGCCCGACGTAGGTAACGCGCAGGCGTGTGGCGAGTGAACTCCCAGAACAACCTTTCATCCCCCTTTTAAACCCCTTACAACCCCTTTTTCGCATTAAAAAGTAGCCTATGTCCTTTCTCAGGCTCTAGACTATCTGTGTACCAAATTTCATTCAAATCGGTGCAGCGGTTTGGCCGTGAAAGCAAGACAGACAGACAGACAGAGTTACTTTCGCATTTATAATAATCAATTTTTTCAAATTGGACCCGTAGTTCCTGAGATTAGCGCGTTCAAACAAACAAACAAACTCTTCAGCTTTATATATTAGTATAGCTGACCCACGCAACGTCGTTTGCGTCTCCTATTGCCCGTAGCGTGATAATTTTCCCCCGTTTTTGAAACATTCTTCATTGGTGCTCCGCTCCTATTGGTCTTAGCGTGATGATATATAACCCATAGCCTTCCTCGATAAATGGGCTATCTAACATTGAAAGAATTTTTCAAATTGGACGCGTAGTTCCTGAGATTAGCGCGATTAGCTGACCCACGCAACGTCGTTTGCGTCTCCTATTGCCCGTAGCGTAATAATTTCCCCCCGTTTTTGAAACATTCTTCATTGGTACTCAGCTCCTATTGGTCATAGCGTGATGAAATATATATATATATATATATATATATATATATATATATATATATATATCATCACGCCTATAACCTTCCTCGATAAACGGGCTATCTAACACTGAAAGAACTTTTTCTAATTGGACCAGTAGTTCCTGAGATTAGCGCGTTCAAACAAACAAAAACTCTTCAGCTTTATATATTAGTATAGATGTATTTATTATACTCTTCTAAGATCTAATACTCATAATCAACAACACATTTATTTGGATAAGACTAATATTAGTTATTATGTTGATAAAAACTCTTTGACAAATAACTCAATAATAGGTACCAACTCTTAGCGTCTTATACACGTGATAACTTCTAAACGAAATGTCCGAATGGGGTGAAACAAAAAGTATTTTACTTCTACATAAATACCCTTGATAACATAATGCTTTATTTGGATAAGGATTAATATTACGATACACATTTAACGTAGTTTCTTTCTTCAGACGATTTAATAATTTTTTTGAGCACAAAAGCGGTTATTGTGACTAAACCATGATAGTTAGATATATGCTCTCGCGGTCTTTTTTGTAGATCTTAATGGGACCTACAAACCCGTAATACATGATTTTGTTCTATTGTCAATACTTTTTGCAGCGCACGCAAAAATAGGTTTTCGAGTTCACACCTTGGGTTACAAAATAGCAATTTTCTTACGGATCTCAATTTTTTTTGAAAATAAAATATAGCCTATAGCCTTCCTCGATAAATGGACTATCCAACACTGAAAGAATTTTTCAAATCGGACCAGTAGATCCTGAGATTAGCGCGTTCAAACAAACAAACAAACAAACTCTGCAGCTTTATAATATTAGTATAGATTATAAAAGAATAGCTTTTGCCTGCGGTTCTGCCCACATGTATGTTGGTTACTGCGATGATCACATTGGGGTCATCACTGTGGGGGACAGGTGTGTCATGTCCCACCAACACAAAGGGAGGATCCTCTGACCAGGTGATCATGCCTGGCAGGCCACGACACACAGGCATGATTTCACACATTTCACACACAACTCTCTGATCCTAAACTAGGATACTGTATGAAATACATACATATCATAAACAAATTACACCGTGCTCATCACACCCTGAGGGAAATCAACCCATGGCCTCATGATCAGTCAAGATCACTAACTACTAAGCTAATAGGTCAGTCAAGGGGTGTAATGACTGTTCTGTCAGTGGCAAATAATTGATCATCACCTAAATACTAGACTGCAGTGGTTTAAGCGGTCTCTTTGGTGGGGTTCAAATCACACATAGGACAACACTGTCCTATGTGGGGTTTAAACCCCATAAATTGTTGGTCTGAATATTCTCTTTATTACATTTATATATACATATCAATTACATTTTTAAATATATAAACAATAATTAATATATATTTAAAAATAGTAAACCACCGACTTCGGGTACAGGGACCAAGAAACCGGTTGTTAGAACTCCAAAGACAAGAAACTCCTCACTATGAGTGCCGTGTCAAGGAGGACTGTCTTCTGCATCAGTCTTGATCCAGCTGTCTAACGTAAGCCTCTTAAGGTGTTTGTCGAGGCTCTTGGCAATCAATTCGTAAGCAGATACGACTTATCGGAATAATGATCACCGAATTCACATTCCCCATATCGACAATCTCGTAAGATAAATCCAAATATTTTATTTGTTTTTCTTTTTCGACTTTCACGAGATTCTCGTCATGAGGAACGGCGATATCGACAATCATTGCGCGGCGCTCTAATCGATCTATCACCACAATATCAGGTTTATTGGCAACAATAGTCCTGTCCGTGATAATAGTTCGCTCCCAATATAACGTAGCACGACCATTCTCGAGAACTGGGTCGGCCACATACCTGTAGTATGGCACCTCTGAACTATTATTCCCAATATTATTTGAGGTCGGCTACTACTAGTTTAACCAGTTTTATACACAGTTTTTCCACGGAGCGTCTGGCATCGGACCTGAATTCTGAAGGTTTAGTTTAGTTTCTTCTCCTCCTCGCGTCGTTATCCTCATTACTGAGGGTCGTGATTCCCTAGGTGTGGTAAGATCTTCTGCCGGACAGTTGCTCGCCACTTGTTCTTCGCCTTGGCAGAATGAAGAGCAACGTGTAGATTGGCGTCCAAGGCTGTTCGGATCTGGTTCGGCCACCTAACTGGACTACGTCCTCTTGGTTTAAGTTTAGTTACACTCCCTTAATAGGGTGCAAGCCCATAGCCGTCGATTGCATGGCTATGTCATTTTGGGTGGGTAAGTAAAGGTATTTCGCTGATGTAAGGATTGAGGGATAGAAGCTTGAACAGAATTACGCCGGTTAATCAAATTGGTTATTGCAATGCAAGAAATTCATGTCCCTCACAACACAAAGTCATAATCTTCAGGAGATGGTAAGGATCAGGGGATGATCATATCGACGATTGATCTTAGCATCATCTTGGTAAAATCATGCACAAATAGGCCGAACTGACTAGAGTAAAACCACATCATCTCATCAGCCTACCGTGGTACTGTTCGTCATGGGCCTCTCCTATTGCATTTAAATTAGTTTTAGGCTTCTCGCATCCAGCTCCTGCGCAAATTGTCGTTACAACTAGCCTATGGGTGCCCTATACACTACGTTACCACGACTATGATCTAAAAGAAAATAGGTGGTTTTGCATAATTTGCATTTAACCAAGAGTGCGTCCAACCCCGGTCTCCGTCAATTCTGCAGGGGACATTTAAAATCCAGCTATGCGATTGTCACTCCCGATTTCCAAAATGTTAATGGGCGTCGATCATTTGACCACAAAAACAAAAACCGTCGTTAAAAACGACTTTAAGATATTCTGCGGAGTGCATGTCATGTACCCAAGGGTAAGCTGTCAGTCCATGTTATTTATTTCTCGGAATTGGCTAGCTACATGAATGATCGAAGACAAATTATGTAGATGTCGCTTGCGCAAGCCATTATTCTCAATAATTAAGACACATTTTTCGCATAACATATTATACAATGTGAACTCTGCACAATAAAGGATACATTCCAAGAGTGTTATTAAGAACACTTTGTATGATTTATCGCTGACCTGTGACCATATAGGTATCATGTATGTACAAATAAATTATGTTAGTTGAATACCGTACCGGTTGAACAGTAGCCGACCCCAAATAATCTTGGGAATAATAAAGGTTAGGATGATAGTTTCTTTGGTAAGTACGAGACCGGAGACCTAATGATGCAGAAGCATCACTAGGCGGGCATGGTGTGGGTCACCATGCTGCATTGTCTGCATTCGCAATGGGTATGGTGACCACCACTCTTGGATTCTGCTTATGCTTTCCATCAGGCAGTGTAGAGTTATTTTGGCAGGGCCATACACAAAAAAAGGTGGAAGATGACTGTATGTAGTAGATATAAACCTTTTTTTGTGCGATAACTGGCCTAGTGGTAATTTTGACGGCTATGTAAGAGGTCCTGGGTTCGGTTCCCATCCAGGACAAATGTTTGTGTGATGAGCACGTTCATATGTTCTGTATCTGGTTGTAATTTTTCTATGATATGTATCTATTTTGAAATATATGAGTATGTTTATCAGCAGTTAGGTTACCAAAGTACAGGCTAACCCTAGTTTGGGACCAGACAACCGTGTGTGTAAATATGTAACTCCATAAAAGATCACACCTTAAATAACGTGTTTAAATCAAAAATATTTTGGTTATTACGGTGTGAACATGTCAAGTGCTTCAGTCTCGCTGCAAACACGCACACAAGCGAATCCCGCCCCTCGGTCGATTTGCATTTAATCAACCTCATAGTGTACTCGAGTTCATCCGACAGTCTGTTTGATATACGGACCCAACTACATATTCATACTTCGAAACTAATATTATAAATTCGAAAGTAAGATTGTATGTCACGGCTAAATCGCTACACTGATTTCAACAAAATGTGGCATGGACATACCTTGATTCTTGAGGAAAGACAAAGGCTACCCTCTACCGAGATCACCGATATCAACGCAGGCGGAGCCTTGGACAAGAGTTAGTTCATTATATATTCACCTATGATTTTCAAATATTTTGAAAAGGTGAGTAAATGATATTTTTGTAAATTTTTGTTTATCTTAAGATAATTTTTTCGTAGCTTATTTTTAATGGAATATGATACTTTTCCATAAAATCATATCCAGCTATTGAAAAACGATACGTGTCTACCTACCTACCTATATGTTGTGTCTATAGTGTGTGTAGAAGTAAGTACTTCTACACTCCTAGTATTACCTATTTAACGATGATAGATACGGCAATCCTAAGCAAGATAACAGTATTACTTGAAATATTTAGAAATGAACGTAAAAAGTGGGTGAATTTTAAAGAAATCCAGAGAACTAAAAAATAAAAAACAAAAATAAAGTGCAACATGAAGAAATCAAACTAAATAAAATACAAACTGAAATTATAAAAACTGCTAAACTTGTTAGGTGTGTAAATGGTAATATTTAAAAAAACCATTACGGGGAAAAACTCCATTGACAAAAGAAAATCCGTAAAAATAATTATTATTATATCATGGAACGCGAAAGTTTTAAAGGAAAACCCGTCATGGAGCTCCCAGAGGCAAGTAAGGGAAACTCAAAACAAAAGATATTCTATCTTGTGATACTCGGCAAGGATATACTGGTTGACAGGTTCGCTAGTGTTTGACTGGTGACATTAAACAGCTATATCTCACAACATGACTTTGCCCACCACTTTCAAATATAGACTCAAGTTTAGTCATAAAATATTTTTTTCTAATTTTCCTCTTGGAGTGCCATACTTCACATGCACAAATGCGTGCATATAAATCTGTGATGAATTCATTATTGAGAGATTAATCAGAATCCCAGCTCATTTCGCTAGAATATTGCAACGATTGGTGCTTTTCAGACAATCAAAAGCGTATTCTTTCTCTATGGCTATCAACTTTGGGTTATCGTTCGCGAATTCGTTATTATTCTTTGTCGAAGTTAATATCAGTTCCTATTGTAAATAAAACATCCAAATGCTACATTAAAAAAATTTAAAAATCGTTTAGATTTCAGTTTAATTTTTATCTAGCCTCTGATATTTCATGCTTTTATTTCTCTAAACTTATTATTCAAGTGTCCTCATTCCAAAGGAATTAGCCGAATATATCTACTCTCCCACTACTACTGTCTAGTCACTCTCAAGTGATGCGCTTATCAACACACGCGTTCCGTTTCTGTTTATTTGCAGAAGATAGTAACATAATACCATTTGGCTTCTATTAAAATAAAACGGCAGAAAAAAAAAATTAAACTGTAGAGATTGTTAACATATTTAAGCAAATCTATTAAACATCTCTTGTCACGGTGTTTGTGGTGCAGTTTCGCACTCATCCTAACGGGTCAAAAGATTCTAATGTTTTTAGGGTTCCGTACCTCAAAAGTAAAAAACGGAACTTCTATATGATCACCTTGTTTTCCGTCTGTCTGTCAAGACCCTTTGTCTCAGGAATGCTATGAGGTATCAAGCTGAATTTTATATCAAATACTGTCCCTTAGAGCTGTGAAAAAAATCAAACTTCTAAGCCAACGCAATCAAAAGATACAGCCGTTTATGCTGCAACATTTTCCACACTCGCAAGGGAATCGAAACCTACAGGGTACTTCCCGTGAACTCAGAATCTTGAAATTTGGTACGAAGCAACGTCTGCAGAGCAAATGCAAGCACAGATAAAGGAAAAATTGCGAAAACCATAATTTTTAGTTACCTTACATCATATATTTATAATATACTAGCTGTTGCCCGCGGCTCCGCCCGTATGTCGATTATGGCGGCTAATAGTAGCCTATGTGTTATTCTGATGTATAAGCTACATTACTGTAAAGTTTCATTCAAATCCGTCAAGTAGTTTTTGCGTGAAGAAGTTACAAACATACACACAAACTTTCGCCTTTATATATTAGTGTGATAATATACCTACAGGTTTGCACGGAACCCTCGTGCGCGAGTCTGACTCGCACTTCGTCGCACTTTTTTTAAGTATAAGGTATGTTTGGTAGATATAGGAATTGGTCCTCAATTATTTCTTACATTCCTAGTCTTTGCCCTGTACGTCTTAACAGTGATTTTAGTATTTTTGTACGTACAATTTATATGGTAGAACAACGTTAGCCTTGTTAGCTAGTCATTTTATATTTTGTCACTAGCTTTTTGGTAAAACGTAGCGTATGTTCTCCCTCAAGAATCGAAGTATATCCATGCCTTTCATAGAAATTAGTGCAGCGGTTTAGCCGTAAAAGATAACAGACAGACGGAGCTACTTCGAAATCTACACTAATATATAAAGCTGAAGAGTTTGTTTGATTGAACGCTTTAATCTCAGGAAGTACTGGTCCGATTTGAAAAATTATTTCAGTGTAAGATGGTCCATTTATCGAGGAAGGCTATATATCATCACGCTAAGACCAATAGGAGCGGCGCATCAATGAAGAATGTTACAAAAACGGGGGAAACTTATTACGCTACGGGCAATAGGAGACGTAAACGACGTTGCGTGATTCAGCTAGTTTATAATATAATAAAGGATGTATTGTATACTGCTGAAGGCACTCATAGCCCAGTTGCACTCGGTGATTAGAAACAATCACCGAGGATAAGCAACGACGGCGCGGTCAGTAGCTGGATGGGTGACCGCTGGTGGCATGATACCATGAGCGTCTCCGTGATTCGGAGGTCACGTTAAGCAGTCCGTCCCGGTTGTTATCATAGGATAACAGTCGTGAAGCTTAGTTGGAGGCCTTTAGGCGACTTAAAAACATCCAACGGCAAGATTGCGTAGCCACAACGTAGTCTTGCCAGTCCCCAACCCGCACTCGGCCAGCGTGGGTACGTATGGCCTTAACCCTCTCCTGGGAGGAGACCCGAGCCCAGCAGTGGGACATTATGGGTTGTTGATGATTGTATACTGCTGACAGTATTGCTAGGAAGGTACAACAATCGGTCTAATAATTCCCCCTTATTTGAAACACTAACCTAACTTTGCATGTCAATTGAATCATTCACAGTAGTTACTACCGTCCACAAACAATAATTTCTACTTAACGTTCATACGATAATTTACAAATCGTGATAATGATAGGACGATTGCACACTTCCAATGAAATTATATATTGTAAACATTGACTAATTGTTGTTTGAACACGCGAGAGTCCACATTGTTATTCCTACACCAGTTTACACGACACCTTATAATATTGTGGAGTTAGGTATATCCTACTTCCTACTAATATTATAAACACGAAAGTTTGTATGGATGGATATTTGTTACTCTTTCACGCAAAAACTACTGAACGGATTTGGATGAAACTTTACAGTAATATAGCTTATACATCAGAATAACACATAGGCTACTATTTGCCGCGATAACCGACATATACCGACATTTTGACTGCCACGTTGGCGCTAGTTACTGCTGATCAAGAGGTCACGGGTTCGATTCCCGGGTTGGACTGCTGTTGGGTTTTCTTACAAGAAATTCTTAAGAAAATAATATTCTTAATCCCGCCCGTGCCTCGGAGCGCACGTTAAGCCGACGGTCCCGGTTGCCATGAACATCTATGGCAATCATTATTTGGGAAGTCAGTACTCTGAAATATACTGACAAATAGTTCAATCTACGAATTCAGTTTACCCTCAGGGTTGCAGGGTCCCATGCCAGTAGCTCCGTGGAAAAACTGATATTCAGGTAAAACCGGTTGAACTAGTAGCCGACCCCAAATCTTGGGAATAATAAAGGCTAGGAAGATGATGAGGTGTATAACTGTTTTGCACACATAAACTGTGTTTAAAGATGCTTCTTTGTGTATACTGCAAAAACTCAAAAAATTGTGTACTGACTGAGCTCAAATTTTGATATGAGATACAAACCGCTTCAAGGATTGTTTTTCCTTATTTTTCGTGTCACGTTTATTCCTCATTAGTGCTCATTACTCTCTAAGTGTGGCAGTACAGCTAGTTTCGTTACAAAAATAAATGTAACCTTAAAAAAAAAACAAATATTTCTGTGTCAAAGTCTTCTAAAAGACAAATCGTTTTTAGACTTTCCTTTTACATTTAAATTCATGTTTTAACAGAAACGCTCCCGTTTGACACACAATAGATATTTTCAATATTTTTGTGGCGAAATAAAACGTAAGTGAAAATTCATTTAATACATACATAACCTTACCATATATTTTTTTATTACCATAAAGAAATTGTCAAATGCTAGACAATTTACCATCATTCATGAGGTATGTGTATCAGTTTAAAATATACAGTGAATAGCCGGCTACATTTGTATACTACAATGTTTGAATTGGTCACAGTATTTTAAAATACAAAGCTATTTCCAGAAAATTTAACCGAATTCTAATTGTCGTTTCTAGACATCTTTGTTATTTGTGTCTCGAACGTTGGTACATTATTGAGCAACTATTCTCCCGGAGGCTTTTAATTTATGTTTATGGAAAAGCACAACCTGCCGTATAAATAAATAATTAAATAAATATATCAGACATCTAACACACTACGCCATCTAGTCCCAAGCTAAGCAGAGCTTGTGTTATGGGAACTAGACAACTGACACAAATACATATATACTTTTTTTGTAAATACATACATATTAAACATAGAAAACACCCAAACTCCGAAACAAATATTTGTAAAATCATACAAAAATATAGTCCGACCCGGGAATTGAACCCGAGACCTCATGATCAGCAGTCGCACACGCCAACCGCGAGACCAACGAGGCAACGATAAAAGTATAATCAATAATATATAAAAGAGTAAGGTGACTGACTGACTGACTGACGTACCCAGAGATCAACGCACAGCCCAAACCGCTGAACCTAGAATCCTGAAATTTATATTACGTATTTATATAACGTAAGTGAGCACTAAGAAATGAAGTTTTGAAATTCCACCCCTAAGGGGGTAAATCAGTGGATGAAGGTCTGCGTGAGCGAAGCCGCGTGTAAAAGCTAGTACAAGATAATAATACAAGTTTGATAAAATATCAACCATTTCTTGTGTTCTGAAATGCCTAAAGACTTCCGCGAAAAAGGTATCAGATGACTAGAAGCTCTCATGCGGTCAATAAGGATTTCCCCCTTAAACAAGTCGATATCGTTATTTATTTTGTAATTATTTATTTAATGCAGCAAGCAATAAACGATCTTCGTATGTGTATTTCCCACTAGAAATTGCATGCAGCTCCACCCGCGTATCAATCAATCAACCTATCGCCATCCACTGCTGAACGAAGGTCTCCCCCAAGGAGCGCCAACCCCGCGTATACCTGACACTATCTGACCCACGCAACCTTGTTTACGTCTCCTAATGCCCGTAGCGTAATACTTTTCCCCCGTTTTTGTAACATTCATCATTGGTGCTCCGCTCCTATTGGTCTTAGCGTGATGATATATAACCTATATCTTTCCTCGATAAATGGGCTATCTAACACTGAAAGAATTTTTCAAATCTGATCAATAGTTTCTGAGATTAGCGCATTCAAGCAAACAAACAAACTCTTCGGGCGGAGTTAATCGCGGTAATCAGTTTGCGGCTCAGCCTGCGTGTATGTTGGTTATTGCGATAGAAAGTAGCCTATGTCCTTCCCCAGGAATCAAAGTATCTCCATGGAAAATTTCATTGAAATCGGTGCAGTGCTTTAGCTGTGCCAGCGTGAGAAAGTTACTTTCGAATTTATAATGGTCTAAGATCCCACCCTAGATCGACCGACCTTCACCGAGCTGATAATAGAATAAAACTTATTTTATAATAAATTTCGTATATTAGAATATATATTATTAAAAACGGGTTGTCAAAAAAAATCCTGGACAGAAATTCATGAGTAGAAAAAAAATTGTTTATAATAAAACTAGTTTTATTATCAACTGTTCAACCAATCAGCGCGCGACTTGCGATTCGTCGATACCGTTTCACAATCTTTCGACTGTTTGCAATCTCGCGAGATAGATTACAATCTAACGGTTTGACAATCTGACGGTAACATATACACCTATTCAAAAATTGCTCGTTCAAAGGTATTAGATTTTGCTGTTGGGGCTCCTAATAGAAGGCTTATTCTACAAATATTGATACGAACTAGTTGTTTAGTAATTAGTCATTCATTGTATCTATACAAAGAATATTACGCAAGTCAATGAAGTGACATATTTATATTTGTTTGCTCACTGTATTTTGCTGATGTTATAGTGACCATATCAATGCACTGCGCAATCATTCAATGAGTTGTCGTGAGTTGAAATTTTCTGCCCGAACACGTGATGTCAGGTTGGTTTGCTCAAGGCTTGTGGCAGAAATCGCAATTGATTAGATGGATAAAGGCAGAGAAAACAAATTAGATATCTCGCGTTGTCATTCTATAAACATGGTGATCGGCAATAAGTTTTCCCACATACAATATGTTCCTAACAACTTTAGAAGAGGCTTTCTTTTGCATAGGTGTAAGTCATTTTTTTATGTGTAGTCCTGCCAAAATGACTCTACACTGTGGTGGTCACCATACCCGTTGCGAACGTAGACAATGCAGCATGGTGACCCACAACATGGCGGCCTAGTGATGCTTCTGCAGCATTGGGGCTCGGGTCTCGCACTCACCAATGAAACACGAAAGCACGAACGCTGTCATTTTACGCCGCCCCGATCGAGCCGGCCCGTTCCGTGTCCATACTAAAATCAACGTGTCTCTACTACCTCGAACATAACTAAGCCGTAATATAAACACCCGTATGTCAATATTAGAGATGTGCCGACTAGTCGACGACTAGTCGGTAAAGCCGACTATCCGGCAACAATCGTAGTCGACGACTAGTCGGCGAATAGTCGGCAAAAAGCGCCGACTATTCGGCTTATTACTTTGTATGTATTTCTCAATAATATATTTGTCAATTTTTATTTTATAATCAGTTTTAGACATTACGAAATGTAAAACAAAGCAATCTTTCTTTTGGTAACCAGATTCTAAAATTACTTGCTGATAAAAAACATATCTGACATTTATTAAAAAAAATGTTTGCTTGTAGTGTTTGCACTTTTTTCCTTTCCACCACGAGAAATAATCATTGACATTGATTACACATAACAGCATTAGGGTCCAATGCGACGGCGTGGCCTCTGATTTTCTAGAGGTAAACGCTGGCGTACCTCAGGGCTCCGTCCTGTCGCCCACACTGTTTCTTCTTTAGCCGGACAACTTGCAGTCAAGCTGGCAGAAGTTGAGGAAAAACGACAGGAGCTTGTCTCTGAGCTCAACCATGTTCTGGGCGGCATTTCTCAATGGGGCTATCAGAATCTGGTCGAGTTCAATGCCAAGATTAACAGGTGTTCGTGTTATCTGCCAAAAAGACTCCATTCCTTCTACTTCCATTTTTCAGAACACTCAAATGCAATTACAAGGTAAGCTCGACATCTTTGGCATGGATTTCTGCAGAGATCTTAATCCGCACGAATACGTTGAGAGTGTCACCAAAGCAGCCTCGCGGAAGCTAGGTGTTTTAAGCAAAGTGACACAGTTCTTCTCGCCCGAGCATCCGTGTCTTCTTTCCAAGACCCAGTTCACTCGTGTGTGTCGAACCCATTCTGCCGAGCTTCGAAGCTTAGATAGGGAGGACCGACTGTGTCACCTACCGATTCACTCAGATACTCACTGGGCACGGTTGCTTCGGAGAGTATCTAAACAGAATCGGACGTGAGGCTACGGCACAATGCCATCACTGAGGGTCCGACCGGATCTCCGCCCAGCACACGCTGGAGGACTGCCCTGCGTGGGAGTCCGAGTGTCGACTCCTGGTCGGACAGATCGGACGAAACCTGTCACCACCAGCATTGATCGCGGCAATGCTGGCGAGTAGTGAGGGATGGGAGGCCGTGGTCTCCTTCTGTGCAGACGTAATGCTTTAGAAGTAGTCCGCAGAGCGGGATCGGGAAATGGCCGTCCCCGCTCGCAGGAAGCGACGAAGGGACTGCAGTAGAGGCCGCTACCTCCCCAATCGACGCTAAAGGGTCGTTGTGGCCACATCTAGGAAATATAGCACCCATGGCAGTCCTCTATCGCCATTTTCATGGAGAGTGTTCTGAAGAGCTCTTCCAACTGGTCCTCTCCTCTACAGGACAACACGGGCCGGCCTCGGAAGTCACCGCTTCAGAGTGGTAGACATACGTTCTCGCACTCATCGCTTCGGTTCTTCCTTCCTGTGCCGAGCGGTCAAAACCTGGAACTCAGTACCAGCGCACGTGTTTCCTTCCCACTATGATACCGGGTCCTTTCAGCGGTTCGTGAAAGAGCATCTCACCAGACCGCCATAGTGTGGGTCACCATGCTGCATTGTCCTTATTACCTACCTACTACCTACATTGAGGATGGTGACCACCACTCTTGGATTCTGTTCATGATTTCCATCAGGCAGGACAGAGTCATTTTGGCAGCAAATACATAAAAGAAATTGAGAGCATCACTAAGGCGGCCTCGCGGAAACTTAGCGTACTGAATAGGGTGAGACGGTTCTTTGCGCCCGAGCATCTGTGTCTTCTTTATAAGACCCAGGTTCGCTCGTTCGTGGAGGACTGTTCTCATCTTTGTAATGGATCCACGCAGAATTTGCTTGATGCTCTTGATTGGTTGCAGCGGCCAGCAGTCCGCATAATCAACAGTCCCGATGCCACCGAGTCCCTTGAGTCTTTGTACTTGCGGGGAGATATCGCCTCTGTGACAGTCCTATACCGTGTTTACCATGGACAGTGTTCTGAAGAGCTCTTCCAACTAATCCCACTTTCTCCCATCTTCTACAGGACAGCACGTACTGGCATTGGAAGTCACCGCTTCAGAGTCGTAGAAATACGCTCTGGAACTAAACGGTTCCGTTCTGCCAGCGCACGTGTTTCCCTTCCATTATGATCCCGGGTCCTTTAGGCGGCGTGTGAAAATGCATCTCACTAGGCCTCTCTCATCACGCTATACTGCATTGTCTGTGTTCGCAGTGAGTATGGTGTTGGATTGTTGGATTCTACTCAAGCTTTCATCAGGCTCAGCAGAATCACTTTGGCAGGCTATCAAATAAAAAAATAAAAAAACAAAAAACATTGTCCCCATGTTTAAAAAAACATCGGCACAAGTAATTTTCTTTTTCATTTAACTCTTCATTTCAATCAACAATAATAATAATATCTTTACACAAAAATACTTTTTACACTAAAACACCGTTCCGACTCCGACCATCACATAAGCATAAATGAAGAAACAAGGTTCGCAGGCGGCGTTTGCGACTGGGGCGCGAATCAGCTGTAAACGAAGAGTTACGGAAATGTCAGAGACCACGATCGGTTTGGCCGATTAGTCGGCCGACTAGTCGGCCTTTTTAGGACCGACTAATCGGTTAGTCGGCTAGTCGGCCAAAGTACTGATCGGCCCATCACTAGTCAATATCTGAAAGAAGTTATTTATTATCAATACAAATACTCGTAAATAAAATTGAAGTGACTATTTGTAATTTCAAATTGAATGCTACGAGTATTCATAAAATGCATTACGCATGAAAAAAAGCTTACTTAAGTTTTTGTGTGTCTGTTTGTTCCGCTTAATATTTGAAATTGCTGGTAGCTGATGATATAAGGAGTAACTGAGGCTGCTTTTTTGACTGGCTTTGCCCCCCGGCGTTACCCGCTTTCATTTTTATGGTGTTACGGTAAAGGTTTACTAACTAGTCGCCTAAAACCCTTCAGATTTCTGTTCTAACATAAGCCCCCGGACCAGATATCCTTTACAACTTAAAGAATAATCTTGAGCTTAACCTGAGTATTACATACAAGCGTAGTGTTTTTTTTTTAAAGACAACTCCCGCACTAGGAATAAATCCTGTGTCGCGGGGGACTTTACAAACATACACGAAACGGACACAAAGAACACCCAGACTCAGAACAACAATTTGTGGATCACACAAAGTGTTGTCCTACGTGGGATTTGAACCCTCGACACTTGGCGAAGTAGGAAACGGCGTGGTGACCGTTAAACCACTAGGCCAAACGTGCGGTCAGATTAAATACTGTATGACAAATTACCATTGATTAATATTTTGGGTGGTGTTGCTCGTTTATTGTTCAAAACAAATTAGTAAGGACATATCCATTCCTGACACCTTTGTGATATAAAAATAATACGTAGATGGTTAAGTGTATTACGCAGTTGGCACATATGAATCAGGACGCGTTTGTGTATAGACGGTGGGTGTATATAAATGAATAATATTATCATACACCACCGTTCGTGCAATTTGCATAGGTAATACAATCGATCTCTGTAAATGGAGCTTTCTCAAATAGCATCTTCACCTTTGTTCAATGTATTCGCCTAACCTCCAGACACGATGCACTTACGTCAATAACATTAAAGTGGCGTAATGTAAAACTGCACTGAAGTGGTTCAAACTTAGTTGGTCTGGTTTTATGGTTCCGTATTCAGGGATTTTTTGCCGTTTTTATAGATAATGGTAGGACACCTTTCGTGCGCGAATCCAACTTGCACTTGGCCGGTTTTTTACTTTTGTTTAAATTATCGCCTGCGGTATTTCCAGGTAGATACAACATGCTTCAAGAACAAAGCGAAACCAAACCTCAAAGACACTCACCTCACACCGGTGCACCATACAGCGCCATCGACCGGACAACCCCCGTGTACAGGAGTCGCGTTGCGACGCTGGCTCCACCCAAGTTGGGCAAAAGTCGCCCAAGGGCGGAGGCAGCGTCGACCAGCTTCGGACCAAGCTGTCGGAAGTGCTCGTCGAAGAGCCACCTACCGTCGAGTATCAGGCCCAGATACCTCATCTGGGCCCGAACCGGTACGAGGACCGAGTTGATCTCTATGGAGGCGCCGGCGGGTGGACCACGACGGGGAGTGGTCCAAGGACAGACCCCTGCGGAAAAATATACTGGCAACTAGTTCAACCTTCGAATTCAGTTCGGCCTCAGGGTTGCGGAGGTCAGATGCCACTCGCTCTGTGTAAAAACTGATGTTCAGGTAAAACCGATTGAACTAGTAGCCAACCCTAAATAATTTTGGGAATAATAAAGGCTAGGAAGATGATGAGATGTTAACCAGCAGTTATCCTAGTATAGGTTCTGCCTAGTTTGGGATCAAACTGCTACAAGCGAGATGTGTAGAGTCATTATGATACAATATGCTTTTTATTCTGACCTGTTGTTTTAAATTTCCTTTGTAATACACACCACTCTATGATAATACATCGTGGTCGTAAAAATTAGCTGTAAATTCCAAATGCGGTTCTTGGTATGGCATTATCTATTAGACTAATCATTTAGTTACTCTACTGTTTATTGCAATCGTGTCTTCGAAGCTTTATGATCGAGTGATATATAAATCGATTTTAACATAATTGGGTAGTCGTAAAACCAAATAAATCGTCTGCACAGAAGAGATCATATGTGTTGAGTATACTTAAATTAGGAAATAACTCGTATGATCTGGTGTAATTTCAAGATTAGTCTACACTGTTCAGCGAATAAATAACAAAATTGGGGCGTCTAAATTGCAGTTGGTATATTTGGTTGTCTTCTAAGTACATATATTTAGAAAAAGTCCCTGGCAAATATGGCCGGTCGTATTTTTGTACTTGAAAAGATTCACATTCAATAAATGATGAGAACAAGATAAAGGGGTTTCCACCTTCACTTTGAAGGATGAACCACTAAGGTTTCTTTATTCCACAAATAGTGACCACTTCAAATCATCATCAACAGCATTTCATAGTTCACTGTTGGGCATAAACCTCAAGGCCTACTCAGATATCTATATATCTTTAAACATCTACATATTAATATGTGAAGAGATTCCTTTGTGCCCCCTTGAACTGACGACACGCCCGTAGCATCCATTACACTGCACGTGTCAAGCATTCATGTGTGTTGTCTTGCCATAGTATAATCTTGACAGTGCTACTTCAATTTGTAACTGGATTGTGGCTTAATTAATGTTACAAATAGGTAGTTACTAGTTACTTAATTGTGGTCGAATTTTGGCCACCAGGCAATAGAAATAGAAAGAAGACCTTCCGTCAATTGATTAGGCAAATAAATCATCCTAATTCTGTCTGGTGCTTGACAAATACATCCCCAAGGATCGCAATCTATCCTAGTATTGAGCAGTCTGCATCAGTTTAAAGCCAATTAAGTCGATACATCCTGTCGCAGTGTACTCTATATTTCCCTAATCACGTTCCCCATTTTGACATAGGGCTCTCACACATAACTGCGAATTCGCAACGCATCGCAAATATCTGCGAGCTCGCACGAATGCACCGCAAGAACTTCACGCCATATCGCATCGCTGTTATGTGTGAGAGCCCATATATCATGTCAAAAAAAATTTAAATCGGTTATTTCAAAATATCCAACTTATTTATATAGGTACTACCTACTATATAAACAAGTCCCGATGATGTCTCATCACCTACAAATTTGTACTGTCCTACCTACAATGACATACATTAGAAGTACATATTTTTTCTGTCTACTTTAGTGGGTTCGTAATATTACTAATATTGTTATGATCACAAAGAATGTGTATTAAATGCCATTCCATCCATTATTTAGATATCTAACAATGCAAGGGGAATTGCCATGATCTTGCATATCTTTGTCAAGTCTGTTTATATAATCAAAAAATCTTTGTTTCAGGAACACGTTGATCTTCAGCATGTTCTCGAATAACAACATGACGCGCACGCGCAGGCACAGTGGTACATTCGGACCTGTAACGTCGCCTATAAGTTTAGGTGTTAGTATAGATTATATTTTTTTATCTTTGTCCAAACGTACCTTTGACCTAATCGCACAGAGTTTGATTGAAGCTTTAGGACCCACTGAGTGGGTCATGTCCCTCTTTGCAACAAGATAATTCAGTCAGCCTGTGACCACGGCCAGTGCAACCTGGTCGAAACGTCAGGCAAAACAGAGGTATGTAGTACCTTGAAATAGTGATCGCGTTAATTCCCGTAAAAATAATAATAATTATAACAAGATAATTTCTGGAATTATCCGTCTTTGGTATTTCTACAAAGTAAAACCTACAGAATGGGTATACATGAACCTGGGTATGTCAATTCTCAGCAATGTGTCCTCTGAATCCTTGCATTACAGTAAATATTTTAATTTATGCAAATATTTTTAGCAGTAGGTTCGAGGGTAGTTGAAAATTTTAAAATCCACTGTTGATACCATTAACACTCCCACATACATAGGTTTTATTGAACGGGGTAATATGGTAATAAAGGAAGTGCTTGTGGTACAGAGCTCGTGGGCCCGGCTAGCCCCGCGAGTGACGCAGCTCCGCGCCGAGGAGTGCGCGGACGTGAGCAACACGCGCGAGGTGGCGCACGAGCGCGAGGTGCACAGCGCCATACAGATGGAGCAGTCCTGCGAGGACCTCACGCTCGTCGGGCCTCTCGCCAACTCGCCCACCAGAATACCTAGGTAACTTTTCATGTTATTTTACCGTCACCATTTTTAACCGACTTCAAAAAAGGAGGACTTTCTCAATTCGATCTTATATTTTTTTTTTTTATGTGTGTTCGCGGATAACTTTATGAACCGATTTTGATGATTCTTTTTTAATGGAAAGAAGATACCCCCAACGGTGGTACCATGATAAGGACACTAAGATCAGATGATGGCATCCAAGAGAAATCGAGTCGAACCTTGAAGTCGGTTTTTGTTTCTGTTAAAATTTTACTTGTTAAATGTTGCTATTCTCAACATTGTTCTTAGATTTTTTTTATGAGATAGTTGGCAAACGAGCATACGTATCGCCTGATGGTAAGCGATTACCGCCGCCCATGGATACCCGCAACACCGGAGGCGTCACAAGTGCGTTGCCGGCCTTTTAAGGAGTACGCGCTTTTCTTGAAGGTTTGAAGGTCGTATTGGTCCGGGAATACCGCAGGCGACAGTTCATTTCACAGTTTTGTCGTGCGAGGCAAAAGTTCCTGGAAAAGCGCATAGTTGTGGATCTTAGATATTTAACTTGTAATGTCTACGTTAAGTAATAAGGTGTCTTGTAAAACAAATAGACCCAACCTAAAACTTGCCCACTTTCTAATTTCAATAAAGAGACTGATAAGGCAGCATATATTGGAAATGGATGGTCGCACTTGATAGAGATTTTCCCAGTGGGGGACTTTGCTCTAAAAGTAATCGCATCCTTCATCACATCTGCTCATAGTCTATTGACTGATTGCAAGATATTATAAAAAAAAGAAACTTTTCTAATTAGAGAACTGCCCTAAAAGCTACTTTTAATTTTGAGACATTATCGATGTGTTCAATTCTCATCACTAAGACACACTGCTTTTTATCCTTCATTTGACAGAGTCTATTCCGAATCAACTTTTGAGGAGTCCAACGGTGCCGGTCCAAAATGTGTGGAGTGCAAATTTTGCAAGATTTAATTCTGGAATCCTTCCAAATTTTACCTAATCCCAATTAAACTTCAAAAAATCATATTATTATTTACTTATTTTATCTTTTACCCCAGTTCATTTTACATTTCTAAATTCATATCTAATCTTAAACTCCCGAACTTGTACTCACCGAATGGGTTGTATTATTACAGGTTTTCACCCACCGTAGTCTCACCATCACCTACACGGAAATACACCACGCGTCGCAGCTTATCACCTATACAGATCCGAGCATCGAGCTTCAGTCCTGTCGGCCGGCCAAACTTGTTGACTGGCAAGCGACGGTGTGACGAAGCCGACTCTCCTCTGTCAAAGCGTATGTGCACCTCCGACAGGTTAACTCCTTCAACCCCAGGCACACCAGACTCTGACTCCTTAGAATGTACTTTCAGGCCTGTATCGCCAAGAGCACAGCCGATGAACGAATGCTCCCACGAATCCACAGACATTCAACAAAACCACAAGTCATCGAATCCTAGCTAGTAGTACGTATCGGTATTGAGTTGAAAGTTTTGCGTACAGTTATTGAAGGTGATTTAGTGTGCTAAAATGACTGCGAATGTTTGCCAAGTATTTGAAAAAAAAAGTAATTAATTCTTAGCTAATTAGTTGTATGCTTATTAAATTGACTTTTAACACGATATGTGGCGTTCCGCGACATGGACCCACTTGCTATTAGGCAAGTGGGTCCATGTCTATAGCGGAACGCCTAAATTATTACTGGACAACGGCGCTCGTTGTACTGACTAATTAGATCAGTATTTTATCAGGACTGTGTCACATCGTTATTGATATATCATTTCTAACCGATTGGAACTGATACTTCTGTGATATAGAGTTGCCTACCAGAAGAAAATATCCAATAATCCTTGGATCGTGACATATCTCCTAACATTATAGAAAATAATATGTATCAGCATTGTAGAGTTCGGTAACCCTAGTTATGCGTAAATATCCTCCATAAGCGGTCTTTATCCGCTTATAACGTTCTTGAACTGTGTAATAATTTCGTTAATAATTTGATTCTCTCACCTAAATTCGTAAAAAGACCTAAAAACTACATTTTGACTGATTTTAATCTTTCTAAATCTCAATATTTTCGCAAACACTTTCAACTCAAATCAATAAACCTATAGGTTTTAATGGCTTTGATACTGAAGCATTACGAAAGCAGTATTGCAAACTATTACAAACCTAGTAGCACTATTCATAGGGTTCAAATTTCGTGTATTTGTTCCGATACGGTAGCCTACCAATGTTGGTTCCTAACTAACTTGAAATTATTGTAGATGAATGGGAATGAATTGTAAGAGCGAGTGCCCTATTGTTAGCCAAAGCATCCAAAACTTTATTGTAAATATAATTAGATGCGTTCACTTATATAGAACGCGTAATGTATAAATAACTTATATTATTAAGCTAAAATAGCCGTTGATTAGAATAATCACGTGATTATTCTGTGTTAGTTATTATATCTAGTAGGTAGTGACATACGTGTATTTTGCAGTTGCGATATCGTATAGGTTTCGTTTATAGTCACGTGTATTTAACAATTATATGTTAGCATCGCGTCAATAGGTGCAATGTAAGCCACGGCTGCTGGTACTATAAAAATGGAGTTATTTAAGCACAGTTACTTTTTTTCTTTCGTTAATAGGACGCATCTAAGGCTACCAGGATTACCACACCACGAAGCAAGAATTTGTCGAAATTGTCTTTACAGTCAGTTTTACCCTCCTGAATGTTTAGAAAACAAGCGAATAATCTTCCCTCAATATTGTTTATTGAATAATTATATTATAAATGCAATCCATAATTAAGATTATGTTTCCTACTTTAATGTTCTACAATAACTGGTGAGTGCCAAATATAACCAAGAGATTAAATTCATTTAATAGCGCCGCATTTTGTTAATTAATCACATGATTTTTAGCACGTGATTATTATTTTGTTCCATCTCTAATTTACAGAAACATCAGTGAGTGGCCTCTAAGTACCAGTTTGTCTAATGTGGCCAACATTGCCACGTTCTACCCGTATTACGTTAGTAGATTTGTGTATGAAAGGAATGTGGCTGACTACTGCTGTGATTTGAGTCATTGCGGTTATGCGAAACGGCTTGTGTGGGTTCATTCAATTTTGCTAATTATCGCATTTAGTTTTTCTGTTTGTTGTATGTACGTTATTTTAATCTGATATACTAGATTCAAATTGACTGTGTTATGCAAAATGATGTAGTCCAGAAACTAGTGAAGATTTAAATGTTAATAAAAATAACTGGAGTTTATAAGCAAACACACACACATAAATGAGTTATTGGACAAGTTTGGCATTGTTAATTTACCTAGTTTGTGAATCGAATCGTTTCTGCACAACAAATTTCAAATACAGTTTTGTTGAAACCATACAAGCTGTCAATGATTGAATTTAACCGCCGATTGTAATTTAAGTTTTAATCAAAACAGTCACCATAACTTATGAATATTTTAATTTTAATCCAATCTGCTAAAAATGATATTAAAGGCATAATTTAATGTGAACTAATATTAATCCTTTATACTATTAACATTTTGAGTGTTAATGTTGCGTAAACATTACCCGGAGTTACGTTACGGAATCTGAAGTTGGTTATTATGAAACCACGCATGGAGTATAGAGGTAAGGAGTACAATCTTTGATGGGCTCTTAAGGGGAAAATTGTACGTCAAACATGACTAAATAATAGTTCAAGAACCGACCACGTAGGCGCTGGAGTGAGAAGAGAGTATGATATCGTTTTAATTATTTTTATTAAATTGTAGTTTAAAAATTAAAAACTTTGCGTAGTAAGTGTCTGACAAACATAATTAAATTGTGGTTTAAATATTAAAAACTTTGCGTAGTATCCTGTCCGACAAACATAAACAAATAATAGTTCATTTGATTATCTTTTCTAATTCTTTAAATTTACACTCTTTGCACAGTGGCGTCACCTAATTAGTGCATTTTGGCGGACACTTTTTTAACTTCTAGATTGTACTCCTTATGTCTACATTCCATAGAAACCACGTTTAAGATCCGCTGTCTAAGTGTATAGTTTTGATCTATGAAATGTGATGTATATTATAACAAATAGATAAAATGATTTAGATCTTTCAGAATTGTAATGTATTTAATGATAAGGAGTATTGTGAAAATATTGTTTGACTGCACTGTTGATGGTGTTATGAGGGAAATTTGTAAATAATGGTTAGCGTTTGTTAAAGTAATCTTGTAAGGTAAGACAAATGTATGGTAATACATAAAGAATGCAGATACATTATTTTGCACGCTGATAGAACGAATAACATGGACGCATTTGATTTATAATAAAAGCTACGATTGATTTGAAATAGTTACATTAAAATGTTATTATTTGAAAACACACTGGAACTTCTTGAATATCGCAATCGCAGTTAATCTTCTGAATGGACGTTTTAAGGAAGAACAATGTTATAAGTACTTCAAACCAATTGTAACGTATTGTATAAAATACGAAAATATACCTTTTTCAATTATTCGCATAATAGTTACGCATCGATCAATCGATTGTTGAAACTTCGGGGGGCGTGGCTTGATCAATGCGTCCCTATTTTCTTAATGCGAATGAACTATGTAGATTATTGCTCAATAACTCCTCTTATGGTTGTATGAATGATTTCAATCTAGTTTTGAAAACCTACCAACGACTTAGTCGTACAAGTCTGCAATCAGTTCTAACTCAGTTCGAGGGATAACTGTTAAAGCATATTGTTGAAATTTTTTGTATAAAATAATTAGAGGGTCGCAGTTCTGAATAGTTCTTATGTCAGTTTGTATAGTATTTTGATGTTATAGACTGTTAATTCCGATGGAAATTGTATGAAGCATTCAGTGTCTATTATTGGAAAGTCACACATGTGTTAATGCCAATGATGTTACAAGTTGAGACATACACCGATTAGATTGACAAGTGAATTTTGAGGGTACTTTAAACTTTTCTATTTGAAGAATAAATAACACTACATATAGGAAAAATCCTATCGTTGTAATTATTTAGTTAATTCTCGGTTTACTTTCAAATATGATATTTCGTTAATTATATTTACCCGACTGCGAAAGGAGGGTTATTTATGATTATTTTGTTAATTTGAAATTTATTTACAGCTGACATTTCTTCCATTTGTAACTACTGTAAGTAAACTTTGCCAACATTGTGAGCGTTATTTATTACATATCAAAAAGATATAAAGAAAATCTTCATGATAACCTAAAAATGATATTTTTTTTACTTGTCTGGCACGTAATATTAAATCGAATATTAATAAATGATATTCGATTAATTCGTTCGTTCTTTAATTAGGTAACAGGTATGCCATAGCGAACTGATATACTGTAAGGGTGTGAATATATAACTACTTAGCAATGTCTTTCTACATAACATCATTGGTGGATGCCGATACGGCAAACAAATAATGAATTGTGATAAAATATCAAATGATATTTTTTATCATATATTTTGGACGCGAATTAGTAAGGGTCAATTTATACGAGCGCAGAGTCGAAGCGCATCGAAGCGTCAAATTCTTTACAACTAAAGCGAAGCCGCACGAATGCTCGCGTATTCGCCAGAATACGCGCGCACTCTTTTACGTGTAGTAATGGGAAATAATAGCAGTGCTATTGAATCACTTGCCAGTTGACTCTCGTAACTGAAACGTGTGTAAAATGGTTGACATTGATCTTGCTATGATATTACTTATATCGGAAGTAACCAAGTACTTATATCGGAACACCGACGCAGGCCAATTTCCGACTGATAACGCGTAGGTTCGCTAGAGGGCGCATGGATACGCGAGTCTTTTTAAAATCTCACAAGAATTGTGTGCGTTACGCTGTAGAGTTTAGGTTGAATTTGTTATGTTCAGTTTTGGATAGACGCTTCGATGCGCTTCGACTCTGTGCTATTACAAATTGACCCTAAGAGTATGTATTCTCTTGTAACCTCACAGTAGCAGTCGTACTGTAAATGCATTTTGTTAATATAGTTTGAGCTGTGTATATAATTTAGTGTATGTATGCGTATCTTGTCTGTACGTGTGTACCTAACGACATATATGTAGAGGTAAAGTTTTGTATGTATTAGTCGAGTCAGGATTGACTGCCGAAAAAGATTTGTTTTTGAAGTGTGATTAAATCACAACATGAATATTTATGTAGTTTGATTATTTTATCGTATATTTGTCCCTTTCAGACCTGAATAATATTTTTTTCTTGTGAGGGAATTAAAATATTTCAGGTAGAATAGACCAAACATAACAAACATAGTATATTATTAATTATGTGGACAATTGAGCGAAACTGTATTAAATTACGCCGTTGGGGCAAACGAGCAGACGTATCGCCTGATAGTAAGCGATTACCGCCGCCCATGGACACCCGCAACACCAGAGGCGTCACAAGTGCGTTGCCGACTTTTGGGGGATAGGGAGAGGGATGTGGGTGGGGGGTCGGGTAATGGGCCTCCGGTATCCTCAGTCACTCGGTGAAACACAGCGCATGCGCTATTTCACACCGGTTTTCTGTGAGGCCGTGGTATCACTCCGGTCGAGCCGGCTCATTCATGCCGAAGCGTGGCTCTCCCAATTTAAGATATTTAAATTGCAGTTTTAGAATTTTGTGTCCTCAATTGTGGATATCAGGTCTTAAAGGTTATTTCTGTGTTGCCTTTTAATAGTTTTATGTCATAGAACAACACGAGCCACCGGACGGAGTGCAGTAGCCATAGCGTCTTTTGACCGTAGAGCTACTATAGATAGAGCAGGGGAGCCAGGCCTCCAATCATCCCTCGGTTAGAAAGAGAGAGGATCGCGGTACCTATCTGTCTCTCTCTACTTGCGTATGCGCAGTTAGCGCGGAAAAGCAGCATAGCAGCACAATTCGACGCGACGGTTAATTGTTGTGATTGGATTACCATTATTAGTCCTTTACTGCGCATGCGTCAGTAGAAAAAAGCAGATGGGGTACCGCGATCTTCTCTTTTCTTTTTAACCGTTGGACGTTTCCGCTTACAGGCAGCCTTATGTCTTCCCTACTCTATGTATAATAACTCTATGCTATTGTTTGACCCCAAAAAAAAAACAGTCTGTATCTGGAATACAGTCATTTTTTGCGGGGGGAAGTCTTCACACATACACATTTTAGACTCGCATACAAAAATAATCGCCTGTCAAAAACAAAACATTCAGACTTTCAAGCACTCACATTCTATGTCATTACAGTGTAACGCGTAGGCCCATTTGGGCTAAAACTTTGACAGGCGGGAATGCCATGCGTATAGGTACTCTCCCTACCGTGTTGCTTTGTCTTACGTAAGAGTATAAACTTTCGCACAATTTATAATTCCACGCTTTGTGGACATTACAAAAAATTGTGATCGAATGTTAGCGTCGTTTTTACACGAAACATTTAGAAAAAAAAACATTTCTTAAACTGAGAAACTTATCTAAATTAACTGATCAAGTTAATTATCAAATTTTTAATTAACTTAAAACATGTTATTTTTAAATATACATCTACTCCAGGAAAAGTACACACATCAAAAGTGTCTAGGGATCAAGCATTTTTATGCGGATTTCTTGAGATTGAGATGTGGCTTTGGTCCTGGCCTGCTCAGTCGCCAGACTTGAACCCGATTGAGCATGCATGGGATATGCTACAGAGAAGAGCTCTGCCGAATATGGAGGGTATCCAGTCGCAAGAAGACCTTTTTTTATTGTTGCAACGAACATGGGCGGCCATTCCACAGCGTGATTTGGATGAACTCATTTTGAGTATGCCAAACCGATGTTCTTGTGTTAGTGTTCGCGGTAGAAACACGGATTATTAATTGTTTAAGTTACCTAATAAAATTTTAAAGAAAACTGTTATTTCAGTCTTTTTTTCGAACTTTAATGTTAGTGGTTCAAATGTCAAAAATCCTTTTATTAGGAAAATGGCAAATTTCTTTATTAATGCAAAGGTGACTTGGTTTATCGTTACTGTGACAAACGAAAACACTTTATTTGATGAATCCTTAAAGAAAATTTTAATTAATATCAATCAGGAGAAAAGTTATTGCAAAAATATATGTTGATCCCTAGACACATATGTTGATCCCTAGACACTTTTGATGTGTGTATTTAAAGTATTTGGTCAGCTACAGATAGTGACAATACATTTCTGTCATTTGTCGTTTTCTTAGGGCTCCCACACATAACTGCGATGCGATACGGCGTGAAGTTCTCCTCGTGCATTCATGCGAACTCGCAGATATTTGCGATATGCGTTGCGAATTCGTAGCATGTGTGGCAGCAGTATGTATTCATCAGATGTGAAACATACATCTTTTACAAGATTTTAATTAACTTGCAATGTATGTGTGTTGGGTGGAATCTTGCAACTCAATTTTGAAGCAGATATCTTCAATCGATTTTGCTGAAATTTTGCGAGCTTATGTATACAATTTTATAATGACATGGAGCTGATCTGATGAGCTAGAAGGTGGCCATAGGAACTCTAAAGAAACGTCGCAACACCATAGACTTTGGACTCGTTTGATTCGTCTCGACAAGTACCATTCTTTTTGGGGCATTCCAATTAAAGCTTGTTTTTTAAGTTAATTTATTATGTGCAAGTACCTGGATGACCGGTCGGTATTTTTTTTTAAATGGGTTTTTTGGCAACATTGGGACTATCCAAACGCCACCGTTTTGTTATTTTTCTTCCAATAAAAAAAAAGTGGCGCCCTCTCTTGGTACGCCCTGATACTGTATATTCTGCACCTTATTCCAGTATAGTTTAATGTAGTTCACTCGAGTTGCGATAGATAGCGCTAAATGTACATTGATTTTATATATTTAATATTTGATTGTTAAAAACACGAATAAAACGACATTTTCTAAAAATGAATTCTAGCTAGATCGATTTTAAAAGGAACCATCTTCAAAATCAAAAAGGGTATACCAAACCAAAATCACTTTTATTTACAACTCAGTTTTACATTAACCTTGTATATTAGACGACAAACGTTATCAAGAAGAAAACAGTATTCAAAGTGACAATTATTCTAAAACTTATTATTAAACGAACAACATTATTATAACATTCCAATATTTTGTACTCTTTAAAATGTGATAAATTACAAAACATGACAAATGATGCGAATAATCTCACAATAATTACTATGTAAATTAATTATATTAAAACATTACAAAATCCATTAATAATAGTTATAATTAAAAGAGTATTAGCAAAGCTTTGCCAAGAAAATACATAATATTATGTATAAAAACATTTACATCGGCATCCGGTGTTAGTTGATCCTGCACGCGACAGCCGAAACATTCAGTGCCTCGAATATTCGAATCGGCAAACATTACCTGATTCTTGAAATCTATCGCCGTCATTTTGACAAGATATATTTAGTTTGACTAATTGCTCTTAACACTAATGCTAACGACAATACACGTGCCAGGATGTCCTAAGATTCTACACATCTTATTCGTAATTAATCCTAAATCGAGGTATATATTTATCGCAACGACAACGCGCCAATGTACAAATAATACACACTGATCAACGAATTGGAATAAAAAATAAAGTATGTGTGATATAATTTGCACAGGTCGATAAATATATATTTTAATACATAAGCTGATTAAAACCTATAATTGGCTATAGGAAGACAGCGTAATTCTAAATTAAATAATAAGCTGAAACAAGGCGGATGAACAATATTGGAATGCGGGATTTTGGACTTTCATATTTGGTAAAAATTCTATCTATTGAGGTCAGACCAGACATGGTGAGATTTTGGTTTTAGTGGTTTATCAAACGTTTTTTTTAAATTAATGACACTTGGTTTCGCCGTTCAAAATGATGTTATTTAGGCTTCGTCCTTTAGGCAAGTTGTCTGGATTTGGCTCGCCATCGCATCTTATGGCACTTATTGTACAATACAAACAGTCAGGTGACGAACCTGAAGCTTCATTCGTTCATGTCAACACACTTCAGTCTTTAAATAAACTTTACGTCTCGCATCGTGTTTAAATCTAACACGAAATCTTATCTAGTTTCTTCTTCACTACCTAAGTTTAATTATTGGCAGTGATCTCTTTCCCGGGCTCGCACGACCCGAGAGAAATTATCTAACGTCAAACTACTTACAAATTACATGTAGCACTAGAAGCCAATGTGGCACCTTATATTAAATCGAGTGATTTATATACTGCCTTTATGTGGCTCGTTCTAGCTTGTACAAGCCCCTATTGTTCAATGTTCTGTTGTCCCGGAACGCGTTAGAGCTCTCTACCAGCGACATTACAAACGGTGTCACTACATTACCAAAGTAAGTAAAACAAGCTATCATTTGTTGATCTATGGCTAGGGCTGGCTCGGACTGGCTGGAGTTAAACGGTTTCTTTGTACATATTTGATAAATTTAAACAAAATAAATGCAAAAAAAGTAAAATATTAATCAAAAAAACAACAAAAAATTTATTGCGCCCATATAAAAACTTATTATTCCGGTAGATATTCTAATAGCGATTCGCCCAAACTCATACACACGTCTCTTTCTCACACACAATTGAACAAAAAAATAACACTGGGCTCAGAATCTAATTAGAATTGTATGGTAAAAGACTAATTAAATAAACAATGATATAATTAATTAATACTTTAATATGAAGTAGCAAAAACCGGTGTGCGCTTATTTACAGTGACAGCTCAACCTCACCCGCCCTAGCCTTACAATATACACAAGAATTTTGCAAATTTATTAAAAAATTTGGACCCACCTTAAGATATTCTGTACAGCATATAAGGCGCCACCGAGCTTCTCTCAGCTCGACATTAGCGTAGAGTCTTCGATTAGAGGTACCTTGGCGACTTCGAAAAATATGGTGTGCGAATACTTGTTTCTTACTGTACTGATCGCGGACTTGGGCTTCTTGTGGAGGGTGGCGTTTTGTAGGAGCGCGACCGGGAGTATATCTTTGAGAGAGTATCCTGGGGAAATTATTATAAATGTCATCATCTCCGTTCGAGTTTTCGCTTTTGAACTTTTTAATAACACAAAACGAAAAACAGGTAAACAAAACATTTGCTGGAAATAGTTATTTGTTATACAAGAGTGCAAAGTTGCTTTTTACACTCTATCCTATATATAAATAGTCTTTCCGAGATGGGGGGTGAAAAAGTAATTTTCATCCCCCTACCTCGGAAAGATTTAAGTTTAATTAAGTATAGTCCGAACCAAACTTTATGGCGTTTCTGAAGTTAGCTGCGCAAGCAATCATAAAACAAGTAACCTAAAGAAATACAAAACAAGTAGGTTACGAAATGTAGGTAGTAGAGCCACGCTGATTTCAGCACGAATGGGCCGGCTCGACCGGGGCGGTACTACCCTCGCACAGAAAATCAACGTAAAATGACAGCGATCGTGCTGTCGTGTTTCGTTGGTGAGTGCGAGACCGGAGGCCCAAATAGTCTAGTCAACAAGTTCCATACTTGTTGACTAGACTAAAAGATGCAGCAGCATCACTAGGCCGCCATGGTGTGGGTCACCATACTGCATTGTCTGCATTCGCAGTGAGTATGGTGACCACCACTCTTGGATTCTGCTTATGCTTTCCATCAGGCAGAGTAGAGTCATTATGGCGAGCCATACATAAAAAAAAAAAAAAAAAAAAAAAAAAAAAAAATTGAGCACGTGGTTAAAAAGCAACTTTGCACTCTTGTATTTCAAGTTACTATTACATCAAGAAGACGGGTAAAGTTAATTCAATTGCAGAGGGTTTTCGCCAAGCAAATTCTGTTTCTTAAAATTAATAATTTTTGTTGATGGCAACTACAAGTTGCAATTTTTTTTCGCGGTCGCGGATTGCTTTACAAACATCAGACACAAAAAACTCAGATCAGTATAAAAATTAGTAGATCACAAAAAGTGATGTCCCATGAGATCTGACCTCAAACACTCAGCACAGAAAGCAGCGACGTGATCGCTTAATGCACTTCGCCATCTATGCTGCTATGCTATGTCGTATCTTTGTTGGATGCGGGCAAGACAGGACATTTGTTTTTGAAGAATCTTGAAGGAGGCCCCATTTCAGAAGAGGAGTATGCCGGCTGAGATGATAACGAAGAATTTGTCGTTAACTAAGAAACACGACGAATAATAGTGATTGTTACCTGTGTAGTACTGTAATGTTGCCGTCCAGTGTCCAATGTTCTTCATCCTCAGAGCGATGTACAAGGCAGCGGCCGCCATCTTGCTGTCCGAATGTTCCAGTAGGGTGTATTCCAATAAACATTGCTCCAACACAAACCGCGCCAGAGTTAACGTCGGCATTGATACTCTTGCACACTGTTATACATATAAAAAAATCTTTAGGTCAAAGGACCAAAGTCTAGTTTTTTTTTAATTTTTTTATATTCGGCCTGCCAAAGTGACTCTACTCTGCCTAATAGAAAGCATGAGCAGAAATCAAGAGTAGTAGCGGTCACCATACTCATTGCGAATGCAGTCAATGCCACAATGCAGCATGGTGAGCCATATTATGGTGGTCTACTGAGATGCTTCTGAATCATCATATTTTTTCAGATTATTAGTATCTATACATATAGGAACATTTATTCAAACTAAACATTTGTATATATTCACATAACATTCTGAGTTAATAATTATAATGTAAACGTAAGTACATATCATCTATCAGCTGTGAATTTTTGTCTGAATATTTCAAGTTCTTCTAATCAGCAAATTAAAATATATATTAAAGAGATTTTTATACAGTTTTTGCATAAAATTAGTTGAACACAAGACCTCATAGTCACTATTATATAGCTTATAAAACATATCTAATGTAAAGAAATAAAAGTATAACAATGGTACTCACCCTGGCGTATCTCCTGAGGAACCGGTAAGAAAGTGGGATGCCGAGGTCGTAGTCTATCACACGAAGAATGTTCATTTCCATCTGAAGCAGTTGGCTGAGAGTGTAGGCGCCGTCGCAGATGTACAGGAAATCGTCCACGAGAGGGGGGATGCGTTCCTGTAATTTAGGGATTGTTTAGTAAGAAAACCTTGTCATCGTGAGCCGACCGCCGCAAGCAAAGCCAGAGCCTTTCAGAAAACCATGCGTTAAGTAAGACAACAGTCGTGAAGCTTAGTTGCGAGGCCTTTGGGCTGAAAACATCCAACGACAAGATAACGTAGCCACAACGTTCTTTTGCCAGTCCCCAACCCGCACTCGGCCAGCGTGGGGACGTATGGCCTTAACCCTTTCCTAAGAGGAGACCCAAGCCCAGCAGTGGGACGTTATGGGTTGTTGATGATGATAACTTAAGTAATTGTTCATTAATTTTCGTTAAGTCAGTGAAGTAAAAGGAGCTCCCCTTTACTTTTGGTTCTAGAGGGAAAGGAGTGGGCGGGCTATAAAGTCGGCAATGAGCTTGACTCTCGACTGAATGACTGTGAATGAGTTGCATTCCACCATTCCGTGGGCAAAGGCAATTAATCAGGTAAACTATCGGCTTGTTTGCCTTCTATATGAAAGTAAATGAGGACAGAGAGACCTATAAACGTGACAAGTTGTTAGCGGCCCCCTTTTCAATGCAAATCAGGTGTAACAAAGAGACACAGATTCAGCAGGCATCTAGGGGTTATTTACCGAAACTATCAGTTGAACACTAAATAATTTTAGTGGTTAAATCGCATCTGCTGTTAAGCTAGTTTTGTACGAAATAAACTTCTATTATTATAGTTACAATATTTAACTCAGTACAATTAAGATAATTTAACAAACAAGTAGTACATGCTCTTTATTAATGTTCAACAAAAGATACACAATACTTACGTCAAACTTAGAAGCAATAAATAGTGCAGAAGCGCCAAGCAGCTGTAGTTCCTCCTTTGATAGATGATCTTTCTCCGGCAGAGTTTTAGATGACCGTGTCAAAAACAAATCAACCAGCTTTACAGCCAAATATAGGGTCTCGTGGTTTAATTCAAAACTCTCCTGAACCTCAACCATCCAGTCAACGAGGAGGGCTCTCATCCAGGAAGTAATACCCTTCATTCTTTGAAGGTAGTCGTCGATTGGAAACTGGACCTAAAAAATGTTGTTTCATTAGAAAAAATATTTGCCTTCGAAATATAAATACTTATAAATAATGTCGATTCATTGTTGCGATGGTACGGACATTTAACGCTATAACCAAAATACATGCGAACAAAGTCGCGGGGAAATGTGCGTCGCAGTGCGTCGTGTATTTAATAATAATCGTGATTATTTGAGTTAAACTCGCCGGAGTTTGTAGTACCAAAGTGCGGTTAGTAGCTTTAAAATATCATAGTTTTATTTTCATACTAGCTGACCCGGCGAACTTCGTACCGCCATATTTACATATCTGTCTCAGCTTCCCACAGGCAGTGTACAGTCGCGGACAAAAAAGACTTTTTCCGTTATCTTTTATTTTTTTTCTTTCTAGCAAAAAAAAATGAATAAAATCGGACCATGTGTATTGAATTACAACTTTGTACATATTTTGTCTTTCATCCCCTCCCCCCAGGAAACCGTGCTGAATATAGGGATAAAAAGTATCCTATGTCCTACCTCGTAGTATGAACTCAAATCATGCCAAGTTTCATTTGAATCCATTCAGTAGTTTCACAACTTACAGACACACTTCACAAGATACAGACAGACAGACGGACAGACAGACAAAAATACAGTTTTGCCTTCAGTATTGTTACGAGCCGGGTATTCAATAATTAAAAATAGTCGGTTAATTACCAAAAAATAACACACTGTTTATTTACAACCCTTTTTACAACAATATTTCGCTATATCACTTGTTAATCGCACTAGAAGATCGCTTCGATGTTAACTCCGCTGTATCGTGAAACAATACTGACTCGTACGGGTAACCCAATCTGCTTATATATGGCTTTGAAACCCCTAGAAAGATCTATAATATTCGATAGAACATTCTCCACTAAACAGAAATTACCAGAGTGAGTAATCTAGCGCCATCTAGCGTCGAATATCAGAGTTACTCCACAGTTGCGCGCTACTTGACACTAGATGGCGCCTTCAATTCAATTCTCGCGACTGATAGATTGTTCTAGACTATTTTTCTCGAAGGCGCAACACTGCCCCCTCCTAAGACATGCTCGTCCCGAGCATAATCAGTTCCATAGTATCGCGCCAATCGATCTACGTGAACTATCTTTGGGGCGCCTCTTGGACACTTCTGTATCCGGTAGGTAACATCATTGATTTTTGTCACCACCCGGTATGGCCCTTCCCACTTGGCTTGTAGCTTTGGAGATCTCCCTTTACTGCGAACTGAATTATGGAGCCATACTAGAGAACACTCTTCGAAGCCCTTATTGTTCACTTTCCGGTCATATCGGATTTTCATCTTCTCAGACATTTGCTGGCCCGATTGTCTGACATGCTCATAAATGTCATTCATCTTGTTCCGCAAGTCATTAGCGTACTCCGTTATACTTCGCGGGGTGTCAGGGGGTATTCCAGTGATCAAGTCTGCAGGCAATCGTAGTTCTCTTCCGAAGTTTGCAAAAGCTGGTGTTACTGAAGTGCTTTCGTGGACTGCCCTTCGGTATGACAGAAGAAACGGTTGGATGTGTTTGTCCCAATCTTTTTGCCTACTTTCAACAACTTTTGCTAGATACCTCTCTAGTGTTTGGTTAAATCGTTCCACCATTCCGTCAGATTGTGGGTGATAAGAGGTGGTTCTGGTTTTGTGGGCACCCATTACTCGACACATCTCTTGAAATATTTGAGACTCAAAATTTCTTCCTTGGTCACTGTGAATTTCTAACGGCACTCCAAAACGACAGAAGAATTCGTGCACTAATTTGTCTGCAACTGTTGATGCTTCTTGGTTGGGAATGGCGAAAACTTCTGGCCACTTAGTGAAGTAATCCATTACAACCATGAAGTACTTGTTTCCAGTTTCACTTTCAGGAAATGGTCCCGCTACGTCTATTGCAATTCTTTCCCAGGGTGCCCCAACATTGTACAATTTCAATGGACCTATGCTACGTGTGTGAGGTCCCTTCACGGCCGCACAATTAGTACACTTGCGACACCAGTCCTCAACATCATCACGACAATGAATCCAGTAGAATCTCTCCCTTATCTTTAACAATGTCTTCTTAACTCCCATATGACCTCCTGAACATCCGTTATGGTAGAGCTGCAGAACCACTGGTATCTTAGCTTTAGGGACAACCATTTGCAGATGACAGCTGTCTCCTCAAGCGTTTTCCCATTTACGGCACAAGACTCCATCCTGGATGACTAGGCTATCCCATTGAGCCCAATAACTCTTTGTGGTTGAACTCAGCGATGCAACATCGCTCCAGTGAGGCTTAGGAGTCTCAGCTTTAATCCACTCGAGAATTGGTTTGATATCTGCATCCTCTTGCTGTGCTTGCTGTAGGCTTTCCTTCCATTCGATGCTAAGGTCCGTCTTTATTGTCCTTATAGGAACAGCTTCCTTTACTTCTTGCTTGGCACAGTGTTTGCAGTCTTCAGGGCAAGGTCTTCTTGATAATGCGTCTGCGTTACCGTGTGATTTTCCACTGCGATGTTGGGCAGTACTATCAGTCGCCCTAATCTGCTGAGGTCGCTCGTATTCATTTCCTATGCTTCGCTTAGGGCAGCTGGACCGAAGGTGACCTTTTTCACCACAGGCGTAACACCTAGGGCTGTACCCCTTAACCCGATCCCGCACAGGTGACGCCACAACCTCCCGGACCCGATGAAACCGATGATCTTGTCTCACAGCTTCCACCTCCAAAGCATGGGCCAGAGCGTCCTTGAGAGTTTCATGGTGCCCAAGTCGCACAGCGGCTCTAACTTCGAGGTCACGAATGCCATCGATGAAAGCTTGCACCAGATTCCCGTCCACGAGCGCAGGTGCAGACTGGTATGCCTTACGGACCAGTTTCTCAACTTCCAGAGCCCATTGTTGCAAGTTCTCACCGATGCGTTGGGCACGATCCTTCAGCTGTGCACGAAAAACGTGCTCCAGGTGAGCGTCACCATATCTTGCCTCCAATGCCTCCAGCAGTTGCTCATAGGTTACCTTCTTACCGAGGGCTTCGAGGACGGTTAGAGCCTGGTCTCGAAGACCCAAGGTGAGCGCGGTCATAGCCTGTTCCTTAGTCCAGCCGTTCGCCGTCATAACAGCCTCAAACTGGATCTTGTAGGCTGACCACGAAGATGTCCCATCAAACGGCGGTACTTTGAACCCCCGCACCGAAGGAACAGCAGTTACTGAAGTCACCGCTCCATCTCCAACTTTGAGGTTCCCTAATGCCTTCTTCACGTCGGCAATCTGAGTTTCGGCCTTAGTGATACGGTTCTCGTGTTGAAGAACCTGATCTTTCACTACCTTGAGTTCTTTGCCGAAGGTCTCGTGAATGCCTTTTAACAAGAGCATTTGTTCCTCCTGGCGGCGGGCCTGCTCCTCCTGATGGCGGGCCTGCTCCTCCTTGTCCCGCTGCAGCTGTTCCTCCAATCGGCGGGCCTGCTCCTCTTGACGGCGGGCCTGCTCCTCTTGGCGGCGGGCCTGCTCCTCTTGACGGCGGGCCTGCTCCTGGAGCATCACCATTAGGGCCGTGATATCTGGAGCTGCTGACGATGAGGACAGCGTGGCTTCCATCGCTGGCTGCTGACCTTCCGGTGTGGGCAGTTGTGCACCTCCAAATCGCCTCAGGTCGGCCTCTTGCTGACGCTGACTCCTAGTTCGGATACCTTCCGTGTCTTCCTTTGGTAAAACCGGCATACTTTAATCCCACTGCTGGCACCAAATTGTTACGAGCCGGGTATTCAATAATTAAAAATAGTCGGTTAATTACCAAAAAATAACACACTGTTTATTTACAACCCTTTTTACAACAATATTTCGCTATATCACTTGTTAATCGCACTAGAAGATCGCTTCGATGTTAACTCCGCTGTATCGTGAAACAATACTGACTCGTACGGGTAACCCAATCTGCTTATATATGGCTTTGAAACCCCTAGAAAGATCTATAATATTCGATAGAACATTCTCCACTAAACAGAAATTACCAGAGTGAGTAATCTAGCGCCATCTAGCGTCGAATATCAGAGTTACTCCACAGTTGCGCGCTACTTGACACTAGATGGCGCCTTCAATTCAATTCTCGCGACTGATAGATTGTTCTAGACTATTTTTCTCGAAGGCGCAACAGTATTGATTATAGAGAGCCCTCCAAAAAAATTTCAAAATAACTTTAATGTACAGAATTGGACCTGTTACATTTTTATTATAAGTATAGATATTACGATTACACCTGCGACGGTCGAACAAGTAAAACCGAACACGGTGATTAAGTACCTACTATAGAATCATATATTTTTACTAACAGCTATGTTGACTATCTTCCGTTTTGCTACCAAGGGGATTAAAAATGGGTGGCAGAGTTAGTGATCGCGAGTGTTGAAGCTTATTATTAGCACTCTCGTACGAAACACAAAGGCTGTGGGTATCAGCATGCTCGTGGGAAACATGACGACGCAACAGTTGCGTTTTATATGCACTGTCGACTATTCACGGTACTCCAGTGCGGAAAATACACTTTACAGTACATTAAAGTTTTGAAGAGTTTGTACCAAGAACGCCACTGTCTGTCATTTTCAAGATCAGAGCTCGAAACCTATAAAACTACAGCAAGGTGTAAAGGAGAAGAATATCTCCAGAACTGTTCACCTTAGCGCTGGGACACAACTTCAAGCTTTTGGACTCGAATGGACTTGGCATTAATTTCAATGGCGAGTGTATCACCCACCTTCGACTTCCTGATCATGGTTGAAAAATGGACGATCTTAGCACAATGCTCGATTTAGCTCTGAACAAATGGGTTTCAAAATAAACATTGATAAGACGAAAATTATGTCGAACGGCAATGTCGCTCCTACTCCAGTGAAAGTTGCAGACTACACTCGAAGTTATTGACGACTATGTTGTAGATAAGACTAACTATCTAGTCTAACTTCGAAAAAAGATGTCGATCGACGGATCCAACTATAGTAGGTTGGACAGCGTTCGAAAAGATGCGTAATGTTTTCTCGTCAAAAATACTGCAGTGTTTTTGACCAGTGTATGTTGTGATGAGTAGTGATGACTTACATTAAAGAGACGTGATCGTCCACGATTGGCCCCATTAGAAGCCTCAAAGTGACTCAAAGAGCACCATAGAGTGCAACGCTCAGAGTTAAACGACGAAATCACGAATGAAGAAATCTGCAGATGAACTAAGGTTACCGATATTGCCCGAAAAATTCCTGAACTTAAGTGGCAGTGGGCGGGGCACATCGTTCACAGAAACGATAGCCGTGGGTCCATCAACCTGGTGAAAGTCACGGCAAGTTTTTGAATGCAGACAGCACAAAACCGGCAGTTGAGGAGAACCTTACGGGAGGCCCAAGCCATGATAAGAAATGACAAACCAAACTGACGCGAAAAATAGATAAAAATATTTTTCGTGAGTTTAAGTTATTTTGTAATAAAATTTGAGAACTTCAAAAGGTGCAGAAATTCTCTATACATAAAATACTACTATTTTAAACGTGTAAGTATGGATGGATGGATGTTTGTTACTCTTACACGCAAAAACTACTGAACATATTTGGATGAAACTTTACAGTAATATAGCTTATACATCAGAATAACACATAGGCTACTATTTGCCGCGATAACCGATATATACGCGGGCGGAGCCATCATACTATATATCTACACTATAATATAAAGAGGTAAAGTTTGTGACGTTGTGACATTGTAGGGGGTAATCTCTGGATCTACTGAACCGATTTTGAAAATTATTTTACGAATAGAAGGCTACGTTATTTGGGAGTGCCATAGGCTATATAATAACCCGAAAAGTGGAAACAGTTTTTCGTGAGCTGAAAAGCTACCACGAAAAAGTGTGAAAAAGAAAAAGCTGTGGTCTGCAAAGTCGGAGAAAATAATGTTTACCGCCCAACGAAGTGGGCACGGGTCAGCTAGTATTATATAGAGAGGTAAAGTTTCTATATTTGTAGGGGGTATCTTCGGAAGTACTGATCCGATCTTGAAAATTATTTCTCTAACAGAAAACGTAATTATTTAGGAGTGACAAAAATTCTAGTAGTAGTAGTAGTAGGATAATTTTTATATATACAGATTAGTATACTGATACTGTTGTTTGTATGCTATTATTGCTATTACTAGCACACACACAACTAAAGACAACTTACAATAAACTGGTATAGGTCATTTATAAATGAAAACTTACCTCTCTATTCCTTAAATAGTTGAATATATCCATAGCATAGTTGGAGACCTGGTAAGGGTCATTCCAGTTCTCCAGGTCAAAGTCATTGACACCATTGGGTGGTTTGTGAGGCGCTTCTGTCTCCTCATCCAAGGAACATACTGTGTCATCTAAGTTTACTTTATTCAGTTTTTCACTGATTGTCTTGTATTCTTCTTTTGATGTTTCAGCTGAACTGCTGTAAGAAGATATTAAATATTCTGATGTTGATAAGCAGTCTATGGTATGTTTACATGGCTATAAATGAGATAGTAACAATGGTAGCATTTCTAGTGTAAACACTTAAAATTAACAGTCAACAACACAATTTCAACTACAAATTAAGAGTTATGAGGCAGAGTCATGGGGCTAGGACCCCAGGCCATGAATCAGGAAATGACAATAATTGCAGTTTAATAACTATTGCATGTTTCGTAAGTTCATATTATGCACTTTTAGGTGACGTTTCAATTTACTATTAATCAAAAATATTCAATAATAGTTCTTATGCATTTAAAATAGTGACTTGGACTTGTGTTGAGCTGAAGTACTGATGGCAGTTATTAGGTCAGGAATGCACTAGCATTCGAATACGAACACTGCTTTGTTTAGTTGTTTACCAGACATAAATTAGTAGTTGCTTGCATCTCTATTAATAGAAAAAAATAATTATACAGTAACTAAGAAAGCAAATAAAAAAAACTAACGTTGTTTCCAGAGCTGTCACATACAGTGATGGTTCAGATACATCACTACTCGCAGATTTTGCAGACTTGGCAGAATTCTGGCTCTGATTTTGATTTACTTTTTCCTTCTTATTTTCAAAATTCTTGAGGATGCCATTCTGAGCCCTAGTAGCAAGAGGCTTTGGTAGATCCTTGACAAAGTGCTTTTGTACAGCATCAATAGCGTTTGTGGCTACTTTCTGTAGTGTCTTCGTTTTGGAGGCTTTACCATTAACAGCAGTTATCTGTGGCTTGATGCTCTAAAAAACAACATAGATTAATTTAGCAGTTCATTTGTTATCTATATATTAATATGTGAAGCAAAATCTTTGTACCCCTTTTTACAAAAATAATAATATGAATGGAGTAGAATGAAATGGGGTACAGTTCAAGTTTTTAAGGAGGAGTGCAGAAAACTAAACAAATAACCACAAGGTGACCACTAGTCCTACTAATATTATAAACGCGAGTTTGTATGGATGGATGTTTATTACTCTTTCACACAAAAACTACTGAACGGATTTGGATGAAACTTTATAGTAATATAGCTTATACATCAGAATAACACATAAGCTACTATTTGCCGCGATAACCGACATATACGCGGGCGGAGCCGCAGGCAACAACAAGTATGTTATATCTTTACATTTCAGATATTTGCATATATTTAGGAGTTGTGACTTCTTTTGCTAGTTAGTACTACAGACGTTGCCTAATTTGGGATCAGAGATTATCATATGTGACTGTGTTATTTATTTTTATCTGAGATAGTAAGTGATGAGCAACTAAATGTGAGTGGAAATAAATAAACTATAGACTTATCAATTTAGTGTTGAATAATTTTTAGTGAAAAAATAGTCAATCTGTCAAAAAATGTTTTTGGAGGGAAAGTTCATTGACCCACATTGAATTCGCAAAACCTAAAGACAATGCTCCCAATACTAAACACATGGTTATATTAGTTCAAAAGCCTTATATCAGACTAAAAAATATTTATTTGTAACGAAAATACCCTCTTAGTATTTAAGTAAAACAAAAAAAAAACTAACCTTAACAGCTGGGAGCACTTTGCTCTCCACAGTAACCTTTTTCAAGCCCAAGGCGGTGATCTTGTCTCCAGGAACACTGGTTTTGTTGAAGGCATTCGTGATGTCTCCAAACGCTGCCCGCTTTGCAGTAGCATCCTTCAAAGGGCTGTCTGCTTTCCTCTTGTTTGGAACTTTGAGATTATTGGTTTTTAAAGAAGCTAACTGTTTACTCCTCGTGGTAATTCCATTGCCCAGTAAGCCGTTCAGGTTCTCATTGACGCCGATTGGCTTCGATGCCAACCTTGTTGGCGCCATTATGAGGTTTTCTGAAACAACCCGTAATTATCACGTGCACTTCTTCAACGTGGCTAATATCACGCGCGATAACAATATGGAAATGATACTATTTTGTAAAGTATTAAATAAACGTAAACAAGCAGTTCAAAATGATCACTTGTAACGACCGAAAATGGAGGCAAAACAAGCGAATATCGACAGCGTCAAACGGTAATCTAACGTATATTGCGTACTCACATTTAATTACGGTATTAGCCGTTTTGGTTTAGTTTTTATACTTTTAGAAGTAGCGCAGCTCAATATTGAGTCCTAAATGATAAATTTTTATCAAAAGTTCAAGTTATTTCAACAAGACACCGGGCAGATGAAACGTCTTCAAAAACCGTTGGACTGTTTTGAATTTTGATTGGTTGAAACGTGTATCCAATGGAGAGGGGAGATGCAAAATTGCGTTTCGTTTTACGTCGTATCTTCTTTTGGTTTTAGAAAACTGAACCTGCAATGACAAAAATAAATTAATGACGTTGTTGAGTAAAAATATTTAAAACTTGTTGAAATACATTAAATTTAAACAAATTTTCATATATCAGTGATAAATAATAATATGTTCTGATGTTATACCATTTTAGTGTCCGATCGAATCTGGTTTTTCAGCCGAAACCGAAACCGAACCTTCGGCCTGGCTCTCAGTTTCGGCCAAAACCGAAACCGAACCTTTTTTGCCCTTGAAAAATACGTGAACCAAACCTATTTTTTCAAAAGATGTTATATTTTAGGTACCTAATTACCTAAAATATGTAATAAGTATGTATTTTTTTTTGTATGTTCACCGATTACTCCGTCAATTGTAAACCGATTTTGGAAATTGTTTTTGTATTCGGAAGGGCATGCACCCGAGGTAGACCAATTGGAACCATGTCAGGATCTGATGATGGGATCTCAAGGAAATCGAGGGATACCCATAAATTTTTTAAGCACGTTCCATGTTTATCATATATTTTCTAAAGCTATTCCGGTATTTGCGTCTGGTGGTCATCATTTTATGATGATGAACTAATGATAGAAGGTACAACTCCTTAACGATTAGAATTTTGAGGGTAAATCTTCAAATGTCATATGTATGTTACCTTTAGTCGTTTTCTTTCAGTTACTCACATGAGCTGATAATAGAAAGTAAAACGATTAGGGGTGAGAGAAAGATTCCTTACATACCATATACACGAATGGGGCCTTAGATGTATTCTTTTAAGTTGTTTAGATGATCTGAAAGGTGAGATTATGAGATGTAGGATAGAGAAACTAGTTGTCTGTAGGAAAAAAAAGACATGCAAAGCTGAAGTTTGAATTGGGAACCTACACTATATCTATACGCCTAGTTTATTTTAGTGGGTTTATCTATATATTTACAATTAGTCTTAACTGTTGTTCTTTGCGTAGGTAACGCTTCTTCGCTTTT
The DNA here is from genome assembly GCA_949125395.1 of Diaphora mendica. Classification (NCBI taxonomy): domain Eukaryota; kingdom Metazoa; phylum Arthropoda; class Insecta; order Lepidoptera; family Erebidae; genus Diaphora; species Diaphora mendica. The sequence goes on from OX421317.1 coordinate 2,303,268, forward strand.
CATCATGCAGCTTATTAGGAATTTCGTTGGGCTCTAAGTCGTAAAGAGCAACACCATCTAGTGCGGTGACGCATAATTTTTATAATAACTGCAACTAGGTATATAATTTGCTACAGTATTACAATGGCGCTGGAAAATTGTGAATATTTGGTCACACACAAAAGTTGTTGTTATCAAATCAACTTGTAGCGATGGATGACCTTGATAAGTTGTTAAAAAAAGGTAAATAATAAAACATTTGAAATGATGAGATTGTGACACTGAATAAAGGACAAGATTAGAACTGTGATATTACCGTGTCAAGTTGATTTAGTAGCTTTAAAAAAAGCTTAAAGTGATGATAGTAACTTTTATTGGAATAAGAGTTAAACATATATAAAATTCCTGTTACATACTGACATTTTCTGGATATTTTAAACATGTATTTGCATATTCTATGATTGAAGAACGTAGTAAATATATTGTTTATGTTTTGTGTCATGAATATGTCTGAACTAAACAAATGCAGTATGTCATAAGTTAATCATACATATGTTAAACATGAAATCAATTCAATTCGATTAACGATGGAATTACGCGGAGCGAACTGAGCCGGCCATGTGAGCACGTAAGTACGAGTGAGTAACAAAGTTCGCCGAATGACGCACGATTATTCACACTCACTTGAGTTTCGGCGCGGCTGAAGGTTCAGCCATTTTTTGGCCGAAACCGAAACTACGGCCGAAACTAGATTTTTGGCTGAAACTGGCTGAAACCGAACCTTCGGTCGGTCACTAACCATTTGTATTAAAATAATATTCTTCTATTCAAACAATTTCATAAGATTTTTAAATTAGTTATTACTTATAGGCGGTACACACTACAACGATTTATCGTAGCGATTTAACTGTGTAGTTTGTTTGTGCAGTTTTATCGATAGTGTGGACGGAAATTGGTTCAGATTTTTTGAAAAATATCTAGCGACCCGACCTCATATTCTTGGAGGTATTAGAAGTAACATAGAATAAACTTTTATAGCCGCGGGCGAAAGCCAGTAAACATATAAACCTTCCTCTTGACTCACTCTATCTGACTGAGTAAGTGATTCTGCAATGTTAAGAGTAAAATACTGGGGTTATAAACTTAATATTTGGCAGTTAATGATTTAATATTGTAACACACAATAAGATTTTTTGGGAATTTCACTCCTCAAGAGATAAAATAAGGGATGAACGGTCGTGTAGAAGTTCGTCAGTTTCGAAGATAATCGTTAAATAAGTTACAATAACGCGAGCTATATCACACTTGTACAATGAATGAAATGGTTTGGGTATCTTTCGCACATATCTTGTGTACAAGCGGTCCTGGTTATAACACAGTTATTTGTTCTAGGTGGGAATCGAACCCATGACCTCTGGCTTAGCAGTCAGGGTGACTAAGCTAACTAAGACTAAGACTAAGGTAGTAGAGCCACGCTGATTTCAGCACGGATGGGCCGGCTCGACCGGGGCGGTACTACCCTCGCACAGAAGATCAACGTAAAATGACAGCGTTCGTGCTGTCGTGTTTCGTTGGTGAGTGCGAGACCGGAGGCCCAAATAGTCTAGTCAACAAGTTCCATACTTGTTGACTAGACTAAAAGATGCAGAAGCATCACTAGGCCGCCATGGTGTGGGTCGCCATGCTGCATTGTCTGCATTCGCAATGAGTATGGTGACCACCACTCTTGGATTCTGCTTATGCTTTCCATCAGGCAGAGTAGAGTCATTATGGCGGGCCATACATAAAAAAAAAAAAAAAAAAAAAGGCCAACAGGCCAGTCAAGTCAATATGTATCTAATTACGTAGGTATACATAACTTTCTCACTTATTAGTCATTTGTAGTTGAGATAAATATATATTATGTAAAGTAGAATTTTCAATGTATAAGACGCAGATGTGGCCTTTGGGGGTGACGAGCAGAGTAACTGCCGGGGGACTCTCTTGTGCACTCTCGCGAAAACGGGAATTTCCCGTGTTTCATTTCACCTGTTACTTTAGCAGGCTCTGCTTTTAATGTCGATTTTAGCCAGCTTACATTTTTATGTTCGAGCAGCAATAGCAGTACACTAGAACTCTAACTAATTCCACAAAAGCCAGGGTATCGCAATAAACCACAGATCATAAAGGCCTTCAATAAACTACCCGCCTGGGGCCTCGTTATTAGTTTTGCCAGGTTTTGCCGAACTATCTATGGTTTTGTCTAAAAATGTCTGTCTTTCGATAGCTCTGAACGAGGCAAAACTAACGCATGACTGTAATACTATCAATACTATCGCTTTTTTTTTTACTTAAAGATTAAAATTTGTATTATGTGTTGTTATATCTATATCTATACTAATATTATAAACGCGAAAGTTTTTAAGTAGGTATGTATGGATGGATGAATGGGTAGATGGATGGATGGATGGATGTTTGTTACTCTTTCACGCATAAAGTACTGAACGGATTTGGATGAAACTTTACAGTAATATAGCTTATACATCAGAATAACACATAGGCTACTTTTTGCCACGATAACTGACATATACGCGGGTGGAGCCGCGGGCAACAACTAGTGTAATAATATTATCTATCCGTCCGGGGACTCGCAATGGCTAAGGCATTTTTACAAGTATTTGTTTTAGGTGTTTGGTACAAATTAATCTCTATATAAATATTAAAGAGAATCCCTATTTTCCTCAAAGTTAAAGGTTATAAAACGTCACGATAAGACAAGGAGCCGAGCATCAAGCATCAATAAAAAAAAATACTAAAATGGGGAAAATTTGTAGAAACGCAGACGAAGTTACGCCGGTTAGCAAGTAAAGTTAGCTAACGCTTTGATTAATTACAGAACATACTCATAGGCTTACAATAGTGAAATTACGGAGTTACTCTTACTCTATACTAATATTATAAGTGCGAAAGTTTGTAAGTATGTATGGATGTTTGTTACTCTTTCACGCAAAAACTACTGAACGGATTTGGATGAAACTTTACTGTAATATCTTATAGCTTTAGCTATAATCTTACAGCTATAGCTTATAAGTACATCAGAATAACACAAAAGCTACTATTTGCCCCGATAACCGACATATACGCTGGCGGAGCCGCCGGCAACCACTAGTAACCAATAAGTAAGTACTTAACTATTGTTTTGTTGTTTCAGTTATATTTGCACAATACTATACAGACCTATGAAGTAGACTAGCATGGTTAACCAACCGTGTTATTTTATCTGATAACATTTCGTCATTACAAGGAATGGAACGTTATTGTCAAATGTCAATGTGACAGTGACAAAAGCGTTTCTAGATTACAAGTTCAATATTCTTAGCATAATGAAAAAAATTCAGTCACACGAATTAATTTATTTTGTTGTTAAGTTAAGTAAGATATTTTAATTAAGTATCTTCCACTTTAAATATAATTAATGTAATTTTTTATGTGTAATTCTTAACATAGTTATTCATTAATGTTTTGATATTAAAACACATGTACGTTAACGGACAATAACATTTTGATGCGCAATAACTGTTCCGAAATTCCTAAAAAGGCATGAAACGCATCTGTTTGTAAAGTAAAACTCAATGTTATTAATTTTTCACAAAAATAATTAGTAATGTTAACAATTCCGTGGTAATTTTTATTTTGCTGCATGTAATATATTATAAAAATGTTGGGAGGGCTTAAATTAAAAGTGTCATTTACACACGAAAAGACATGTTTTGCTTACATCAGTCCAAAGTACATCACAAATAACGAACAGGTAAAGTTAGCACTGTAATTATCACTTTAATCCGATGATAGGTTTATATTTAAAGCTATATTTATGATAATTTACGTTGAAATTCTTAAAACACGTATGAAACAAACGAATACACTGGTTTAATTATTATCTAAAAACACTTCAGTTTCAAGAATACTTACCAGGTTTCGTCAACGCTGTGCCAGCGGCTGTGAAGGTTGTCGAACGTCCTGTGTCTTACAACAGACTAAATTTATGTAGTAACATACTGAGGGATTTTCTGTGTTTCAATAGAGTTATTAAACCCAGATTACAGGAGGGGATAAAAGATAAAAAATCCCTATTGTTCCCAAAATTACCTGCGCCTTATCATGCGCGCTGTGTTCTCACTTGCAAATTTATATTCCTTCACTATCATTTTCTTCACTGATGTAAAAAAAAAAACAAATACTATAACCTTTTTACATCTGTTTATTTGCATGTTCTTAAATGATTTTTTCAATTGATATATGCATATTTTACATAGCTGGACTAATAATCAGTGGATTACCACTGCTCAAAAAGAAAACCTGCTGGTTAAAAACCTCCTTTCCAAGGAGAGGCCTATCTCCTTAAGCCGGGTCTCCACCGAACAAAAGCTGTCAATTTTTGTGTTGTCAAAACGTGTTGGTGACAAAAGTTTCTGTAATTGCCTTGTGTCGGCAACAAAAATTGTGAACAAATCTTGGCAACCGTGTTTCTGTTTTCGGCGGTAAACATCAAAAGAATACACTTGTTACCATTTTTTATTGGCTCTGTGGAGATGCTTATTTCGAATCTTTTTAAATTGTTGGCGACTCGGTGTAGACGCAATGGAAACAAAAGTTGGCGATTTTTTGAAGTGTTGCAAACAGTTGTAAACACTGAAATTGCCTACAATTTTGGTGGAGACGCACCTTTAGAAAGGAGTTATTCGACCTACTATACCACATTAGATGAATTGGTATAGGTTGTTTAAAGTATTCTTCCTCTTTGTAGGACTATTCTTGCATAGTTTAGTCACTTGGCTCAAAGCCCACATCTCATTACCACAACAGACACAAACAGTCCACTATTGGACATAAGACCTGTTGGCCTACATTCTCCTTTAATACCACACATCTATCAAAAGTTAATAATGTGATATTTTATGAATCTCACTATGCCTATGGAGATATGCATCTCCTTTGTAAGAAGAAGCTTATGTCCAGCATTGGATAATTAGAGGTTGACGATGATGGTGATGGATTTATTCTAGTCCAAGCCATATAGACTACAAAAAAATGATTTTCAAATCCTATGCTGAAATGTTTAGTATAGGAAGATAAATTTTTAATTACAAAATTAACTTTTGCTCTGTTGCAATAAAGTAGATTTTTCTTGTTATTTGCTTGCGATTTTGATTGCTGAAAGTAGGTTACATACTTGATTCCCAATGAGTGGTAACTTAAATATGTACTACTGTTCCTTTGGGCCAGTGTTTAGTGCATCTGAATGCTAAGCCAGAGCTTGTAGGTTTGATTCCCAACTGGGATCAATAATTTTGCGATAAACTTAATAATTTCTTCTGAGCCAGGGTGTACATAATCTATAGTATGTAGTTACTTGATACGTATATAGTATATGTATTTTTGTGAGCAATTGAGATACATAACACAGGCTCTGACTACATAGACTTCAGATAGCCAAGGATATGGCTAGCTTTGTTTTGTGGCTACTCTCTATAAACACTCCAGTCAGCTGTTTCTTCTATATGAAGATACATTCTACATAGAAATAGGTACAAATGCGACCTCATAGTCCAGTTACTTCCCTACATTAGTCACCTCCCTTTCCTCTCTTTTTACTAGGTATGTTCCCAATTTGCCCATCTAATTCCAGCAGGCAAGCAGATTATAGTTGGCCAAAATGTAAACATTTATTATGCCTGTGTTTACTCCATAATCCCATCATCTTCAACAGTCTTTAACAGTCCACTGTTGGATACAGGCCTCTCCTTAGCAAGAAGGTTTTAAACATAAACCAATCATCCATAACCCATCTAATTCTTAAAGTTCCTAGCTGTCAATAGACATTCCTTTTAACACAAGCAGGCAAGCAGATTATAGTTGGCCAAAATGTAAACATTTATTATGCCTCTGTTTACTCCTTAACCTCATCATCACCAACAGGCTTTAATAGTCCACTGCTAGACATAGGACTTACCTTAGCGAGGAGGTTTTAAACATAAACCAATCATCCATAACCCATCTAATTCTTAAAGTTCCTAGCTGTCAATAGACATTCCTTTTTACACAAGCAGGCAAGCAGATTATAGTTGGCCAAAATGTAAACATTTATTATGCCTCTGTTTACTCCATAACCTCACCATCACCAACAGGCTATAATAGTCCATTGCTGGACATAGGACTTTTTTTAGCAAGGAAGTTTTAAAGATAAACCAACCATCCATAAACTATCTAATTCTTAAAGTGCCTAGCTGTCAATAGGCATGTTTCTTTTACATAAGTAGGACTAAGGTTGTAGTTGGCCAAAATGTAAACATTTATTATGCCTCTGTTTACTCCATAACCCCATCATCTTCAACAGTCTTTAACAGTTCACTGCTGGACATAGGACTTGCCTCAGCAAGGAGGTTTTAAAGATAAACCAACCATCCATAAACCGTCTAATTCTTAAAGTGCCTAGCTGTCGATGCGCATGCTCCTTTTACATAAGCAGGACTAGATGGCCGAAATGTAAATATTTATAATGCCTCTGTTTACTCCCAGCATCTTCAACAGTCTTTAACAGACCACTGCTAGACATAAGACTCTTTTTAGAAGGGAGTTTATTTCCCTTTAATACAACACATCTATCACAAGTTTATGATTTTCACCATGCCTATGGAGGTATGCCTCTCTTTTCTAAGGAGAAGCTTTTGTCCAGCTGTGGTCAATTAGAAGTTAATGATGATGAGGGATTTCATTTTGACATTTTTGACTATGCCATATTGCTAAAAAAAAAATTTTTTTTATGTTTGATCCCGCCCAAGTGACTCTGGTAGTGAGTGCCTGATGTTAAGTTCATAATGATTACACCATATTAAAACTTTTTCTGTGTGTATTGTGTGGTAAAATTTTATATGGTGTTTCATACTTATTATAGTTTAACTTTTCATTTTCTCCTTGCTGTTGCTAAATCCTACTAATATTATAAACGCGAAAGTTTGTGAGTATGGAACGCGAAGAAAAACTAGTATTTAAATAAATTTAGGATAGTGTTGCATCAGTCATCTGCCCATATTCATTATAGCTTTTATTTTCAGAACCAATGTGTCCAGGTTTTATCAAAAGACAAAACAATCCTACTATGGGTGGTGTTCAACAGTTTCATCCCAGAAGGTCATATAGCCTGCAACCATATTTACAGTAGAATGTTGGGTTTGGTTGAAGGGACTGATGTGTTCGTGTCTCCATATATGGATATTAAAATTCTGGAGGAACTGTATGTGGACACAGACAGTCCTGATGATCAGGAAATCCTGGTAAGAATAAAAAAAAATCCCTTTTTCCATTAACATACCATTTCAACTATAAATTTTGGTTAACGGCTATTGTATTTGAGAAGCCTGTGTTGATCTAATCATTAGACCAGGGGCAGGGTCACTGACTCTACACAGGGTGACAACTGACAGAGTTACTGGGTTACAGGGTCCATCCAGGACAAATAATTTGTTCATTTATCATTTATTGTATCTGGGTGAGATTTGTATGTATCTATATATATAAAAATGAATCGCCGAAATGTATGTACGCGCATAACTTACGATCGGCTACACCAAATTGGATAATTATTTTTTCTATATACACACATCAAAAGTGTCTAGGGATCAAGCATTTTTATGCGGATTTCTTGAGATTGAGATGTGGCTTTGGCCCTGGCCTGCTCAGTCGCCAGACTTGAACCCGATTGAGCATGCATGGGATATGCTACAGAGAAGAGCTCTGCCGAATATGGAGGGTATCCAGTCGCAAGAAGACCTTTTTTTGTTGTTGCAACGAACATGGGCGGCCATTCCACAGCGTGATTTGGATGAACTCATTTTGAGTATGCCAAACCGATTCTTGTGTTGTTAGTCTTCGCGGTAGAAACACGGATTATTAATTGTTTAAGTTACCTAATAAAATTTTAAAGAAAACTGTTATTTCAGTCTTTTTTTCGAACTTTAATGTTAGTGGTTCAAATGTCAAAAATCCCTTTATTAGGAAAATGGCAAATTTCTTTATTAATGCAAAGGTGACTTGGTTTATCGTTACTGTGACAAACGAAAACACTTTATTTGATGAATCCTTAAAGAAAATTTTAATTAATATCAATCAGGAGAAAAGTTATTGCAAAAATATATGTTGATCCCTAGACACATATGTTGATCCCTAGACACTTTTGATGTGTGTCTTTGTTATTGTTAGGACAAGGTTTGTATAGAAGAAAATCAAAAATTAACGGTTTTTTTTTGTCCAAGACTGGGACAGGGACACGTGGGAAGCTGAGGCTGCCATAGTTACTAAAAACAAGTTTTTCAGAAATTTTGAAAATATTTATGAAAGAGAAATATGGCGGTACGAAGTTCATCGGGTCAGCTAGTATTAAGTAATATGTATTTAGAAATATTGAAGTCTGATTAATTGGTATTATATTTCAGGAACACAATGTAGAACTGCTACAATTAAAAATACTAGATCAACTGCGGCTTGTGGTGGCCAATCAAAAGACTGTGGTATGGATATCAGCATCTATGCCAATAGTGTTCACACCGAAACAAACCGGCATACTAGTAAACAGCAGTAGAATAATAGTTAAAATAGATGCTTTTAATAGTTTACAAAATTACCCTAACATTCCTGTAACAGCAACCAAAGAAACGGAAGAGTTTAAAAACATTGGTGCTATTAACAAAGCCATGATCGCTCCATATTTAAATATACCAAAGAGGATGGTACTAAGAGGTTTGCCTATTGATAGTGATGGCAAACGAAACATAATACATCCGTATATAGTCTTTGTCCATGAAGATTTTATTGAAGATAAATATAAGGACTTGACAGTAATTCTGGCGACTATGACGAATATACCTTCAATATTACAGGAAAATGATGACGATACGATTAATGGGAATAGACCAATAAATGATATATGCGTAGAAATAGTCCCCATTGACAGTGTGATCTACAGAAGTCTATGTAGAGAAGTATACAATAAGAATATACCAACAGTACTGATACCAAAGTCTCTGAACACCATTATCAATATAGAAAATGGAATGAAATTAATTTTGACTATACTTGGAGATAAAATAGAACAACCGGACCATATTGATGTTGTGACATACTCCGACAAAACACAGTCTGAAACGGATGTAATAGAACAATTCAAGAATTGTGTTATTAAGAGCACCCATTCTGGTAAAAAGTTTCTCATAAATAATGGAATGATCAAACAGAATACTGAAATAAGTTATGGTTTCTTACAGTTTAATTTGAAACCTGAGAAATTAAAGTTTACTATGTTGAATTCGGAGTCGTTCAGAAACTGTACAATATCAGCTAAATGTTTAACTGACTCAGAAATGACAGCACCAAAGTTGGTGGTTTCTAAGTTAGAATATGATTACAAAAATTATTGCAGAACGATGAAATCTGTGGAGATGTTAATTGAGAAGATTTTGGCTAATGTATATTTTGAAATATATAGGGAAGCGAATTTTAAAGGTGCTTCAGAAATTAAGAGTAATGTCTTAGTCACTGGTAAGTTTTCTTTTGTTTTATGAATAACTCAGCTAGTCGTTTACGTCTCCTATTGCCCGTAGCGTAAAACATTTCCCCCGTTTTTGTAACATTCTTCATTGATGCTCCGCTCCTATTGGTCTTAGCGTGATGATATATAGCCTTCCTCGATAAATGTACTATCCAACACTGAAAGAATTTTTCAAATCGTACCAGTGGTTCCTGAGATTAGCGCGTTCAAACAAACAAACTCTTCAGCTTTATAATATTAGTACAGATTATAACATAAGGAAAGATGATGACAGTCGTTAGTTAAAACAACTGAAGGTGTTCCTTAGTTGTTTTGAGCCTATTTAGACTTTATTTTATTTTTACAGTAGGTACTATTTTTTTCCAGTGGGATATACTGTTACATTAACCTGTAAAGCCAGCATTGTATAGTTATATCTTTATTATATACTAGCTGACCCGGCGAACTTCGTACCGCCATATTTACATACCTGTCTCAGCTTCCCACAGGCAGTGTACAGTCGCGGACAAAAAAAAGACTTTTGCCGTTATCTTTTATTTATTTTCTTTCTAGTAAAAAAAGAATGAAAGAAATCGGACTATGTGTTATTGAATTACAGCTAAGTACATATTTTGACTTTCATCCCCTCTCTCTAGGAAACCGTGCTGAATTTCGGGATAAAAAGTATCCTATGTCCTACCTCGTAGTATGAACTCAAATCATGCCAAGTTTCATTTGAATCCATTCAGTAGTTTCAGCGTGATGCGCGGCCAAGATACAGACAGGCAGACAAAAATGAGAAAAAATACAGTTTTAGCTGCAGTATCGATAACAGAGAGCCCTCCAAAAAAATTTTTCAAAATATCTTTAATGTACAGAATTGGACCTGTTACATTTTTATTATAAGTATAGATAAGTATAGATTAATATAAGGATTATTTTAGGTTTCCATCTCTTTGCAGTGCTTTGGTCCCACGTAATTTGCCCCCTTGGTCAGTTCTTATGACACTCTTGAGATGAATAGGGGAGCACCTACTTCATTTTAAAAAAAGTACATCATCAATCAATACATATAATAAAATCGTAACTGGTCGCTGTCTGTACATGGAATATATATCAGGAAAACTATTATAGGGGGGCTTTATGAACACAATAGAACCAAAAACAATTATTTTTAGAATTTTTGTCTGTGCGTTTGTGCGCGCTAATCCCAGGATCGGCTTAACCGAATTGAATGCGGTTTTCACCAATCTGTTGTGGTTTACTTGACTTAGTGAAGTTTTAGTGTCTGTTTCATCTAAATCGGTTCATAAATAAAAAAGTTATCTCAGTTTGAAGAATCACTACGATATCCGACATTTACGCGGGCAGGGCCGCAGGCAAAAGCTAGTATTTAATAATTTCATATTTTTATACATTTTGTACTATATCTAAAAAATATTTTTTTACTATATTAAAACTTTTTTTATATCATTAAAACAGGATTAAGTGGCACAGGAAAATCTTCGCTCTGCCATATCATACAAAAAGAGCTGACTGTCTGGTCTCATATACTTCACTGTCGGTCTCTGAAAGGCCGCAAGGACATTCCTGATGTCCTGGGAAAAGCAATACTGATGTGCCAAGAGCACAGCCCTGCAGTACTTATATGTGACGATATCGATTCGTTGGTGCCTCCGAATATGGAAGGAGCTTCGCCCCAGGATATTGCGTACTATCAGAGGTAATTTTGATATTTCCTTATTTTCGTGGGTATTGTATAATTTATGTAGGTCATGTGCATGGTAAAAGGTGGAGCTTTTATTACGTTCATCTTCAAAATGTTCCTTCATAATACATATTAGTTTCTTAATGAGATTCTAGATTGTTACATATATTTTAAATGAAGTAATTAAATAAATACATTTCCTCTTGTATTCAATTTATCTATGTATTCATTTTGACAATTTTATAAATTCACTAGCTGATGTGGCAAAAGTGGATTTGCCATAAAAAAAAATTGGTGTATAAAAAATAAATGTTGGTCGATCCTTAGACCTACCAGGTATGCACACCAAATTTCATAAAAATCGGTCCAGCCGTTTCAGAGGAGTATGGTAACTAACATTGTGACACGAGAATTTTATTTATAAGTTTTTTTTTTCTATGTATGGCCCGCCAAAATGACTCAACTCTGCCTGATGGAAAGCATAAGCATAAGATTACCTGCCTAATTTTATTAATTATTTTTTATCGATTGCCTGCCCCTAACTCTATTGAGACGTGAATTAGCTTCACTTCATATGTACGTATATATTAAACACAGAAAACAACCAAACTTCGAAACAAATATGTGCAAATCATACAAAGATTTGCACATATTTGGTCCGCCTCGGGAACCGAGCCAGAGATCTCAAGCTGTAGTGGCATACACTACGACTGGACACCGAGGCAATCAATGACGAAACAATCGATTTTATTTTGTATCACCTACATTTTCTTATGTGATAAAATTGCTAGTTTTATTACAAATGTAATACATACACGTGGGAGACCCAAGCTTCGGCATGAATGGGACGGCACGACCGGAGTGATACCACGGCCTCTCAGAAAACTGGTGGCTTGCGCTGTGTTTCACCGAGTGAGTGAGGATACCGGAGGCCCATACCCCAACTCCTCCCCTTATCTCCCCCCCCCTCTCAAAGGCCGGCAACGCACTTGTGACGCCTCTGGTGTTGCGAGTGACCATGGGCGGCGGTAATCGCTTACCATCAGGCGATACGTCTGCTCGTTTGCCCCCTATTACATAAAAAAAAAACATTAAAAATGTGCCTCGTAAGATCTAAAACGACACTAATGTCAACTGCCACAGAAGTAAGTTAAGAATATTTTTTATAGGTTAGCGGTAGTCATAAAACACTTGTTACAAACGTGTACGGGTGTGTGCGTGTTGATGACGTCACTCAGTATGAAGGCACTTCATCCCACACTGAGACAGTTCAGTGGAAAACCGATGTTCACAGCGCATTTTGATATATCAGATATTGAAAAGGTAAGTTTCTGTAATATTATATGTAACACTAGCTTGTTAGTTAGCGTATGTGTCCATTTTTATCTAAAGATATTTTCTGGATAAAAAGTAGCCAATATATTACAGGTTAAATGATCTTATGCTTATAATTTCATCCAAATATATTCAGCCATTTTTGCGTGATTAAGTGACAAGCAGTAATAGTAGTGATATTAAATAATTCAATTTGACTATAGTGTTTGTTGTTGGTAGGAAGAAAGAATAGAATTATTCAAGCACTTTTTAAACGATAAACTGCGACAAGAGTTTTTGATAGAAGACGATGACGTCATCAAGTTGGCCATGGACACCGCTGGATTCTCTGTCAGAGACATCACTGACTATCTTAATAAGAAGATATTCAAAGCAGTTAAGAAAAAACGTAAGTTTTACTTTAAAAAAATATTACTAGTCCGGGATCCCTAAAACAAATTTTACAAGTTTAGTGATTACTTTTTTCTTTTTTTATTAAAAAAAAGACAACTCCCGCACTAGGAATAAATCCTGTGTCGCGGGGGACTTTACAAACATACATGAAACGGACACAAAGAACACCCAGACTCAGAACAACAATTTGTGGATCATACAAAGTGTTGTCGTACGTGGGATTTGAACCCACGACACTTGGCGAAGTAGGAAACGGCGTGGTGACCGTTAAACCACTAGGGCAATGGTGCAGTCATGAGGTGAAAAGTGGCCCCTCATCAAAATGAAGCCACTCACGAAAAATTAGCTTGATAGTAATAACTTGCAAAATTTGTTCCGGGGATCCTGGACTACGAGTATACTATGTGTATTAGGACGCTGATTTGTGTGAATTCTAAAATGCTCAACTACTTTCTATAATTTTTATTGAAGAGTGTTGCTATGATTACGTTGAAGTCGGAAACTTTTGCGACTACCTCGTAAGCGTATAAATATTATGGGTCATGGGTAAAGAATTCAAAACGTTTAAGGTCGGTGCAGACAGTGAACGGGACGAGACACCGAATTGGCACGAGTGATTATAATATTCGGTTGTCAACCGAGCGCAGAGTGGACTTTAACCGTATTTCAGAGGAATGTCGTCGTATTTACCCGTCTCGTCTCGTCCTCTGTCGGAGTAAACCTTAACGTATTTAAGTATGAAAAAACTGCATAGGCGATATTAGTGTTGTCATTTTACAGGTAAGTACATAATTGGAGTCGGCCCAAAACTCTTTGTTAAACAAACTGTACGCGTTACTGCGAAATTGTAGCTATAAAGAATTCAAAAGATTTAACATTTAATCCCATTGTTTATGAGATATTTATTGATCATAAAACTTTCTTGCAGTACTAGTTTTTAAAATTATTTATATTCTTTGATGTCGGTTCTTATCTGGATCATCATTACAATATAAATGTTAAATAACTAGCTACGTTCCAGTGTAGCTGTTTCTGCGTAAAATATTAACAAACATCCATTATCAAAAACTTACAAATTGATAATTTAAAAATATTATTCATTATTTTTATTTGATTTAATGTGATGCGTTTTAATTTCTAATTTGTTTTGATTTTATTGTAATTCGTTTTTAATATATTTGTTTTTTTTTATTTATGTTGAAGTTACATTATGGTAACAAAAAAAAATCTGTTCATGTAGACAATATTCTTTTTGTAGAAATTTATTTTTGCTTTCGTGAAATAAATTAGCATTATTAATTAAACGGCAATTATGATATCCTTGACAAAAATCTAATCGGTTCATAAATGACGGAGTTTTGAAAAAATGTATTCATCATCAGGCTATTGGTAATACAAAAAAAAAAACAAAGAAAACAGCTGATTTAAAAGCCATTATCTTTTTTATTCGTATTTTATTTGTAATTTATACTCTCGATTGTCGGCACTAGATGGAACTTAATCTGGAAAATAGTTATCTTAATAAAAATTGTGGAATAAGTACAAGTGGGTTTGATTTTAGAATGTATATATATTTTTTGTTTATATGTATATTTTTTATTGCTTTAGGAAGCAACCCAGATGAGCCGAAGCCTCGTCTAATAGAAGACGTGACGAAAGACGAAGAGAAGGCAAATGAGTTCGACATTTGGGGCCCAGTCGGGGGATTGGCAGAAGTCAAACAAGAACTGACTGAGTGCATATTCTGGCCTATCATGGTGAGGACATTTTCTTTTATCATCAATTTCGACTGCCTCGGCGATTATGAGGTACGGTATGCGTGGTATCGGGCTCGATTCCCGATTCAGACAAAATGTTTTTATGATCTGAAAATATTTGTTTCGAAGTTTGTGTATTCTATTAGTCAATCTATCTGTCATAGTTTAATCTCTGCTTAGTTTGAAGCTAAAAAGCGTGATTATCCGAAATATTGGTTTTATTATTGCTTGTATAATCATGAATATTTCAAAGTATCTACTTTTTTTTTGTTTTTTAGACTGGCTTTTTTAAAGTAAATTCTTTGAAAAATTCTAATCTCATTAAATCTAAATCTTCATTCTCTTCTTTTCCCTACAGTATCCAGCGCTATTCCCATCACAGTCCTGTGGGATCCTCCTATACGGTCCACCAGGTACGGGCAAGTCCCACATAGGATCTTGCCTGGCTCGCCTCACCAACATGAATATGATCACCGTGAAGGGACCCGAGTTGCTCTCCAAGTACATAGGACAGAGCGAGAAAGCAGTTCGGGATGTGTTTGACAAGTGAGTATAGTCCATTCGCTAAGATACGGTCACTTTGATCGCGCCGCCGTCGCACATGCGGCAAGCTACCACAAAGTAAGTATGATTTGTCAGTTTACGACGTTGTATGAATTAATATAATTAATAACGAATGGACTTTATCAAAACTGGGTTCCGTCATCACAGTCCACTGGTGGACATAGACCGCTCATATTGCACGTCACTTGGTTTGGTTCTCGGCTTCTTGCATCCTCCTGCCAGTTATCTTGCGTATCAGCACCTGCCCTTAGCTAAGTTGCATTCTACCAACCTGAAAGTTAATAGAAAACTAACAAATGTATGGGCATGACGTCTCTCAATGCTAAGTCACGTGGTCCAAACAAAATAAAACCCAATAATGCTGTGGAGGGACGGGTGAGATGTCCCTCCAACACAAAGGGAGGATCCTCCTACCAGGCGAGGTGATCATGCCTGGCGAGCCAACTGCCCAACGGTTAATGTTGGGATGTTGTATGTATCTTAATTGGCGCGCGAACTTTCACTGCGCGATTCAGGATTGGTAGTTTCTTAGTTTGAACTACGGAGTAACGAAGGCGTTACTCCGTAGTTCAGTGTAACTTCGGTAGATGGCGCTGTAGTATATTTCTGTTGCGCTGTATGTGGAAGTCGCCACAATGCTATTGAATAGGAGCGTCAGCAATATGGTAGATGACTGTATCGTAAATAATTATCAATGTCTTCTTAATTAAAACTAACATATCGGTACTGTTTTAAATTCATGACGGTTTTAAAACTATTTTTGAAAAGTTATCAACTCTCAGATTACGGATGTTCGTGAGCGACGGTAACCACTTAACATAGGATTATTTATACCCAAAAATAACCTCGTTTTGGTACTATTTTATTTATAACTGTATGCACTTTTGTAAATCGGCGGACATAATACCCAGGGCATTCTCTACCACTCAACCTTAGGGTGATGTAGAAATCTTGTAAGGTAGACACTACATATAAATTACATAGCATTACATATAAATATACTATTTTCTGTAGACAATTAAAACTATATTTTTATAAACTCTTTTGAATAAATCTAATAATCCTCTTTTTATGGGATATTCATACGACTCTTTTGAAGTCTTTTGCTAACTTGATTCATCACCTTCTACATTATTAATATCTATCTTTCTTATATAAAAGAGTATTCTGACATACCCAGTGATCAACGCACAGCCCAAACCGCTGAAGCTAGAATCCTTAAATGTTGCATGTAGGTTCTTTATATAACGTAAGTGAGCACTAAGAAAGGTTTTTTTTTAATTCCACCCCTAAGGGAGTAAATCAGGGGATGAAAGTCTGCGTGAGTGAAGCCGCGTGTAAAAGCTAGTAATATATATATATTTTATGGACTTTTAATGGGACTACCTATTTAATACTATGTTCATTAATAAAACTAAATACAAAATAAAATTTGAGTGTGGGATATAATAATGTGCTGTAATGTTTTTTCTGTTTTTTTGTCAGAAAATAGGTACATAAATACAATTTTTAACCGACTTCAAAAAAGGAGGAGGTTCTCAATTCGACCGTATATTTTTTTTTATGTGTGTTCGCGGATCACTTCGTCGTTTATGAACCGATTTTGATGATTCTTTTTTTAATGGAAAGGAGATATCCCAACGGTGGTACCATGATAAGGACACTAAGATCTGATGATGGCATCCAAGAGAAATCGAGTCGCACCTTGAAGTCGGTTTTTGTTTGTTTAAATTTTAAAATTTTACTTGTAGTTATACTTTAATCCTTTTGTACCTGTGCTACCAGAACAAATTATATTGTTCACTGTACAATGATGCATCACAAAGAATAATGTCTGTAAGGGCCTAACTGCGCCTACATTCTCATAAACACACACACTAATAAATATTTATATAAAAAAGCCCCGGCAAATGAAAGTATGAACGTACAAAACCTAAAACACCACATTCTGGTTCGTTCCTACTTTCACGCTCCATCTATAGCTTTAAAATGACTGGACCGATTTTAATGGAACTTGACTTGACAATCGAGGATATTTGTGAACGTTTTTTTATTTCCATTTCTACTCCCTATATCTTTTTGTCAGGGTTCCGTACCCAACGGGTAAAACGGGACTCTATTACTAAGACTTCGCTGTCCGTCTGTCACCAGGCTGTATCTCATGAACCGTGATAGTTAGACAGTTGAAATTTTCAGAGATGATGTATTTCTATTGCCGCTGTAACAACAAATACTAAAAAACAGAATATAATAAATATTTAAGGGGGCTTTCATACAACAAAAATAATTTTTTTGCTCGTTTTTGTAACGGCAACAGGTAGACACTTGAAATGTATAGATGATGGTTCGGAACCCTTCCTGCGCGAGTCCGACTTGCACTTGGCCGATTTTTTATTTCCAATTCTATTTCCTATATCTTATTGCTTTTTTTTATAAAACAAGCTAATTGCCTAAATGTGTTCTTTACAGGGCGGATATGAAGCGGCCTTGCATACTGTTCTTTGACGAGTTCGACAGTCTAGCGCCCAAGTAAGTGCATATAGTAAGTGTCTGTTGTCTTTATGTAAAAGGCACACTCGAAAATAAACTTTAATACCATCGCAATAAAGTACACTTGGCCCGAGGTAGCACGAACATTTTTTGTCATTTTCAAACAGTTATACACTTTATAGCCATAGGTTTAAAGTTCATTTTACAGTGTCTTGAAAAAATCCTCTATGCTGTCACATATACTTTTTACAGATTTTTGTTCTCGTATTAGCTTATGATTACTTTTTAACTTTGAAAATAACGAACTTTCATACACCTTTTATCCCCTATTTAATTACCTTAGGGTTGAAAATTTTGAAAAAAAAACAAAATTTTCCACCCTAACCGCAGCGTTGTATGTTTTGTTTTTTAACACAATAAAAAATATACAATCGAATTCCTCCTTTTTTGAAGTCGGTGAATAAGGGATTAACAATTGATTGGAAGTTCGTTATTTTCAAAATTAGAAAACAGAAAATTAAAACTAACTAACTAAAAAGTTTATGTAGTGACAACATTTATTGTAGTTAATTAATTATGTAAACAAATTTCGTGCATCTACATGCAATAATAATATACAAATTTTAACAAAAAAAAAAAAAATTTAATAGGACCACACGGCACCAGCTTTCAAACAAAAAAAGAATCATCAAAATCGGTTCACTCAGTCGAAAGTTATTAGGTAACAAACATTAAAACAATATACCTACAGTCGAATTGAGAACTTCCTCCTTTTTTTGAAGTCGGTTAAAAAGGTATTTTTCTGATGCCGAAGGATGCTATTGACGAGGTTATGTGGTCGTGTTTGGGACAACACGATGGCCTGGGTCATGTTGGGAAGTTGTTTATGATGGGTACTAATCATTAAGAACATTCGTTGGGTGATACAAAATCAGCTGTTGTAATATAGTTCGCTTTGTCTACGCTTAACGGTCGCCCCAGTCCTTTGTGAATCAGAAAAGTTTAAATATTTTCTTTTGCAAGTTTTTTTAAAAGACATCCCGCCCAAGGAATATAGCCTATGTAGTGAGGGACTTTAGAAATAAGCATAAAATGGACACAAAGAACAGTCAGAAAAACGATTTTTGAATCACATAAAGTGTTGTCCCATATGGGAATGGAACTTACAACACCATAGCGAAGTAATAAGGGGCAAGGTCATCGCTTGAAACCTCCACGCTATCAGTACAATTTAATTGTCGTCGTGCCTTCGCACTTTCGGCAAGCCGCCACAAGATCAAAGGGCCCGACTGCGACGCAAGTATGATTTGTCAGACGCCATATTCGTATTTCACAACAATAACCACAATTGCGTGCGGGTGCACCGACATTATCTAAACGAATAGACTATACACCTTCACTTAGGTATATGATCTTTTTAACCAATATTTACGCAGACAATGTTCTTACCTTGTGAGAGCCCTGGTACCCATAACACAAGTTAAATCTTATCATGGGTGCCAGAGTTCAACTACACTTGTGCCCTGAATGTTTGTTGTCTTATTTTTGTGTGTGTAATAAAATATTATATGTATTATTTATTACTCTATCATATCATATTTCATACTAGTTTTTGCTCGCGGCTCCGCCCGCGTGTATTGCGGTTATCGCGGCAAATAGTAGCCTATGTATTATTCTGATGTATAAGCTATATTACTGTGAAGTTTCATTCAAATTCGTTCGAAAGGTAGTAGAGCCACGCTGATTTCACGCGGCTCGACCGGGGCGGTACTACCCTCGCACAGAAAATCTACGTAAATTGACAGCGTTCGTGCTGTCGTGTTTCGTTGGTGAGTGCGAGACCGGAGGCCCATAGTTGCAAGCCCCAAGTTCCATACTTGTTGACTAGACTAAAAGATGCAGCAGCATCACTAGGCCGCCATGGTGTGGGTCGCCATACTGCATTGTCTGCATTCGCAATGAGTATGGTGACCGCCACTCTGGGATTCTGCTTATGCTTTCCATCAGGCAGAGTAGAGTCATTTTGGCGGGCCATACATAAAAAATAAATAAATAATCAGTGACTTCGGTAAAGCGAAGCGGCAAGCATCGCCACGCCAAAAATCAGGTTTACCTCTCGCCTATAGATGTTTCACATCAAAAACTGCTAAGTTTAAAACTAGATAGCGTTGTATTTCAGATGTTCGATATACATTTATTCCAGACGTGGTCACGACTCCACGGGTGTGACAGACCGCGTGGTGAACCAGCTGCTGGCGCGGCTGGACGGTGCAGAGGGAGGCGCTCGTGGGCCGGTGCTGGTCGCCACGTCTCGACCAGACCTCGTCGACCCTGCTCTACTGCGAGCTGGTCGTCTGCAGAGACATATCTACTGCCAACTGCCTGATGAGGTCTGAATCAATACAGATTATAACAAAAGTTAAACAAAAAAAAATCGACTACAAGAACTGGACCAAATTGAAATGGGACCACACGGGAAGCACACCCTTTCAAATAGAAAAGAATGATAGAAATAAATTCAGCCAGTCGAAAGTTTTGAGGTAACAAACTTTAAAAAATACAATAGAATTGAAAACCTACTCCTTTTTGAAGTCGGTTATTAGAATCGTAATAACTGATCGCTGTCTGTACATGGAAGAAATATAGGAAAACTATTATAGAGGGCTTTATGAACGCAATAGAACTCAATATAATGATTTTTGTTTGTCTGAACGTGTTGCGACTGTCGGGCTACTCCCTAGCAGTCTGGGACTTCTCCCACTTGATTGACGTACGTTTAATTTAGCGCTGGTAACGTACGTCCCACGCACCCCTGAATGCGTATTTCGAAGGGACTTGTTTAGAGGAAACTTGAATACTAATCTTGATGCTAATCTTGATACCAATCTTGATACTAATCTTGATACTAATCTTGATATTAATCTTGATACTAATCTTGATACTAATCTTGATATTAATCTTGATACTAATCTTGATACTAATCTTGATACTAATCTTGATACTAATCTTGATACTAAGGGATAAGGGATAAAATAAAAAGAATGCTTTTTCTTTTATTGCTTCAGGGTTCGGCTTTTATCTAGGTGTTGTTGCCTCTTCGGTGGCTACGCTGCGACTGACTCGAACCGTCAAACGGCTCGCTTTATAAGGCGGCCGGTCCGCCCTTATAGGCGACCACGTAAAATTGATCACTTTTTTGACCCTTTTTCACTTGAGCCGAACCCTTTAAAAGCGTTTATTTAAAACATTCTTATAAAAACTATTACAATATATACATCAAATTACTCGTTATGACTTATTCTATATAATGGTATAACAATTTTTAAAATTACTACAATTCAAATTGTGTTTTTAGAGCGAAAACAACAAAAATTCTTAAGACAGTTTTGCTATTCCTATTAATAGTTCTTAAATATAGTATAAAATAGTTTCTTATTATGATATTACGAGTTTTTATGTTATTTCTATCCATTTAGATTAGTTTTAATTAGTATTTATCACATAAAATTTACTAACAAAGAATTACGTAATTACGAAACCGTACACAATAGGACTTAATTGTTATCACTCTTACTAGATTTACTAGCAATTCTTTTTCTGAAATAACTTAAGTAATAAGTAAAAGAAATATTACGTTCTTATTAGAATCTTATAGAAATATTAAAATGTTACCTAAACAACTTATCACTCTATACTAAGGACATGTTTAGTACCAAATATAAGTCAAAATATGTATATAAGAACTAAGTATTACTGTATGATTCAGTCTTAAAATTTCTACCTTATTTACATTAAAAGCTGAACGCTCGTTAGAGCTGTCGCTACTTGCGCTACGTTGCCTGAGTGGGGTCTTCGTCGCCGACAGAACGTTTGTGCACGCTTATCTCAGGAACGGCTTAACCGAGTTGAAAACGGTTTTCAGTAATATGTTGCGATTTGTTCCACGTAACATTGTCTGTTTCATTTCAATCGGTTCTACTACGTATTGGCCTACAGACAGCAACAAAACACCTGATCTCCTAGACTTCTTTGTCACAAAGGGTATCAGCGAACGGAACACTTTCATAAAATCAAGTCTTGACGGTAGCTCTGATCACTCACCTGTATTACTGACGGTTAGTCCAGTGGCCATACCCAATGACACTCATGCAGATTATCTCCACAATCACAAAACGGAATGGCAGTGTTTTCGAGAATTCCTGGAGTCAAATATCAACCTCAATGTCCCACTCAAAACCAAGGAGGAGGTTGACGATGCGTGTCTCTACATCACAAATCTGATCCAAGTGGCTGCTTGGTCTAGTACTCCCGAGCTAAAGGATACATCGCGTGGGGTACCGGTCCCTCTTGCGATCAGGGAAAAAATTGCCGAAAAACGTCGCTTCCGCAGAATTTGGCAGACGACCCATAAGACCGCAGATAAAACCAGACTAAACCGGGCAACTAAAGAACTCAAAGATCTCCTGGCTCATACTGCAAACGAATCGCTCAAACAGAGATTAGCGAAGATGTCTCCAAATGCAAATGGGATTCACTATCTCTGGAAGGCAACAAAGTACCTCCCACAGCCGCAACAGTGTTCTCCGCCTATTAGATCTGGAAATACATGGGCTCGAATTGACCAAGATAAATCGCAGGCCTTTGCTACATACCTAGCCGGGATCTTCAAACCCAACGATTCTGATAGTCCTGAAGATCCAGAAATAGATCAAGTCCTTAAACAAGATCTGCAGCTATGTCTGCCGTTGACCCATACATCACCAAGGGAGATAGCTAGAGAAATAGCCAAAATGGACCCTAATAAAGCACCTGGATTTGATCTGATCACCCCTAGGCTTCTGAAGGAGCTCCCTAAGAAGTGCATTGTCTTTTTGACCATTCTTGTCAATGCCACACTGAAAACCTCATATGTTCCTGCACTCTGGAAAACATCTCAAATTGTTATGATTCATAAGCCTGGAAAGCCGCCTAACGAAGTCTCATCTTATCGCCCTATTAGCCTGACGCCTGTGTTGTCAAAATTGTGGGAGAGGATCATCTTTGCACGGTTATCTCCTTCCTTAGATATGGACCAGGTATTACCTAACCACCAATTTGGTTTTCGGAAGCACCACTCAACTATTGAGCAGGTACATAGAGTCTATTCTACAATAAGACAATGTCTGGAAAGGAAAGAGTATTGCTCGGCTGCCTTTCTCGATGTACAACAGGCCTTCGACCGGCATAAGGGACTACTGTGTAAAATTAAACAGTATCTTCCACACTCCTACTACCTTCTGATGGAATCCTACCTCAGTGGCAGAAAGTTTCAAGTCAGGCTCCGTGACGCAAGATCTTCTCTTTATAGCTGCACAGCCGGAGTACCCCAGGGCTCCGTACTTGGTCCGGTCCTTTACAATATATTTACTAGTGACCTACCCCAGTCACCTGAAACAGTTGTAGCAACCTTTGCCGATGATGTGGCGTTTCTAAGTTGTGACCGTGATCCAAACAAAGCGAGCAGATTGTTGCAAACCCAGCTCAACGCTACCAATGATTGGTTGATCAAGTGGCGCATAAAAGCAAGCACTCCAAAGTCTCACCACATCACATTTACCCTAAGGCGTGAAACCTGCCCCCCGGTCAACCTAGGCACCGACACATTACCGCAATCAACCTGCGTCAAATACCTTGGATTTCACCTAGACCGGAGGATGACATGGAAGGACCATATAAAAGCGAAGCGCAACGAAATCAATTTTAGATTCAAAAACCTACTCTGGCTCCTCGGTAGACAGTCTGCCTTATCTCTATCCAACAAGCTGAGGGTATATTGTTCCATAATAAAACCGATTTGGACCTACGGCATACAACTGTGGTCGACAGCCAGCAAATCCAACATTATGTGTCTGCAGAGAGCCCAAAACAATATTCTAAGGGTACTTTCCTCGGCGCCCTGATATGCTCTCAACTCGGAAATACACGAGTATTTGGAAATCCCAACCATTTTGGACGAAGCTAAGCGTTATTCAGCCAACTACAAGGATCGCTTGACAACTCACCCAAACCCATTATCCAGTATGCTTCTGCAGCCAAATCCAATTAGAAGACTCAAGAGAGCCGATGTGCTGCCTTACTAAGGGGAGATGGAGCAGTGGCTCTACCTCTCCAAACGCCAACCTCATTCAACACATCTGATTATAGTCTAGACGACTGATCGCAGGTCAAATAAAAAAAAAATCTATCGGTTCATAAAACAAGTAAAATTTTAACAAAAACAAAAACCGACTTCAAGGTTCGACTCCATTTCCCTTGGATGCCATCATCAGATCTTAATGTCCTTATCATGGTACCACCGTTGGGACATCTCCTTTCCATTAAAAATAATGTTAATATAAATAATAATCATCAAAATCGGTTCATAAACGACGAAGTTATCCGCGAACACATATAAAAAAAAAAAAACATATATACGGTCGAATTGAGAAACCTCCTCCTTTTTTGAAGTCGGTTAAAAAAGTTATGTAAGATTGAAGAATCACCGCGGTAACCGCCCTATCGCGGTTATTTCATAAATACAGATACCGTTTAATTTTTAAACCCTACCGATTTCCTACCAGGAAGCTCTACGAGTATTGTGAGGTCCTAACGGTGCGCCAAATTTTTATACTCAAAATACTACTAAGACAACATACCTATTCCAGTACAGAAGCAACCACAAACTCATTCACTCAAACACGCACCATACGTAGATTCAGGATTCCTGAATCCAATACTTGTAAAACATCCTTTGGTCAAAAATTCTATTTCTTTCTTGGCCGCTATTTATATCATAAACTAAACAAGATACTCGACTTCTACAATGAGACTAAATATGAATTTAAGAAAATAATAACATCCTATCTTCAAAACACATCTTACGAAGAGACGGAGGCTCTTCTACACCCCCCTCAATAAAGTTGTGAACATGACATATCCATACACACACACACACACATATACACACACAGCCACATACATACACACACACACATAAAATCACCCACACGTAGATATACCCAAGCAAGTATACGCACATATTATTTGGTCAGAAACTCAAAAATTGTAGACATATCTCATAATTTATAAATAAAGTAACTTTATGAACAACAGGGCAAATTGGGAATAAACTCCTAAGCGGAGACAGCATATTCTGTGAAACTGGAAGGAAACTGGTGCTTAAAACACAGGTTTTTCTTTTTAAGCACCAGTAGAAAAAAAAAAAGACTAAGTGTATACCGTTTTTAATACCGTTTTAATTTTAACTTTGTAATTAATTTATTTAACTTTAAAAAGTGATTATTTTTATTATACCTTAAACCTATTTATATTTTTTATTTTAATTTTGACTGTGATTTTAGTTTCAATTTTTATTATGGTTTTGATTATGATTTGGAATTTTGATTAGGGTTTTGAATATTGATTATAATTTTGGATTTTGATTATATTTATAACTTTTGTTTTCTATTGGGTTTTCAATTTTGATTTTGATTGTGATTTTAATATTGATTTGATTGTAATTTTATTTTGTTTTTATTAGAACTTGATTTTATTTTGTTTTGGATTTTGACTCAATGTTTTTAATGTGAATTTTATTTTTAAGTTTTAATTTAAGTTTGGAATTTTGTAATTGTATGCATGGTCTGAAAATAAAATTTATTATTTATTAAGAAAAAAAAAAAATAATAATAATAAAAAAAAAAAAAAAATTAACTCTCCCCGATCAAAGCAACCTAGTAAGGTGGGGAAAAGCTACAGAAAAGGCTTGTACGATGTGCAATGCGGCAATAGGTACAGCCAGGCACTTACTGACAGGTTGTAAGGCGCTATTAGACCGGGGTCATTATTCACGTCGCCATGATAGGGTATTACTCATCATACGCGAAGCTATGAGTTTATCACTGGCGAGAGCGAAAAAAGGAATAACAACAAACATAAAAACTAACATCGCGTTTGTAAAGAAAGGCTCAACAAAAAGATTTCACTCACACAAAAGCCGTACTCAATTATAAATACCGCCAGTGACTGGACATTATTAGTGGACACGTATGAAAATCACTACAGAATACCGGAGGATATCTGTGCCTCGGCGTCCAGACCGGACATATTTCTTTATGCAATGTCAATTAAGCGTGTAGTACTAGTAGAACTCACGGTGCCGTGGGAAACGAACATCCCTAAAGACCACGCTTTAAAAAGAAACAAGTACTTTGACTTAACCAACGAAATAACTAAAAATGGTTATGTCGTTGCGCTGTATGCCGTGGAAGTGGGTGCGAGGGGTATACCAGCTAAATCCCTCTATAACCTGCTTAAAGACCTTGGATTGCCAAGAGCTTCAGTAAGCTCTTTTCTTGAACGAATATCCAAAGCGGCATTGCTAGGCTCACTTCAAATATGGTTAGGTAGAGGGGGTAACACGGCGGACAGTGGAGGTGAGCGTTGACGCGTCGTAAGGAGTGCTCCTTAAACCTAAAACTGGGTCGCAATTCCCAGGCACTGTCGAAGTCGCATGTGTTGCCCCCATCTATCACGCGATGGACCCGGCACCCGCACGGTGAATCCATGGAACGCTAAGAAATAGGTCTCAGTGGATACACTGATAACACTTTTCAAGGTAATAGAGCCACGCTGATTTCAGCACGGTTGGGCCGACTCGACCGACCCGGTACTACCCTCGCACAGAAGACCAACCTAAAATAACTGCTCCGTCCACTTGGATCCCCTGGGGGATCCATGTGGAATTTTAATCCATTGGGTAGGGTCTTTTCGGATTTCAATTCCATTTTGATCCCCCAGGGGATTCATTTGGAAGATTTGGATTCCTTGCTTAAACAGATGGGGGATTTATTCGGATTTTTTATCCACACAACATGGGATCTAAGCAGGGGATCCAAGTGGACGGAGCCAAAATAACAGCATTCGTGCTGTCGTGTTTCGTTGGAGAGTGCGAGACCAGCGGCCCAATGATGCAGAAACATCTCAATAGGCCGCCATAGTGTGGGTCACCATGCTGCATTGTTGGATTGTTTGCATCTACTATGAGTATGGTGACCAATACTCTTGGATTCTACTCACGCTTTCTATCAGGCAGGATAGAGTCACTTTGGCACACTTTGAATTTTTGATCCAACAGACTTTTTTTTTATTAGTAACTTTTCAACAGCATGACCGCTACGAAGTCCTGCGTACGTTGGCGAAGAATGTAACCATAGACGATGAAGTAGATCTTCAGGAGATAGCTGAAGCGACCGACGGGTATTCCCCGGCGGATTTGAAGTCCATTCTAGTCACTGCACAGTTAGCTAGACTAGAAAAACAACTGGTAAGTTACATTTGGACGATTAAAATAGCGTGGCGGTTGGACTACAACTCAAGTGCGCAATATATTTCAATGTTTATTTGATTAAAATTTGTTATAGAAATTAACGGCTGTAGTAATTACATTTGCCGAGATGTTTTGTAATATTTGTTTTAATGAAGGACACATTGGTATTTATTTACGATACGGTCAACTACCCTATTCAAATATAGTCTGTACCAATGACGTTTTGTTTTTTTTTCAGATAGCGAACGAAGACAAAACTATGGAGTCGGTGGTGGTATACCGGGAGGACATCGAAAGTGCTTTAGAGGAGACAAAACCGTCGCTCTCCAAGGAACAGAGGCTATTTTATGATATGATGTGAGTAATAATTATCTAATTTTGTAACCAATAAAATAATATTTCTAATACATACAGTTGAACAAGTTTCATTACACACCTAATGATATTTTTTTCTGTTTTATTTATAAATGATTTAGTAATTAAAATTAATGAATATTACAAATTCATAGATATGTTATCCATTGTACATATTCAAGTAACAATTTATTTAGTTTTAATTATTATAAATTGTTATGTAACATATACCTATGATTATTTATTTCTAATTATTTGATGTCATTTATTACATTAATTTCGTGGTTTTTAATCAAAATATACACCGGTTTAGGATATGGGGAGGCTAGTGGACGTCTTCTGGCTGAGATTTTGATGAATGGAAATATTTCTTTCCCACCCTAAATTCAATGCGATACGAAAACTAACTAGTTTTTTAGTCCACGTAAAGTTTTTATGTCTGAAATACAATGCATTTAAATCATTTATCACACATCAATTATTAGTTATTAATAAGAATATCTATTGACTACTAGTAAATATAATAAAAGTACATTGTACTCTCTATTGTTCACAGATACAGAAGGTTCAGAGGCGAGGGTCTCACTCCAGAACAGAAACTTATATCAACACTGCAGCAGAAACAAAGAGTCACACTTGCTTAATAGGAACTGCTTTACCTCTTATTGTAAACTGGCTGAGTACCGCGGAGTTGCTCGCGGGTCGAAGTAACCACGCGGGGCGAAGCTAGTCTAAAAACAAGTAGCCTCAGTTACCCCTAGTTCCAGAGATTAGCCGGAGCAAACAGCCATAAAAATGGATTTCTATTTGCTTGGGTTCTGCATATGCTTTCCGTCGGGCAGAGCAGTCATTTTGACAGGCCCATACATAAAAAAATTGACATAAGTGCCGTAAATACTTTCATATGCATTTAATGAAAAACTGTTAATTTGATATTACAAACAGACACTTCAATTTTATTTATTTGTATAGATTGGTGACTAAGTATAAAAATGTTATTATTGTAGTCAGAACTTAATAGGGTAGTTAACACCTTAGTCAAATTAGTTACTTTTTATCATCTGTCAAAACGATCACTTTGTATCATGGAGTATAGAGGTAAGGAGTACAATCTTTGATGGGCTCTTAAGGGGAACATTGTACGTCAAACATGACTAAATAATAGTTCGAGAACCGACCACGTAGGCGCTGGAGTGAGAAGAGAGTATGATATCGTTTTCATTCTTTTTATTAAATTGTAGTTTAAAAATTAAAAACTTTGCGTAGTAAGTGTCTGACAAACATAATTAAATTGTGGTTTAAATATTAAAAACTTTGCGTAGTATCCTGTCCGACAAACATAACAAATAATAGTTCATTTGATTATCTTTTCTAATTCTTTAAATTTACACTCTTTGCACAGTGGCGTCACCTAATTAGTGCATTTTGGCGGATACTTTTTTAACTTCTGGATTGTACTCCTTAACTCTACATTCCATACTTTGCATGAAAAATTTACTAAATACAAACTTGTGACGTCGCTGTTTTAGACTACTGAATTGAGCAATATATTTCAATGTTTATTAGATTAAAATTTGTAATAGAAATGAAAAGCTGTAATAGTTAAATTTTCCGAGATGTTTTGCTATCTTCGTTTTAAGGATGGAAACATAGGTATTTATTTACGATACAGTCAACTACCCTATTGAATAAAGTGAATAACTGTATTGAAGTAATCTACTTACTTCTATAGACGCGTGGTTTAATGTTCCGAAACCATGTGGCCATTTATTTTCGTGTCAATCGGCATTTTCTTGCTCGTTTCCCTATTTTAAGTAAAGTGAGAAATTGATCCCAAATTTTATTTGTTACCTTTGTAACATCAGTCGGACATAATAAAAATCAGCCATAACTTTTTACGTACGTAGTACGGCGCAGTACTGCATTACTCCGTAGTTCGATGTATCTTCGGTAGGTGGCGCTATAGTGTGTTTTGCGCTTTATATGGAATTCGCCACAGTCGTTACTTGTATGAGTAAATTAGAATGGGATATCCAATTTTTTATTTAGATTTAACGTGCAATATGTTATAAACATCGGGTAAATAAATAAATACCATGCGTGTCCCTTATACACCTGATATGGTTATAAACCCAAAAGAATATGTGTAAATAGATATATTGACGAAGTTTGTCTGTCTTTAGAGAGAACTATTGTATGAGTTATGAGACAAAAGTGAATTGAGTTGGGTAGCGACAAGGTGTTGATAATGTATTAATTAACTCTCACATTGCATCACGGACTCTGATTGAACGCATTCTTTTCCAACCCTTATCATAATCGATTTGAATATAAAATCGATCAGTAATGCAATCGATTCAAACATAGGCTAATGGCGTAGTGGTTTAGCCATTAACTCGCCGTTTGCTACTGCGTTAAGTGTTGAAGATTCAATCCAGGACAACACTTTGTGTGATCCGTAAAATGTAGTTCAGAGTCTGAGTGTATGTTTGTAAAGACCTTCACGACACAATAACTATGCCTAGTGCGGAGCTGTCTACTTTCAATTTGTAATAGTTGTCATTTATTAAGTATTGTATAGAAATAAGCTTGAAGCTGTGATGTACTAATGCTAGTTTATTAGGTGCTAGGGTAAATATAAGCGCACATACGTATTGGTTTGTTTGTATATTTTGTTGTTATTTTGTATTTTAAATTATTAATTGACAATTTAATAAATCGGAGGAGGTTTTAAGAGTGTTTCGTTTTATTGCTATTCGTCAACCTAATTTACTTTTTTTGTAGTTCTTTAAAAAAAAAACCTAAAACATCTTAGTGTCATAAATATCGCATTTGTAGTTGTTTGATAAACATCTTTGATTCGGTCTAAAAAAAATATATAGTTCATAAACCAGCAATAGCAATGGGAGTTAGAATTAAATTCATTCTCAAATGCATAAAGTATTGTCCGAATTCCTTCTCCATACATTTGCTGACAGCGCCACTGGCGGCAATAAACTTTAATTAAAACTCGAAAGAAATAGTAAAGAATATTCGTTTTTACATTTATTGTGCACTAGTTGTTGCCCGCGGCTCAGCCCGCGTGTATATCGGTTATCGCGGCAAATAGTACCCTATATGTTATTCTGATGTGTAAGCTATATTACTGTAAAGTTTCATCCAAATCCGTGCAGTAGTTTTTGCGTGAAAGAGTAACAAACATCCGCCCATCCATTCATTCATCCATCGAGCGATGGGTGAAGCTTGGACGAAAAACACAACTGCATACTGGGGGAGGAATTGCTAATACATACATACTTATTTATTATGTAACCAAAATGCAATTTTAGTAATAGTTTCTGTAAATAATGTGATAGAAATTAAATGTTAAGATAATTATATAACGTAAGTGAGCACTAAGAAAGGAATTTTGGAAATGACAGCCCTAAGGGGGTAAATCAGGGGATGTAAGGCTGCGTGAGCGAAGCCGCGTGTAAAAATGAGTTAATTATATGTTGGAGCAATAAACATGGCTGCAGTCAAACTTAAAATAATCCATCCTCATTTAAAAAGGTAAGAACTACATTAAATCGCTGATTACTTTAACGATATAGACAATCATTAATCCTATTTCAAATCCTCAGCAATGGCGCGCAATCAATCAGATGTTATCAATATTCAATCTCCTCAAAGTCTTCACTGCTAATTAAGCAGTCGCTTGGAGCGTTAACTGGCTGCTGATAAAAGTTTGCCCATCAACGGCAAATAATTAGCTCGAGGAGAACCGAGATGGTTTCCCGCTGTTTCTGCAGGAAATTGTGGTGTTGCGTTTCGATACTAGATGGCGGTACGGTTGCTTCTAATTTTGAAAAGATTTGGATGCAAGAATAGTGGGCTTGCGGCATGGCTAACTGTCAGCGTTCGTCGTTTCGCAAAAGGATTTTTTTTTCGGAAAATTTTATCGCGTTCAAACTACTTAGATGTACGTTTAAATAATTGTATACTTAATTTATTAAAATACTTCTAGAAAAATCTCTTCGTGTTTTTGAAGTGTGTATAATTAAATCTATTTACCACTAGATGGCAAAACATTGTTCAGAGAGAACTTAAAATATAAAAGTGCTAAGTTTTAGTCTAGCTTAGCCCTTTTGGTACAACAGCAACCGCGAGTAACGCCACAGGGCGAAGCTAGTCTAAAAAAAGTAGCCTAAGTGACTCCCTATATTATCATCTAGCTGCCAGTAAGTCCCGTCAAAATCTATCCAGCCGTTCCAGGGATTACCCGGAACAAACGGACAGACAGACAAAAATAAAAAAATGCTTTTTTTGATGCAAGTAGGTACATAAAACATTTTCATACGCATTTAGTGAAAAGCTGTTATTTGAAATTAAACCAGACACTTCAATTTTATTTATTTGTGTAGATTAGCAGTATTAGTAAAATAATCTTACCAATATTCTAAAATTAGTTCTGCATTCGGTCCTAAAGAATTTAGTATCGCCAAAATATTATTTTGTGACCACATTGTCATCTATCGTCAACTACAACTTAGAAGTAATACTCATTTAAAGAACAGGGCCGTAATTAGAATTTAGTTATTTTACTTCGTTACAGTAAACGATAAATATAATCGTTTATTTTGAACTAGTTGTTGCCCGCGGCTCCGCCCGCGTATATGTCGGTTATCGCGGCAAATAGTAGCCTATATGTTATTCTGATGTATAAGCTATAGAACTGTAAAGTTTCATCCAAATCCGTTCAGTAGTAGTTGAAGAAGTCACAAACATACACACTCACAAACTTTCTCCTTTATATATTAGTGTGATGTGATGTGATAATATAAGTAGGAGGATAGGATAGGATCTAATTATGACCCTTCCTCTTGGTATTTACTCTGTAGTAAGTATTAAGATAGTAGTTTCAAAACGGGAAGTATTACAATTCTTTTTTTCCAGCCAACTTAAAGCCACCCGGCGTCCTCTACAACAAAATAAATGAAATGCATACTTCTTAAAAGCGGAGTTCTTTTTAACCGACTTCAAAAAAAGGAGACGGTTTCTCAATTCGACCGTTTTTTTTTTTATTTGTGTTCGGGGATAACTTCGTCGTTTATGAACCGATTCTGATGATTCTTTTTTTAATGGAAAGGAGATATCCCAACGGTGGTACCATGATAAGGACACTAAGATTTGATGATGGCATCCAAGAGAAATCGAGTCGAACTTTGAAGTCGGTTTTTATTATGTTAAAATTTTACTTGTTGTATCACAACATCAAATTTCGTTTTGTTAGTGCGTGGCTAGATGGCGGCAGGCGATAATTATTTTACGCTCACCAGCAGTTAACAGAAGTTCATTGTATAAATCGTTCGTCGTATCGTTCTGTTATTTTTTTCTTAAAGCTTAATTGTTAAACTAGTTGAAAAATCAGCAATGGTGTTGACTGCCTCGTTGGTCATGCAGTTGGCGTATGCGGCTGCCAATCAAGAGGTCTCGGATTCAATTCCCGGGTCGGGCCAAAAGTGTTGATGGGTTTTTCTTACAAGAAAATCTTAATAACGGCCCGGAGTATGGAAGTTTGACGGTGTTTCACGCCCGTGCCTCAGAAAGCACGATAAGCTGTCGGTTCCGTTTGGCATGAACATCTATGGCAATCGTTATTGGGAAGTCAGTGCCCTCAAATATACTGATAACTAGTTCAACTTTCGAATTCAGAACCCGTTGAATTGTTAGCCGACCCCAAATAAAAAAAAACTATTTTGGGAATAATAAGGGTTAGGAAGATAATGAGTGTTGAGAATTATGTTTTTGTAATTATGTCGAATGAAAGTTAAGCATCTAATTATGAATTCTGTTACAAATTAAGTCTTAAGTTCAAGGAGGTGACAACACTCCCTTAAAATTTTCGCACATCTGTAATTAAAAGCACCTACTTCAGCAGCTGCTAAGATAAGCGTGTTTTATTGAAAAACTTAACCGCATCGGCGTCGAGGCAGTTTTGATTAAGATTAGTTCATAAGTTGCACAATAATTTAGATTGAGCGGTGATTTGGAACGCGAACCGCGCTCCGTTGCGTAAAATTTCGCGGTACAAGGATCTATGGGAAATTTGCTGGAACTGTCATTTGGGAAACTTTGTATTGTAGAATGAAACGCATTATAATGTCAAACCGCGAGACTGTCAAGTTGATCCTTTCCAATTTGATGTAATGTCCGTGCAACACCTAATAAAACCAGTGCCTCTGAAAAAGTGGTTTAGTTTACAAATAGAAGACCCTACACTTAATTCTACTTGCGTCATTTTTATCGTTGTTTTATCAGCAGAAATATAATATATATTATCCTTAGTATAATAGGGAATATGCATGTCTTTTTTTTATTTCTTAATCTGATCATATGAGTCTCCTTAACATAGAAAAAAAATTAAATAGGCTTGAAAATAGTCAAACTAATTTTCAAAGTTAAATTTAAAACACCGACTAAATTTGAGCTATTCAAACGCCGCCATTTTTCGCGCGCTATTGACATAACAAATGACGTCATTGTTATTTCGTGTTAATTTACTATTGAGTATTTCAGTTATTTTATACCTATTTACAGTTTTGATTGCTATAAATATCACGGAAGAAGTTATTTTTTCTCACAAACACTACAACAAAGTAGGAATTTCGACGCTGAAAATTTCGATAATGTAACAATCGACGTCACATTTAGGTTTGAATTACTCTCCCTTAATTTTCACTTTTTATTTAATATTTTCTGGGTTTAAATAATCACTAAATAAATAAATACTTTTAATATATATTGTAAAGACAATAAAGAATCTAGAAAAAATGTTTAGGACAAATAAATATTTTATGCATATTCCCTATTGTTTAAATTACTATAGGTAGTAATTAATCTAAATCAAGTTCGTGGAATAAAGACAAAAATTTTAATATTATTTCTATTACCTAAATTTGAAATACATATTTCGAATGTACCATAGGAATGATGATAGTCGTGAAAATGAAGCCATAGTGTGTTTACCTGAGAACTGTACCATTTTCTATTAATCCCCATTTTGTGGCAACAGAAAAGACACATTGACACATGAAGTTAGGGAGGGGGGTTTTTGAGGAGGGTTCCAACCCACCCCCCGAAATATTTCTACACCACTAATATTTTTTTTATAAAAATGTTACGGTTAAAGCGAGTCATTTAATTATCTTGAACCCCTCCGAAACTAAAACCTCGCTACGCCCTTGAGCTTCCTCATTATTGACTCCACATCAGAGTCACATCCAGCACAAACCAAGCTCGGTATCCGTACATCTGTGTAACCATATCTTGCAAACTTTGAGCAGTGTTTAATAGCTTAATACGCGTTTGTTAACGAGTTGTTTAATGAATTAGAGCTGAATTTACCGACTCCTGCTGCTGAGATAATTTCACTTCACGCTAACACCATCCTGTCGTATACAGATAACTAGATAATAATAATGTGTTAAAAGTTTCATACGCTAATAACTCACTGTGTTTTCAGTTCAGATTCAGATAATTAGTTCTTAGTGAATCTGAACTGGTAAATGGTAGAATGCTAATTCTATTACATACATATAATCACGCCTGTTTCCCCCAAGGGGTAGGTAGAAGCATATTTAACGCCCAATTTTCGCCAGTGTTTTGGTCCCACGTAATAGGTGGCGAGCCTATTGCCGCTAATCAGAATGTTTTGTTTGCTTCGTCCATCCATCAGTAATTGCACCACTTGCAGGTTATTTTGGCTTGGGGCCCTAAGTTCTTAGCGGAAACTCTATTTCGCCCTATGCAAATAATTAGTAGTACAGTACAGTAGTAGTAAATACTTTATTTATTGTTAGATCAACCCATATCGCATGCTCTTTGTTGATTATGTAACCTATGGTCTGAAATAGTTTAGTTGGGATTCATTTAGCTATTTAGAATCACTGGTACACAGGTTGTTACTTATGTAACTGTAATATTTCCAAAAATATATAATTACTGTTTAACGTAATAAAACAGCTAGGTTCTAAAAAGATATTTACGTAGAGATTCAATAAATTCATTGTACACACGTTTCTAACTTAGATTAAAGAAAATACGCACCTTTATAATATCGATAATTATATCAATTTAATAATGTCTCAGCTCTATCAAAAAATGTCAAAAGCACTAACTTTTGCTTATAATAAAAATCAAATAAAGAATCGTCATAATACGTCAGTATTCAAAAAGCGAATCTCATAAATAAAAAAAATAAAGGCTCATTGTATGGTTCGAAAAGAGAAGTCGAGAAGGTGGCAAGGTGAAATTAGGGCCCTTGTCCGCGCCGAAGAAAGCACTTTTTATTCGGCTTAAAGTAATTATTGTGTTTTTGTAAAAGAGTTTGTTAGCGGACCATTCAGACTCGAGGACACGGACGCTTCTTGGGCGTGGGCCGGATTTGGGCGGTTAATATTTACGGAAATTTCGCAGTTTTATTTCCAGGTAATAACAATGAATGAGTAGCAGTAGTTTACAATCGTGTATTGTACCAATACCAAAACAACCTGAAAACCTTGAAGAAAATGGCGTACTCCAACCTCAAAAGTACTCTTACCTAAATACTTACACGGTACTACTTATAGACCCGGGAGTAAGAAGGTTAATCAGATTACTGATCTACTGCTGAAAATGACTAATAAGATAGGTAGTAACACTGGTAACAAAAGAAAAAACTTGCGACATTGCTTTTTAACCGACTTCAAGAAAAGGAGGAGGTTCTCAATTCGACTTTTTTATTTTTTAATGTTTGTTACCTCATAACTTTCGACTGGGTGAACCGATTTGAATGATTCTTTTTTGTTTGAAAGCTGGCGCTTTTCGTGTGTGTGTCCTATTTAAATTTGGTCCAGATTGAAGTCGTTTTTTGTTGTTAAAATTTGGATATTGTTAGTCTTCTACATCTTAAAAACGAAAAATAATTAAGTGGTTAAATAATAATAAGTTTATATTTGGTGTCAAAACTTTATTTTTCAGTTGTAATGTTAACTAAAATATATGTAGTTTGGTACGGAAGTTTAACTGTCAAATTGCATTATTATCTATTTGGAATTGTGATTGCTTAAAATTTTATGGTCAGGACATGACTCTATGACGAGACACATGAGATAATCGACAGTAATAAAAACTTATATGTTCATTATTTAAACATGACATACAATGCAACGAATATACAACTTCTGCCAGGAAAATCATAGCTTATAATATGTATTATAAAAGTAAATAACATGAATTTCGGCTTTTTTAATAATTTCGATACGTTTTTAAGCTTAAATAACTAATTGATCATCATTACAGGGTTTTCCTACTACAGACACCAGCCTCTCACAAAGGAACGAGAGTGACTCAAGCTGTATTGTGGCTATAAAATATATTTTACCTTATATTATACCTTTGTGTATGAGAGAAAATAAATAAACTATGAAGTATGACGTATTATATTTGGGTACATGTTGACAGGGATGAAAAAACATGGTTTTTCATTAACAAAATACTTATGCCGAGCCGAGAGATAGAAAGAAAATGTATTACCAAATAAACAATGTACCTGCATGTTTATTTAATATCATATTTTTACGTAACTCCAACACACCAAGTCCGTCCCCCAGCATTGCCCGGAATATTCTTGTTTTCCCGGAGTTTTCTCAGCTTTTCTTCCCGTTTTCTTTCGTTTGGTGCCTTAATTAGCTCATTCAGTGCCCCCAGTTCCCTCCCCGCGCCCCTCACGTTCACCGCACCCCCTAAATTATCTTATTTATTGAAAGCACTTTTATATTACATTTTGACAACCCGAATCGTGTATTTAGTAAGCATTTAGAAATCGAGAGAGACTGAAGGAATATCGTGATATTTTATTGGCAAGGGCGATGAACTTTATTTTTATTTCTATGAATATTTAAGTATTTAAGGATTTCATAGAAATGTCCTTTTTATGCATTGTGTTATTGCATAATTAAATAAAATAATACTAATACATATATCGCTTCATTGTACACCATTTTTGCCATTGTTGCCGTGGGTGAACCACGCTTCGGCATGCATGGGCTGGCTCGATCGTAGTGATACCACGGCCTCACAGAAAACCGGTGGGAAACACCGCTTGCGCTGTGTTTAGAGTGTGTGAGAATACCGGAGGTCCATACCCCCAAAGGCCGGCAACGCACTTGTGATGCCTCTGGTGTTACGGGTGTCCATGGGCGGCGGTAATCGCTTACAATCAAGTGATATGTCTGCTCGCTTGCCCCGTATTCCATAAAAAAACCAGACTAGTTACAACCATAACGGCAACTTAAATCTAGGAGGTACAAGTGGCCTTATCGCTTGAAGGGAATCTCTTACAGACAACCATGGCTTTAAAGTGCATCAGCTAAAGTAGTTTTCTAATTTCTACATGTGCATTGATAAATAATAATATTAATATTAGATTTAAATAATAATAAATTCACAATTCTTGTATATGGAATCAGACTCCCGTTCCAAACTAGGTAGAGCCTGTGTCATAGTATACAAACTGCTGATATACTACTTATTAAATATATTTCTAAACAAAAAATACCTAGACACTTAACAAACGATCATGCTTATCACTCTGTTCTATACGAGAATTAAACCACCTTTGTTTTAGTAGTCAGGGACTCGGGGTTGCTAACCACAAACCATTTACACAACCAACACACTCACCTATGAAACCAGTCAGTACAAGGAAAATAAGAACAATTCATTAATTTAAATTAACGAGGTACTGCTACGCAGAAAGAAGCCAAGTTGCATATCTACACCTAAATATCCTCCTACTCAAAAAAAATATTTGGAGCAAAGGATAATGAAAAGTTTCTAGTGTTCTTTATCTGAAATGAACCGCTCACCTTATGAACTGTACGATTTAGGATCCTCATGACTTTTTAATAAGAATGTAAGCAAAGAAAACTGAAAAGGAATAATATAAAGTCAAATTTAAAATAACGATACTCTTATTGACCATGAGGTTTAACTAGAACAACAAAGCAACTAAAACCTTCATCGTAGTTAAAAAGATAACAGATCAAGTCAATTCATCGCTTACAAGCAGCCATCTAAAAATAAAACACAAGACGCTGAAACTGAAACCACTATCTCCACCTGAGCCAGACGTGACCGTAAAAGAAAAAGGGGCGAAGTCTTGCAGGAAGTGTCGCTGATAAGCCACCATAATGGCGGTCGCTGATAACACCGCTCCCGCCTTTTTCTCCCGCGAAAACAGGGCGCCATTGTTGGCACAGAATAGCGACACAAAGCCACTTCACTACACAATGCGGGCAACACTCACACTGCGAAGTAATAAATTTTTTGTAGTCTATTCACACTTTTATGATCATTTTACGGTTGCTTTACGTGAATTTGATTTTTCATGCATATCTTTGAGGTAATGGGTGGGTGAAGGTAATTCTTTATGGTTCGATAAGGTTATGTGGAGAGTAGGAAACTAAAAAGTTTATATGTGAAATGAATAAGTAAATAAAAAACATTTAAAAATATGGCCTAGAACTATTTTTAATCTGTGTGAATTAGAAATATGTAAGGATGTAAACAGTACTGCGAAAAATGAGTGTAAATCTGATTTTCCTTTTGAAAACATTCAAAGTTTTAGAATTTATTAAATTATCTAGTATGATTATTACATTATGTTCATGTATTAAATAATGACAATAAGTTTTTATCTAATAGCCGTCTTCATATTGGGTAAAATATGTTAATTTTAATAAGGTTTCTGATTATTTGTAAAGTTAAAAATCATCGTCAATTTTCTCAGGAGCCATATAAGAGTTTCTTAATAAAACACGAACGTTATTAAAATGTTAATAAAACCTTTACATACACATTTAAGTGCGCTCAATTTGTGGTTTTAATAAAATTTTAATTGACACGTATTAGGTTTTCCAAGTAAATTGTAAAGGAGGCAGAAGTGGCCGCTTTCCTTCGCCACTCGGTGAACATTAGCGTCGGGGGTGGGTGCTGGGACAAATTTTTGTTTTTCACTCGTGTAAGGGACAGCTATAGTGGCAAGCTTGCATGCTGGAAAGAGATAACAGCAGGTGCACACATTGCCTTTGTTAAAGAGCAAAAATAATAGAGAGAACGGTCGTTTATCTCTTTTTATGGCGAGAGCGCTATCTTCCCGCCAACGCTATTATGGAAGACAATTTTGGCGCGAAAGAAAACTGCTTATTACTTCTTATTCTTGGTGGCTGGTGTGGCAAATTTTTCTTTTTCTCAAGCTGGTAAAAGTCAAGTGGGCTCGTTTAAGTTCCGTTTTCGTATTTTCCTTGTTAAGATTGATTTATATTTGGTAATTATTTGTGTAGAAATCTGACCTTTTTTAATCTAAGTTGTCAAATTTTATTTTCAAGTGAATTTCAGTAGAGATATTTGCTAGGTAATAATATATCTTGAGGTACCTTGCACATGTCTAATATGATACCAAATGAGGTAGAGTTTGTAAGAATGTTACAGTAGTAGGTGATCTCAGTGCCTTTTTTTGTATGTTTGTAAAGTGCCCCACAACAAAAAATATATTCCTGTTGAGGGAGTTCGATAAAAATTAACGAATTGAAGTATGTACCTATTTTAATTATTTTATTTTTACTATTCACGAACTCCCTTCCCACACTCCTCCCTCATCATAGTCTAAATTGTCCAAATGTGTCTGAAACCAATGGTCATCATCATCAGGTTCTTCTCGTAGACCCCAGCTAGGGGTCTCGGGGTGACTTCTCCAGGTCTACGGCCTGTCAAAGTGATTTCCGTGCCTTCGCGCTACGCGCGCAACGATTGGGCCCGTTGGGCCTATTAGTAGTTCCGGGGTGTCAGTCCGGTGGGGAGCGCATAGCCAACGTGGTCGATTGCGAATGAGCCCACAGGGTGATCAACTTGCTAGTTACGCTAGGGTCTTGCAATCTGTCACTTCCTGTGTTTAGCGAGGTCGAGCTCCAAGAGGTGGGGACCACAAGGAGCACCCATCAGCCAGCACCAGGTCAGGAGCTGGGGATAGTTCGCTAAGGGTTGCCACGGAGATGAAGTCTCGCGGTAGGGCATGCGAATGGGCATGCAAAGCAATTTTACATACTAAAAAGGTTTTGCGTCAAAGAAGAAAGAAAAAAAACAAAAGAAATAGAAACATTTTCGTAAGTATGCATTGATATACAAATAAGTATGTCTCAAGTTTCTTTACAATGTGCCATTGTTTTGTATGGCAACATTGTAATTATTTCCAATAAACAGCTTTGTCTCATTTCACTCACTGTTGGATCTGTTCTCAATAAACCGAATTAATTGATTGCTGACACTTTTGTGGTCTCCGAGCTCAAAGATCAAAGACTGGCCAGTCTTGATACTTTCAAAAAAGAATAATTTATATTTATGTAGGTTTTGAAACGGTTTTAAAATGAAGTATTATTTTGTTGCCATTTGAGGTCAAATGCTTTTTTTTATGTTATAGCTGCGCTAAATGACTCTGCTCTGCCTGATGGAACGCATGAGCAGATTCCAAAAGTGGTGATCACCATCCTCAATGCGAATAAGCACATTGCAGCATGGTGACCCACACTATGGCCGCCTAGTGAGATGCTTTTTTACGCCCCGCTTAAACGGCCCGGGAACATAGTGGGAGGGTAACACGTGCGCTGGAAGTGAGTTCCAGGTTTTGACCGCTTGTCACAGAAAGGACGAACTGAAGCGATGAGTACGAGATCGTATGTCTACCACTCTGAAGCGGTGACTTCCAAGGCCGTCATGTGTTGTCCTGTAGAGGAAGGGGGAAGGGGGGACCAGTTGGAAGAGCTCCTCAGAACACTCTCCGTGATACAAGCGATAGAGTACTGCCATAGAGGCGACATCTCTACGCAACTGCAGGGGCTCAAGGGACTCGGTGGCTTCAGGACTGTTGACAATGCGGATTGCTCGCCGCTGCAACTGGTCGAGAGCGTCAAACAGGTACTGTGCGGCACCATCGCAAAGATGAGAACAGTACTCCACGCACGAGCGATCCTGGGTCTTGTAAAGAAGACACAGATGCCTGGGCGAGAAGAACCGTCTCACCCTGTTTAAAGTTAGAAGCTTAAAATTAGAAGTAACAGTTCTTTGCAATTGAAATATAATAGGTCTTTACCTATGAAATTGCCGTTTTGTATGCAATAAGTGAAAGTACTTATTTTTTCAAACTTTTTTATTTCTGTTATTCGAAGTAATCACCCATGCAATCGACGCATCTTTGCCAACGCATTGGCAGTTTATTGATGCTCTTCTTGTAAAAATCAGCTGGAAGGGAGGCAACAAACTCTTCAAAGTCATTTTGCACTGCCTCTCAGGAATTTAATTTTTTACCCACTAAAAAGTTGTCTAAATTTTGGAAAAAGTAATAGTCGGTAGGTGCAAGGTCTGGTGAGTATGGCGGATGAGGGAGAGCTTCCAACCCCAGCTCTTGCAGCTTGGAGACTGTCTGTTGCGCAGTATGGGGTCGCGCGTTGTCGTGAAGCAGCTGCAAGAGCTGGGGTTTGAAGCTCTCCCTCATCCGCCATACTCACCAGACCTTGCACCTACCGACTATTACTTTTTCCAAAATTTAGACAACTTTTTAGTGGGTAAAAAATTCAATTCCTGAGAGGCAGTACAAAATGCCTTTGAAGAGTTTGTTGGGAGGCAACAAACTCTTCAAAGGCATTTTGTACTGCCTCTCAGGAATTGAATTTTTTTCCAGCTGATTTTTACAAGAAGGGCATCAATAAACTGCCAATGCGTTGGCAAAGATGCGTCGATTGCATGGGTGATTACTTCGAATAACAGAAATAAAAAAGTTTGAAAAAATAAGTACTTTCACTTATTGCATACAAAACGGCAATTTCATAGGTAAAGACCTATTATAAAAGAAGAAAAATCAGTCAATCACGGAAAAAAACAGCGGAGTGGAGTTTTAGAGATTCGGATAGTTAAAAAAAAGAAACCTAGTTTAAAGTCTTATTCAATTGATTCATACCCATTGCTAATGCCGGATGCAACCATAAACCATTTGGCGTATAAAATTGCGAATTGTTTTTTGCATCCAAAACACAAATTTTCTACTACTCGTGTCAAGTATCAAAACCATACCAACCACAGTTTTCCTCGTCTGCCCGTTTCTTTGTCGCGTCCATTCTTCTCATTTCTTATTATCAGTGAATTAGATCGTCCCGCAAATGGATTAAAGCGTTAAGTATTTATTTATCGTTTTAATCTAAGATCGTGGCGGTTATACAAACACCAGTAAATTATATGCTTTGTTAACGAGCGACACGAAGGGTGTGTTTTTTAAAGGTACGGCGAACAACAAATATGTGATACAATGTTGGCCACAATTTACACAAACTTATTATTAATAAGATTCATTGATCATTGTTCCGATAGTCTGCTCACGGATCTAAAGCTAAAAGCCTCGACCCACACCTTAAGAGGCTCACGATAAAAGGCTAGTTAGGGTCTGATACAGAAGGCAGTCCTCCTTGACACGGCACGTATAGTGAGGAGGTTCCTGTCTTTGGAGCCCTAACCACCGGTTTCTTGGTCTCTGTACCCGAAGTCGGTGATCTTTTCTACTTTTAAATATATATTTTATTTCCGTTGATTATATATTTAAAAATTTAAATAGGTACTATAATATACGGCA
The DNA here is from genome assembly GCA_949125395.1 of Diaphora mendica. NCBI lineage: Eukaryota > Metazoa > Arthropoda > Insecta > Lepidoptera > Erebidae > Diaphora > Diaphora mendica. The sequence goes on from OX421317.1 coordinate 2,346,453, forward strand.
ACGGCATATATAATAAAAGGATGCTGACTGTTCATTCTTTAGTCAGGTTCGTCCCAATCGTCATAGGATAAATATATTTGGTCTTTACCTATGAAATTGCCTTTCTTCAGTACTGGTCATTTCAAATAAAAAAAAGTTTGTAATGGCTCTGTATTCTAAATTCAAATTAATTTTCTTTTAAAACCATGACTTTCTATTTACAAACTCAGTCTTTTGTTTTTTGATTAGCGTTGTATTTTCATTACATTTGAACATTTTTCGTCATAATGGATACTTTAAAAATTCGTGTAATTATAGAATATGAGTTCCATCGTGGCACCAACGCGACACAAACGGCACGTAGCATCAAAAACGTTTACGGAGAGAACTATACAAACGAACGCACAACCCGTTATTGGTTTTCCCGGTTCCGTTCTGGAAATTTTGACTTGAAAAATGAAGCTCGTGGTCGTCCGTAGACTTTGGTTAACAATAATGAATTAAAGGCGATTGTGGAAGCTGACGAAACTCAATCTACAGCTGAGCTAGCAGCAGCTTTTAATGTAAGCATCAAAACAATATTGATCCATTTGCGACAAATTGGCAAGGTAAAAAAGCTTGATAGATGGGTGCTCCACGACCTTAACGATCGCCAGCGCAACGTACGCGTCGAGACCTGCCTAGCGCTGCTCAACAGGCAAAGAAATGAAGGAATTTTGAAACGAATTTTTACGTGCGACGAAAAATGGATTCTGTTCGACAATCGAAAGCGCTCAGCAAGTTGGTTAGACCCTGGTTCAGCACCAAAGCAATGCCCTAAACCAAAAATGACCCCTAAAAAGGTGATGATCACTGTTTGGTGGTCTAGTGCAGGTGTGATTCACCACAGCTTTTTACAAAACGGCATGAGCATTAATGCAGATGTGTACTGTGAAGAACTGGAGAGAATGATGGAGAAGCTTGCACATCTGCAACCAGCTTTGGTCAATCGGTCGTCCCCACTGCTCCTTTACGACAACGCGTGACCCCATACTGCGCAACAGACAGTCTCCAAGCTGCAAGAGCTGGGTTTGGGAGCTCTCCCTCATCCGCTATACTCACCAGACCTTGCACCTACCGACTATTACTTTTTCCAAAATTTAGACAACTTTTTAGTGGGTAAAAAAATCAATTCCCGAGAGGCAGTACAAAATGCCTTTGAAGAGTTCGTTGCCTCCCGTCCAGCTGATTTTTACAATCAATAAACTGCCAATGCGTTGGCAAAGATGCGTCGATTGCATGGGTGATTACTTCGAATAACAGAAATAAAAAAGTTTGATAAAATAAGTACTTACACTTATTGCATACAAAACGGCAATTTCATAGGTAAAGACCTATTATAAATAAAATATATTATGAAGTATCCTGTATAGTGTACTTACATGTTGGATGTGTTGGCCCAATGTTGGCTGCAATTGGGGTGTGTTGGTGCTTTACTTTTAAGTTCAGTTTGTACAGTTAAGTGGTCTCGAACAATGTGTAATTTTCTTTCGAGGGTGGGCTGTTTATTTGGCCAGATGTTGACAAATTCAATGTTTTTATGGTTCCGTATCCGATAGGCGTATGAGCGGGACAAATTGTTATGATGACGGTATTAAAAACAAAAAAAAAATGAAACTCTTCAGATACCAGCATGAACTTTAGGTTTATTTTATTTATTTATTTATATATCTTTATTGTATACATATATAAATTACAAAAAAATAAACAAAATAAAAGATGAGTTACAAAATACGCAAATGAAAAAATCGGCAGTCGTATCGCTGACGGCGATCTCTTCCAGACAACCATGATAGGTATAGTTTAGCTTCAGAATTCATTTCAAGGTTAGCTTATTACGGAATTATCGCCAAAGTTACAGAGTCTACACTAAATTGCTAATTATTCGGAGTTGAGTAAGTGTGTGAATTCCTCAGATCATAGATTTTTTATGATCTGAGGTGAAATCTTTTCATCAAGTAAGAGATGAGTTAATGATCTTTACAAATGTTTTTTTTTATGTATGGCCCTGCCAAAATGACTCTACTCTGCCTGATGGAAAGTATAAGCAGAATCCAAGAGTGGTGGTCACCATACTCATTGCTCGAGCAGATAATGCAACAATTGTAACTAAGAAAAACCTAGATTATGTCAGCTTTTAAACAAAAGGAAAACGCATCATAATCGACGAATTTGCTTAGGAGCCACAGACCAACACAAACAGATCTCACTTTCATCAAACATTTTCGTCGAGAATCACAACTAGACCTATTATTAAGTATATGAATTGGCAATGGTTGTTTCTATTGCCTTTGAATTAGGCAAAAACACAGTATCTAATAGGTATAACATCATCACATCATCAACAGCCTTTGAAAGTCCACTCCTGTACCATGCCTGTACCAAGTCCAAGTCTCTCACCAAGTCTTGCCAATGCTTCTTCTTAGCAAGGAGAGACTTGGACCAAGTAGAAGCCTACTGTACCATGCTGGCCAGACGGGTTAGTATAAGGTTTCAAGCTTTTCTCTCTCTTTACAGTGATGTTACCCTAAGTTTGCTCCCTTATACTCCTTGCGCTGTAACATGGTGCGGCATTTATTTGTAGACTAGAACATTCTGGTTGGTTTAATTTAATTTACTACAGTTATTAATGATTTAATATATTGCGAATGTGGTGCAGCTGAAATACTGAGTCATAATTTGTAAATCGCGGCAACTTTCAAGAGTGAAACGAAATGTTACTGAAACTGTCACGCACCATGCTACAGCGCAAAGAGTATAGTTGCCTCTAACGACAACCACGGGCTGAATAGGGGAGAAGACACTTTGTATTCTTAATCTGTCATCACACGGAGAAGGTATAACATACTGTTGGTCAAATGCACATATTTTGGCTTCAGTGTGCACAGCTCCATATAAGCGTACGTCAACTTTGTCCAGAATCCTAACCGCCATTGGCTTCTCTACTTTTTCTTTCCATTCAATATATCCCCAATTTTTACTTCCAATCCTTAAAGAACTAGTCGTAGGAGCCCGATAAGCTTGCCTTTATTACGAGAGATTATGCATCAAACTACAATTGGCATATGTACCTGAGTTTAATACACGAACTGGATGCGAAAAGTCCAAAATAGATCAGTGTGGCATGTAACGGGAGAAGCCTGTGTGTAGCAGTGGACTGCAATGGCTTGACGATGACGATAAATACACCTTTACGTACTTCTTCCAGAATCGGTATACCCTATACCGATTCTGGAAGAATAATTGTGTGTGTTTAATAATTCTTAAATTTGTAATATGAATGTCCTTATGTATTGTTATGAAGAAGACATTGTTATATATACCACATATTTGTTAATATAGTCAAGCATAATAACAAATAATTGGTGTCAAATCTGAAATTAAAATAAAAAAGTAAAACTCAGACGAGGCAATTGGACCCTCGAACGATTCACCCGTGCCTGTTGACACGACCGACGTCATTACGCCGAGATGTTTGCCCGCAATTTGTAGATAATCTACTTTTTAATACCGGCAACACCGTCGAATTCAATTTATTTGATTATTTGACAACCAACTAATCTGTCGCTTGACAATTACACTGCGGGGCTTAATTTTGTAATGGAATTGATTCGATGAATATGGTTTTACTTTAATATTGTTGATGGCTAATAGCTTAGTTTTACATGTAAACATTTATATAAGATTAATAATTTAAGACACCTCTTAACTATACTTGCCAAACTGTTGATACACATACCTACTTATATTCATTATTATATATGTATATTTCTGAATACCTACATAGATATTGTAAATAGGATACACCTAGGCACAGAACTCATAATTTGTTCGTTTTCGTTCGTCATTGTTTGTGTTGTGGATAGAAATTGCTTAGGTGTTTAATTTCGACAAATACTTTCTTAGATAATATTTAAAAAAAGGCGTAGGAGTTTTTTGTTTGCATTTACCTTTAATGAACCAGCTTTTCAGTTCAGTCTTCTCACCATTTTAGCCACGTAGAGGGTCTTGTCTATGAATTCTTAATTTAAATTATGAGCATAATTCTTTTGTAGCGTTCTTCACAGACAATATTTCAACACAAGTAAATACACATTGTAAATATAAGGCGTGATTCGACTGTTTACGGCGGGTTCGCATTTGGTTTCGGGCGGTGGTGTTAGATTGAACTCAATTTAATTTGTACAAAATGGAAACACCTCCCCGTCTGGTGAGCTAAGGGGGTATTTTTATTTCATTTTTATAAGAAAATTTATTTGATGTAAAAAGGTAACGAGTTGACGTAAATATTGACGTAGATCGTGAATACATTTTTTTATTAATACATAGAATTGGATAAATATACCTAAGTACTTATTTAATCGTTTACTTTATATTTGCGGTTTTTGTACATTGGAAGCAAAACATATTACAAAACTGGCTACAAAAACAAAAGTGGGTAACACCGCGGAGTGATTGATTTGTTGACGTCTGCTCGTTTGCCGCCTATTCCATAAAAAAAAGACTGCTTTTGTTTTTCTTTTAATCTTCTGTATTTTACTTGGAATGGGATGAACAAAGTACACTGTGATCATGTCAAGCAATAGAGTCGAGAATATATTTTAAGTTTTTTAACTACCGTAGAATTAGCTACATACATTGAAGAAAAGTCGGACGGAAAATATATGAACAACCCATTACGTAATCGCGTTTATTTCTTTAAATGCTTTATAACTTTATACATTTATGGAACACTTAAGCTATAGAGTTAGTGTAAAATAGAATTTTGAAAATAGAATGACTGCCAAGTTGGTCTCGCGGTTGGCGTGTGCGACTGTTGATCATGAGGTATCGGGTTCGATTCCCGGGTCGGACCAAATGTTTGTATGATCTACAAATATTTGTTTCGGAGTTTGGGTGGTTTCTATGTATAATATGTATGTATTTACAAAAAAAAAAGTATTTATGTATTTGTATCAGTTGTCTAGTACCCATAACACAAGCTCTGCTTAGCTTGGGACTAGATGGCGTTGTGTGTTAGATGTCCGAAATATTTATTATTTATTTATTTAAATTATGTGGTTCATAAATATAAATTGTCAATTTCATGGAATTGATGACTAAGATTTTTATAAATGTTCTATATGCCATTGTTTCATCATTATCACCTGGGCAAGTGGCTGGCAGCGGATGGATGCGGACTGCCCAAGACCGGGATAGTTGGCACCTTCGTTCAGCTGTGGACGGGGATTGGTTGATATTCCTGGACATAGGCCTTTCCAATTGTTACCATTGTTTAGCTTAGCGTTTACCAAAATTTCAGCTTTGATTATCTACATTTGTAAATTAATTACTTCTTAGTACAAGAAAACTAAATTGACTATGTAAACAATTCTTAGAAGTCAATATCAACCTACTTTTAAATTGCATTGTCGTGAACTTTGTAGTAGATGTGAATTGAATGACAATAGTTTAATTTGAAACCGTTAAAAACTATCAGAAGTTGGCTAATGGCCTGGGTCGAAGATTTAAACGTTACTAATATTACCACTTTCATTTGTAGAAAAGTATTGTCACGAGATTACATCTTGAATTTGATGAAAACGTACCGTGGCTTGACACACACAAACAATAAATAGCTTTAACGCGATTTTTTTGTTGTTTTTCACAGACAAAATTAAAATCACACGAAAGGGTGTCAATGCTCTCAAGTCCTAGGACGGACTGGACGGTTGATGGCACTTAAAAAACCGGTGACGCGTTTTGCTCGTCTGTCCTGTATAATGTATAGAGAGAACTATGTCCAGCAGCGGACTGTTTCAATCTGTTTCAGTCTGTCGATGATATATAAAAAAACCGGCCAAGTGCGAGTCGGACTTGGGCACCGAGGGTTCCCTACAAACCTGTAGGTATATTATATAATGTAACTAAAAATGTATGCTTTTCGCAATTTTTCCTTTATCTGTGCTGTAAGACGTTACTTCGTACCAATTTTTTTCAAAATTCTGAGTTCACGGGAATTACCCTGTAGGTTTTGATTTCCTAGCGAGTGTCGAAAATTTGCAGGATAAACGGCTGTATCTTTTGATTGCGATGGCTTAGAAGTTTGATTTTTTCACAGCTCCAAGGGGCAGTAGACCTGAGTATTTGATATGAATTTCAGCTTGATACCTCCACGCGTTCCAGAGAAAAAGGGTCTTGTCAGACATACGGACATATAAGGGTTCCATTTTTTCCTTTTGTGGTACGGAACCCTACAAATACTAGATCCAAGTTCTAAATCATAACGTTCGATTTCATCGTGAAGATTCCCAAAGAAGGTTATCAATGTTTGTTACATAAAACACAAGCATAATCAAAGTCAAAATCGATAGCTATCGATAAACAGGTAGCGTCATTTAAATAAAAACTCCACGTCTTACGGTTTTACGATGAAAAATAATGAGGTGTGTCTTTGGATCAGACAAAATTCGTCTTTATTACAATCTTTGTGACTCTGTGCGCTCACGATTCATTCAAATGTTATACGAAGTACCGCCATTCATATTTGAGCGAAGTTCATGAATTCAATTTGATATTTTTTAAGATTTTCAAGTATTGACGCATATTTTTTTTGCTGATTGTAAGTAGTTAGGAAAGGGAAGCTGGTTCGTTGGTTGTACGAATGTGTGAATTTTGGTAAATTAGTTATATTACTCGTTTACTTTATTTTTTTGTTATAAGTCCCGGTGAAGGTCTTCTAGTCCGGTTGTTAGTATGATTGATTGAAATACTGCTATTCTTCATTTGCAGCAATTAAGGTAATAGTATTTTCCTTATCCAGAATTTTCACCGGAACCCTTTTATAACTTAAAAAAATCGAATGAGAACAAACATATCCATTTAATGGTTTCTTTTTTTCATATCAAATAATATTGTTTTTGTAAGCAAGTTTTTAAAGTCGCCAAAAACTTAATTCTGTTTTTGTATTAGTTCTTATTTCTAACTAAAGTTGTGATTTCAGAAGCATAGTCTATCATAGTCATAAGACTATGTCACCTAAAGATGCTAGAATTAGTGACAGACAGGACACAATTTAGTCAAACCAAGCGCCAGCCGGCAAGCGAAATTAAATGACGCTGCATTTGCAAAGAAAATGCAATCACCGCCCTGGTATATTGCTCGATGCAAATCTCAATTTCCGAGTCACTGTGCCCCGCTATTCCTTACGCTAATAAAACGTGCACCAAACGGAGATGCTGTTTCGCCCGCTGATGAACGCCAAATGACGTTATGACATCGCACGCCGCCATTTAACGCCTATTTGGTTCCAATTTCAAATCTACCGCGCTCCCCTACGGTTCCGGACACGAACGGGGCATAGATAATAGCGTTTTGTTTTATAACTGTTAATGGTTTTTTCAGACAGCTTTGATTATAAAATTTAAAATATAAGTTACGGTTTATCTAGAATTTTAATTACTGCGGACGTAGTCATCAAAGTTTGGAAGATAAGCCGCTCTCATACCAGTTTTAAATTGAAATTTGGATAGACTGCAGATGTGAATGGCGGACAAACAGGAATAAAAATGGTTAGCTTTGGACGGAAAAAGAAAATGAAAGAAATCAATATACCCGAAATAGAGAGGGGTAAGCCTCGGGCTCCTAGTTGCACAGAGACAAGTTATTTTTGAAATTAGAACATATGGCTAAAGGTTGAAATGGTGCTTTAGGATAACAAGTTTATCGGCAATATGTATCGATTAAAATTAGTTTTCAATTTTTATTTCTGTATTGCTATTAAATTTAATATGCCATCTTATATCTATAATCAATGGCTGCACGGACGATGTAGTAGCTTAATCGGCCACCACGCCGTTTTCTACTGTGGTGAGTGTTGAGGGTTCAAACCTCATAATTATGGGACAACACTTGGTGATCCACAAACTATTGTTCTGAGTCTAGGTGTTTTTGTGTCCGTTTCATATTTATTTGTAAATCGCCCGCGACTCAGCATATATTCCTAATGCGAGAGTTGTCCATAAAAAGAAAATTGCATGCATTCAAATTTATGTAATGCTCCCTCGTTGGGTGCCATATTTTTTATTAATGTCAGTTATAAGAACATCTTTTTTTAAACTTTATCAAATCAAGACAATACTATTGGAATAATCTTGTCATAGATTTCGTATATCGATTTGACTCAATAAGTATAATTTGCTTTAAGGTGAATCGCTTGTCAAAAATCACTGTGATATTTTCTATATCGGTATAAAATACACATTTGTTTTTATTACAAACAGGTACTTAGACGGTTTCGTAGCCATGTATCACATAGAGCACGATATATTTTTTAACAAATGTAGTTTCTGCGTATGATATAACTTTAAGCACCTACTTTATACCCGACTGCGAAAGGAGGGTTATGTTTTTCGAGTGTATGTATGTACCTATATTTCTTTGGCACGCCCTAGAGCCTAAACGGCTTGTCGTATTTTTATGGGAGTGGTGTCAATAGATTCGTCTTAGTCTTGAGAGCGACACTGGGTACATCAAAATAAATAAAAGAAATAAGGATTTTTGGGGTCAAAAAGTAATATAAAAAAAATATAATGTTTTCAAAATACATCGAGTGTGGTATCAAAATAGAGATTTTTTTACGGTGATTACGAATATATATAAAACTAATATGTTTTTATTGTTAAATATTGACGCAATCGGGTTTTTTATTTTTATTTAATTTGTACTTGTTTACGACTTTAACACGACAGCGCGAATGCTGTCATTTTACGGTGATTTTCTGTGTGCGTGCCGTGCTGAAACAAGCGTGGCAACCTACAATGAATGAAAATAAAATTTGATTTGTTTTATTAAAATTTGCTTAACTCATTTATACTTACCCACATTTTCATATCTGAAAAGGAACAAAACGAAAAAAAATCTATTAAATGTAACTTCCTTTATAGACACTTTTGTCTATACTTGTGAATTTCTTTTATTCGCAGCGCGGCGATCGCGTTCCAAATTCCGATACACGAATATCCGCTCTGCCATTTTGGCGCGCGGGCGGCCGGAAACCCAAGGATATAAAGTTTCGCGCGCCTTTCTGCCCGCCATGACACTTTTCAATATTTTTACTCTTATTTACCGCTATTATTTATGTGCAGTATTCTTCGACGGGGGAAACCGCCCGTCTATATTGTCTGTTTTCTATCGCTCGACGTTTTTATGTTTTGTTTGTGTTGACCGAATTTTGTCGATATTTGGTTTAAGTTTTGATTCTCTTATATTGCTAGGTTTTTATGGTAGTTGGTTACTTATGGTTCGAGTTTAAAAGCCTTTATTAAGCCATGAAATAAAGCTCTTGAAAATTGTCATTTGTGTAAAGTTTCAGATACTAGTAATTATGTAGAAGTAAGTTTATTAGCCATAAAAGAAAACACCTAAAATCTTTTGCACAAGCCGCCATCAACAACTCAAATCGGGAAATGATGGAATATGATGATGATATACATTGCTGAATTAAAGTGCGTATAGAATCTTTTATAAGTAGTGTGTAATTGAAGAAACTAACATCTAAGAAACATTAACGGCTTTGTTTGTGCCGGATGTCTTACCAATAGCTGTGCCTGAAAGAGTACTGTTGTTATATATTTTTTATGATAATAGGATCTAACGAGCTGAATAACCTGACCGAAAGTGACTACTATCACCCGTAACCGCCTTCAAATCCAAAGTCAAAGGCGTGTTGCCGACCTTTGAGGATGGAGTGCGTTTGTGGAGGAACTGGTATCATGTCCCTTCAACACAAAGGGAGGATCCTCTGACCAGGCGAGGTGATCATGCCTAGCGGGCCGCTGCCCAACGGATTATGTTGGGATGTTGTATATGTGATAATCGGCGCGAGAACTTGTATTGCGCGGTTCAGAATTGGTAGTTTCTTCGTTTTCTTCGTTACGGTAGATGGCGCTGTAGTATGTGTCTGTTGCGCTATATGTGGCAGCCACACGTTCCTTTCTTGAAGGTTTGTGGTTTTTTCTTATATACGCGTGTGCTTTTAGATGTTTCGATTCTACTAAGTATTCTTTTCTTTCTTTTTTTAAAAAGACAACTCCCGCACTAGGAATAAATCCTGTGTCGCGGGGGACTTTACAAACATACATGTAACGGCCACAAAGAACACCCTGACTCAGAACAATAATTTGTGGATCACACAAAGTGTTGTCCTACGTGGGATTTGAATCCACGACACTTGGCGAAGTAGGAAACGGCGTAATGACTGTTAAACCACTAGGCCAAACGTGCAGTCTGTACGTATATAAGACGCTAACATAATTAAAACGAACAGACATAAGAAATTATAGTTGTATACCTTAACACTATAAGCGATTAATATTTAATCAAGTTCTTTCTTGCAGAAGTACAAAGGTGTTAAATTGGAAACAATGAGTTCGTAGTAGGTTTGTACTTCATTGTGGATTTACCTCACTATGTGGAAATTAGTGATTTAATAGACGTACAATGAATGAAATAAAACAAATATTTTATTAATTACAAGTGAAACCTATTATATTTCCAAAGATGTTTAGCTTCAGCCTAAAAGAAAACACCTAAAATATTATATATTTTATATGTACTTCATTAATCGATCGCCCAGCTACGCCGTAGCGTTCTTCTACGAAAATATCAACTTCATGTTTTATTATGGTAACTTTGCTACATATTTCTTAACAGAGCTTAGTATTTACTTTATTTATTTTTTTCAAATATGTGAATCTTGGAATATTATTATTTACAATTAATATTGTTTATTCTATTTTATTAACGTTTAAGTTCAATAACAAACAACTCAACACTGCAAGTTATTAGATTACGATTTTGTATTTAAACAAAAAAATATTTTTTTTTTTTTAATTACAAAAAAAATAATATTAATTTCTGAATCATTTAGCACCCAATCAGGATGTTATTTTGATATTCTGCTAACAGTAATATAACACTTATACAAATGGTGATAAATTTAAAACACGAATTTTAAACCACCACATAATACGTTTGCTATCACCTACCCACCTATAATCCAGCCTGCGGTAACATACCTTCACCTGCTGGTAATCTCTAACTGGACATTCAAAAATTCGTAAAGATAATCACATCTGTCGCTAGAGGGCGCCCTCGCTCTCCATACGTAATAGCTACCCTCAAAGCTAAGTCGTCCCACATTGGGTCCAATACGTTTTTTATTCAGATAGAATGGTTCCTTTCAAGAGCACAGCGGCGTGAGCTGGTCACTTTGTTGAGAGTTTGATGTACGGCGGCCGTCGGAACTGGATGTGGCTAGGCATGGATTATGTCAATCGTGAAGCAGATATCTTCAACCGATTTTGCTGAAATTTTGCAAGCATATGTATACAGCGTGACAATACAATATTATAATGACATGAAACTCATCTGATGCTGGAGCTTTAAGATGGCCATAGGAACTCTGTAAAGAAGCGTCGCAACATCATCGAGTTTGGACTCGTTTGATTCGTCTTGAGGCATTCCAGTAAAAGTTTATTTTAAAAAGTTTTTCAATTAATTCATTTATCTCTAAATTAACTGCCTCGGTAGTGCAGTGGTAGCGTATGCGACTGCTGTGCTTGAAGTCTCGGGTTCTATCCCCGTGTCGGACCAAATGTTTGTATGATCTACAAATGTTTTTTCGGAGTTTGGGTGTTTTCTATCTATAATATGTATGTATTTACAAAAAAAGTATATATGTAATCAAATCAAATCAAATCAAAATCATTTATTCATCTAAGACACCAAGTGACACTTATGAACGTCAAATTGAAGCTATAGTTAAAAATCATAGATCGACACAAACAGAGGCCACAGCATGTGCTGTATTGTCGAGGTAAGTTAGGCGAAAACACCAAAATCTACTGCCTGCCTGTGTCGATCCATAACTTCCAGTTTCCAAAATGCGTAGAGCTCATGAGAAGAATACTGGCAAAGAAACTCATGGCTACTCTTTTTCAAAATCTGATTTTCAGGTACAATAGTGTTAGTATTACATGTAAGGTAAACAGTATGCAAGCTGTTGCCACCTGAAATTCCTTTTATTAAAAAGCTCCAAAATCTAACGCGCAAACAAACAAAAAACACTCAGTGATAACGTTGAAGGTTTGAGTCTATTAAACATAGAACAAAATAGAAACAAGGTGCACATCCACTTACATTCAGTTGCAAAATCTACTGTTGAAAATAATTCGTGACTGGATTAAGAGGCTAGGGTTGTAGTTGAACGAACCAGAATAATAGTATTGTCTAAAGAATCGCTGACTAGGCCGACCAGTCACCCCAAGCAGCACCCGTTCACGAGTATGACGCATGGACCAGCCATCATCTCCTTCGCCATATCAGAGGGAAGGAAACGACCCGCCCCACGACGACACCGCAAGCAATGACATTTTAGTGAGCATTTTTTTTTTTTTTTTTTTTTTTTTTTTTATGTTTGGCCCGCCAAAATGACTCTACTCTGCCTGATGGAAAGCATAAGCAGAATCCAAGAGTATTGGTCGCCATACTCACTGCGAATGCAGACAATGCAGTATGGCGACCCACACCATGGCGGCCTAGTGATGCTGCTGCATCTTTTAGTCTAGTCAACAAGTATGGAACTTGTTGACTAGACTATTTGGGCCTCCGGTCTCGCACTCACCAACGAAACACGACAGCACGAACGTGGTCATTTTACGTTGATTTTCTGTGCGAGGGTAGTACCGCCCCGGTCGAGCCGGCCCATGCGTGCTGAAATCAGCGTGGCTCTACTACCTTTGAAAGGCATGACAAACCATAGTCTAGATACTGATAAAAATCACTACTAATTAAATTACCATGATAATCGCCACGCATTACTTTCAACTAACTGTATTTATATCAGTTGTTGTTCGGAGTCTGGGTGTTCTTTGTCTTTCTTTTCATATTTATGTTTTTGAACCGTACGGAACAACACGACTCCTAAAATCCTGATCTATCTGATTAGTCGCAATAGGCATGCCCCATAATTAACGCCTTTGTTTTAAACTATAAAACACTTTCATATAATAGATTAAGATAAAAAAACTGTACAATCTTCAATAGTATTTGAAGCAATTTCTCAAATACTTTATCAAGTATTCTACATCTTCGTCCAGAAGCAATGTTATACACAAATAGGAGTGAATACGAGACTTTTATTCCTTCATCCGATTATTGTGACGTATATGCTTATGAGCTCTTTGTCGTGCGTTTTTGTAGTCGCAGTTAATCGCAGCGATCAGACGCACTCGTGCGGCAAGCCTTACGAGTTTTCAAAGCGGAGCACACAATGCTTGCTTTATGTTATTTTGTATCGGCATGTTGGGACTTGAGAGGATTTAGTATTATGAATGTAACTTAGAAAAATATATTACAAAGACGTCTTAAAGAGTTAGGTAGTTATTTTGATACCTATCCATACGAACTTAATAAATTCGAAAGAAAATCTGCTACGTTTTCACAGCTAAATCGCTGCTCTAATTTCAATGGATTTTGGCATGAAGATACTTTGATTCGTTTGAACGTTTGATTCGGGACGTAGTGTACTCTTTATTGCGATAACCGACATACAGGCGAACAGAGCCGCCGACAAAAGCCAGTTAATATTTTCAATTTGTTGAGTGTTTCTAACTTGTAGGAGGCAAACGGGGTCATCTTATAGTGATTACTGCTGTCCATAGACACCTGCGAGTCAGGAGTTACAAGCACTTTGTTGCTCTTTCAATGCCCCCAAAATAATAATAAATATAAGGTAGGAGAGGGGAGTTGCAGCTCTGATTCTGGCGCTGAACTTCAATCACTCGGAAAATGGCAAGAAAAAAATACTATGACTCGGATCAAGTGCTTTGCTTGAAGCCTGAAGCACATGGCGATTACAACAGTAATTCCTGTAATCACTGTAAACAGCCATATTTTGCAATTGCTGTTTTTATTTAAGCGTTTACACAACGATAAAATGTTTTTCTTTTGTTATATCGTCTAGTTTTAATACAGATTCGCATCTTTTGAATATTTCAAACATGTTTTAACCCCCGACGGAAAAAGAGGGGTGTTATAAGTTTGACGTGTCTGTCTGTCTGTCTGTAGCACCGTAGCTCGCGAACGTATGAAGCGATTTCAATTTAGTTTTTTTGTATGAAAGGTGAGTTACGTGCGAGTGTTCTTAGACATGTTTCATGAAAATCAGTTGAGTCGTCTAAAAGTTAAGGGGGTGAAAGTGGGGAAGAATAACCGAATGTCTGCAAAAATATCCTTGGCGTATGATTACGGTGATTAGTATGGTTTTTTAAGTTTTGAATTTTATAATATGTAAACAAGTAGCAGTCAATATTTAATGTATCTTATATACTGTAAAATTTATCTTTGTTACGTCGTCGTCTCGTAACTAATTACCGTCTTTGTCATTAAATATTCCAGGTATTTCTAAGTTCAAAAGGTTATACACAAGACGGTCAACAATTATATAACATTAAAACAGTTTGTATTTATAAAATAAACTGATTTTAAATTCAAAACACAGAACTCGGAGCTAATTAACCACAGAGCAACAAATAAACAATTCGAAACAGAACTAACACAATATCGTAGGCAGTAACTCAATTACACGCCCACAATTCGTTATAAAAGAGCCTTTATCGAATTACAGAGCGTTTTGCACCCCGCCATTATGCGAAGAATCGTCACAAACGAAGCATTGTTAACGACACTAGCTGCCATTGTCTGGTGTTATCGCACCGCGTCGGTTTTTGCTGCCTCTCTTCCGTTTAGCTGTGATTTGTGTGATAGATGTGGCATTAGGTATAAAGGGTGTAAGAATGTAATATTATCTTTATGTTATAAAGATCCTTGAGATAGACTAATGTGAGGGGACGAAAGGCGTGAGATGCTTGTTGGAGACTGATGTATTTTCTTTTAATAGTCTAAAGTCTAAACTAATTATGTTATTGTTTTTTTACTGTTCTTAGGGTTTCGTGCCCAAAAGGTAAAACCGAGACCTACTAAGACTCCGGTGTTCGTCTGCTTGTCTGTCCTACCGCGATAAACAACATACGCATCGGCTAATCGGTAGAAAAGCTAGTTAAAAAAATTGGCAGTCATAAAGACCGCTGATATAAATAAATAATATAAATTAATGCGTAAAATTAGAAATTTCATAATATTAAAATTAAAATTATCGACATCAAACATTAGCATGTCGGTGACGCGAACTCATAAGATTTTCTCCTACCAAAAAGTGCACAACGCGGCTAAAGAAGTTTTCACTTCAATAAAATTGTAAAAAAATAACGAATACAGTCTGTATTTATAAAGGACTAAAGTTTTTATTTATATATGTATTTTCGAAATGCTCGTCTGGTTTAGGACTCAACGTTGTTGCATTCATAGCTTGCTATCTACAAGAGTCATTACGTAAATGACGATTTTAAAATAAATTATTTTAAACGTTTTAAACAATAAATATATTTTGACTTTGACTGCGTTGGTATCTAAATTTGGTTCTCTAAAAGATGTCAAAATTATATCATTACTGCCATTTCATTTACTGAGAGACTCAACTTTAGGCATAAACCTCTTATAATTACACCACTCTGTTCGTAACTACTCCCAGACGTCATTGATTGTCGACCTCGCGCCCTTACAAAAACTTATCATGACATTTGTTCAGTTTTTATTTTCACTACGATATACACCTTTGCAAATACTGTTATGCTTTCATATTTAAACATTACAATCTCTATCACCGTGGAATAAGGTTGAATGTAGTGTGGATTTAGCTTGAGTACATAGCGAAGTGGTTTGGTTTTTATAGGTAGACTTGCAGCGGAAATAAGCTTCTTTGTGTGACACTATCGTATCAGATCGTCAACCGCTTCCTTTCTAAAGATTATTGTAGACGCCAGAGCAAATAAAACTTATCGGCCAATGTTTGAATATTCGTTTTTTGAGGATCATATTAGACGTAGTTCTCTTTGTATGTTCAGCTGTGTTGTGTACAGTTTTGTTTTAATTTTTTTGGTATTCACAATCGATACATTTTTATTTATAAACACTGAAATGATTGCTTATTAAACATGTCCTTACTAGTAGATATCGAAGCTCTATTTAGATTAGTTAATTAATTTATAGGAACAATTGTCTTCGTTCGTAATTCAATTCGTAATACACTAGTGACACAGATAAGTTTTTGAGAGAGAATTTAATAGCCTTTTGCTGTTAGGCTGGCAGCATGTTTACCAATTTCAGACATTTTGGACATCGCAATTGTTTAGTGAAATTGGGTGATACCTCGTCGAAAACTTTTGAGGTTTGTGTTACAACCGAACTTAATGGCAATTTTTGATCTATTACGAAGATCTGAGAATGGGAAAGTAGAGAGCCTTTACAGAATAATTTGTGCGTTTTCATCAGATGTTTTTTTAATACATAGGACCTAGTAAAAATGATAGGTAAAATACCTTATATATTGCGCTTATTAGTTCATCATAAGTATATCGCGGACCACTGCTGGTCGAAGACCTCCCCCAGGGAGTGCAAAATATCAGGTCTTGGGCCGTCCAGATTATTTAAAACTGAAATCTAACAAAGGGCTTATAAAAACACAAAAACTTGCCAAAAACCTGCCGTCAGCGAGGGTGTCATGCCGCTTGGGGGCGCATAATGTCAATTTTTCGTACACACGGCCTGAATGCGATGAATGCGAGATGCCGCGTAAATGGCCGGCGCCGTGCAAATTTGACGCCTTTGTGTCGAGCTGTGCGCGTGACCTGCATTTTGGGAAATGGACTTGACACGTGTAGGGAAAGAGTTCGTATATTATTGGCTATTGAAGACTGGTTATAGCTGAACGATATCCGATTTCTTAATATCCGTTGACGTTCGTAAAGGCACGAGTGTAACGGTACGGACAGATTAAAAATGTCAAAAGACGAGTAAGGTCGGTTCTATGGTTCTAGGTAAAAGTTTGGTATGTTATCATCATGTTAAAGAACTGTTTTGCCAAGATGTTCCAATACAGTTTGCAAAAATCTATCAATTCTTTTATGTAACAAACATCCACTCCTGGGGGTGGTGTTGAATGATCCTTCGGATTACCATCACAAATGTGTCAGCTTTAAAGAACTCGAGTTAAATAAAAAATTGTTGGCCATTAAATTTAATAGCAATTTTAATAATTTAAGTCGCAATATTGTAAACAAGCTGTCACAGAAGGAATTAATGTTCCCCTTTTGGAATTTTCATTGCTGCATGTCTATAAAGGTCATAACATGATTTGTTAAAACCTTATAGCCTTCCTCCATGAACGGACTTTCCAAGACCTAAATATTTTTCCAATTCGAACCCGTACTTTCTAAGATCAGTGCACTCAACCAACCAAAACTCTCCAGCTATATAATATTAGTAATACATGCAATGAAAGGAAGTTACACGTCTATGGAAATACGTAATGAGGCCACGCTTACAATCATAGCGATTTCTGTAGTCACTTTGTCGGGTTATTTGTTTGTGCCCCGAGCGGCCGGCACTCGTGGACTGGGAATCAAAGGGTTCGGGGTTCGATGCGGAATTTAGGCCGGATTTATTGTGGATGTGTTTAGGATACTTATCAATAACTTTTTTTTATAAACTTCTAGATATGTCTGTATTATATCCTTTCCGACGGGTTCCTGTACGCTATTGTATTGTTTTGTAATAGGGACGCTTGCTAAGGAGATATGTGCATTTATTGTATTCCCAATACTTCTTATTTTCTTCTAATTAATTTTATTGTTGGTTCTAAGGCAGTTTAATATTTTCTGAGACTGCCCGAGAGACTATCTTTGTGGATCATTGTTATTTATTCTCTTCTGAGCTAAAAATGTATAAGTAAAAATGAAACGAATTGGTGGGGTTTTATTTCATTTCCTATTGCGTTGCAATTTATTCTTGTAATTTTTTTGTACAAAAAACTAGGTAATTGTTTATAGGTATTTTTAGAAGGTAAAAGATTTGGCAGTTCGCTTGAGATGGTAAGTGGTTACCACCATCCATTTGCAACTCAAGAGACACAGGAGTTTTACCGCTTTTTGAGTGCCCTCATCCTCCAGAGTTTAGGAACTCTAGGAACCTCATTCAATCGGTTAAAAAGCAACTTAAGACTTACCTAACAACATTTTCTATGAGGCCGTGACAACACTACGCTAGTGTCTGATAAAAAAAAAACGGAGAAAGTAATTAATTAGTAAGTCAGCAATTAGAATATGTGTAAGCATTTATATCACAAAGAAAATTAAGGTAGCTGTCATAAAATAGAGTAATTTAATACAAAACTTTAAAATTCAGGACAATTCAGCAACAATTTCACAAAATTACTCGAATGACAGTTCCGATATAGCTTCAATCGTCTCAATGTTCGGGTAAACGTTCTATCGTACAATCGCTACAGTCCGGCTATCCGGAGGTGTCCGGGTATCCGGGACGAATGACTGTCATTGTGGTAATTGTCATATGCGGGTGTTAGAGAAAGGAATGGAATCGACAATGAAGGATTGAAGGCGTATTTTTCACAGTAATTAGAGATGATTTATTCTTTATAATGAACTAGCTTTGCCTAGAGCTCCGACCGGGTGTAATCCGGTCATTGCGGTAAAAATAGTATATACCCTTCCTCGAGAATCACAGTATCTCCATGCCAAATTTTATTGGAAACGGTGCAGCGGTTACAATAAAATTTTAGAGACATATTTAAATTATTCTGCCTCTATTCTAATCTATTAAACTGCCTGTCGAGAATTGAATTTTTTACCCACTAAAAAGTTGTCAAAATTTTGGAAAAAGTAATAGTCGGTAGGTGCAAGGTCTGGTCTTCACGACAACGCACGACCCCATACTGCGCAACAGACAGTCTCCAAGCTGCAAGAGCTGGGGTTGGAAGCTCTCCCTCATCCGCCATACTCACCAGACCTTGCACCTACCGACTATTACTTTTTCCAAAATTTTGACAACTTTTTAGTGGGTAAAAAATTCAATTTTCGAGAGGCAGTACAAAATGCCTTTGAAGAGTTTGTTACCTCCCGTCCAGCTGATTTGTACAAGAAGGGCATCAATAAACTGCCAATGCGTTGGCAAAGATGCGTCGATTGCATGGGTGATTACTTCGAATAACAGAAATAAAAGTTTGAAAAAAAAAATTACTTTCACTTATTGCATACAAAACGGCAATTTCATAGGTAAAGACCTATTATATAATGAAGCTTATATTGTTTAATTAATTAATGAATTAAGCCGAAAAATAGTTACAGACAAACAGTTATTTTCAAATTTATAATATTGTTACTGTTATTGAGCCCACATTTTTGTTTAAATTACTTTTGTATAATCTTGCTCAAGTATAATTTTCAATCTGTCCGTCTGTACCTGGAAGCGGATTGCATTTTCATCTAGCCTTTTTTTTAATCTCGCCGGCTTAACTTTGTTTGAATGAAATTTCTTTTAAGCCTCATAAAAGAGGATGAAAAATGTTGATCTATTGTGAGTACAAAATATATTTTGTAAGTATTTGAAGTTACAACTTCTGCTGCCTCGTTGGTCTGGCGGTTCGCGTATGCGACTGCCAATCAAGAGGTCTCGGGTTTGATTCGGGCCAAAGTAATGTATTGGGTTTTTCGTTATGAAATTCTTATTACCACCAGCCCAGAGTATGGAAGTTTGGCGGTGAACACAACATACGCCCGTGCCTCGGAGAGCACGTGAAGCCGTCGGTCCCGGTTGCCATGTACATCTTTGGCAAGAGTTATTTGAGAAGTTGGTGCCCTCAAATATACTGACACTAGTTTCAACCTTCGAATTTAGTTAACCCTGAGGTTCGATGCCAGTCGCTTCGTGTAAAAACTGATATTCTTCAGGTAAAACTGGGTGGAACTAGTAGCCGACCCCAAATAATCTTGGGATAATAATAAGGCTAGGAAGAAAATAAATTTGAAGTTACTACTTTGAGAATTACCCTTTAATTGTAGTTTGGAAAAGGAAACAATTTGTTTAATATAACGACCAGTATTTTGTTTGTGAGTTTTGATGTTTTCTATGTATAATTATATGTATGTGTTTACGAAAAAAGTATACATGTGGTTACTGGTAACATGTAGTAATCTCTTTAAGGGGTGATAGTAGAGATAATTAGCTATCAAATTGTCCTCGGATAAATGTGTCAAAAATGTATCGTTTTGGAAATAAAATAAAAAAAACTCATTTTTTGGTTTTGCTCTTAAAACAAACACTTGCGTATTTAATGGTTGTTGTTGGTGTTTTTAGTTTGCTAACACCTTAATACGTAATAATAACTCAAAAAAGAACAGAAATGTAGTACCGTTAGTGAATAATGATTCAGGGAATCTGAAAATTCACGCCTTAAAGGGATTACTACATGTTACCAGTAACCCTGTATATACCTATGTATTTATATCAATTATCTAGTTTCTATAATATTAAGCTCTGTTTAGTTTGGGACTAGATAGCGTTGTGTGTTAGATGTGCGTATTTTTTATATTTTTTATTATATAGGTATTAGTTTATGTAAATATTTATATACTCTTTACATTCTAGAATTATTATTACAACAAGTTCCATCAAGTACCGACAATCGAGAGTATAATTACATTTATACTCTTTCTTTTAAAATATCTTTAAATGACCCGTATC
This sequence comes from Diaphora mendica, assembly GCA_949125395.1. Taxonomy (NCBI): domain Eukaryota; kingdom Metazoa; phylum Arthropoda; class Insecta; order Lepidoptera; family Erebidae; genus Diaphora; species Diaphora mendica. Next base: position 2,367,168 of record OX421317.1, read on the forward strand.
TTTTATAGAAAAGAAGCAATTAAGTATTGACAGGGAAAGTCCTGAATATAATTTTGACGTATAATCATGAGTTAACGGCTGGAGGTCCACGAGCTACGATAATATAAAGTGATCTGTTAAAGCTACGGATTTATGGTGTAATAGAACTCGATCGTCGCCACCTCCGCAATTAGTAGCTAAAGGGTGTTTGTTTGTGGGGTCCTTTAAGAGATACCATGCGGTAGGGAAAATAGAGGATATATTCTTTAAATGACGCATTGTGATAACGTGTATTCAGTCTTTTGTAGACATAGTTAACCTAATTTTAACGTACTGTATCAATCAATTTTAAATTATTACAGCTATGAAAAACTGGTGTCTGAACTAATTTGGTTCAGCAGTCTCTTCCAAATATCCAATCACACCACCTTAAATATAGAACAACTTCAATGTCCCAAACATATTTCGCCAGCAACATAGAAGGCATACGATTTGTAAAATTTAATTATATTATATAAATATTTTTGAAGCTTGAACTGAATTTTGATGATAGTCACGTTTAAGACCTGAAAGTAACAGTTTCTGGTGATATCAGAAAAAAATGTGTGAGATACTATACACACACTCTAGTACTCTGTACTCTATCAATTTATTGTTCGTATCGTTTTCAATGACCTAACTCCAGTTTTAACTAGAGATAGGTTATTGAAATCGGTTTGAATTTACCTTTAAAAGATTATTTGTATATTAACAAAAATTGCCAGCCATAAGGACTGCCGTTAGAAGTGAAAACTTATAACTTAGAATGTTATTTGTAAAATTAATGTGCAAAATTAGAAATTTCATAATGTTTAAGTTAAAATTATGAACATCAAACATAACCATGTCGGTGACGCGAAGCCATAAGATTTTCCCCTACCAAAAGGTGCTCAACGCAGCTTAAGAAGTTTTCACTTCGAAAATGTCATGTCAGCATGTCGGTGACGCGAACTCATAAGATTTTCTCCTACCAAAAAGTGCTCATCGCGGCTATAAAAGTTTTCACTTATAAAAATAGAAAAAATATACGAGTATACCTAGACTATCTCCAGTTTTTAGTAGAGATAGGTTGTTGAAAACGACCGTTCCTCCATTAAAGGAATATCCTACGTCGTCGCAGTCTCTTATAGTCACCCTACGTTTCAGTTCACCCCCGCCGATTCGCGCCTCTAATCGCCCCGGGGGCACAGATATATAAACTGCGATTATTGTTTTTTTATTGTACATGAATAAAATATTAATTGGCGATAAGTGAAACGCCACCCTTATCTGTAATCGATGGTTTTGGAGCGTGAAAGTGATTTTTTACCATGAATAAAGTGGTGACGTTTATATTTTATTGGTTTCGAAGGAACCATAGGTACGGATTTTTTCTTTTTATTGATACTAGTTTTATAAATGAATAAAACATATACAAACAACCTGTTCGCTTGTTTTTTTTAAATTGTTGTCCAATCCATTATTGGGAAAATCTATAAAAACTAGCTTCAAAAATTCTTTCTCACCAATGATACCACTGATTAATTAATTGAATAATTATAAAATTGAATATTTTTCTATTTAAAACGTTTCATCATCCAACCTCACCCCACCTCCTCCACCTCACCCAAAAGTCCACTGCTGGACATCTAACTGGCTCCCCCAAGGCTCAATACATCAATCGGTCCTGTGCGGCCCACGATCTTAGTATAGTGCCCACTATACCTTATAGGTTTATTGTATAGTAGGTCGACTGACTTAGAGAATATTACAGCTCGCATACTATTGTATAGTCCATTCGTTTAGATAGTGTAGGTGCACCCGCTCGCAATTGTGGTTATTTATTATTGTGAAATACGAATATATTAATTCATAAAACGGCGTAAACTGACAAAACATACTTGCTTGTGGGTGTACGCCGCGGGCGGGCCCTTTGATTTTGTGGTGGGTGCCGTACTTGCGACGGCGGCGAGTTCAAATAACCGTATCTAAGCGAATGGTCTATATATGTTACCGTTGTCTCGTGGTGACGATAGCGTTAGCGTCGTTAGGGGTCACATGGTGGGAATAGTGATGATATAGGGCTTTGCTCTATCAACTCAACTGCTTTTAGGCGCAGTAAATACCTGACTTCAACATCTACCACATCTTGCACTACAGCACTCGAATATCTTCAAGATTCAATCCCTGCAGTTATTCCATTCTGACTGCCTCAGTGGCGCAGAGGTAGCGTATGCGACTGCTGTGCTTGGGGTCTCGAGTTCGACTCCTGGGTCGGACCAAATCATTTGGTCCAAATGTTTGTATGATCTGCAAATATTTGTTTTGAAGTTTGGATGTTTTGTGTAATATGTATGTATTGACAAAAACAGTTTAAATGTATTTCTATCAGTCCGAAAATATTATTAGCTGATTCTAACTTCCTTCATACTAGACATCGATTGGACCCTTGATATTTTTATTTTATTTATTAATAAACTTTTGAATTTCAAACTACCCTACCGTAAAAGATTAATTCATACCTACAACGGATGCAACAATTAATATTTTCGACTCGAAGAAAATAGTAGGAATGAATCTATAAAAACTATTAAACTCTCAGAAGCCGCCATGTGCGCCCCCATCCCTCGCCACTAGAGTGTTTATTCACTGATAATTGAGTATGTACCGTATTTAATCTCCTACCCTCTGTTTTTAAAGAAACACTTGCACCACTGACTCTTCAAGTACCTTTTTGAGAGGGGCGGTACACATGTCAATCTATATTTATAATCTTGTAGGATATTGTTGCGAAAAATTTAATTTTGAAACCGTATTACAGTTAAAGAGGTAGTAGAGCCACGCTGATTTCAGCACGAATGGGCCGGCTCGACCGGGCCGGTACTACCCTCGCACAGAAAATCAACGTAAAATGACCACGTTCGTGCTGTCGTGTTTCGTTGGTGAGTGCGAGACCGGAGGCCCAAATAGTCTAGTCAACAAGTTCCATACTTGTTGACTAGACTAAAAGATGCAGTAGCATCACTAGGCCGCCATGGTGTGGGTCGTCATACTGCATTGTCTGCATTCGCAGTGAGTATGGCGACCAATACTCTTGGATTCTGCTTATGCTTTCCATCAGGCAGAGTAGAGTCATTTTGGCGTTACATAAAAAAATAATAATATTTAAGAGCTTATGACCTGTTTACCTAGTTATAAAGTTTCATTATATTTAAATTTTTGGACGTCTAACACACAACGCCATAGTTCCAAGCTAAGCAGAGCTTGTGTTATGGGTACTAGACAACTGATTTAATTACATATATACTTTTTTTTTGTAAATGCATACATATTAAATATAGAAAACACCCAAACTCCGAAACAAATGTTTGCAGCTCATACAAACATTTGGTCCGACCCGGGAATCGAACCCGAGACCTCAAGCATAGCAGTCGCATACGCTACCACTGCGCCACAGAGGCAGTCAATACTATGTTGTAATTATAGTTTCCTGATAGGTTCTTTCTCTTTTTAAAGACAATTCCCGCATTAGGAATATACATCCTGTGTCGCGAGGGACTTTACAAACATACAGGAAATGGACACAAAGAACACCAAGATCAGAACAACAATTTGTGGATTACACAAAGTGTTGTCCCATGTGGGATTTGAACCCTCAACACTTGGCACAGTAGAATGTGGCGAGACGAACTAAAAGGCCAACCGTACAATCGCAGTATTTGACATATAACACTATTTAACAGATAAAGGTTGATGATATACAATATATATAGTTAACTGACATATTTTTTCCAGATTTGTAAAAACCGAAATCTGTAGTTAACTGGCAGATAAATTCACATTACTCTATCAGAGGCTCTATTATCAAGTGGTAAAACAGGTCCTTATAATTGTAGTATGTATTACATAAGTATTATAAGTTATACGTGATATGACGTACAGTTTACGAGCGAGACAAGGCTTTTATTTCGACGTTTTCTAAGTGTTAAGTAGTACATTGCTTGTTCAGTACTAATTATCAATGATTTGAACTTGTTAAAACGGTACAGGACAATCAATGTAGGTAAAACTTTAGTTCGTCTACCAGAGTGTTTAGGCTTAAAAAAAAGTGTAATATCTTATGTTTTTTCTCATTGGAAAAATTAATAAAGTCCAGTGTTAGCTATCTAATTTACATCAACTTAGTTTTTATGAATTACATGAGCTATTTAAAACAGGGGTTTAGTTTATAAAAGACAACATTTTCATATATCGTTTATTATTCGTATCATAATAAAAATCAAACAATCGTTTAATACAACTAAAACATCAAGAAACATATAAAAACTTAAATTTCAACAATAACATAATTTTTATTTTAACAATAAAAGTTATTTATACAACATCTTTTTATAACTATTTTAAGTGGACAAATAACTAATTTACATTGCGGTGGGTTCTAAAATTAAATATAAAGTGACATATAATGATGACGTCACATGACGTCGCGTAACAAAAACGATTTGTCACAAATTAATTTTGACAACGCACGTCACTTGATTTTTGACAGCTTCGTAGTCTATGGATTATAAATATTTTTTACGAAATTAAATGATATGGGGAAGTACCTAATTAGAAAACAGTTTTTTTATATTATTCAAGGACAAGTCCACCTATACCTGCTTGTTTTTATTAAATAATTTATGTTTAATTTCTTTAAATTAATTTATTTAGTAGATAATACTAGTTACAGATAATCTATCACGCTAGCAAAAAGTTGTTAGAGTTTTCCTAGGGTATTTCTATGAGTAGTATGTATAATTAAAAAGCATTACTAGTTTCTGTAAAAAATTAGCGCCGTGTCATTGTCAAAACCTTTTTAAAAATAAAGACGTATAATTTTTGTGTAAGACGGCACACAAGTTAGCTTGTCATACATTGCTCTCGTAACTATAATTTATTATTAATAAAACAACCTACTAGTGTCGTGCAGTAATAGTAATAACTAAAAACGAGGATATTATTGACTAAAGCGAACAATTGACTAAATTAATGTTATTTGGTATAATGTAGAAAAAAAATCAGTAATTTTGATCATTATAAATTAGTATTATTGTTACTTTACTACAGTTAAAAATAAGTGATTGTAACTTTTTTTCTGAAAGTGACACAGAAATCCATACTAAAATTATAAATGAGAAAGTAATCGCTAGATTGGACCTTGGAGAAGGATATAGGCTCCTTTTTGTCGCGATAACCGATATGTAGAGCCGCGGGCAAAACTTAGTTTGTTATAAATAAGTGATATAAACTAAATGCATATAATAATGCAGAACGCATGCTACAATATTTATTACAAAAAATAATTGAGTAGATTGCATTCAACCAACTATTCGTACGAGAAAAAAGGCTATGATATTTATTTTCCATATCTCTAACAATAAAACCAGCTTCGGAAGACAAAAAACAAAATTAATAACATGTCTAAACATGACTTTATATACAGGTTCTATTTACACTTTTTAAGTACATAATTATATAATACACATAATGTCAATTAATGTCATATAATTGGATTATATATTTCACAATGTTGATCTACAAATTCGTTTATATGTATTTTATGATAATTATTCAGGGATACACAATACGATAACCACATCTTTTAAGAGTATGATAGTCTTAAATAAACAAAATCCTTTTTGAAATAAAATAGTTGAACCGACTTCAAAGAATATTAAAAGGGATCACTATAATTTAAAAAATAATTACAAAATTATCAGATATGATATATGATCAATGTAAAAGCAATATGAGTTAATTAATAAGATACCTTCTAGTCCGATTGAAGTCGGTGCCAAACGTGATGGTATCTTCGAAAACATAAAAATTATTAGCGAAAATGAACACCCGAATTGAAAGCCTCCTCTTATTCAAGTCGGTTAAAAAAATATTGACGTTTGTGAATGTTTACTATTCGTTATAATCTCGCTAACGATACGTGTATTTAATAGTGAGTCTTTTTACAAAATTGACATTAATTTGCCTAACTAACACCTACCACCGTACGCTTAGAGAGTAAAATCTATGATATGTTATCTATTAAATGGTGAATTTTAAAAGTTACTTGTAACTATGATACATTGCACGATAACAGTAACAGGTATTGCACGATTATTACCTTCCAAATTCACGTCACTATCAGCACCATTCTGCCTTTAACTTAAACTCTACATTTTTACTGGTTTATGGCTAATTTTCATTGAAATATTTACAATTTTCGTCAATACCACTTTCACAATGTGATACAGTTGTAACAGATGAAACTGGTTTTTGGTTACTTGATAGATACCAAAAAATGTTGTGTCCCAACACTTATTAGACATTCTAAATTTAAATTGTTCTTTGTTAAAAGTCTGTTCAGTCTTACACACTGTCTGCAGAGCTAGTTTCTCGCTCCTGCACGGACGTGGAAGGCTGCTCCCAGTGCGAAGGCCAGGCCCTCGCCGGGAGCGCGACCGGCCTTCATATGACGTGTTGAGGGGGTTCCTCGTCACTTTTCATGAGCACGTACGCGACGGGGCGCTTGACGTCAGCCGGCGGCGAGGGGGTGCGGCGCGGGGGACAGCCGCAGGGGGACAGGGCGCTACTGTAGAGTGCACTACTGTATAGAGCACCGCCGTATAGTGCCTGTAGAAAAATATTTGTTTAGACACGAGGATGCGACAAGCTTCATTAAGTTGGCAACATTTATAAATATGTATGTACGCTAGTCAGTAACTTTTATAAGACAAGTAAGCCATAAAAACAACAAATTGTGACTATATGTAAATTTGAATGTTCTACTTATACTACACGTCAGTAATTGAACTCAGAATTCCTATAATCATTAGGCTAAATGGAGTGGATTCCCTAGAAAGCACAGCAATCACTCACTACTTGTCAAACATCGAATAAAGAACTCAAAAACTATGTAAAATATTTACCTGCAAATGTGCCAACTCAGCTGCGAGCTTTCCATCATCAGAAGGAATCTTCGCGAAAGGATAAAATGGGTACGGCAGCGGTGGGAACAAGGCTCGGCCCAAATCTGGTTTATCTGGCAGTAAGTGATGCGGCATCTGCATTTGGTGTAATGGGTGTGGCACCGATTGTGAAACTAGCCTCGGCACTGGTGCCAACAGTCCGTTGATGCCGAAACCGAATTTAGGTTCCTTTTTCACAAGCGGTTTCGGCTTCCGTCGTGGTCTGTATTTGTAGTCTGGATGTTCTTTCATATGCAGTGCTCTAAACAAAAGAGAAAATTTAGTTTACTAATTGATAACTATATTATTTGATTCTTAGAATATATCATAAACTATTTCCACCTTATCGTGGTAACGCATGCTTATTTTCATGACTAAACAAATGTACCCACATTATTTCAATTTTTAAGGTTATCCCATCCTGAATGGAATGAAGAGTGTTTCTATGTTTACAAAAAAATATATATTGAGACAAAATGTCCTATTCAATACTTGCGTAGAACTGTATTAGTTTATGCGTCAACAAAACGTCGACACATTGAATATTATCTAAAAAAAGAGGAAAAGGCATTGAGATTTAGGGAATAACTCAATTTGCCCCTACAATAGTGTAAGTTTAGCGTCAAAATGCCACAATGAAACGCCGCTGGGCGATATAACATTATTATTTATGCAATAAAGCGTGCAATTGTCGCGAACGCCCGGCCGCCCTTAAAACAACAATGTCGATTCAACAATGCGCGGATTATTACATTGTCCCACTCACAATCGGGTTTCTGACTATACCACTGCACTATCTACATTTTGAATACATACAAATTTCAATTCTGTTTGTACGGAATAAAGTTGAATATTGGATGTAAACGAATGTATTTATGACGTATAGTGTTGGGAATGAGTCGACACAGCGTCCGATTATGCCAGCTTTGTGATAGAATCGCGATTGTCAGCGAGTCGATTGTAATTATTCGAGTGGACCACGCTAGCGGATGATAGTTCGTCATTGCGCTGAGGTTTGAATGCGAATGTTTGTTGAGTATGATTGTGTAGCGAATTTAGATTTTTTATTTAATTTGTATTTTGAAATGCCGTTTGTTTCTTTATGTTTTGTTATTACAAGTAACGAGGTTTTAAGTAGATTGTAAGATTATAGTAAATTTATTGTATGTCTTCTTATATGTATATATAAATCACAAGCTGTTCGTTTGTCTCGCTAAAACTGAAGAATGGCTGGGCCGAATTAGCGGATTTTGGTTTTAAAATGTATGTCGTAGTCCAGGGATGGTTTAAACGGTAAAAAATTAACAATACCTTGAAAATCCAAATGTCACGTGTATGAAGTAGCGGGCGCAGCTAGTAATCGATCAATTATATTAAAGGTAAATATGATAGTAATTATGGTGGGTTTTAATGTTTTATATTGATGATGATGAAGACGTAATTGAATAGCATTGGTTTAAGTTATTGTTGCTATCATAACGTTAAGATTAATCCAAGATGATAGAAGAAATATCGATTTTTGCTTTATTTCTGTTTTTTTACTTTTTAAATAAAAGAGATAATATAGTGCGAACATACAAAGCCAAGACGTTGTGCAGCAGGTTCGGTACAATACAATTATTCTTTGAACAAGCGATTTGATTTTGTATCACCTATATTTCCTTCTTTATGTGCCAGTTTCAGCTCTTTACTGCGAAAACCAATATACTCGCGGGCGGAGTAGCGGGTAAGAGCTGGTACATTATAGATATAAAAACCACACCTAAAATGTACCTTGTTAGTTTTAAAATGACACTAGTGAGTGACAACTGTTGCAGAGATCAAGCTGTATTGAGGACTATAGAATGGGCGTTTCTTTAAAAAAACCGTGTACAATGAAACTTGCATGTAGAGAGACCGCAGTAAAAATATACATCCAATAAAAGTCCGGAAAGCGTTGTATAATTTGAATATTATTATTATTTTCCGTCAACTAAGATTTAAGACGATTTCAGTAAGTTTTTAGTCGTTATCCAGTTTAAACTTCGAGATTGTTGGTTTGGGAAGTAGAATCCTACTAATATTATAAACGCGAAAGTTTGTAAGTATGGATGGATGGATGTTTGTTACTCTTTCACGCAAAAAGTACTGAACGTATTTGGATGAAACTTTACAGTGATATAGCTTATACATCAGAATAACACATATTTGCCGCGATAACCGACATACACGCGAGCGGAGCCGCGAGCAAAAACGAGTGATTAGATACAGCTATAGTTTCTACAAGTATAGTATAGGTTCTAATCTCTTTCCTACAAGTATGAAGATATAATAGGTCTTTACCTATGAAATTGCCGTTTTGTATGCAATAAGTGAAAGTACTTATTTTTTAAAACTTTTTTATTTCTGTTATTCGAAGTAATCACACATGCAATAGACACATCTTTGCCAACGCATTGGCAGTTTATTGATGCCCTTCTCGTAAAAATCAGCTGGACGGGAGGCAACAAACTCTTTAAAGGCATTTTGTACTGCCTCTCGGGAATTGAATTTTTTACCCACTAAAAAGTTGTTTAAATTTTGGAAAAAGTAATAGTCGGTAGGTGCAAGGTCTGGTGAGTATAGCGGATGAGGGAGAGCTTCCAACCCCAGCTCTTGCAGCTTGGAGACTGTCTGTTGCGCAGTATGGGGTCGCGCGTTGTCGTGAAGCAGCTGCAATAGCTGGGGTTGGAAGCTCTCCCTCATCCGCCATACTCACCAGACCTTGCACCTACCGACTATTACTTTTTTCAAAATTTAGACAACTTTTTAGTGGGTAAAAAATTCAATTCCCGAGAGGCAGTACAAAATGCCTTTGAAGAGTTTGTTGCCTCCCGTCCAGCTGATTTTTACGAGAAGGGCATCAATAAATTGCCAATGCGTTGGCAAAGATGCGTCGATTGCATGGGTGATTACTTCGAATAACAGAAATAAAAAAGTTTGAAAAAATAAGTACTTTCACTTATTGCATAAAAAACGGCAATTTCATAGGTAAAGACCTATTATTACGTGAAAATAATGAGAATATTTAAATTTCGATTTACATTTTCAAGAACCATTGGAGGGTTCTTGAAAATGTAAATCGAAATCATGTATCAATGAAAAACTTTATATACAGTTTGTGTTTTGATTCCTAAAAACTATGTCACTTTGAAACGTTTTAATGTACAAAAATCAAGTTCGTAGTATTATAATATATTTCAAATATTTTTTCCTATTTCTATTTAAGTTTTAAAAAAAATTATATACAACAAAATTTTAATTCTACACGAAATGTTTTATAATTATATCTTTATTTAATATGCTCCTGATTTACTTACCAATGCTGGTTTATTTTTTTTTCCAAATATTGAAATGGCTTTAATAGAAACCATTTAAGACGTGAAATAAACAAGAATTGTCATAAAAGAGCAGCTACTGAAGACCGCAAACATTCTTATCAACGCTTATAGAAACGGTCTATCTTCCGAACCAAAAAGCTGGGGTTCATCGACCCCAACACTATCAATTCCTTCAATTACTGTTTGTTAACCAAATAAATACGATATCGTAAGGAAAATAACACAATATCTCCGGTCAAGAAAAAAACCTAACAACTTTTTTTATCGGACACTTTTTGGCATATTTTTTCTATGAAAGTGATCGAGTATTATCAATATCGATGTTTTTTCTATAGAGCTAATCGAATACGGTGTGGATACGATTTTGATATGAACGAACGTTGTGTGTATTGAATTTGGTATGTCAATATGACATATTGAGTTTTTTATTAATGCTTTTTTGTTGTAGGTGTGGCTCCGTGGAACTGTTAAGAATAGCATAAGTTACGATATTATATTATGTTTCATATCGCTCCTAAATTCTTGATTTCACATGACGTTAACTGTTTATTTAATAGAGTGATTGATATCTATTTAAATCATTTCATAATATTTAACACAACTTGAGGATTTGAAAAGCAATTTTATGAATCAAATTAAGCAACTAGGCATTCTTTTAGATTTCTTACAGATGGTATTTTTTTGTATTAATTTGGCTATCAGTGTTTATTAAAAAAAAACATCATCAAAAACATCGAAAATTATTCACAAATGACTTAGTAAGAGTCAGTCAGCAGGAGTTTGTCGTCGCGCGGTACTGCATCTAGCAATGAAATGTAGGTATGAATAATTGGAATATCGTCAAGATAATATTGATTGATATGATTTTTTAACCGAAACCAATAGAAGGAGAAGAATTTCGTTTGGTAGGTTATCTTTTTTTTTTTTTTTTTTTTTTTTTTTTTTAAATGATATAGGGGGCAAACGAGCAGACGTATCGCCTGATGGTAAGCGATTACCGCCGCCCATTTGATTTGTACTGACTGTAAAACTTAGGGATAGGAATACTTTTCAACACAATTTAGCATATTTTACACTGATAGACTTTTAAAGTTAATTATTCCTTAAATTTTAATGGTAATGATTACTTCTTCGATGTATCCCGTGAGAGATTAACTAGTTGGAAAATGTTCACTGAATTTTTTTGTAGAATTAGATTTAAGTTGAATTTCTTAAAATTAACATTCGAACTGCTGCTACAAAAGAGTAGCAATATTTCCGTGTTTTTTGGGTTCCGTACCTCAAAAGGAAAAAAACGGAACCCTTATAGGATCACTTTGTTGGCTGTCTCTTTGTCAAGACCCTTTTTCTCAGGAACGCGTGTAGGTTCAAGCTGAAATTCATCTAATACTCGGGTCTACTATCCCTTGGAGGTGTGAAAAAATCTTACTTCTAAGCCAACGCAATCAAAAAATACAGCTATTTATGCTGCAAATTTTCGACACTCGCAAGAGAATCAATACCTACAGGAACTTCCCGTGAACGCAAAATCTTGAAATTTGGTACGGACCAACGTCTTATAGCACAAATAAAGGAAAAATTCCGTAAAGTATAAATTTTTAGTTACATCATATAATATACCTACAGGTTTGTGCGGAACCCTCGGTGCGCGAGTCCGACTCGCACTTGGCCGGTTTTTTTACAACCAAATTAATGCAAATGAATAGTTACATTTACAAATAGCTGCCCAAATATTCTGCTTGTTGGAAAGCATGAGAAGAATAATCAAGTTTGGTAAAGGCGCATCTTAAGTATATTTTTTATCGTTACATGAAATATACATTCTGTGTCGCAGGACTCGCAGGGGACACAGAATGTATATTATATTTATAAATATACATGAAATAAAGAACACTTACGCGGGGTCTTTTTAAATATACATAAAAAGTATCCTAGTTGCCAAAAAATTAAGGTTCACGTCCCGGTAATAGCAAACAGTGTCACGAAAGAAGAAACTCATAGGTACTTGAATCTCTGCAGGAAACAGTACTGCTGGATTAGTTTAAATAATTTAAAGTTAAATAGTTTAAATAAGTAAAAAATAAGTTAAATAGTTTTCTTTACAGCAACGGCTGATTTGTAGTCATTGTTTTGAATTATATATAAGTATTTTCAGATGTTGAGAAAAATCACAAGAACTGAATCCAGATTCAAATGTTGCATAAATAACTTGCATTAAGCTGTACGTAGATTTGTTGATCAACAGTGTGGTTGAGGATTATTTGTTTGTTTGTTCCTAGCACAAATATTTAGTTGCATAGTGGGACCGGTTACTGTCGCAAAAGAAACTATTAGTAGTCTATCTACCTATATATATACATACATATAAGTATGTATATAAAAGAGGAAGGTGACTGACATAGAGAGATCAACGCACAGCCCAAACCGCTGAACCTAAAATCCTAAAATTTTGCATGTAGGTAGGACTAAGGAAGGAATTTTCAAAATTCCACCCCCTAAGGAGATAAAATAGTGGATGAAAATTTGTATGAATCGTTTTATTCCTGTAATGGATTTGCTTAAAACTTTGTAAAAATATAGTGGTATTAAAGTAATGAAATACGTATTTTAGTATTTTTCAAAACGTCACCCTTATGGGGGAAAATCAGGTGATGAAAATCTGAGTGCAAAAGCTAGTAATGAATATAATGGATAGAAAGACACAATCTATTCAAAAATTGCTTCCATAAAACACGTGAATAATACCAGTATGTCCCCAAAAGGTTCCATGGTGTCTCATTCCCATCCGTTATCGGTCAGTACAATGGCGAGACCGCGCCCGTGTTGATTTAATACTTATTTTTATCGTCTTGTGTTTGTCCAATCGAAGGAAGATATAATCGAATAAATAAGGGCCGCTTAAATAACAGATATCGAATAGTACGTTCATCCTGTCCTCTATTGAGCAACTGCTTATTTGTGTTAATAAACTATTACATGTATTTTTGGTAGTTCTTTGTGATTAGACATGAGACGTATTTTTGTTAGACGGGTGCAGGATATCTGAGATGAATATTTAACTTGTGGTAACACTATTTGCCCGATGGGTTGCGCCTTTTTTAATAACCTCCTTTTTTGAATTCGGTTAAAAAGTGGTAGAGTGGCATTATGTAATGGGGTGAGATGTTCCGTGAGTACCTACACCTATATTGGGTTAGAAGTTTGCATATCTGACATGTTGTAGTTAAACAAAATTATCAGGATTACAGTAAATTGTTGATTTAAAAAAATGCCTTTAAAAAATAATTCAATAATTAAAATAGATTTTTGAACCACCAAACGACTGAAAATATTTAACAGTACCTACTCGGGGATATGAATTCTTACAGGTATTTGTATGTTATCATTAGTTGAGAATAATTTCAATTATCTCCAACTGATATATATGAAGTTTTTTATATTAAAATCGTCCTTTCCGTTTAGGTGCTACGGTGCTCTCTACATACATTTTTTTGTGCGTTGGATTTTGGAGCATTTTACAGGAGCTTGCATACTGTTTATCTTTTATGTACTTCTAAAACTATTTATTGTACCTGAATATCTAACTTTTAAAAAGAGTGGCCAAGAGTTTCTTTGCCAGTATTCTTCTCATAAGGCTCTACGCATTTTGGAAACTGGAAGTCATGGACGACACAAGCAGGCAGTAGATTTTGGTGTTTTTACCTAATTTACCTTGACAATCCAGCACATGCTGTGGCGTCTGTTCGTGTCGATCTATGATTTTTATCTGTAGCTTCAATTTAACGTTCATAAGTGTCACTTGGTGTTTTTTTTTATGGAATAATCCGGCAATCGAGCATACGTATCGCCTGATGGTACGCGATTACCGTCGCCCATGGACACCCGCAACACCAGAGGCGTCACAAGTGCGTTACCGGCCTTTGGGGAATGGGGGGGGGGGGGAGATATGGGCCTCCGGTATCCTCACTCACTCGGTGAAACACAGCGCAAGCACTATTTCACACCGGTTTTCTGTGAGGCCGTGGTATCACTCCGGTCGAGCCGGCCCATTAATGCCGAAGCGTGGCTCTCCCACGGTGTCTTGATTGAATAAATTATTTTGAATTTGAATTTACACGCCAGATGCACACACACAAATATTTACACTGTAAACTCATAACTAAAATTTCTTATGCGTCTTTATAAGTAACCTATTATTTGCTAGTATTTGCTAAAACCTCCTTTACATAGGCCTTTTCTATAAAAAAGCCTATGTCCAGCAGTGAACTGTTAAAGACTTGACTGTGCGGCTGGCCTATTTGTTAAGTGGTCGCCTGTGTCGCCACGATGCTTTCTACTGCGCTGCGTGTTGTCGGTTCAGGTCTCACATGGCACAACACTTTGTGTGATCCACAAATTGTTGTTCTGAGGTCTGGGTGTTCTTTGTGTCCCTCTAATGTATGTTTGTAAAGTACCCGTTGTAAAGACTAAAGAAAAAAGAAGAAAGACAGGTGACAATCTTTGATTCACTTTGCCAAATGATTAAATTGTGATATTTTTGTATATCTGCAATTTTATTTAGCTAGCTGCTAACTATACTTGTAGGATCTACAAACTAAATCTGATATCTTTTTTTTTTAATATTTCGGACATTTTCACATAACGCCATCTAGCCCAAGCTAAGCAGAGCTTGTGTTATGGGTACTAGACAACTGATACAAATACATATATACTTTTTTTTTGTAAATACATTTATACATAGAAAACAAGGGTGTTTGGAGTTAGGGAACTCCGAAACAAATATTTGTAGATCATACAAACATTTGGTCCGACCCAGGAATCGAACCCGAGACCTCATGATCAGCAGTCGTACACGCCAACCGCGAGACCAACGAGGCAGTCATTGACTTTACCAAATCAAGTATTCCATTATCTCTCCAATATATTTCATGTTAAATCCGTATTAGTAACCCATTTTATACACAATCAATTGCAAATCAACCGCACTTCTCTATACAATAACGTTATTGTCATAACGTTATCAATATCTTTACTTATCAGTTACTATTAGGGAATACACTGGGTTAGTACAGTCAAGGTATTGTAATGACACATGCTTTTGACTTTTCACAATAAGATCATTGTTCCTATAACGCTATTTAGAGCAAATGACAAATGAAGGTATGTTTGGTGTTATGAGTTTTTTATGTGATTTGTGGTGTCAATAATTACATTGTAAATATGTTAACTTTACATGAAAGATAATTAATACTTATTTACATTGTATTATCAATCATACATGATAGATTTGTTCTATGTAACAATAATCATAAATTTAAAAAATCCCCAACGCAGCATCAGATACGATTATACTGGCACGCATGTTGCATTTAATCTAGTAATCATACGCCAAAAATGCCTTACATCATTTCGGAAAAGAGCTGATACTCTTACACTACTGGACCGATATTAACCAAACATAGCTAACAACCACCGCAAGGAAACTGTTTTTCAAATGAAAAAAAAACCGCATCGAAATCGGTCCATCCGTTTAAGAGCTACGATGCCACAGACAGACAGACATCGACGTCAAACTTATAACACCCCTCTTTTTGCGTGGGGGGTTAATAAAAAACAAAATAGTAGGTAAGCTAGGTAGCCAATAGGGAATATGCATGTCTTTTTTTTATTTCTTAATCTGATCATATAAGTCTCCATAACATAGAAAAAAATATGAATAGGCTTGAAAATAGTCAAACTAATTTTCAATGTGAAATTTAAAACACCGACTAAATTTGAGCTATTCAAACGCCGCCATTTTTCGCGCGCTATTGACATAACGAATGACGTCATTGTCATTTCGTGTTTGTTTACTATTGAGTGTTTCCGTTATTTTATACCTATTTACAGTTTTGATTGCTATAAAAATCATGGAAGAAGTTATTTTTTCTCACAAACACTACTAACACAGTAGGAATTTCGACGCCGATAATTTCGATAACATAACAATCGACGTCACATTTCGTTTCGACCAATAGGACGCGTTTTGCAGATTTGAATTTCCCTCCCTTAATTTTCACTTTTTATTTAATATTTTCTGGGTTTAAATAATCAGTAAATAAAAAAAAAACTATTTATGTATATTGTAAAGACAATAAAGAATCTATAAAAAAATGTTTGAGACAAATAAAAATTTTATGCATATTCCCTATTGCCATTCGAAAACATTCCTTTTTAGCTTATAAATGGAGCATTGGTCTCAACCAATTTTAGCTAGAAAAATGTAATTTTTAGGCTATCCACCTCAGTAAATAGCTAAAATGTAATTTAAATGAATATTTTACACTTTTCAAGTCAAAATCTAAGCCGTTTACATTACATGAGATAGAAATGTAGATATCTACATAAACTCCAAAAATATAACCCAGTAGGACCCTGGTGTAATAGATAATGATATAAAAAAATCACAATATGTAATATTTTTGTTAATTATAATTAATCAGTAATTATCGGTTTATTAGCTTCCTACCGCGAGTTTCCTGGTTGTTAAACGAGCGAAACCATTTGGAACACATTGATTTATTCTACTATAGCAAAAACTACCGTGGGAGAGCGACACTTCGACATGAATGGGCCGGCTCGACCGGAGTGATACCACGGCCTCACAGAAAACCGGTGTGAAATAGTGCTTGCGCTGTGTTTCACAGAGTGAGTGAGGATACCGGAGGCCCATACCCCACACCTCCCCCTATCTCCCCCCCATCCCCCAAAGGCCGGCAACGCACTTGTGACGCTTCTGGTGTTGCAGGTGTCTATGGGCGGCGGTAATCGCTTACCATCAGGCGATACGTATGCTCGTTTGCCCGCCTATTCCACAAAAAAAAAATCTTATCAAAAGTCTTATGTCTCACGGACCAGAAATATTGTTCTAGTAATCTATATTCTGTTATATTTTACAGTTCATTAGGTACAGTTTGATTGTATTGTACTGCACTGTCTTCTTTCTACATGCGGAAGCTAGCATCTAGAGAAGCAATACACAATAACTAGTTGTCATTAATCGAGTCTTAAATATGAAATCACACCTATACTATCTTACCTTTTTGTCTCACTAATCGACTCCTATCTGAAGGGAAACTTCGTAGCGCCGAACCCTCTTTGTTTATTAACATATTGCTGGCAATGATGGTTCACCCTAACAATGATGTGTACTTTAAATATTCGCCAGTCATTAAGCACACAATAGTTACAATAAGATATAACAAATACAAGTTGACATGGAGTGCGCGGGGTTTTAGGCCTTGCTAATAAATGAAAGCTTTTTAGATTGCAATAAATACATGTTTAAAAGCAGTAGAATGTAGCCTCAAAACACAGAATAACTTAATCGCATATTCTCAAAACGCTAGTGTCATGGGTTCGTTTCGTTTCGTTTCGTTTCGTTTCGTTTCGGGTTCGTCGGGTGTATTCGTTCGGTTATTTATTGTGGGTATATTTCGATCCTGTTCGCCCTGAGTGTAGCGGAGATCCAATACCAGTTGCACCGTGGAACAACGCAAGGTAAAGCTAAAATAGTAATTACTTCTAGAATGTAGAATATATTCGGTTTTGTTGTAACTGTAAAAGGTAGTAGAGCGACGCTGATTTCAGCACGAACGGGCCAGCTCGACCGGGGCGGTACTACCCTCGCACAGAAAATCTACGTAAAATGACAGCGTGCTGTCGTGTTTCGTTGGTGAGTGCGAGACCGGAGGCCCAATTAGTCTAGTCAACAAGTTCCAAACTTGTTGACTAGACTAAAAGATGCAGCAGCATCACTAGGCCGCCATGGTATGGGTCGCCATGCTGCATTGTCTGCATTCGCAGTGAGCATGGTGACCACCACTCTTGGATTCTGCTTATGCTTTCCATCAGGCAGAGTAGAGTCATTTTGGCGGGTCAAACATAAAAAAAAAACTAACATTTTAAAAATACATAAATAAAATTAAAAAAATCAATACCGAACCAAAATAGCTATTGGTATATACACACCCCTCTTATTGTTTAATATTTTTAATAACGTAAAACTTTCAATCGATTTAACGTAACAGCTTTGAAATCTAATGACTGTAAATATTCTTTAGTTCAAACTGTTAACAATATACAATTTTCAATCGATTTTGGTATTTTCTAATAATTTTAAATTCAAACTATCTTTATCTACGTTATAGTTACCCAACAATAGATAATATTCACATCAGAGTTATTAAAGTTTCAGAACAAAAGCTGCCATCGTTAATAGGAACAATTGTCGACAACAGCTCTATACAGAACCCTTAGAGAGTTAGAGTTCAGCATAAGCTTATTTTTATGGTTCTGGCGTGGCCCGATAACGCCGCGCCCCCAACAATGCAAGATATTATTACTATGAATAACAGATAATTGTCCTCTTCAAACCTTTACGGTAGATTAAATTGATTTGTTACTTTATACTCGAATTCGGTTCTTAAAGGGTTAGAATTCGGTGTGGTGATGTGAATTAAAAACACATTCTAACCATAGACTGCAAAAAAGTGATGATTGTTTATAAAATTACTAAGTTATGTGTTTTTTTTTTTTTTTTTCTCTTTATTTAAGGAGCTTAACCAAAACTAACGATTCCCTTTGAGTTATTATTGTTTTTTTTTTTAAAGTTTTCCGTAATAAAATAATATTATTTTTAAAACTTTTAGCATTTTGCATTCAATAATAAGAAATAAAAAGAGAGAAGATTCTTCGTTTAAAAAACAAACTCATTGAATTCTTTCTCAATTTTCCCAACTTTCTGTTGAGCATTCAATGTATTTTTTTTAAATCTGAGACTTCGCTATATACACACATCAAAAGTGTCTAGGGATCAAGCATTTTTATGCGGATTTCTTGAGATAGAGATGTGGCTTTGGCCCTGGCCTGCTCAGTCGCCAGACTTGAACCCGATTGAGCATGCATGGGATATGCTACAGAGAAGAGCTCTGCCGAATATGGAGGGTATCCAGTCGCAAGAAGACCTTTTTTTGTTGTTGCAACGAACATGGGCGGCCATTCCACAGCGTGTTTGGATGAACTCATTTTGAGTATGCCAAACCGATGTTCTTGTGTTGTTAGTGTTTGCGGTAGAAACACGGATTATTAATTGTTTAAGTTACCTAATAAAATTTTAAAGAAAACTGTTATTTCAGTCTTTTTTTCGAACTTTAATGTTAGTGGTTCAAATGTCAAAAATCCCTTTATTAGGAAAATGGCAAATTTCTTTATTAATGCAAAGGTGACTTGGTTTATCGTTACTGTGACAAACGAAAACACTTTATTTGATGAATCCTTAAAGAAAATTTTAATTAATATCAATCAGGAGAAAAGTTATTGCAAAAATATATGTTGATCCCTAGACACATATGTTGATCCCTAGACACTTTTGATGTGTGTATTTAGGGATACATTACAGAAGATTCAAGCCAAGCAAGCCTCAAAAGTATTTGTAACTCGTCTCTTTGCAACCATGTTTGGCTCCTATAGGTCTAAGCGTGATGCTAATTATCCTATCTTAAGAACATGAATAAACACACATTAAAAACATGAAAGTAAGTTGTATTGTTTCAGACTTCGTGCGCAGCAACGTGACACGATAATTACACATTTATAATAGTTACCTATAGCGTGTAAGCTATAAATTGTACTAATTATTAGTATGATAATGAAAGTTAAGGCTATGATCCCTGTCTAGCTGCTCTAAATTCTTCTATTCTTTTAGCCTCTCAAAATTTAAGGAGCTAAAAGAATGGTTCTTTTTACCCCACTGCGAAAGAAGGAGGGTTATGTTTTTCGAGTGTATTATTAATATATGTATGTAAATTTCTTTGGTACGCCCTAAAGCCTAAACGGCTTGTTGTATTTTTATGTGAGTGGTGTCAATAGATTCGTCTTAGTGGTGAGAGTGACACTGGATACATCAAAATTAAAAAAAAAACAAAATTAAGGATTTTTGGCGCCAAAAGTAATCTAAAAAAAAAAATATTTTCAAAATACATCGAGTGTGGTGTCAAGTAAAGAATTTTTATCGGTGATTACGAAATATATAACTATTTATTATTTAAAAAATATAAATAGGTTGTTTTTATTAATAAATAATTTTACTTGTTTGACAAAATAACTTGACTTTGAATTTTATTTATTTTATAGTACATTAGTACTCAAAGCGTTCAGGCTACTATAATGGAGGTGTGTGTTTATAAGGTTAAATTAAATGAGTGTGTGTCTACCGCCGTAGACATACATTTAATAAAATGAATGTGTGATCTGATAAGATCGTCAAACATCCGGCGGGACGACGGTGTTTGTATTAATTGTGTTATTAAACACTTGTTTTTCTTTTACATTATTAATTTGGCGAATAAAGTGATGATTAGTTGAAATAGGTAGGTATAAGTAGAGCCACGCTGATTTCGGCACGGTTGTGCCGGTTTTACCGAGGCGATATTACCCTCGCACAGAAAATCAACGTAAAATGACAGCGATCGTGCTGTCGTGTTTCGTTGCTGAGTGCGAGACCAGAGGCCCAATGATGCAGAAGCATCACTAGCCCGCCATCGTTTGGGTCACCATGCTGCATTGTTGCATTGTCTGGCAGTATGGTGACCACCACTCTTGGATTCTGCTTATGCTTTCCATCACGCTGTGTAGAGTCAGCGTGGTAGGGATAAACATAAAAAAAAACTTCCCTAATTATCATGGATCTCAACTCGTGTTGATACATTGAGAGCGTCACTAAGGCCGCCTCGCGAAAACTAGGTGAACTGTGTGTGATCTGCGCTGTATTGCTTTGCCTTCGTGTGCCGAGCAGTGAAAACCTAAAAGTCATTACCAGCGCACGTGTTTCTCTCCCACTATGATCCCGGGTCCTTTAAGCGGAGTGTAAAAAGCATCGCACTAGTCCGCTGTGTGTGGGTCACCACGAACATAAGCATTGTCCACATTCGCAATGAGGATGGTGGCCACCACTCTTAGATTCTACTGATGCTTGCATTCAGGAACCATAGAGTAATTTTGGAAGCTATTTATAAAAATAAAAACAGAGAGAGCTCAGGCTCGACCGGAGTGATACTATGGTTCCATAAAAACTGTTATAAACGCTATTATCAGTTATTTCCATGGTATTTACCGACTTACAGTCGTGTTCAATAACCTGTCTAGTTAAAACTGGAGATCGTCTTTTTTTACAAGCTTTTTATTAACTTGCAATGTATGTATGCATGTATGTTCGGGTGGAATCTTGCAACTCAATTTTGAAGCAGATATCTTCAACCGATTTAACTGAAATTTTGCAAGCATATGTATACAACGTGACAATACAATATTATGATGACATGAAGCTGATCTAATGCTGGAGCTGGAAAGTGGCCATAGGAACTTTGTGAAGAAACGTTGCAACATTTATTCCAACGGCATTCCAGTAAAAGCTTGTTTTTAAAAAGCTTTTAATTTAATTTATTATTTCAATATGATTTATTCAATACTTTCATTGATAGCAAGATCTTCTTTTTCTTTTCTTGACAAGATAATTGTCAGAAAAAATAAAAAATGCTCTTCTTGAAGTAATCTCAGACAGACAGTTTCAATAAACTAACTCTAGTTAAAACTGGAAATGGTTATTGAAAAAGCCCGCAACTGTATCAAAATGTGGTACATAGACATAAAGTTGTACGGATTATACACATAAGCATTGTTTTATTAAATATTAAAATTTACGGTAACCCTTTATTACCTAAATTTCATTCTGAGATTCCTACTTCATTTTTTGGGTTAAATAATATAATTTACGCAGAGAAAGTGATTAAGACACTAAAAAACACGTTTTCTAAACTTGGTTTCAAAAAAACAAACACATGTAAAACTAATAAAAATATGTTAAATCGAACTAAGCGTCACCACAGAGCCAATAAATATTTGCAACAAGCATATTCTTTTGACGTTTACCGCCAAAAACAGAAACACTGTTTTCAACTTTTGTTGACAATTTTTGTTGCCAACCCACGGAAATTACAGAAACTTTTGTCACCAACACGTGTTGACAACACAAAAATTGACAAGTTTTGTTTGGAGCTGACAAAGGGAGCAAATTATGCCGGACATCAATGCATAGAGAAGAAAACTTGAAGCAAACACTATATTAACTCTTGTGGTAAAGGTCAAAATGTCTTTTATAAGGAGAAGCTTGTCTAGCGGTGCACTCATAAAGGCTGTAGATGATGATGACTAGTGAACTTAAGTTTCTGTTTTTTGTTTTGTTTTGATTCTACAAAAAAAAGTTATTAACAATTTATTAACAGACTGAATTATCTACTTCAAAGATTACTCATTCGAAAATTTTATTACATCACACACAGTACATTTATTTTCTATAAAATTTAGGCTCAAAACACATGCAACTAGTCTTTATATCATTTAAAATTAAATAAAAACTTAACAGTAATCCATAAACAATTAAGAGAAACATTATCCGTGTAGCAAAGCGTTGTAACTAAATAAATACAACTTTTTGTGGCACAGATAACGTAGAACAGGTGTGTGGCGCATTGTTCCATATTTGTTCAAAGATACCAAATTATAAAAGATAATGAATGCAGTTGGAAATTAAATAATACATTTGAGTTCTGTTTGTTTTACGAATGAGAGATTAACTGTGGTGGGTATGTTATCTGGAGTTTTTTGTTTAGGTTGAAAAAGAGGTTGAATATTTTTTGTTTGAGGTTATATATTTGAATTGTTTTAATTGTTATAAAATAAAATGAAATAAGTTTTTTTTAAATGAATAAGATACATATTTATTTTATAACTACCTGTACCCTGCCAAGCTTCACTGTAGTACATATGCGATTGATGAGAAATGAGAAACAAAACTGATGTGAATAGAAGTCGGTTAAAAAGAGTTTAGGTATATCGTGCTAAAATTTGAATTTGATTGATACAGAATTCTTTGAGTATTTAATGCGCATACCAACCTAAAAATCAATTTGACCTTTTTACACATTTATATCAATTGTACACAGATGTGAAAATCGTGTAGCTCCTTACTTGTTTGTTCATATATTTTATTATTAAAGCAAATTGCTAATTCAAGAGAAGAATGCTGTAGCATTTATTTTTCTATGTTTTTTAGTCCTTAATTAATTACCTACTGAGATATAGTAATAATAAAAAATTGTACTTAAATTTTCAACTAAACTCAACTATGAACATGAGCTATTCTTTTCGTATTATTATTATTACTTTTTTGTACTAAATGTGTGATTCAAAATAAGTATTTACATTACAGAAAACATTTTTGAAGATTTCAATAATGTGTCTACTTATCTAGCAATTTTTTACAATTTATGCACCTGGTCATTGTACACCAAGTGCTTGCAAGTCATATCCAAGTTGTATTAATTTTCTATTGATTAAGACAAATCTAAGTCTTTTTAATTTCTTTAACATCGCTCTATAAAAAAAAAATCATCACGTTCGCAACCCTTTCATACAATTTGACTGACTATTGACATTGTTAAATCAGAAAAAAGTGTTAAGTATTCACCGTGGGTGATGTTTCTTTTATTTGCACGGATAACTCACACAGTCAAAAATCAATCGAATGTAACAATGAAATAAATGATTTAGAAAACTATTGAAAGCCTATGAATGAAAGTCTATTATAAAAGTGCCCAAAGAATATATTATTTTTGCATTAAAATTAAATATCTGAAATAATCTTACCTCAGTCTTTTTGCCTCGTCAATAAACGGTCTTTTCTCCATCTCTGTTAGCAGCTTCCACTCTGCACCCAGCCTCTTCGAGATTTCAGAATTGTGCATCTTTGGGTTGTCTTGCGCCATTTTCCGCCTTTGACCACGCGACCACACCATGAAAGCATTCATGGGCCGTTTTATGTGGTCATTTGGCTGTTTACCCAGTGACATTGTTAGATCAATTTTGATAACTTTATTTAACCAATAAAAATATTAACACTCCCGGATGCTCGCGCTCATAACTTTCTTAATTTAAGATATAGCAGTTCGTTGCCTATGTTCAAAATTTTTATTATTTTCAAACACAAATTCAAATATCGAACACGTTTGTTTCCCGCGCGAGGTGAAAAGCTCGTCGAAAGCTCAATGCGGCGCTTTTCTTGCTAGTGTCATGTTAACGCGAGACCTCTAGTCCCCCCAAGGTTTTCCCCCCTCTAAAGTAACTAGCCAATGTTGGCCCGCCGTGGGCGGCCGCTGGGCGCTGATTGGTTGAAGAATCGTTTGTCTCGCACGTTTGCAACAGGTAGCGACCGCGTTCTTGTTTGCATGTTTATTAGCACGATTAAATTTATTTTAAAGCCACAATCTTGTGCAAAAAGAACGCACCGCAAATCGACTGGTTATTCGATTTGGTTGAGAGCGACCAGTGATTTGCTATAGCTAATTGTTCGTTGACTTTCAGATTGAATTATGTAGTTATAGAATAATATAGATATTTGAGTATTTATATTGCTTAGGTTTATTTTATTTTAATCCGAGTGTTTGATTTAATGTCAATAAATGAATTAAGTATATTATCCAAAACTATTGCAGTTTAACTTTTTTTAACCGACTTCAAAAAAGGAGGAGGTTCTCAATTTGACCGTATATATGTTTTTTTTTTGTGTTCGCGGATAACTTCGTCGTTTATGAACCGATTTTCATGATTCTTTTTTAATAGAAAGGAGATGTCCCAACGGTGGTACCATGATAAGGACATTAAGATCTGATAATGGTATCCAAGAGAAATCGAGTCGAACCTTGAAGTCAGTTTTTGTTTTTGTTAAAATTTTATAGTTTATTGAATAATAACAAGATTTAAAAAACATATGATGGATTGCTAACATGCAGTTTATACACTTCAAAAAATAAGTACCTAACTTAAGACAACCAAAATCTTATTTGCTCGGTGTCGCAGTGGTAGTGTATGCGACTCTTGTGCTTGAGGTCTCGGGTTCGATTTCCGGGCCGGACTAAATGTTTGTATGATCTGCAAATACCTATTTGTTTCGGAGTTTGGGTGTTTTCTATGTATAATATGTATGTATTTACAAAAAAAACCGTTGTCTAGTACCCATAACACAAGCTCTGCTTAGCTTCGGACTAGATGGCGTTGTGTGCTAGATGTCCGAAATATTTATTTATGATTATTATTATTTTTGAATTTCCCGTTTGCCTAGTGGTTAAAGATCCTGATTGCTACGCTAGAGGTCATGAGTTCGACTTCAACACAGGACACACGTTTATGTGATGAGCACAAACTTTTTTTTTGTGTCTGGGTGTAATTTATTTATCTATACTAATATTATAAAGCTGAAGAGTTTGTTTGTTTGTCTGTTTGTTTGTTTGTTTGAACGCGCTAATCTTAGGAACCGCTGGTCCGATTTGAAAAATTATTTCATATTTTCAATAAAAGATAGCCCATTTATCGAGGAAAGCTATAGGCTATATATCATCACGCGAAGACTAATAAGAGCGGAGCACCAATGAAGAATGTTTGAAAAACGGGGGAAAATTATCACACTACGGGTAATAGGAGACGCAAACGAGGTTGCGAGTGTCAGCTAGCATACAATATATATGTGTCTGGTTACCATAGTCCATGCTTGTTTCCGTGAGTGATTTGTATGAGATTATTATTCTCTACCGACCTCTACACAATATACCTAGGTGGTAATATTCCAAACACAATATTCCGGGCGTACTTCACACAGGTGAGCAGACATTCAATTTGCATGAGACGTACCGCGGCCACAAACAATTCGCCTTGAATGCTCACTAATGGACATCTCTGTTCGTAATTGTACTCAATATACGGCTACTATCTTGATGTATTATGGAATAGTAATATTCAATTGATATTAATTATAAGTTTATAGCCTACTAGCTTTACACGCAGCTTCGCTCACGCAGACTTTCATCCCCTGATTTACCCCCTTAGGGGTGGAATTTCGAAAATTCCTTTCTTAGTGCTCCCTTACGTTATATAAAGAACCTACATGCAAAATTTCAGGATTCTAGCTTCAGTGGTTTGGGCTGTGCGTTGATCTCTGGGTATGTCAGTCAGTCAGTCTGTCGGTCAGTCAGTCAGTCACCTTACTCTTTTTTATATATAGATAGATGTTGTAAAATAGGGGTGGTTCATTTTCCTGGTCGAAATAAAGTAGTTCCATTATATTTATAATAGCCCCCCGCGAGGTAACTGTACTTTAACAACAACCACAGGTAAAGCCGCTGGGCGAAATTAGTCTAAAAAGTAGCTATTCCTTTTATCATCAACTACCTAACTGTGTAAGTGGTGTCGTAATCGGTACAGCCGTTCTAGATATTACCTAGCAGGAACGGACAGACATTTTTTTAAATGGATTTTTGGTGTAATGAATATGGGTATAAATCTGTATGCTTTCAATATGCATTTAGTGAAAAGCAATTAATTTTAAATTAGAAACAGACGCTTCAATTTTATTTGTTTGTATAGAGTGACTTAAAAATCTCTCTAATTTATCTAAAGTATTTTTGTAAAATCCCCCAAAGGTCGGCAACGCACTTGTGACGCCTCTGGTGTTACGGGTATCTATGGGCGGCGGTAATCGCTTACCATCAGGCGATACGTCTGCTCGTTTGCCCCCTACAACATAAAAAATATATATATTTATACATATTTTCTGTCCCATTCGAAATCAAAGACAAAATACCATCTCCAAAGGAGAAAATTAAGAAATAAAGGATATTGAAATTGATCATAATTCATATCTATTACATTCAGATCAAAAAAGTATTATACGATCCAGGAATAAATTAAGAAACAGTACAATAGGCCGTCTTGAATCAGTCTTTCATATTTTACAAACAATCAGGATAAACAAGTACAAATTATTAAAAATAAAAAACCCGACTGCGTCAATGTTAACAGTAAAAACATATAAGTTTTATATATATTCGAAATCATCGTAAAAAAATCTTTATTTTGTACTACTACTTACTCGATGTATTTTGAAAACATTTTTTTTATATTACTTTTTGGTGCCAAAAATCCTTATTTAAAAAAATAATAATAATTATGTACCCAGTGTCACTCTCACGACTAAGACGAATCTATTAACACCACTCACATAAAAATACGACAAGCCGTTTAGGCTCTAGGGCGTGCCAAAGAAATATACATACATACACTCGAAAAACATAACCCTCCTTTCGCAGTCGGGTAACTATACTGTATTATACTTAGGTATGTTATGGTGACAAGTAGAGATGAATATGAACAAATATATAGTCTTATAAATCTATATATAAAATTCTCGTGTCATAATGTTAGTGACCATACTCCTCTGCAACGGCTGGACCGATTTTTATGAATTAAGTGTGCATATCGGGTAGGTCTGAGAATCGACCAACATCTATTTTTTATACCCCAATTTATTTTTGGCAAAACAACGTTTGCCCGATCAGCAAGTATATTATATATGAGCCTGTTAAAGTGACTGTGAGTGTGTGAGTGATTGCCGGATGGAAATGTGAGTGAGTGCCGGAGCAGAATCCAAGTGCCACTACACTTGGATTCTGCTCCATATTTGTACCATATTTATAAATAAATAATAGCAATAATAATCTTTTCGTTTGAGTGTATTAATATCTAAATAATAGCATAATAAATTGAATTAAAAAGCTTTTTAAAAACAAGCTTTTACTAGAATGCCTCGAGACGAATCAAACGAGTCCAAACTCGATGATGTTGCGACGTTTCTTTACAGAGTTCCTATGGCCACCTTCCAGCTCCAGCATCAGATCAGCTCCATATCATTATAATATTGTATTGTTACGCTGTATACATATGCTTGCAAAATTTTAGCGAAATCGGTTGAAGATATCTGCTTCAAAATTGAGTTGCAAGATTCCACCCGAACATACAAGCATACATACATACATTGCAAGTTAATAAAAAGCTTGTAATATATGAATACATATATACAATACACAGACGCACATAGATTAAGGAATCTCCTCTGCTTTGCATAGGCCTCCTGTAATGACTTCCATGGCCATCGAAAACTGTCTGCATCATCGGATGACCTGCTACCTTTAAATGGTCTTGTTTGGTTTATTCACCTAGTTAGTAGTAGTTCAACTACCTCGTTGGTCTATCGGTTGACGTATACGACTGCCGATTAAGAGGTCTCGGGTTCGAACCCCGGGTCTAGCCAAAAGTGTTATTGAGTTTTTTTGATTTAAGAAATACTTAGTAACAGCTTGAAGTTTGGAAGTTGGGGTCTGAACCCCCGTGCCTCGGAGAGCACGTAAAGCTGTCAGTCCTGCGCTAGATCTCTCCCCGATCGTGTCGGTTAACCGTCCCATCGGATTATGAGAGAGAGGGAACAGAGAATGTACCTGTGTTTGCGCACACACATCGCACTATAATATCTCCTGCGTAGTTGGTTGGTCTCCGTTGAGACTGGCCGCCATGGCCGTAATCGGCTAGGAGAACATTATCAGCAGTCTTACACATTTTAGTATGTGGTCTTCATTCGATTTTCCGTCGGCACTGTTGTCAAATGGAAGTTGCACAAAACAAACTAATATAGAATTGACACTTAAACAAAATTAAGGATTATGAGGAGGTAGTCGTAAAACAAATGAATTGGAATAATTCTGAACACCGTATTTCGTAAAAAAAACTTCATTTAAAAAAACCGACTTCAAAAACTGAAAAGTATAAAATAACTTAATTTGTATGTGCTACCTATTCATACGTTTGAATTCGGCGCCAAGCCAAAGTAATAAAAAAAAAAAAAGCTATCCCGCTCAAGGTCACGCGCGGCGAGTCCTACTATTACATTTTGGCTTGGCACCGACTTCAAACCTATGAATAGGTAGCACATACAAATTAAGTTATTTTATACTTTTCAGTTTTTGAAGTCGGTTTTTATAAACGAAGTTTTTTTTTATTTTTCGCTTTTTAGTCTTTCTCAAGTCTCTCATCATCATTTCACCTAAATTACTTGAAAGAATACGACTAAAGGTAACATACAACATACTGTATAGAATAATCTTAGATTATTAATAATAATCAAAGAGAATAATAAATAAAAATTTCGGACATGATGTTTACAGAATATGAAAGCATGCAGACAATTGCCTTAACTTTATTGCAGGCGCTCACGTAAATTTGAGGGTTTCCTTCAATTTCCTTGGGATCCCATCATCAGATCCTGATATGGTGACCATGGGACCACATGGGGAGCATACCCTTTCGAATACAAAAATAATTTTCAAAATCGGTCCACAATTGACGGAGTAATCATCAATGTACATACATAAAAAAAAAAAGAAAAAAAAAACCGATGAAATTGAGAACCTCCTCCTTTTGGAAGTCGGTTAAAAACATGTTATCTTTAGGTCTGTGGAAGAACATCTCTTATACAAATGGAGGATCACATGTAATTGGTCTCTGACCTCTCTGATCTTATTGTTCTTAAAGTATGTCTGTTGTCTAAATGTTTGCAAAGACCCCTGCAAAGCGAGACATTCTAGATCGAGTCGGTTCGAGATCATTCCTAATGACGGAAGTTTTGAAACTCCTCATCTAGTGCCTCTTGATGTAGAAAGGTGCGATGGAAAGAAAAACACGTCAAAACCACCTTAAGTTTCCATATATTACTGTCACCAAAGGTAAAAATATGTATTATAATTACACAAATACGTACAGTTACTGTCAAGGTCGAATGAAGATGATTAGCTTTTGCTCGCGTCTCTCACATATACCTGTGTCGGTTGTCTCGACAAAAAGGCAGCTTATATCCTTCTCCAAGGTCCAAATTTTCCCTGTACCACATTCCATCCAAATCAGTTCCGCAGTTTAGCCATGAAAGCGTAATAGACAGACAGACAGAGTAACTTTCGAATTCATAATACCAGTATGGATTAAATACTAGACTTAAACACTACCTACAAAACAAAAATCAAATCATTTCATTAATCAAATTATAATTAATCTCTTTGCTTGCAAATTTTCTCTTAATCAAACGGTACACAAAATATGCATTTTTTTTATTTATGGCTCGCCATAATGACTCTACTCTGCCTGATGGAAAGCATAAGCAGAATCCAAGAGTGGTGGTCACCATACTCTTTGCGAATGCAGACAATGCAGCATGGTGATCCATACCATGGCGGCCTAGTGATGCTTCTGCATCTTTTAGTCTAGTCAACAAGTATGGAACTTGTTGACTACACTATTTGGGCCTCCGGTCTCACACTTACCAACGAAACACGACAGCACGAACGCTGTCATTTTACGTTGATTTTCTATGCGAGGGTAGTACCGCCCTGGTCGAGTCATGCTGAAATCAGCGTGGCTCTACTACCTTTTGTTGCTTGTTTATCATTTGCCCAAATTATTTAAAGTATAATTAATATGAAGGAAATGTCCTCGCAGAAGGGTCTTATTACCTTCTACGATTGACTAAAAACCTACCAAACTACCTACCTATACCACAATGCTATTCCTATATTAAAGCTACAAAGTCGATATAAAACAGGATATAATGGCTATCTAAAACATAGTGTTGTGGAGGTGTTGTCGCGGCGAGCGCCGGCGGCGACGCGTCGAGGCGGCAAAACGGTACATAACACGATATTGTCGCCGATACACCGGATTGTTTGTGGTACAGACGCGCACAGAATGCCAGTGAGATAACAGATTATTATTTCTCTCTATGTATATGGATCTGGAAATGTTTTAGATTTAGATTGTGTTAAGACTATTATGATATGTATTAGCAAGCTAGATTTTTGTAAGTACATTTGTGATGATAGCCATGATCAAATGATTGAAAGTAAAGTCTTAAAATAACAATTTATGCTAATTCAATACGTAAAGGAGGGAGCAGCATTGAATGTATCTTCTAACGGCCGTTTTGAATGACCCTAGTAAAACTGAAGATAGTAATCTACATTTTTTTATACCTTGAACCAAACTTTATGACGTTTCTGAAGTTAGCTGCGCAAGCATGTATGCGCAGGTACAGTTAAGTCGAAAATAGTTCGACCTACCACCGCAACCCTGTACGTCCCGCTGATACCTACAACTGTTTACTGCGCAGCGACTCGCACGATGTTCCGAGACGTCATAAAGTTTGGTGCGGCTTATATTTCATTTTCTATATGATTGATTCCATACTTTCATTGATATGCAGGATCATGTTTGTTTCCTTTTTATCAGACTTCAGACTTAGAATCTGTCAAGACTATTTTTCGATACAGTTCAGTTAGCTCTATTAGTATAAGAGTAATCATTGCCGAACCTTTAAAATCTACTTGAGAAATTCCGTATAAAATTCTTAAAATCAAAGATGGCATATTTATTTGTTTAAAATTATTTTTAATAAGCTACGGAACTGACCTGCGCTAACATTTATTTATATTATACAAGTAAATTGAATATTCCAACCACTTTTACTCGTCAATTAGTTCAAGTAAATAACATAGAAACCCAGAGGCATCTCTAGCCCATGTAGTGCTAGTGTGCAATCATTACCTTAGCGCCCATTAGTAAGCGTAACGACCTTTAGTAAACGTAGCGCCCTTCAGTAAGCGCGCAGGCTTATTAAAATTGCCCCTAACACCACTGCACCCGTGTGTACCGCACATACTGTTCTATAGATAAGCCTCTGTAGACACCCTATCTAATATAAGTAGCTGAATGAAGAATTGGTAGTTACGAAAAAAAAAATACCAAAAGAATATTCCCTAAACTGTTTGTGTTTGAGTGTACTTGACCCGCAGTAACTACATCATGTCGGACGCTCTGTTTCAATTTCACGCTCGCTTGCCAATCAAATGGCAGACGCCACTACATCGATACTATACCTACATTTACACTGTAATTATTTTAAACGTTCATTAAAAATTTACTGCGTGTTTATAATTATGGTGTAATATTTTTTAAATTTTTCTCGTAAATTAAGTTTTAGCTTAATTTATTTATACTAGCTCTGTCTAACTCTGTCTTACAAATGCACATATTATCTTTAGTAGCCATTAGAAGCCTAAAATTAAACGATAGCTCTTTTAAGCAGGGCGTGAAAAATCACAATTAATGGTGACCACTACTTGAAAGAATATAGTCATTTTAGCTATATTTGAAACAAAAAAAAAAGTAACTTTGTCTGTCTGTCCTGCTGTCACGGTCAAACCGTTGCACCGATTTCAATGAAATTTGGCATGGAGATACTTTGATTCTTGAGGAAGGACATAGGCTACTCTTTGCTGCGATAACTGACAAGCATGTGGGCGGAGCCGCGCGCATGAGCTAATAAAGTATATAACTATCGGACCCGACAGAAGTAATACTACCATTTTCTTTTCGGTATCACAACTAATTTCAACAATCACACGAATAAACTAAAATCTAAAATAAGAGTAATCAACACTGGTCTAATAATCTAGATTTGGACGAGAAGCTAGCCTGGTTGAATTCGCAGAATCACTCCACCACACACAAGTTTGTCTTAAAGTAGGTACTCGCTGCAGCACCCCTTACGGGACACAATATTAATTTAAGCCGTCGATGGCCACAAAAGCATTATTTAATAAATTAAATAAATAATATTTCGGACATCTAACACACAACGCCATCTAGTCCTAATTTAAGCAGAGCTTGTGTAATGGGTACTAGACAACTGATATAATTTAATATACACTTTTATTTGTAAATACATACATATTATACATAGAAAACACCCAAACTCCGAAACAAATATTTGCAGATCATACAAACATTTGATCCGACCCGGGAATCGAACCGGAGACCTCATGCACAGCAGTCGCATACGCTACCATTGCGCCAACGAGGCAGTCAAAATGGATAAACATACTCGATATTTAGCTCAGGTTAACACAGAGATGGCACACGAATGTCGCAATTCGTATGGACTAGTGTCGATGACGCGATGTAGCAAAATTTCCGTGCTGATGCGTTAATCTTCGTTATGCATGATGCTGTTGGGATTCTCTAAATGCGAGATAGGCGATTTAATTCTAGGTTGCTAGACCTAATGCTTTTAGGTTTTATTTCTCAAAATAATAATTAAGACCCTTTGAAGTCACTATATTTATCACCAATCTGTCAGATGTTGTGTTCTCAGATTTTTTCTAAATTTTAAAGCCTCCAAAGTGACTCTACTCTACCTGATGGTAAATATGAGTAGAATCCAAGAGTGGTGTTCACCATCCTCAATGCGAACGTGGACAATACAGCATGGTGACCCACACTATGGTTGTCTAGTGAGAGGTTTTTTTACGTCCCGCTTAAAGGACCCGGGATCATAGTGCGTTGGTAGTTGGTAGTGAGTTCCAGTTTGCGGCTCCTCGGCACAGTGAAGAAAAGGCGAACCATTTAGTTCGAGAGCTTATTAAATATTATTATATACTGGAGTTTACTATTTATTACCCGTGGCTTCACTCTCTTAAAAATATTTTTTCTAGCTATCGATGAATCAGGTAGTTTCCACTTACCGGATACTTGCAAGTGTGTTACAATTTTTTTTTTTTAAAGACAACTCCCGCATTAGGAATATACATCCTGTGTCGCGGGGGACTTTACAAATATACATGTAACGGACACAAAGAACACCCAGACTCAGGACAACAATTTGTGGATCACACAAAGTGCTGTCCCATGTGGGATTTGAACCCACGATACTTGGCGCAGTAGAAAGCGACGTGGCGACCGCTTAAACCACAAGGCCAACCGTGCAGTCTTGCATTACCACCTCTCATGTGTTTGTCTCCTCTTAAGCCAGATAGGAACATACATACACTTTAACAAACGAGAGTCTGGACTTTTTTATTTTATGGAATAGGGGGCAATCGAGCAGACGTATCGCCTGATGGTAAGCGGTTACCGCCGCCCATGGACATCTGCAACATCAGAGGCGTTCAGAAGTGCGTTGACAGCCTTTTAAGAAGTCTCATATTTACTTCTGGTAACCTTACTCAATCGGCCTATGAGTAATTAACTATCAGGTCGAGTCAGCTGATATATGGTAAAGCACTTTTCTTCACGACTGTATAATTTGGTATTTGAGTTTACTTTCTATTTACTCTATGAGATTACCAGTATATCTATCTCACTCAGAACAAAACATAATTTAATCATCAACAATCCATAATGTCCCACTGCTGGGCTTGGGAGAGAGGCTTGAGAGGAGTCTCAAGAGACGGTTAAGGCCACGCTGGCCGAGTGCGGGCTGGGGACTGGCAAGACGACGTTGTGGCTCCGTGATCTTGCCGTTGGATGTTTTTAAGCCGCCCAAAAGCCTCCAACTAATCTTCATGACTGTTATCATGTGATAACAACCGGGACCGACTGCTTAACGTGACCTCCGAATCACGGAGACGGTCATGATATCATGCCACTAGCGGTCACCTATACATAAAGCTAAATTAAAGTATAAATGGCTAAATTTAAAAAGTCAAACGGTGTCAAAAATGTAAATGACATTAAATGAAACAACATTAAATATAAGTAGCAATATTTACCCTTGTCATAGAAAATATCCCGTCACACTACATCACACATCACTATTGATAGTGCCCGGGGACAAACGAAAGTGGCTTATTTGCGAACGATTTCAATACGTTTTCCTTGAAATTAAGGAACCTGCCTATAGCTAAAGCTGTGATACGTTTATGTTTACAGGTGTGGTGACATCTATACGTAACCTATCCATAACCCTATAACGCCATCTAGCGAAGAGCGGTAGAACTTTTATTATTCTGCATTGCACAATGAAGTATACTGTTTATAATATACATATAATTAACTTTTTCTTTATTGTAGGTTTATAGTTTTATTTCTGTGTATTGAATATTTATGTGTAATGAAACCAGTGCAGCAAACAAAGTGCATATTAATATAATAATCATATTTAATTAATCTACCTATCTCTTTTCTAATATTATAAACGCGAAAGTTTGTAAGTATGAATGGATGGATGTTTGTTACTCTTTCACGCAGAAACTACTAACGGATTTGGATGAAACTTTACAGTAATGTAGCTTATACATCAGAATAACACATAGGCTACTATTTGCCGCGATAACCCACATATACGCGGGCGGAGCCGCGGGCAACAACAAGTATACAATATATTGAAACTTATAACACTCACAATTTATTTTTAAACAGAAAAAAATAAAATGTATCTTGTGTACTAACTTTGTATTTTCTATAAATAATACAATTACCTACGTAATCTTACGTCCCACAGTCATCTACACATAGACTTCAATAGCTACAGAATAGATACTCGACACGTAGACAAGGAATGAATGCCATCTGCAATGCCCTACGGCCTACGCCGTAGTGAAGGATATTACACCCGCCGGCTACAGAACGTGCTACAGAGTGCTACGATTGAGGGTGAAACTCTGTTATTGTGAGGACTGTGAGGGTTTTATTTGCTTTGTATGAAAGGAGTTTAGTTGTTTCAGAAGTAATTAGGTTGTTTTTGTCTCTTGTTCGGTAATTTATGAATTAGATATCTTACGTTACTCAAGTTATAAGTAAATCAATATTTAAAATTACATCTATTGTACTTTTAGAGAGGCATACTTTTGATAATATGATCCAGTTCGACTGATGTGCTACCGCGGACCCACCAGTTCTAAACATTTCTGTTATTTCTTTACACCGAGTGTGTGGGAGGTCATTAGGAATTGGATATGATTAAAGCGTCGGTGAGCTTATGGCCAGTGGACGTCTTTTAGCTAAGATGATGATGAGATGATAAGCGGTAGTCACTCACTATCATCAGGTAACCTATATTCTCGTTTACTACACTATTTTATATAAAAAAATCTATTTAGTCAATGTGAAACACTTACATACAGGTCTATGTCCCTAGTATAAATACCAGTCACTCACACTCAGACTCACTTGAAATACTATGTGTAACTTTGATTAAAATTCTTACTTCTATATCTGTGTGAGAGAGAACAATAAATATATTATTGTAGTTGCGTCCCATTCTTGTCTCGCCTTGTCCGTGCTTGGTTTTAACCTTAATTAATCATTCATT
The DNA here is from genome assembly GCA_949125395.1 of Diaphora mendica. NCBI lineage: Eukaryota > Metazoa > Arthropoda > Insecta > Lepidoptera > Erebidae > Diaphora > Diaphora mendica. Next base: position 2,403,641 of record OX421317.1, read on the forward strand.
ATCAGCCCGTTGCAGTCCTTGCTGCTGGACATAGACAACTCCCAAGGAACACTACAGAGTCCGGTCTGTTACTTTTTGCATTCAGTCGCTGCCAGGCCTCCTATGCAAGTCGCCACGCAATTTGGCCAGAGGACGTCCCACACTACGTTTGGCAAGACGTGGTCTCCACTCCAGAACGCGCGACATATTATGTGACCAGCCTATTGCCACTAAAACCTACTAACTTTCAGAGCTATGTCTATCAATTTGGTTCTCAGACTCTACTCATTCTAATTAAGTATTAAGAGGTAGAAACTAACCAATTTTACTGCAGACACAATTACTGTACTCTTTCTCACCAATAATCTTAATGGCGAGAAAGAGTGCAGTAATAGATTTATGTAACTGTATACAGCAGTAGTGTTGTGCGAAAGTCGATAGTCAGCGATGTGTCGAGCGCAGGAAATAAAAATATCGCATCAATAGCGACATAAAAGCGGCTTCTCGAGTCTGCTATACACGGGATAAGAATATTTTATGAATATATTTCCTAATAGCGAATGCCTGTCAATAGCTCTGTAGTTATTAATTTTAGGATATTGAAAGTGTGTTTATATGCTGTTGGTATTCCAAAAAAATGCAAAATAAAATAAAATAAAAAATTAATAATAGTTAATTTATTATATTAAAGATGCTGTGCTGGCATAACTAAGTAATAGTTATAAGTAACATAAGCAGACATTGCAAGGTTCTTAAGAGGACATTGAAAATTTCAACTGTCTTCTATTTGTTCAGGATAATTAACTAGATTTTCTGTAGGTATACTTTCATTTTTGCTAAAAAATTGGCAAAGCAGATTGTTGTATTTGTGATTTGTGTGTGTTTAGAGCCATTAGAGTCGATTTTAAACAATTTCTACATAGTTTAATGAAATATAGAAATTGACTATAAATAAATAATAAATAAATATTTTGGACATCTAACACACAACGCCATCTAGTCCCAAGCTAAGCAGAGCTTGTGTTATGGGTACTAGACAACTGATACAAATACATATATACTTTTTTTTTTGTAAATACATACATATTATACATAGAAAACACCCAAACTCCGAAACAAATATTTGTAGATCATACAAACATTTGGTCCGACCCGGGAATCGAACCTGAGACCTCATGATCAGCAGTCGCACACGCCAACCGCGAGACCAACGAGGCAGTCAACTATTGTTGCTTACAAATCGGAGGTAAGGTAACTTTTTCCTTTCTCAACCAGTATGAAATGATAGATTGCGATTTTATCCGATAAATTACTTTATTAAATGAAGTATGCGAGTTTTTAATGAAATGAAGGACTGCATAAAATAGAACTTGCTGCCTGTATTTTAAGTAGTTTATATATTGGAAATTGTCAAACACAACCGCGTGAATAAAAGTCTAAAATGACATTTAAGAAGTCATGGGACTCTTCTCCTCAATAAAACTTTATCTATTCACATTCGGATATCGTCAATTATATCTCGGGATTCACTCTCCTTGTGTATCACACCCGGTTCTATTATACAGGGTGGAGGAATAACATTTCACTCCATTCTATTCTCGGTATTATTTGTATTTGTTTGTTTGTCGGCCGTGCTTTGAATGTCGTTTTGGGAACTTCTGCCTTCTTTATATGGTCTTTTATAGATTTGAGAAGTTACGTAGAATACGCATGGGGCTTATATATGATAGGAAGTTGATTTGAAGGGGGGTTTCATTGATATTTAATATTGATTTCTATAACTATTGAATTGTGTTTTTATTGAGCTACTCTGCAGACTGTTCAAATAGTAAATGATTGCTGATATTTACGTTCAATTCCTCTCTGCTTATGATTACATGTTGCGTACAGGTGTGAGTGTAAGTATACATCTGAGTATATAAACATATAAAACATTATTGTTGTAATCTAAATTTGTGAAATGACAGAACAGCAATAATGCATGCATTTGTTGTGTCAGGGTGCGTGTCTTTATCAGCGATCTGATCAGCAGTGTTCGTCTAGCTTAGATGATCGTGTATGCGATGTGTCAAGTCACTGTTACTGCTTACCCAATGCCCCCAAATGCCAAAAGAAAGGGTAATGGTTTTGACAGTCCGTATATGCTCCATCGTAGCGCCTTAAATACTGAACCAATTTTAATGAATGGGGTGTCAATAGTAGTAGTATAATCTATAACCACCTCGTTTATTATGAAATGATAACCGGATAGATATTTACTTTTTTAAAGTTTTTGTTTGTTAACTTCTACGTTAGACTGAAGCTTATACTCCGTAAATGTATTAAATTTGGTTTTCTCAAAGTGCTACGACATGGTTTAAGGTAAACCCTGTCTGTCCCACTATTCCTATTGTTTAGTTTAGACGGTAATGGGACTTCTGGAACTGAAATATTGATGTCACTTGTCCCACGTTACTATTGGAACGAAAAATTACCAATTGTCCCATCATGGAATGACACCATGTAACTAATGGGACAGACCCATTATTTTTTTTGCTACATAAATAACTATATCCTATCATAAAGTGGTTACCTCAAGTGGTAGTTCTAGCAAGAATACCGACATAAATCTATATAAGTAAATAGATGCAGTCTCCGCCGATCCTGCACATAAAACTAAGGCTTAAATCTTGCAATAACAATAAGTTAAGACTAAAATACTTGTTTATACCTCACGACATTTTTTATAAATTGTGATATTAAATGGCAATCAATAATATTGCAGCTGACTTCCGATATGGAGGAACTGCTCATTATTTCAGTCAAAAAAACTTCCACTTCTGGACATAGGACTCCCCAAGGTTGCTCATAGAAACGATGGCCTATGGGCACATAAAGTTCTTGAGGAACTAGGTACTCATTTCAGTTATTTTTTTTGTGGTGTGTGTGTTATGTTATTTCGTCACCTTTGTGAACCGATTTGAATAATTCCATTTAAACGTGTCCGTTTGATGCTAAAGTTTGCAGTTTATGTAACATAGTAACAATAGTACTGAAAGCTGATATAAATATTTATATTCCTAAATATGTATGTATTGATCGTGACTGTTCACCATATTGTTATTTGTTGGTAGGAATCTCACCCAGAATATTCTCAGTATTTTTTTCTTTGAAATACAAAAATGTATATGTACTTCTACATATACTGTTGGCCTGTCTAATAAAATAAATATTTCGGACATCTGACACACAACGCCATCTTGCTTCAAATTAAAGACAGCCTGTATTATGAAAGCCAAATTTGCTTGATTGAATACTTACATACCTTTTTTGTAAATACATACTTATTATACACATAAAACACTCAAACAAAATACTTGCAGATCATACAAACATTTGGTCCAACAGGGGAATCGAAGACCTCATGTATGCTGCCACTGCATCAACGAGGTAGTCAACAAATAAACAAATCGTGTCGTGGTCGTGTCGTGATGTATAAAAAGTTCCGCATCGCCCGCCTTACGACAGTCGTGGCGTTCGCTTTTTGTATTTTCCATTATGGCCGCCAACCGTCTTATTATCATAAATATAGCGTTAAATACTCCCCTTTATGTCGGCCGTGATTTACAAAGTCGCCTCCTGTTGCCAAACGATTTATCTGATCATTGCCAAGTATTTATTTATGTTTAGGGTCGGTATTTTGTGTTTATTGAAATGTTAGATGATTTCTATATTGTGTTTGTTGGTTTGAATGATTGTCTGATGGCAGTTTGCAGGTTCCACCGAAGTGATGCGACGGCCTCACAGTAAACTGATATGCAATCATAAGCATGCTTTTATTAGCCCTGTATGTTTGTATGTAAACGACTTTTGTAAGCATGTTTTTTAAACTATAAGCGTTGCGAAAGGGGGCTAGACGGAAAAAAATTTAACGACACTTTTCGCACCAAAAGTTGTAACGACACTTTTAACATTGAGTTGACGTCTAGTGCTGAATACTCAACGTTAAATATAACAAACTGATTGCCAACGTCCATACCATGTTGAATACACCGGTTCTCGTCCGATCACCGAAGTTAAGCAACATCGGGTGTGGTTAGTACTTGGATGGGTGACCGCCTGGGAATACCACGTGATGTTGGCTTTTTGCATTTATTTACAGGAAATATATTGTTTTATAGTATATTTTGTAAAGTTTGATTATTTCTAAAATAAATTGAGTATTTTATGCGCATTTTTATTAGTAGTAGATTAGTAGATTATCTTTTCTAATTCTTTAAATTTACACTCTTTGCACAGTGGCGTCACCTAATTAGTGCATTTTGGCGGATACTTTATTAACTTCTAGATTGTACTCCTTATATCTACACTTAATAACGCCTAAGACAAATCAATTGACACCACTCACATAAAAATACGACAAGCCGTTTAGGCTCTAAGGTACGCCAAAAAACTATACATACATACATAGATACACTCGAAAAACAACCCTCCTTCTTTCGCAGTCGGGTAATAACGTGCCTAATTTATTATAGCCGTTAGGCTAGTAGTGCCATCTCAACTTTTTAACACAAAGTACTACGATTGATTCTAGCGCCATCTTCACTTAAAATAATTAAAACATTCTCGTTCCTAAAGATTCTATGTTAAGCGAGTACTTTGGAACTAAGTGTAACATAAATCTCACAGATGGCGTTATATTCAAAATTATATTAGATGAAATAACCAACCCGATCCGGATCGAATGCCCACGTAAGTCACGTAACCCTGTGGCTTTTTTTAAATTGATTTTGAAATTATTGTTTCTTTTTATAACAAAAACAAAATACGAGTTTGACGAACAGTTCAAACATAGGTTTTGATATTATTTATGAAAATATAAAAATGCTTCTATTTCTGTATTATAACATATTACTACTACTACTACTGTATTATAATAATATATATAAAAATAACAAAATAAAATAATGTATATATTTTTTAAGTTCATGTTTTCTGTGTTTTTTGAAAATCTACCAACACACACAAATAGACAAATAAATAAATAATAAATAAATATTTCGGACATCTAACACACAACGCCATCTAGTCCCATGCTAAGCAAGGCTTGTGTTATGGGTACTAGACAACTGATACAAATACTTATATACTTTTTTTTTTGTAAATACATACATATTATGCATAGAAAACACCCAAACTCCGAAACAAATATTTGTAGATCATACAAACACTTGGTTCGACCCGAACACACACAAATAGACAAATAAATACATAATAAATAAATATTTTGGACATCTAACACACAACGCCATCTAGTCCCAAGCTAAGCAGAGCTTGTGTTATGGGTACTAGACAACTGATACAAATACTTATATACTTTTTTTTTGTAAATACATACATATTATGCATAGAAAATACCCAAACTCCGAAACAAATATTTGTAGATCATACAAACACTTGGTTCGACCCGGGAATCGAACCCGAGACCTCATGATCAGCAGTCGCACACGCCAACCGCCAGACCAACTAGGCAGTTCAAGATCATCTGAGGGCACACTAAAATTATGGTATTAAAGAGCAAAAACAAAGTTTTTCTCTATGGCCGGTACTGAAAATGTACAGTCCCTACAAGCTTGATCTCGGTGACAGGTGACAGATGACTATGAAAACCGACGAAGTTACTTCGAAGAAGCGATTTAATTTTGCGACATAATATATTTTCATTCTCTACAATTCTACATGCTTGTTTTATTACAAACAGTGTACAGTCCAGTTTCCCACAGACAGTATACAGTCGCGGACAAAAAACATTGGGTTTTCCCGCAATCTTTTAATTTTTCTAGTACACAAACCTTGTCCTAACAATAAGGAACACATAAAAAAAGTATTATTTAATTTGGTGCAGCCGACCAGAAGTTATGTGCGTACCTACATACATTTCGGCGATTCATTTTTATATATATAGATAATGTGGAAAACGTTAATAAATATTAACACCTAAGTATTAGGTGCTTGTATATGAAATTGTCAAAAAAAAAAAAATATGTACCATTGTTATCTATGCACTTTTGCCATTTCATAAGTAGTTTATTGATCCCTTTACTAAAAAAAAAGCGGCCAAGTGCGAGTCGCCTCGCCCATGAAGGGTTCCGAAGCAGCAAGTAACATAATATAAAAGTTCTTGTAGTACGTTGTAACTTTGATCGATGTTTAATAATAGTGTAATTTTTTTGCGGTTTACGATTTATGACGTATTAAAAAAACTACTAAATAGATCTCGTTCAAACCAATTTTCGGTGGAAGTTTGCATGGTAATGTACATGATATTTTTTTTTATAGTTTTATCATTCTCTTATTTTAGAAGTTATAGGGGTGGGGGGGGGGGGGTACATTTTATCACTTTGAAAGTGTCTCTCGCGCAAACTATTCAGTTTAGAAAAAAAATATATTAGAAACCTCAATATCATTTTTGAAGACCTATCCATAGATACCGCACACGTATGGGTTTGATGAAAAAAATTTTTTTGAGTTTCAGTTCAAAGTATGGAGACCCCCAAAATGTATTGTTTTTTTTCTATTTTTGTGTGAAAATCTTAATGCGGTTCACTGAATACATCTACTTACCAAGTTTCAACATTATAGTCCTTATAGTTTCGGAAAAAAGTGGCTGTGACATACGGACGGACAGACAGACAGACGGACAGACAGACAGACAGACATGACGAATCTATAAGGGTTCCGTTTTTTGCCTTTGGCACGGAACCCTAAAAAGCAGCCTAGTGCGAGTCCGACTCCCCCATGAAGGGTTCCGAAGCAGCAAGTAATTTAATATAAAAGTTCTTGTAGTTCGTTGTAACTTTGATCGATGTTATAATAATAGTGTTTTTTTGCGGTTTACGATTTATGACGTATTAAAAAAACTACTAACTAGATCTCGTTCAAACCAATTTTCGGTGGAAGTTTGCATGGTAATAATGTACATCATATATTTTTTTTAGTTTTATCATTCTCTTATTTTAGAAGTTACAGGGGGGGGGGACACACATTTTACCACTTTGGAAGTGTTTCTCGCGCAAACTATTCAGTTTAGAAGAAAATGATATTAGAAACCTCAATATCATTTTCTAAGACCTATCCATAGATACCCCTGAGCTGTTTCTGCAGCACTGGTGCCACGGTAAAACTCGTAAATAAAGCGATATTTCAAGTTTTTAAAAAAACTGACGAGGAAAAAACAAATGAATGACTGTTTTCGAAACTGAAATAGACCAGCTAACGGATATATAACTTTGAATTTGGAATTCTTAGCCAAAGAAGATATATTTCAGATCAAAGTGGCCAGTGCGACAAAACGCTAATTTGATATGTAAGGACCTAATATTAAACGACACTAGTGACAACTGTCACAGAGTTCAAGCTATATTTTAAGGACTTTTAAATAAAGATTTGTGCGAAGCCATAAAAAAAAAGATTTACTGAACTGACCGACTAATATCGGAAAGATGAAAGTACTTTGATCTCAATATAATAAGATATATGGGGTCAAACAAACAAGCAGATGGGTCGTAAGGCGTCACTTTGAGTTCCTCCCATTCAGAATCAAGAGGAGAATGTGGTCAGACTCAGGTAAACTCACTCATTTGGAGAAAGCGATGAGGGAATTGCTTATCAACAGTTTTCCGTGAAGCCTTTGTATCACTCCTGTCAACCTCGTCCCAGGGGTATGTTTAGAGCCGAGGTGGCGGCTCCGAGCTCTACTTAGGGCTCGCGCCCTTTTCTAAACAGAAAAGGAGCATCAGGGTGCCAACACAGGAGGGGGCCATCTACCGACGCCAAGGTACGGCGGGGTTCCAGGGATTACCTTTCGAGGGTGCACATGGTTCCCCGGCTTCTAGTGCCCGAGACTGTGTGCGGTTTTTAGTCGGTTCGAGTGCGACATAACCACCAGTCGATGATATCCGAAGGGATTTCCGCACATAAAAAGGGGTATGCTTAGAAACATAGTTTAAAAATATTATGAAAATTATAAGACTCTATTTTATAAATATCTCCTTGTATAGGAGATATTTCATCAATATTCTTACACACTATACAGCTTCTACGTATCTATCTTCTTTGATAACTTTCTAATCAGAAAAAAGGTTAAATACTCGTATGCCGTCTGCATGGACAGGCCGACTCAAATCTATGATCCTTTCTTCAAAAGACCAACCTAGATCAGAACATTGATGAAATAAAACTACGGAGTATAGTAAAGACTATACTCCGTAGTTTTTTATTTCATCAATGTTCGCGGACTTAAAAAAGACATCTGTGATTTCTTTTTCGGCATTTTTCCCAGAGTGAGTTTTAGGAAATGCCGTAAAAAATTCTTAGTTGTTCTAGCTGTAAAAATATCTGTACAAAATTTACTTACAAAATAAATATCATATAATATCAAGACAAATAAATCATCCAAGCAATATTATCATATTACCATTATTGCACTTCTAACTCTACTTTGTATGACGGTGACCATTCAGCACAAAGCTGGTATTGACCAACGTTTCCATTATCATAGGATCAGCCACTCCTTGAATTCATTCTAAGCCCAACAATGTACAATCGCGAACTATCTGTATATTTACGACTTGCGAAATGAGGTGCAGCTGATGGATTAGTGGGTACAATTAGCATGTTATTTTTATTAAGACCCTTATATTTAACCGACTTCGAATAGAGAAGGTTCTCAATTCGTCGGAATCTTTAGGAAAAGGTACAGTTTATTGGGTTGGTCATTCTAATATGAATGAATGGACTTTGGCTTGTTACTTTTGGTTTAAATTAACGATTCATCTTCCTAGCCTTTGTTATTCCCAAGATTAATTGGGGTCGGCTACTAGTACAACCGGTTTTACCTGAATATTAGTTTTTCCACGGAGCGACTGGCATCGGACCTCCGCAACCCTGAGGGTGAACTGAATTCGAAGGTTGAACTAGTTGTCAGTATACCTATTTGAGGGCACTGACTTCCCAATAACGATTGCCATAGGTGTTCATGACAACCGGGACCGACGGCTTAACGTGCTCTCCGAAGCACGGGTTTAAATTAACAATTAATGTAGTTATATTAAAATAGTCTACATTTCGATTATTTCCTCACAGATTGGTCTGCTAAAGTACTATAGTATCAATATATTGCTGTCCACTGCTGAACAAAGGTTTCCCCAAGGAGCGCCAACCAAACACATGCGGACTGCCCAAGCCCGGGAGGTCTTGGGCAGTCCGCATCCATTTGCCGAAAGTAAAAAAATCGCCTACAATTAAAAAACTAACCTATTCAAAAATATTCAGTGACATTTCAGAAGCAATACCTATATTATTACTGTAATTAAATTCATCATATTTGAATTATAATACTAACATTTCGTGTATTACTCGTATTTATATTTGGAAATAATATTTTAATCCTTGCACGGTATTTTGAAGCGTTCTAAAAATAGGGTGAGTGCTGCCATCTATCGAATTTTCATTACACTACAACAGTTTGACGGTGTCCATTCTAGTTTCAACTTCGAGCACCAAGAAACTACCAAGTAATCTACCCCTGAAACAATTAAAAAAAAAATTGTTTTCTAACCGTAGATGTATAGATAAAGTTTTTGTTTTTTAACTTTCTACATAAAGTAGAAGATAATGAAGAAAAGAAGTGGACCTTGGATTTTAAAATTATGGAGTTAATAAGTATGGATATCCAGATTTTAGTTAGATATTCAAGAAAGAAAATTCAGAGACAATAAGAGTCCCTCTTTTGTATTGTCAAAAGCAAAACAAAAACGAACAACAAAGACAAAAATTGTCGGTATAGTTTCTTTCTAGTATATGTAAATATGTATCCTAAGCTCGGAGATATCCAGGCTACAAGTTTAGCCTTATTGTTGTAGACACAAAGCCAATCTAGTTTGAGAACAAGGCTCGGAGGTAAAAAAATAGGTTCTAAATGTGATCACTATTTGAATAGAGTTACAAAATTGAGTGGTGAACTCTACAAAGAGATGTGAAAAGTTAAAAAAACATGATTTTTTTATTAATGTTTTACTATATTTTATATGTAGTTAGTGAACACATTCAGTGAGTGATTGTTGTTTACTTGTCTAGTATTGAGAGCTACATTATAAAATAAATATGATGGTAGGTAAGATGGATTCTGTGTTGTCTAAAATAAGTTCTACAGGTTTTATAACTCTAATGTTGCTAAATAAGCTCAAAAAGATTACCCATCTGTACTAATATCCAATCCTTTGGCACGATCTGATATTACAAGTAATCTAATTACTATAATTATTTTTTCTAGCCATGCCTTTGTAGCTAAAAGCCATTCGTTATGATTAGTTGAGTTTTGTTTACTGTAAAAGAAATTTACACTACTACGAAACTACAGTATTACTAGAAGCTCCAGTAGCTCTTCAGCGATTGCTTTTGTTAACAAATCAAGTGACAAAAAACATATTATATTCAAAAATTTCAAAACAAATAATATTAATTTAAGTTAGTTTTGTGGACGGTACAGTTAATAGTAGCCGGGTGCGCGGGCGCGGCGCACACAAAACATACAGCCGAGTATCATTTGACAATTTGCGAGCAATCAATGCATTGTCGCCGCTCTTTATTCAACTCCAAATAATACATGGAAAATTGTCCATTCCAATTGTGGTCCAGCCATTGTTGGTCTAATGACACGATTCAGGCTTAGCTCGCTTCGAAACTGGTCATCAGTGCATGTCCAGATGTGTTAGAGATGGGTAATATCAAATGCTAAATTTATTCTTCAACAAATTAGTATTTCAGTGTTTTTCTTATTAACATGCTCTTTAGCGAATTTATGGACGGTGATATCTTCAAATATTGTTTTGTTTTAGTGAATTGATAAAAAACTTTACAAAAATGTGGAATTCTTATATAAAATAAAATATTTGGCATTCGTGAGACACTTACTTGAGAAGTATTCTTGAGACAAATGACGTGACAAATGGCATATCAATTGGAACAGCAATCGCCGAGACAGCTACCAAAAATAACGAAACACTCAAATCCGTATCACATAAAACGACCAATGAATGCCTTCATGGTGTGGTCAAGGTTGCAACGGAAGAAGATATCGATGATGAACCCAAAGTTACATAACTCTGAGATTTCTAAACGTTTAGGACTTGAATGGAAGAGTTTAGACGAAACTGAGAAGAGACCGTTTATTGATGAAGCGAAGAGATTAAGAATAAAACACATGCAGGATTATCCAGACTACAAATATCGTCCTAGGAGAAAGAATCGCCTAGATGCTACAGTATTTTCGAGTCCGCCGCTTTATTCTACTAGGGAGACTTTCGTCGAAGTGGAACCTCGTCAAGAGCCAAACTATCAGGGATTATCTTACCCTGATCAGTTCGTATACAACAATATGATCAGTTACACTGTCCCTTCGATGCCTCAGGCCACCTTTGTTCCAAATGCTATCAGGCCAAAAGAAGAAACATTGGCAAACTTGGATTTAAGGCCTTTGCCGTCAATCGAGAGCATTTCGCCAAGGCCTTTTGCGGTTGTCAACCAGCAGATGATGGTCAAAGCTTACCAAGATCTTCATTACGTGCCCAGTGATGTGACACGGATATCGTATCATTATCCGTTTGGTGTTCAGTAGGAAGTATGCTTTGTTAAATTACCGGAACCGGTTTACTGCCGGTGTTTTGAGGCCATAATAATGTTACGTTTCCAGTATTTTCTCTTGATGAATATGCTTTAATGTTGTTTTCTCTCGATCAGATTTCAGTTTTTTTTTATAAATCGACTTCAAAAAGCAGCAGAGGGTTATTAATGCAATACTTAATACTTTTTTAATTTTCTTACCGTATCGCCGTTATTTATTGATGTTATTCATTTGGAAAAGTATACCTACTTCTTCTTTGGACTCATCCAAATGATTGAAAATGAATCTAATATTATGTAATTTATTAGAAATTAATCAGAATGCAGACATTTGGAAGTCGTTGATACTTCTTAAAGTTATTTAAGAATGAGTCGGTGAGAGTCCGCATTCATACAGTACATAATAATAAAAATATAACCTAAATACTTTGACTATAAGTTTATAAGTATATTACATTGCATCATGTTGCATATTGTTTACCAAATTTTGAGAAAACCAATATTAAGTACATGAATCTGTCTGGTTCTAAGTATTCTCTATTTATCTCTTCTTCTACTTATTTACTACTAGCAAGCCGCCCCGGCTTCGCACGGGTTCTTTACGAAGAATATAATGTAGCCTACGTTTCTCTGAGAAGATAAGTGGCTTACTTTTGCCGACTTTTTCAACAAATATCATTATATTTTAGCCAATATACTCAAAAAATTTAAAAATTATATTCGAAAACCTTCCTCAAAAATCACTCTATCTACCTACTGGTAAAAACCGTATAAAAATCAGTGCATTAGCTTTTGAGTTTATCGCGAACAGACAGACGCAGAGGAGGACTTTGTTTTATAATATGTAGTGATGTTGTACTAACTGCCCAGCTTAACTTTGTCTGTTTCTTCCAAAACGAATTAACTTTCCCCGTTTCAGAAAATATTTCTTAATGCTCAGCTTGTATTAGCCAGTATGATGTTACACAGCATTCCTCTATAAATACAATTCAACCAGTATTTTCGCGTTAAGCTCACCAAACAAACATACTCTTCAGCTTTATAACATTAGAATAGATAATTAAGGAATCACGTGTAAATTGTATTTAGTTATAGTCGTTATTTTTGCAAGGTGTTTGTAATATTTCTGTTGAAAATATATAACAAGTTTTATTAAAACAGTTTTCATTCTTTTGCATACACTCTTAAGAAATAATAACAGATATCAATATTTTTTTTTCTTTTTTATAAGAAAACTCCCGCATTAGGAATAAACATCCTGTGTCCCGGGGGCTTTACAGACATACATGAAACTGACACAATTAACACCCAAACTCAGAACAACAATTTGTGGATCACAAAAAGTGTTGTCTCGTGTAGGATTTGAACCCACAACACTTGGCGAATTGGCAAGCGGCGTGGCGACCGCCTAAGCCACTAGGCCAACCGTGCAGTATCATCAACAATCTTAACAAGACATATTCTGGACATAGCTCTCTCCTTATGGCTCCTTTACACGATGGGCCATCGCGATGGTCCACTATGATGGGCTAGCGTGTGGAGGGCATAGTGGTGTCGGATGGCTTATGGGCGTGCGATGGCCGTGGGATGGCGTCGGTGTCGGTTTTTGGCGGCACATCAAAGGTAGTGGGCCAGCGATGGCGGTACGCATCTACACGTGGCCCATTCCACAGTGCGTGCTCGAACTGTATATACATATAATATATATATATATATATCGACACAGGCAGGCAGTATTTTGGTGTTTTCGCCTAATTTACCTCAATAATGCTGCTGCACATGCTGTGGCGTCGGTTTGTGGTCATCTCCCTATCTGGGAAAGAGTATTTTTACCCTTTGATATTTATTTATTTATATATAAATATATATCTATATTTCTCCGCTTTTTTGTTACTGTGGAGAAGCTGTTGACAGTTTCGGACATCATGGCCATCATCTCGACATGCCAATATTAACGACATTATCCGTCGTGCTTTTGTTACCGCCGGCATTCCAGCTGTACGCGAACCAAATGGTCTGGTACGGGACGATGGCAAGAGACCAGATGGTATGTCGTTACTGCCATGGAAGATGGGTAAGCCTTTGGTGTGGGACGCAACTTGCGTTGACACCCTCGCGCCATCTCAAATTCCAAGTACAGCTGGTTATGCCGGCGCTGCTGCTGCCTCTGCGGAAAGCCTCAAACGGCGTAAGTACCAAAATTTCATAGGTAATTACATTTTTGAACCGTTTGGGGTAGAGACGCTAGGTTCATGGAGTCCGAGTGCTCGCGCTATGTTTAAACAACTAGCCAAGCAACTGATTGACGCATCTCGCGACCAGAAGGCCGGCCTTTTTCTAGCACAGAGAATCAGCATTGCCATTCAACGTGGTAATGCTGTCAGTCTTTTCGAACGCTACCAGTAGGCGAAGATGTGGAGTTTTTTGACGCTTGTATGTAAATATCGTTATTTTTTTATTTTTTTTATAAATTATGGTTATGTGCATAGGTTTCTATATTATGTAATAAATAATTTATATCTATGTATCTAATACCTTTAAACGAGCAATTCTTATTTATATATAATCTGAATCTCTGAAATGACTCCAGCGATTTTTATGAAATTTAATATGCAGGGGGTTTGGGGGCGAAAAATCGTTCTAGTTAGAATTCAGTTTTAGAAAATTTGACCAAAAATACCGAGCTAAGCTCGTTCATCCAGGTAGTTATTGATTTAAACAAAAATATTACAAAAAGTAAATTTTGTTAAAACTATAAAAATGCTGTTGTAGGTATTTTATATATATATCTTCATTACCTACTCACGAATTAGCACTTCGTACTTAAACCACTAGGGCAGTTTAACACTTGATAAACATGCCAAATTAATTAGTTACTTTCTACTACTACTACTTCAATTAAACAATATTGTTGACGTGACAACGTCTTATAATTCGATGGAGCCGGCTGCACACACGAAAAAACATGACTCATGCGGCGTTACCTCGATCTGAGGCGTTCGCATATATCTCTCGCTTGCACTTCAAGTCTTAAATGGAAGCGAGAGATAGATGCGGCGCTTGCAAAAGACGTGACTCATGCGGCGCTACCTCGCTCTGAGGCGTTCGCATATATCTCTCGCTTGCAATTCAAGCCTTAAATGAAAGCGAGATATAGATCTCTCATCATTTCATGAATGTTTCGTTATAACGTTGTCACGTTAAACTATGGTCCGTAAACAGACTTTACAGACAACCATTTTTTTCTTAAATAAAGCACTTAACAGTCTCTAACGCAGACAGTGGCAAACGTAATCTTTTATCCACCAAACACCCATTTTAGCCATTATCAACAGCCGCTGATTCCCATCCATATCAGTATCACATCCAGCCGTCAGAAGCTTCGCCAGAAATAATGTACAAACGGTGACAAGAGATTTCTCTGATTGATGATCCACGACATAAGTAATTGATTTACATTTTTTTGAACGACATATTTTTCTCTTCCTATTTCTGAACTGGGGTGATATACATATTTTTAGTATTCTTGAGGTCTATTAATTTAATAAAGACCTCTTTCAAAAGTTTTTCGTCAATATCTTTAATGTACCGAAATTGACAGCATTCGTGCTAGTTGTTTCGTTGGTGAGTGGGAGACCGGAGGCCCAGTAATGCAGAAGCATCTTAATAAGCCGACATAGTGTGGGTCACCATGCTGCATTGTTGTATTGTCTGCATTCACCATGAATATGGTGACCACCACTCTTGGATTCTGCTCTTGCTTTCCATCAGGCAGAGTAGAGACATTTTGGCAGGCACATACATAAATAAAATGAACTGATATCGACCTGTTACCTACGTTACTCCTTAAAGACCCGTCAAAATCGGTCCAGTCGTTCCAGAAATTAGCCAGAACAGACAGACAGACAAAAATTTTAAACTGTTTTTTTATTTAAGAACTGATATACTTTAATATGCATTTAATGAAAAGCTGTTAATTTGAATTTAGAAACAAACACTTTAATTTTATTCATTTGTATAGATGTGATATTTGAATCGGTGATACTTTTTAAAAGTTAATTATCGTTAAAAATAACTGCCTCGTTGTTCTAGTGGTTGACGTATGCGACTGCCGATCAAGAGGTCTCGGGTTCGAATCCCGGGTCGGGGCAAAAGTGTTTTTGAGTTTTCCTGATTATAGAAAACTTAGTAACAGCTCTGAGTTTGGAAGTTGGGGTCTGAACTCAGGTGCCTCGGAGAGCACGTAAAGCTGTCGGTCCTACGCCTGATCTCTCCCCGATCGTGTCGGTTAACCGTACTATCGGATTAGGAGAGTGAACGAACAGAGAGTGCACCTGTGTTTGCGCACACACTTGTGCACTATAATATCTCCTGCGTAGTTGGCTGGTCTCCGTTGAGACTGGCCGCCGTGGCCGTTATCGGCTAGGAGAACATTATCGTTAAAAATACTATATTACATAAACTACGCAAATGTTTTGATTAACTATTTAATCATAGTAAGCTAATTTCTATTGTAGCCGTTACGATCAACCTTTTCTATCACATATATATTATTTCATTCGAGAAATAAGCGTTATAAGTACATTACAGTCATCAAACGATCTCCAAGAATCAAGAACCGCAAATTATAGAATTTCGTACAAACGCAACGTCGTTTTTGTTCTCCAAATTAATCTGGCTTCAAAGAAAGATCACACGGCGTATACCTGTTGATTAAATTAAAACAATTGTTCGAGCACAGGGTGTTTAATTAAAATGGTTGTGCACAAGGCACGCGGCAACACCATTTTTCTTATAATAAGCTTTCTGATAATTGAAAACTTGATTGTTGTGGAATAACATAGAGCTGTTGATACAATATTTTAAGAATGTTAAAGTAAATTTATTTAAACAAAGTAAAGCGTAGTATTTTTAACCCCCGATGCAAAAGAGGGGTGTTATAAGTTTGACGTGTCTGTCTGTCTGTGGCACCGTAGCTCGCGAACGGATGAAGCGATTTCAATTTAGTTTTTTTGTATGAAAGGTGAGTTACGTGCGAGTGTTCTTAGACATGTTACATGAAAAGCGGTTGAGTCGTTTAAAAGTTATTTACTTTTTAAAGGGAACTCAGGTTATTATGTCGGGGGTTTTTTATTCTTAGATTATTTGGTATTGTTCTCTATACTGTATACATCTATATTTATACATATGTAATTTTAAAATAACTGCTTTTTACTAAATGCATAAGTGTTATGCATGTATTCACGGTACATACACCAAAAAATATTTTTTTTTAAATTCTTGTCTGTCTGTCTGTATGTTCCGGCTAATCTCGGGAACGCTGGACCAATTTTGACTGGCAGATAGCTGATGTAATAAGGAGTAACTTAGGCTTTTTTTAGACTAGCTTTGCCCCGCGATGTTACTCGCGGTTGTAAAGGTACAACCATAACCGCGGGAACACCGCGGGACGCAGCTAGTTATACATCAACAACCCATAATGTCCCACTGCTTAGCTCGGGTCTCCTCCCAGGAGGGGGTTAAGGCCATACGTTCCCACGCTGGCCAAGTGCGGATTGGGGATTGCCAAGACAACGTTGTGGCTACGTAATCTTGCCGTTGGATGTTTTTAAGTCGCACAAAAGCCTCCAGCTGAGCTTACGACTGTTATCATACGATAACAACCGGGACCGACTGCTTAACGTGACCTTCGAATCACGGAGACACTCATGGTAACATGCCACCAGCGGTCACCCATCCAGGTACTGGCGGCGCCGTCGTTGCTTACCCTCGGTGATTGTTTCTAATCATCGAGTGCAACTGGGCTATGAGCTAGTTTTACATTTGGCCAATAAATAAAAATTAGGTCAGTCGTAAATTTTGAACGTAAGTAAATATGATTCCAGCCAAGATGATGATTCCCTCTCGTAATTACACATACAGAAAAAATAGTAACTGTGTTGCCATAAAAAAAATTAAAAGGAAAAAAAGGAGAAACAACAATACTATACAAAATTACTGATAACAATAGTACATTCGAGATGTACATTTAACGAGTGCAGTCGTCACAGCGTGCCTTTTTAATGTTTCTTTCACCGGCGATTCTGCTTTTGCATTTTGTTACATTTCAAGTAGATATTTTATCGAGTTAGGAAAGAATTTTATTTCATTCCTCAACAGTTATTTTTATATAGTGATACTGCTAGTCTCTCGTTTGATGTATTTGCAGAAAATAGTAATTACATCTTTGCATTTCAACGATATCAGAATCTATTGTTTTGCTTTTTCGTTGCAAAGTATATATTAGACTGTAGCGTGTTCATTATAGAATGCCCTTTATGTTTTTAGACTTATTGGTAAGTTACAGACTTCCCACTTCAGCAGAGATGGTAATTTTAACAACTTTTTATTTCTCATGACTCAAACACTCCTGATGTAGGAGGTATTATCACCTCTATATGTTGAATCAAAGAGGGTTTGCAGTATGTACCTCAGCTATAACTAAAATAGTAATTAAAGAAACCTCACCGAGGCTCTATAAATTGACGTTTTGTTTGTGCCATTAACCCTCCACTGCCATACAACAGTTGACATTTTAACCCCTTCGGAAAATTTTATTGTACAGGTTTTACTTTAGGTATTAATTGTTTCGTCTCGAAATTAATGTTATTTCATATTGACAAGTTTCCTTATTTTCCTTAGTATATAATACCTTGAAGTTAGGTATTGGATTTCTTATTTCCTGTTCTAACTTTGTAAATGACGAATTCAGCATATCACATATCTTAACGGCTTTAAATAGCCCACTGCTGGACATAAAGCATGTTTTGGCGTACTACACAACGCTGGCCATGTGGCCACGGCCATCACGGGTTTGTATAGGGTTTGTTACAAATTTTCCTTCTATTTGCACTAATGTTGCCCTGCGCAGTTTTGATTTCTTAGTCATCTCTTATGATGGTCATGGGATGAATAGGGGTGGTGACAATTTGTATGAATTAATCTGGTCAATAAAAAAACACTTTTTGAATGTAAAAAGGAAACTTTTGTCTGGTGATGTTTAAAACAAGGTTAAGGATATGATCCTTAACCTGGAAATGAAATTCAAATGGTCCAAATACGAATAGTTTTTTTGTTATTTGATTATATTATTTTTTAGAAAAAATTAGATTTTATCAACAGAATGAAGTTATTTTTCTGTTTTTCAATATTAATGTAAATATAACTTTACGATTTTCTTCTATATTTCGCTTCAAGGATGTCTCGCTGTAATGTCTAACAGTAATCCGCAGGCATACATGGACTCTACTTGCCCTGATATAGTTTTTTTATCGTAGAAATATATTGGTGGAATCTTTCTCCGTGTTCATCGCTGACGGCGCCCAAAATTCCAGGAAAGAAGTTTAAGTGTGAATGTAAAAAACGTATTTTCAACGACATATTATAGCCCAAAGCCTTATAAGTAGAAAACAGCTCTGCGACAATACTTTTATAGTCACTTGATCGTTGATTCCCGACGAAAATGAAAGTCACTTTCCTTCCAAGATTCCTAATCAGATTTTTCCAAATCTTTTAACTTTTCTTTAAATATTTCATTTTTAATTAATTGCCTGATTTGAGGAACAATAAATATGAATTCTTAAATTTTTACTTTGCTCAGTTTTGGAAATTTTTCTTTCAAATATAAAAAGCCATCACCACTCTTAACCATAGTTCTTTTTAAGTGTTTGATGAGTTCAAGTTTTATGTGCAAAGGTGGTGTAATGTACACATGTGGTGTACATTATATACCTGAGTTACTACACTACCTTCTGATAGATATCGGGTCGCAGCAAGCGCACACGTCTTCACTCCGCGGCGGTCGGTAGGCCAATCCCCCCCCCACCCCGCGCACCGCACGTGCCATGCTCGAGACGACAGAGTTATATACCAATAAGTACATACCATACACTAAAGGTGGTAAAAAATGATCAGGCTGTACCAATGGTGGATTTTTAATGTTTTTTTTTGTCCTGGAGTAAGAGATTCCCTTTTGGGCCAGTCTTTCCTAACATTATAATTTTTTCGGTCTCTACCGTCGCTACTGAAGCAATTGCAGTAGGCATTGATTGAGATATTTTTGCCTATCCACTAAGATGACCCACACATATAACACAGCAAATGTGTGGACCAAGCTTTGTCTTGTTGATGGATGGTAAAACCAAAATACTGTTCATATAACTTAGTCACTAATGGAGTCAAATTTATTCGCTGAGTTTTAAAAGTAATGTCGCTACAAATGTAACAACACTTATCAGGGTAATTTTTACACTTTTTTGACATTATTTATGAACCACTATACTCGAAAAAGAAAACAAAACTACGCTTTTCAAGTAATAAATAGTCTAAATGTGAAAATGAAACTTAAACACAGTTAATTTACTATTTTGAGGGTAGTAGCTGTCACACAAATGAGACGTCATCAAATCAACATAAATATGCTGTTAAGATGAGGGTAGGTAGAGAATTCAAAACTAGTAAGCGCCTGTCTTGTTACAAAATTTTGTTGACCAGTATCAGTCAATACACGGATGAACTCCTATGAAATCGTTCATTCTTTATTTGGTTCCGAAGAGATAAAAGTACCAAAAAAAAAAGAAAATTCATCACTTGGTAAAATTTTTACTTGTAGCCTCATTGGTTTGCATTGATGAATCAGCCAGTGCGTTTTTTTTTTATGGTTTAGGTGGCAAACGAACAGACATATCACCTGATGGTAAGCGATACCGCCGTCCATAGACACCCGCAACACCAGAGGCGTCACAAGTGCGTTGCCGACCTTTGGGGAGGAGGGGGGGCATAGGCCTCCGGTATCCTCACTCACTCGGTGAAATAAATACATAAATGTCAAACCATCAGTTCCTAACGTGCCAGCACTTGAGTCACGTACATTATGTTGAGCACTTTACGCTAACGTATCTGCTATACAAAAAGCCTCCACAAAACACTTCGTACCTATTCTGGACGCATCCCTTGTTTCGTACAACGCATTGAGCTGTGACGTCATTCAATATCACGCGATGTATTCATCCAAAACATCTGTGCAAGAGCCTTGAACAATACTAGACAACTGTTTAACACCTATCTCGTTGGATTTAAGTACTAACCCTCAGTTGCAAACTCAGTTTCGACTTTAAACCGATGTAAGAAGGTGGATTTTTGCATAGTAGTTTCACGAGATGCAATTCTGACGCACAAACTGCTACGTATTATCAAGGCTTCGTTAAACTTAATCAAGCTGGTTGTAAAGTTTGAAATCCATTTCACAGAAATTTAATATCAACTTAGAACATAGAACGACAGAATTCAAATTTGTTTGGCAGATTTTTTGCCGTAAGACCTTACAACATTGGGCTGAAATGCAAAACTGTTCAGGCCTAACAAACGACACGTGACGATGACAAACAAATCTCACTTTTATGCTTATGGTTTTAAGGGTGTTGGAAAAAGGTAACAGTTCTATCGTACTGAAACGATGTCATAATCGTCATAGATGTCTTTCACACCGCACGTGAAGAATGAATGATGGATGAATGCGTGTAACTCCAGTTTTTTCTGTATGTCACGATACTGAATCACAGTTTTCTTATGTTTCACTTTATACGACTGTCACCTCTATTTGTAGCAGTATAAGAGTTATAATTTTACTGTAAATAAAAGGAGTTTAATGTTAATCCAGATATTCAGGTATACGAATAAGAAATGGCATGAAAATTGCTATTGGTGTTTGGAAATTGTTTGTTTGTTGTGAAATTTTCAGAATTAAGGTCCTTATGAGAAACAATATAGCAAGATTTACTTAGTAACGTGTGGGTCAGCATATTGTATTGTTCATGTTGGCATTGTGGATGGTGGCGACCACTCTTGGATTCTGCTCCTGAAATTAAATGAAATGATATTTATTTGTAAGTAAATCTTTTCAGAAATTTTTACACGTCGGACTTTACAGCCAGAAGAGACCGGCATTTCCTACGACTCACTCTGGGAAGAAATGCCGAAACAAACCACAGAGATGTCCTTTTTTTTTAGTCCGAGAACATTGATTACAAAACAAAAAATCTATGCGAGTACAGTATAGGATCTGGGTTGGCTCTTTGAAGAAAGGACCATAGTTTTGAGTCGGCCTGTCCATACAGACGGCATACGAGCCCCAGCCATCGTGTTACGACCCGAAGCGCGACACTACCGCCAGCAGGACATTTGGGTAGGCCGGGGAAACACTCAAAGCCACCAGAAAGAAACTAAATATGAACTTATATTACAAGCCTAGACTATACTCATATTTACATACACAAAAGGAATTCACTTGGTATAAAAACAACATACAATAAAAATATAAATGTCTATCACTTTCAAACAAGATACGTCGGTAAATACTGGAGAGAGCATCATCAGTCCCAAGCAAATTTGTCATCTAAATAATCCAAAAGTGTTTAATAAGCCTTTTCATATAGTTCATATTTCATTAAGGACTTAAATTTGGTAATACTTAATTCTTGATATTTGCTTGGAATTTTATTGTAAAATCGCACACCCTGACATCAGAAAGCCTTGTTTACTCTTTGTCATGATTTCCATCAGGCAGCGTAGAGTCATTTTGGCAGCTAATACTTTTAAAAAATGCAAAGAGAAGAAATACCACCCTTCTAAGGAAATATATATGTGCAGCAATAGACCATTGGATGCTATTGATGATGTTAATAACGTAATCTCATTAAATTCCAAACTCATACATAATTATAAATTCGGGAATCGACTGCACGTTTGGCCTAGTGGTTTAACGGTCACTACGCCGTTTCATACTTCGCCGAGTGTCGAGGGTTCAAATCCCACGTAGGACAACACTTTGTGTGATCCAGAAATTGTTGTTCTGAGTCTGGGTGTTCTTTGTGTCCGTTTCATGCATGTTTGTAAAGTCCCCCGCGACACAGGATTTATTCCTAGTGCGGGAGTTGTCTTTTAAAAAGAGAAAAAAAAAAGAGAGAATGCCAAAGTATAAATGTTAGTAAGCAATAATCGCAAAAGTATTGAAACTAGTTACTTAGTATAACGTATAATAAGTGCCGTGTTTACTTCTTAATATCAATTGATTATCATAAACCATCAATAAACGCACAATTTGCTCAAAGTTAGTAACTAACACACAACAGCAGTCACATCAACCCCAATATTAAGCGGTAAGCAGTCCTAATGCGCGCACAGTGCGCACAAACGTCTGTTGTGCGTAAAATGAATTGTGTGCGGAAATGTATTACCGGCGTGTGAAATGACTTGGAACTAGGGACGTGCCTCTATTGATAGGTCTTGAAAGTAACGTTTGTTTACCTAATAAAAGTACCTGGTATTTTTCGAGACTATGTAAAATTTATAAAAGTTTAAGGTTACAAATTTGTGAATGTTACTATGTATTACTGTTTCGAGAAAAATGAGAGTTACACTATTTTATATTTTCATTAGCTCACACAAACAGTTATATTGCTTATTAATTTGTAACTTTATACAAACTTATTTAACTACTGGTTAAAATGAACATTAATCAAAACTTGATTATCAAGTATATTCAGGTTAATTTTAAGCTTCCGAAAACTTTTTTTTGGCTTGAACTTGAGCTAAAATGTATTTATTGCTTTTAAATTTTAAATAACCAGGTACTTATCTTAGACGTAAGATGGTCCATGTGGGTTTTTAATACACAAAAAGTGTTAGGTAATATTTAATTAAGTTATGGTTAACCAGGCAGTTGTAACAGTTACTGAAACCAGTATCTGTTACAATACTCTCACTACCCAACCCTAGTATTTCGAGTGGTTGGAACCGCTGTGCATTATTTTTTGTTTACACATTTACGTTCCGCGTGGGGGTCGACAATAACATTATTTATTGACCCTCTAAAAGGGGCAGTGTCTTTGGTTATTATCAATTATGTTTTATTTTCTATCACTATAATAGAGATCATTTTAGGAAAGATTTTTTGTGTGTGGACATATTATAGCCAAAGGACATTAAAGAAGGAACAAACTTAAATTTAGTGTTAAAAACAGCATGTGTGTTTAATAGTTTATAGGTTTTTTTTATGTTTCGGACTTCGGTTTAAATGTATAATCTGTAGCACAATTATTTAGACTTCGTAATTCTCGAAAATCTTACTAAGTATAAATAAATTATTTTACTTTCTTACATATATATATGGTAATTTACAGTAATGAGTAAATCAATTGTTAAAAAATATACACATTTTGGTCTAGAAATTATGTCTATCGTTAATCTAGTCTATATAAATAAAAAATAATCGCCAATCGTGTTGCTAAGCGCAAAACTCGAGTATGTTTTTTTTGATGTTTTCGTTAAGACACAAGGAAGGTTTCTATGGAAAGAAAAAACGTAAAAATTGCGAGGAAAATTGTAAAAAGAACACTTTTCTTTAGCCCCTAATAAACCAAAGAGTAAATTAAAATATCTGTTGCTAATTCAATTCAAATTGTTTATTTCGGACTTATTAATATTAATACACCCATATTTTGTTAGTTAAAGAATTACTTAACCTAGTGTTGGTATTATAAATTTTAATTAAAGATGGATGCTGATCCTATTTAATGCCAACTGAACGAAGTTTGTCGAGGTAACTAGTTACTACTAATAATACCTAATCTTCTTTAAAAGTTTACCGACTGTATGGTTATTACGTCATAACAAACTATAATAAATGTTTCTATTTTCTACCCTTATCGGTGGTTTTTACATATTGTTAAATTTCAATCAAAGTCCAAACCAATCACTCCTTCCATTACACAATTTGATTAAACCAAACAAATAACACCCCACAAAGTGTTTAACAATCAAATTTAAACAAGTGCCCAGTGCGCCAGATGTCCAAACATGGACAAAATCAACACAAATCTATCGAATTACCAACCGTATGCTCTCATTAGCTTGTCCTACATTATTTATTTCACACTGTGCGTTTGGATTTGAGCAATGTAAAGGGTCTTTTTGATGTTCTGTTGACATCGAAATGTTATTGATGATGTGTTGATTTTGAGCTGGTCTGTGTGATAGACTCATAAAAATCGCACACAACTGGTGTGATTGCTAAACGTTCAATCTTCATTGTAAATCCTGACTGTATCTTTAATTGAGTCCATTTTATTTGTTACTAGTGGTTGCCCGCGGCTCCGCCCGCGTATATGTCGATTATCGCGGCAAATAGTAGCCTATGTGTTATTCTGATGTATAAGCTATATTACTGTAAAGTTTCATCCAAATCCGTTCAGTAGTTTTTGCGTGAAAGAGTAACAAACATCCATCCATCCATACTTACAAACTTTCGCGTTTATAATATTAGTATAGATATATGTATGTATATATATATAGGTTACCATAAAAGTATAGGTTTAGCCTAATTTGGAAAAAGACGATAATCGTAGTAATAACTAAATTCTTCTACAAAAACCCCCAACGCGCTTGTTACTCTTGGATTGCCGGCGTTCACCCTTCACGAGTTGACCCGACTGTCCCTCTTTAAAAAATCTGTTTATATCAACAAATAAATTTAATATATTACAATAAATACCCATAATTATCCGGGACCCTAGTATAAAGTTGTGACGCTACAATAAACGTGATAGGAAACCGATTTGATCGCCAAATCGATTGGAAAATTCGATTGTTGTTTCCAAGTCGTTGCAGTTTTCGTGCCATTGATCTTGTTAAAGAATAACGATAACAATAATGAGGATAAATAAAGCGTTATAAAAACGAGTTACGCTTGCCTTATTTAAAGTCGTGAAGAAGCGGATGTATTATATTTGTTAACCGACTTCCAAAAGGAGGTTCTCAATTTGATTGGTATATTTTTTTTAGTTCCTATCGATAAACTAGATTTCGTTTCAAATTTACTCGTTATATGGAAGTTATATTTATGCACTAAGGTTCAGTTTCGGAGCCTCTTTTAAGTTGTTTAACAATAAAGCTAAACTTTTCTTTACATATAGCAATATAGTTCATCAATAGTAAAACAAAATCGATTGACAGTTAAATAAGAAGAAAAAATTAATAAACTATAATATTTATGGTTATTTGTTTTTGACTGACTTCTAAAAAGGAGGAGGTTCTCAATTCAACCGTATATATTTTTATGTGTGTTCGCGGAAAATTTCGTGGTTTATGAACTGATTTTGATGATTCTTTATTTAATGGAAATTAGATATCCCAGCGGTGGTACCATGATAAGGACACTAAGATTTGATGATGACATCCAAGAGAAATCGCGTTGAAGTCGGTTTTTATTTTGTAAATAATAATCGTGGTTTTAAAAAGCAGAAGAAAATTACCACGCAGTTGCTCACCGTCACGTGGTGGAGTGATCACCCACCAATTTCTACACGGTCTTTAGAGTCACTATAGACTCCTGTCTATCGCATCTTTAAAGATCATACGCCTTTCCCTATTATTCGCTCTAAATGCCTTTCTGATACTGACCAGGATCCTCAGACCCACATGATCGATCCCAGAGAAGAGAGAGAGAGAGATTTATGTAGTCATGTTATTTCTCATAAAAACATACAGTTAGTTCACTTACAATGAGACATACATAGCAATAACTTATGACTATTACAATATTCACTTTTCAGCGTATTGGAAGCTACGATGCACAAACATATTTTTCAACCGACTTCAAAAAGGAGGAGGTTCTCAATTCGATGGTTTTTTTTTTTTTTTTTTTATGTTTGTTACCTCATAACTTTGGACTGGGTGAACCGATTTTGATGATTCTTTTTTTATTTGAAAGCTGGTGCTTCCCGAATGGTCTCATTTAAATTTGGTCCAGTTCTGACATGTCATTCATGAGAAAACCATATAAGTCTTCAATTTGCATTATGTAAGTACGCGACAAATTAACGAATAACTCAATATTCCCGTATATTTAATTTGGTCCAGAATGACTCGGTTTTTTTTTTTTGTTAAAATTTGTGATTATTTAGCCCGTTTTTAAAAACATTTAAACTGTCACATTCCTTTAATTCGTTCGGGAGTCTATTATACACAATGTTATTATATAATTCATTGATTATACAGCTGTGCTCCCTCATATAATATTGTTTTTTTTTTCCGTAGTTAGTTCGTACTTTCGTTAGTTGTATTTTATTTGTATTTTAAATTATATGTGTAATTGGTTTCTTGTGTATGTCAGTTTGAATGGAATTGTTTGTGATCTTTTTAACCAGAATTCACGTTTTATAGGTGTAAAGTTGATTGAGGTTCAGTAATTTGGTTTTTTCATCTAACAAAAATACCACGGATAAAAAATATACTGTTTGCAACTTGTGGTGTTGTTGCCAGAACCAAAAAAGGGAATAACAATAAATAATAAAAAATACAAAAGTCTAAATGGCCATTTAACTTTTCCGTAATAAATACGTTCATTATTAGTTAAGTTAGTGTATTTGTGCGTCGCTAATGGATCGTTCGCGAATAATAAACAGCGAAATGGCATTACTTTGTAAAATATTGTGTTTATCAAACGTTTTCGGGGCGTTTTTTGTGTAAAGTTTTGTTATTGGAAATATTTCAGTCGTTTCTTACAGTGTTTGACCTTTTAAAGGTGTGAAAGAAATGTAATTATGACTAAATTGTTGTAATGTTTTTACTTTAAAAGAATTGTAAATAACCCGTTGATGTAGTACTTCTTAAAAAAAGAACAGTTTTATAACTGCTCCGGTATCGGGTTCGATTCCCGGGGCGGGCCCAATAAATAAATAAATAAATATTTCGGACATCTAACACACAACGCCATCTAGTCCCAAGCTAAGCAGAGCTTGTGTTATGGGTACTAGACAACTGATACAAATACATATATACTTTTTTTTTTGTAAATACATACATATTATACATAGAAAACACCCAAACTCCGTTACAAATATTTGTAGATCACACAAACATTTGGTCCGACCCGGGAATCGAACCCGAGACCTCATGATCAGCAGTCGCACACGCCAACCGCGAGACCAACGTTTGTATGATCTGCAAATATTTGTTTCGGAGACAAAGAAAAAGTATATATGTATTTATATCATACTAGCTGATCCGGCAAACGTTGTTTTGCCATAAAAATGGGTATAAAAAATAGATGTTGGTCGATTCACAGACCTACCCGATATGCACACCAAATTTCATAAAAATCGGTCCAGCCGTTTCAGAGGAGTATGGTAACTAACATTATGACACGAGAATTTTATATATAAGATGTTACAAAGAAAAAGTTTAAATGTATTTATATCATATGTTACAAAGAATTGTCATGTCATATGTTACAAACAGTTGTCTAGTACCCATAACACAAGCTCTGCTTAGCTTGGGACTAGATGGCGTTGTGTGTGAGATGTCCAATTTTATTTTATCACGATTTATTTGTGATATAGAGAAAGAAACAAGCAGGGTACATTACCTAATCGTAGTTGAAAACCTGGTGTCCATACTAATATTAAACTATGCTTTCACGAGTAAACCGCTAGACCGATTTCAATGAAATTTGGCATGGAGATACTTTGATTCTTGAAGAAGGACATAGGGTACTCTGTACCTCGATAACCAGTATATATGCTGGTGGAGTCGCAGGCAAAAGCTGGCTTAATATAAATTTCACAAAAAAATATCGAACTACTTGTTTAATGTTCTTGTCTGCATGTATTCGGCACTGTCTAGAGTTGCTTATAGTTTAGAATACAGATTGAAAAGCTTTTATCTATTTTATTATAAATGGTGGAATTAAATCTTCCCCTAGCCTTCAAAGTAAGGCCGACAATGTTCAATGTATAATGCAAATTATCGCCCTGGGATGCTTCGAGGTCGTATAAGCTCCTTGCGAATACTTCTGACGATAAAAGTGGATAAGATTAAATAGTGTTAGCTGTAAGTGAATTGGACTAAGTTTGAATATTGACTACTATTGTTAAAAAAGGAATAGTTTATATATGTTGTAAAGTGTTTTTATATAGGTAC
The DNA here is from genome assembly GCA_949125395.1 of Diaphora mendica. NCBI lineage: Eukaryota > Metazoa > Arthropoda > Insecta > Lepidoptera > Erebidae > Diaphora > Diaphora mendica. The sequence continues at coordinate 2,432,297 of OX421317.1, forward strand.
AACAGGTTACTTGATGTCTAATGGTCAATGACTATACCGCTCATAGACATCAACTTAAAAAAACACAGGTTGGAGTGGCTCACTTGGGCTTTAGAATGACTCTTCCGAGGCGTGTCTAGAATGACGTTCCAGAGTTTACAACAAAAATGCCAGAAGTGAGTACATAGATGAAATTTGAGACACAGGCCTAATCGGTACTTACTTTGAAACCTTCTGGTGGATAAAAACAAAGGAATATGACAAATGTTAAACCTTTTTGTACGATGTCTTTAAAAAAGCTTGGCAAAGGGCAATTACAAAAGGTCATACACCTTGGAACTCTTTGGAACCATTCTTAAGTTATAAATGATGTAACTCTTAGTCTTTGTTTTATTAAATAAGACTTCACACCTAACAATTTTACAAGTCCTGAAGCCGTAATAGTATTCTTGTACAAGATCCTTTGTCAAAACCGTCTAAAAAGAAACTGTAAGTAAAACAATTACCAACTTAATTCTTTAAACAAAGTTTAGTGTAAATTTAACAAAAGTTACGTAATAGAATTAAATAAAAGAAAATCCCTAAAGGAAATTATTGTTATTTTTTTATGTAATAGGCGGGCATATGAGCAGACGTATCGCCTGATGGTAAGCGGTTACCACCGCCCATGGACACCTGCAACACCAGAGGCGTCACAAGTGCGTTGCCGGCCTTTGGGGGAGGGAAGATAGGGGGGTTGGGGTATGGACCTCCGGTATTCTCACTCACTCGGTGAAGCACAGCGCAAGCACTATTTCACGCCGGTTTTCTGTGAGGTCGTGGTATCACTCCGGTCAAGCCGGCCGTGCCGTCACTCGTGCCGAAGCGTGGCTCTCCCACAGAAAATATTTGACAACAAGATGATATTTTTATGTATTGGTAACACTAAATAAACATTACAATCATCAAGATCTTAAAAGCCTGTCGCATTGGCTAGATACGACGTTGGCCAGAAGAGTCAGTATTGGGTTTATTTAAAAAAAAATCTTCAGTAAAGTTGTCTTGCGTGGTTAGCTGCCTTGGTCGGTTCTTACTATACCCATGGAATTAATAGTGATGGTGACACGCTAGTTGCCTAATACGTCATCCGCATGTGGACACATAATAATATGTCTTCTATAACAAGTGATTGATTGAATGAGTGTCATGACCGTCCAATACAAAGGGAAGGTCCTCCGACCAGGCGAGATGGTCATGCCTGGCGGGCCGCGGTCCAACGGTTGATGTGTGAAAAAACTGTGTGTATGCTGCACATATAAACAAACATCAAAAATAGGCAAAAGGCATGTAGATGGTGATAATGATATTGAGAATCTCCAATAGCTCTCCGTGGGAGAGCCACGCTTCGGCATGAATGGGCCGGCTCGACCGGAGTGATACCACGGCCTCACAGAAAACCGGTGTGAAATAGTGCTTGCGCTGTGTTTCACCTAGTGAGTGAGGATACCGGAGGCCTATACCCCAACCCCTCCCCCTATCTCCCCCCCCCCATCCCCCAAAGTCCGGTAACGCACTTGTGACGCCTCTGGTGTTGCGGGTGTCCATGGGCGGCGGTAATCGCTTACCATCAGGCGATACGTCTGCTCGTTTGCCGGTGTATACGATAAAAAAAAAAATAACACCATATCATTACTAGGTCAATTCTCCAATCCTTCGGCGCCAACTATTTCAGTCATCCCCTGCCAGCCACTTTCTTTAAATCGTCGATCCATCGTGCTGCGGGGCGCCCTACATTAGTCTAATCGCGACCTCCACTCCAGAACATTTATAACAAGATCATGGTATTCTTAGCCCAATTTAAAGCTCGTTTTTATACCAGATGACCAGATGCATAAATGACAAGAAAAATTCATTTAAAGAAAAGTTTAATACGTATAAAAAAATAACTATGAAAGAAATGATTTCACATTGACCAATTCAATTTAAACCAACTGTGCCATAAGAAGTCATTGAAACAAAGTAATTGAGTTAGAAGAAGCAACTCTGTCTCAATACGTTCAGACGTCTCTCGTGAATTGCCAATAAACCGTATTTTAGTCCGATTGACGGTTTTAAACCGTACTTATGTTCGATTAAAACCGTAAAGGGGAAATAGATATGCGACAATGTTGTGTTGTGGACACTTAAAAGTTGAAGTTAGTTTATATAAAGTGTTATACGAGTATCTTAGTTATACATACTATGATTAGTTAAAAAGATTGAATGGTAGTTTACTTTGAGTTTTGTTGCCCAAATAAAGAATTTCTGTCATGTAATATGAAAAAGCATTTATTTTTATTCTATTTTCTACAATTCGATTGTATTTTTTTATGTTTGTTACTACTTTCGACTGGGTGGACCGATTTCCATGATTCTTTTTTTATTTGAAAGCTGATGCTGCCCGTGTGGTCTCATTTCAATTTGGTCCAGATCTTGAAGTCGTTTTTTTTTTGTTAAAATTTGTTTTTAACCCCCGACCAAAAAGAGGGGTGTTATAAGTTCACGTGTCTGTCTGTCTGTGGCACCGTAGCTCCCGAACGGATGAAGCGATTTCAATTTAGTTTTTTTTTTAATTAAAAGTGAGTTACGTGCAAGTGTTCTTAGACATGTTTCATGAAAATCGGTTGAGCCGTTTAAAAGTTATGGGGGTGAAAGTGGGGAAGAGTAACCGAATGTCTGCAAAAATATTACCGAGTGGGGTCTCAAATGAAAGCGCACAGCGTGTTTTTTACTTTTTAAAGGGAACTCAGGTTTTTATATCGTTTTTTTTTTTAATTTTGAGAATGTATAGTTATTGTTTGCATATGTACATGAAACAAAACAATACAAAAGATGAGTTACAAAATATGGAAATATAAAATCGGCGGTCTTATCGCTCACGGCGATATTTTCCAGACAACCATAACATGGACATCAGGTATTTAAATTTTTTAAGGTTGTTAACACACAAGTAACACATTAAAACGAGAATATTCAAAATATCAATAGAGATATCTATCTATCTTACAAATAAATAAAATTGGAGTGTCAGGAACGGCTGTACCGATTTTGACGGGACTTTCACTGGTAGGTAGCTGATTATATATATACAAAAACCTACACAAAAACATAGAAATATATAACATTTATACAGATTTAATATATAACTTATTTTTTACAAAACTGGAAGCAGTGAAATAATGAAAATCAGTATCAGTAGCAACGGAATAATCTGAGTGTTATCTATACATTTATACAAATAAATAAAATGGGAGTGTCTGTTTGTAATATTAAAATACCCGCTTTTTACTAAATGTAAATGTTTGTATACACGGTACATTTATCAAAATAACAATTTTTACAATTTTTGTCTGTCTGTCGGTCTGTCTCTTTGTTCTGGCTAATCTCTGGAACGGTTTGACCGATTTTGACGTGACTTTCAGTGGCAGATAGCTGATGATATAAGGAGTAACATTTTTTTAGACTTACTTGTACCGCGGGTAGCACCACGGGTCTCAGCTAGTTTTAAATATAAACCATTCAGGTAATAGGGATACACCTAATTGTTTCTTCATTGTTTTAAATCTATATCTATGCTAATATTATAAACGCGAAAGTTTGTAAGTATGGATGGATGGATGGATGTTTGTTACTCTTTCACGCAAAAAACTACTGAACGGATTTGGATGAAACTTTACAGTAATATAGCTTATACATCAGAATAACACATAGGCTACTATTTGCAGCGATAACCGACATTTACGCGGGCGGAGCCGCGGGCAACAACTAGTGTAAAATAAGGAAATGTTTAATCGAAACTATTTATTGATTTTACACAAGACGTGCTTTTTACTAATCTAAAAACCATTTCTTTTTTTCACTTATGTAGTAAAATTAATAATTTGAGTCTCCCTATATTTGTTTATTGTGTTCACAAACATTTAATCCTTTATATAAAGCAGAACAAACGCACAGAAGCTAAACATAATATATTAATGCGAAAGAACGCATTAGGATCCGGAAATGGCGGCGTACACATTCACTATTGTGTTTGAGGAAAAATGATATAATATCATAACATCCCTTTATGACCATTACTGGGCTTGCCCGCCCTGACAAAGACTAAAAATGAAAGACATTTGATGCAGTATCGTACCTAACACCGTTAAGCTTCTAAGAAAATGCGTATTAATGAATATAACTGATATTTTTTTTATTATAGCAGTACTACCCTCGTATAGAAGATCAACATAAAATGACAGCGTTCGCGCTTTCGTGTTTCGTTGGTTAGTGCCAGACCGGAGGCCCAATGATGCAGAAGCATCACTAGGCCACTATGGTGTGTGTCGCCATGCTGCATTGTTGCATTGTCTGCATTCGCAATGAGTATGGTAACCACTACTCTTGGATACTGCTTATGTTTTCCATCAGGTAGAGTCATTTTGGCAAGGCCATACATAAAAAAAACTGCCCAATGTCATTGAAATTATGTGTTGTGTGTGACAGATAAATATAATGTTAAATATCCTAGTTGATCAATAAGTAAGACGACAGTTAGTGAATTTGACATTACTGTTGTGTACCGTAGTCTGTTAAATTGCATTGTGCTTAATTTAAGGTATTTTTGGCATGTTTTTTGAAAGTGTTTAAGAGTTTGCATCTTTCGTGTCTGATATTTCTTGATAAAATGAAAAAAGATTCAATGGATTCCCCGATTTCTATCATAAAAACTAAAATCAAAAACGAGAGTTATCATTGTGACGTCATCTGAGATCATAAGAAAATCTAAGGCTTATATAGTCTTTCTTCATTCACCTAGGCTGGAAAAGAAGAGGTTATCTTGGAAACAGAAGATTTTCGAAGAGTTAAAAAAATATTATTTATACAGGGGTATACTTCTCTAAGTGGAAGGAACGTCCATCAAGGGATAAACCTACCACGAAAATATGCTAAAAACTATAAAAATCTTGCGGCTTTATTTCTAACACGGGTACTTATTTATAGACCCACGTCTATGGAGCTAATATTTGCGGTTTGGCTTTATTATTCATACTTTAATGTTTTAGTAATACTAACTTTTAAAAGGAAACCCTTGAGTTACTCCATCAAGAAATGTTTATATCTCTATATGTTAGTTTGCAATATAGAAGAATTTTAATACTCACACTCGTCACGTTACAAACTGTCTTAAACGTTTTTGATATTTGTAAAATTATAGTAAATAAACTAAAAAGACTATAGAGGTTACCGGTGTTCAAGAATCAAATTGAATAGGTAACTCCTTGAATTTGATTTTTTTCTACAAACACTATTATTAATCTAAATTTTTGAAACGTTTTAAGCCAATTCTTGTACATTTTTATTCTTAGTCTATGGACTTGCCGCCCTACAGGAGACAAATCGTCCAGCTGGCCATTTATCAAAAAACCTGCATCCGCCCAATGAAAGCGATTTTTGTACACGCCACAACTTTATTTACAGACGCACCCACATCTTAACCCAAGTACATAAGGTTCAAAATAAGTCCAACAAATTTACAAGATCTCCATGCACAATGTCTAAAAACAATTTTGATGATTCTTATTACAAATGCATAAGGTTTATATTACGAATTGTAATATATATTTTTGATAGTATTAATAAGAATGGTGAATGGTTGAAAGAAGTCTTTTTTGAAGATTTTGGTTAAAAATGTGCGTTTGTATGGCATTGTGTTGGCTTTTCGCGATATATCAGAGGGCAGACTCGTCTTAATAATTTCTCTATGATTTATTGTCTATGACTGGTCTAAGTGCTGATAAGTACGTGTGTTCAACGGTGTGAGACTAACTGCATGGCTTTTGCACATTTGTAAAGGCTAACTGGCTTTATTGTGTATTTCCCCCGGCTCCCGTGATGTTGATGCTTTTCTTGACTCTCTTAACGACACCCTTACATCCTTGTCTAGCTATGAAAATGTACTCCTTATAGGTGACATTAATATTAATATAATCCCCACACAATTAAATCAACAAGCCAACTCGTACCTTAATCTAACTGCATCGCATGGTCTACTGCCGACACATGGTTACCCTACTCGAGACAAAAGCTGTCTTGATCACACCCTATTAAAATCGCATCTAAAACCAGTAACACTAGTCTTTGACACCTGTATAACTGATCACTGCCCTATTCTTATACAACTTGAGTCTAACACAGACAAATTTAAAAACCGTAGCGTATACACAAAGGTGGATTATACATCAGTTTATGAGACTATTTCTAATACTAATTTCAAATCAGTGTTGGCCATATTTGATCCAAACTTAGCTGCAGATAATTTTGTCGCAACTATCAAATCAGTTATCAATACACATACTGCAACAAAGCGCATTCCTTCCAAACACAGAACATGCAAACCATGGATAACTAAAGGTTTGTTACGCTGTATCCGAAATCGGGATAATATGTATCGCAATTTAAGAAATGACCCAGAAAATGTGTACCTTAAACTGACCTACCTGCGATATCGTAATTTTTGCAATAAATTACTAAAAAGATTGAAACATGCCTATGAGAAATGCGAGTTCTTGAAAGCACGGAATAACCCAAAAGCAACATGGAAAGTCATAAAGAATATTACTCATACAAATAGCTCAAAGAACCCCTCTAGAGAGCTGCTTGGAATGGATACTGGTGCAGAGACATCTGTAAATAAAGTAAATGAATATTTTTCAAGTATTGGTAGAGAATTAGCACTTAACTTCAGCGCATCTAGTGATAATGATAATTTAACATCAACTGATAGTGGTCCATACAATTCCTTAGTTTTGCTCTCCACAGATGACGCGGAGGTTAATAGAATTATTCGATGTTTACGCCCAAATAGTGCTATTGGATGGGATGAAATCCCAACCAAATTACTTCAACAGTGCGCGCCCACACTAGTACCCATCATCACGCATATTTGTAATATTTCTATGCAGCTTGGTATATTCCCGAGATCGTTTAAGAGGGCTTTAGTGCACCCTATCTATAAGAGCGGTGGTAGAGAGAGTGTCAATAACTACAGACCAATATCTGTACTGCCCGCACTGTCAAAAATCCTGGAGAAGCTACTTAACTCGCGTCTTATTAATTTCCTTAATAAATATAACATTCTTGCACCGAACCAGTTCGGTTTCAGATATGGAAAATCTACGCAAGACGCTGTAGCATCACTTGTTGACCAAGTAGTCGACAGTCTTGAGGCCGGTCAAAAATGTATAGGTATTTTCTTAGACATAAAAAAAGCTTTTGACACTGTCTCTATTTCACACTTATTATCAAAGATGGAGGTCTACGGAATACGCGGATTAGCCCTAAGTATATTCTCCAACTATTTATCTGAACGAACTCAATGCGTTAAAATTGATTCCCATACTAGTGGCTGTGCGTCATTGGATTACGGTGTACCTCAGGGCTCAGTACTCGGTCCAACGCTCTTTCTATTGTACATAAACTCATTATGTAGGCTTTCCATCCCTAATTGCAGTATTGTTACTTACGCAGATGACACTGCGTTGCTGGTCCGTGCTGGTAACTGGCGTGATGCATTTGACTATGCTGAGTTGTCTCTGGGTCGGGTAATGCAGTGGCTTAGTAAAAACTTTTTGACACTTAATCTTGACAAAACCACCTATTTAACGTTTTCGAAATCAAGTATAACTCAACCCTCTTTAGATACTTACTTTCTTAAAGCACATATCTGTGAACTAAATCCCAATAACCATTCTTGTGACTGTATAATTATAAATAGAACCAACCAAGTGAAATATCTAGGTGTCATAATTGATAATTTACTTAAATGGAAATATCATCTAATTAATTTAACAGCTCGGGTACGCAAAATTATTTACATTTTTAAAAAACTGCGTCACTCTGCGGACTTGGATACTCTTCGGACAGTCTACTTCTCTTTAGGCCAATCAATAATAGGTTACTGTATTGGGGTGTGGGGTGGAGCGGCTAAGACACTCATCTTGCCGTTGGAGCGTGCACAGAGGTCTATTTTAAAGGTGATGACCTTTAAGCCTTTTAGGTACCCTACCTCGCAGCTATACAATGACTGTAAAGTACTAACTGTCCGACAGCTATTCGTGCTTGATACTGTCACTAGAAAACACGCTTCACTTGCTTATGACCCAGTATTTACAAAAAAACGACGTTCGTACAAAGTTTGCCAAACTAAAAAACATACTACCGTAACAGCCGCAAGGCATTATGGTGTGCTTGGCAGTCATTTGTATAACACTGTAAATAGATACTGCAACATATATTCACTACTTAGACCTAAATGCAAAAGGAAAGTAAGCGATTGGCTTATGTCTAAAACATATGAGGAAACTGAAGATCTCTTAAAAATATCCATTCTATAATCTTTTCTTACACACACACACACACAAACACTCACTTACACACACACACACAAACACTCACTCACACACACACACAAACACACGCACACATGCTATTAGTCGTTTAATTTTATTCTGTAAAACTGTATTATGATTCATAGAACTAGCAGTGGTCACATGTTGTAGATACTTGCTGTGGCCTGATACCCATAACACAAGTTAGATCTTACCATGGGTATCAGTGTTGCAAAACCATTGTTTCTTATGTCTTGTAAAACTACTTTGGTGTATGGTTGTTGTAATTTTTGGATAAATAAATTTATTATTATTATTATTATTATTATTTATTATTATTATGTGTATAAACTGTGAAGAATTAACCCGTGGGAGAGCCACGCTTCGGCATGAATGGGCCGGCTCGACCGGAGTGATACCACGGCCTCACAGAAAACCGGTGTGAAATAGTGCTTGCGCTGTGTTTCACCGAGTGAGTGAGGATACCGGAGGCCCATCCCCCCATCCCCCAAAGGCCGGTAATGCACTTGTGACGCCTCTGGTGTTGCGGGTGTCCATGGACGGCGGTAATCGCTTACCATCAGGTGTCGTCTTACGTCTGCTCGTTTGCCGGTCTATTCCATTAAAAAAAAAAAAAAAAAAAAAAAAAAAAAAAAAGGCCGAGATAGAAGTTGAGACACAGTTTTGGTGAAGAAAACTGGGAGCAGATCTAGTGTTGGTGTTGAATGCTTGAATACTAAAGGATGTGACTTACGAATGTATTACGATTGATCAAAACCGGAATTTAACCACCATTATATGTGATATACAGTTGACAATAAAAGCCCTATAAACGCCTTTATGAAAGATGATAGCAATATGTTGCTATAATTTTAAAAACAGGCGTTTAAGAACTAAGTGGACATTAGATAGTTATTAACATGAATAGAACAAAAATTTTCTAAAATATACATTGTGCTATCGTTTGATTATCTATGTGTGCTATCATTTCAAATGATAATTAAACGATATTTAGATACCATTTAAAAACAAAACAAATCCTATTTACATTTAAATGAAAACCCACGTTTATTTGTTTATTCACTGCATTTAAAACTTCATTAATCCTCCTGTTCTCATCGAACAAACAGATATACAAGCCGTTGATAAAAGTTACCTTATCTTAACTGGCTGTCCGATTTCGACGTCATACCAACGTTTCATTTCATTTCTTGCTATTTCCGATGTATCCTTTTTAAAAAGAGGTTTTATTTTAAATATATTCATTCACCATTCAATATACATAAAGAAGAGTGAACTGAATATTGGACTTTGTATTTTGGTTTGTATTATATTGATGGTATTATGGAAGTGTTTTATTCAAATTAAGCTGTAGAGAGTTTGTTATCATATGACTCATGTTTTTATACTTATTTGTGATATTTGTAGCTTGTATATATATAAGTTGTACGTTGAAAAATAATGGTTTTGCCATAGTACAAAGTTGGATGCAGGCCGCTGCCGACCGGTCGAAATGGAAATCAAAAGCAGAGGCCTACCTTCAGCAGTGGACTTCTTACGGCTGATGTGATGATGATGATAGTACAAAATTGACGAATTTAAATACAAATGGAATAAAAAATGAAGAAAACAGAACTTTCAAAACTAATTCATTATCTCAGACCAATGCTGGACATAGGACTCTTCAATCGAACCTCACTTGGTTCGGTCCTCGGCTTCTCGCATCCAGCTCCTGCTAGCCATCTTGCGTAAATCATCACTTCACCTGACCTGTGCATCCCAAGAAACTAATTAATGTTATTAAAATTAAATTAGTGCTGTAAGAGTTAGTTCTTATTGCTTCAACGTTTTATTACAAAAGTTTTGTAGTAGCTTATTGACGAATATAAGTTATATTGTTCGAACTTAATATAGTTTAATATTAAACACAAAAAATGCTCTTAGGAAACAGTATTCATTACCGTAACAACAATAAAACCGAACAAGAATATACAGAAACAATGGAACCTGACTTCAAAGTCATAACTATACCATTGACCAAGTCAAAATTCACACAACGTCAATCATACCTCCCCTAATTAAAATAAACCGACCAAGTATCGTTGGCACTTGAAACAGCCACTTGAAAACTTATGAAAGGACCTTCCAATGCTACCACCATAATGGTGATCGAAAACAATCGTTTGAAAACTGGTGAGTGAACAAAAAATTGGCGCGATTACATCTTAGAGTGGTATAAGTGGTGGTGAGTGGTATAATGCGTTTCTCATGGGGCTATGTTGTGGTACTGTCGCTAGAGGGAGCCTAGAAGTGTAGAGTAGCTGTGAATTTGGTGTTTTTAGGGACATGTTGTTAAAGGCCAAAAAATACAACTGGAATAAAGAAGCAAACTTTGAAGTTTATTGGAACCTAAAAATGTATTGAGATTTGCGGAAATATTTATTGTACGTTTAGACACAGTGTAACGTGTTACAAAGTAAAGTGCTTATCGTAACAAAGGCGTTGTGATAGCTAGATACGCAAGACATTAGAGAACACAGTTAGAATACATACCTAACTGTAGGTATGTCCTTCTTCCTTGTTCGATCAGATAACGATAACATTTCCAGGAAGAGTTAGTGAGTTAGTTAGTCAAGCAACGACCGCCTTTATAAAAAACAGTGAAAATCTTAAGCTTATTCAGTCAACTTTCAAATTATTGGCATTGTACTGGATATTATGCTTGGCCATATGTCCTTCCATATCCCATCGCATGGTCCCCCTAATATCGGCGTCTCACAGCGCCGGCTCCCACGGGTGGCCGGGTGTTGTGGCGCGAATTAGCGCTCAATTTAATGTATGATTTGATTTGCACCCCGTCGATACTCAACTGACCATGAGCCGCAAACGTCTTTTCACTGATTTCCACATCTGAAAAAAGAAGTGGGATGTATTTTTTTAATTTAACCAATAACTTTGGGTTCTGAGCGATTTTACAGTATTTGTACAGTTTTACACTTTATAATACATATGCCCATATATAATACATGAGCCTGCAAAAGTACTTTACTCTGCCTTATAAAGCATGAACAGAATCTAATCCAATCCAATGCAACAATGCAGCATGGTAACCCACGCTATGGAGGCCTATTGAGATGCTTCTGCTTCATTGGGCCTCCGGTCTCGCACTCACCAACGAAACACGACAGCACGAATGCTGTCATTTTAAGTTGATCTTATCTGAGAGGGTAGTACGCGTCGGTAGTACGATCATCGTCGTTGTTCATACTGAAATCAGCGTGACACTACTACCACGTTTTGATAGATTATACCAAAACAATATTCCTAATACAAAATTTCAAAATCTAGCTTATCTTCAATTTCAGCTTATATCTTACTAGCTTTTGCACGCAGCTTCGCTAAAGCAGATTTTCATCCCCTAATTTACCCCCTTAGGGGTGGAATTTGTTTCTGAGATTTCGTGATTAACAAGTGAGTGGTATTTCGCTTTTATATATATAGATTTATTTTGCATGTTGTCTAAGTACATGATTCATTTTCAAAATTGTTGAGATCACCAGAAAACCTGAAATTAAAAATGCGTGGACACTCTACCAAATTTCTAGAACATTCTTTTTCTGTCCAAGCGGTATGACTGTGGAAAGCCAGTTCAAAGACCAGTCGCGATCAGATATGCACAAACACTAACCGTCTTTAGGAGACTGATCGTAGTTATTTGTTATACAAGAGTGCAAAGTTGCTTTTTAACCGCGTGCTAAATTTTGATGACCAAGCAAGCGAGGGATTCTAAAAATTAGAATCCTGAACGTTAGCGAGGGAATCAAAAGAGCTGTTGACGAGGTGAAAAATCCATTCCAATCTCCAGCTCCTCGGGGACACAGAAGCCAGGAGTATGTGGTGTTTCCACTTAAAAACACCCTGACGACCATCCTCGGGCGCCCTACTCTGGGAAGACCCGGATCATGTTATTTCAGGTCCTCCCTGAATTGCCGCCGTGCCTTATAAGGCCCTGTCCCAGGGAAAACTATTTCCCCCCTCGATCCTAGCGATGTAGGCTGATTGCACGACTTGATGACATGATGCAATCATGCCGCTATCCCGACCGCGGCAATCAATCTGCCTCCAGAGGTCCCCATCCTCCGGCGGCGGCGTAACTTTTCATCCTACCTCAGCGAGGAAATGACTGAATGCAAAAAAGAATTTAACGCGGGCAAAGCAAATAAAAAAAAGTACACCAAGAAGGTTTCGAGTCTGAGTTTTTAACAAATTAAAAAAGGTGATAAGATAAATTCGGCACCATGGAGGTAGAAGTAAATTAGGTTCAATGATGTTTTGAATTCACAAACTTAGTGCATGTTCTAAATTCAATTCATCACGTAAATATCACGTAGCGGATAAAAACGGCTTTTACACTCAGGTAGAGAGGTGCAGAACTACTCTTTCCGAGATGGGGGGATGAAAAGGAACATTACTTGGAAGACATCAATAGATAGATAGATAGGTACTCTTTATTGCATACCATAAAATGAAAGATATAATAAAGACAATAACAAATAAAAGTGGTACAATGGACGGTCTTATCGCAGACTGCGATCTTTTTCAGGCAACCTTTAGATAGACTCAATATTCCATAATAATTAACTGTTATTGTTGTGTGTGCCATCATCCACACTATGTACTCTTTATAATTATAAATATTGGTTATTTATATATATTTACGCTGCTTTATTTTCATTTCCTAAACTACTTTCTAATACACCCTGAAGGCATTTATCATTACACTTCATTAAATAATCATTCAAATCATCGGTGAAATATTATTTTAATCCAAAGAAAAACATTCTAATTGTAGTGTTCTTAGGATAAATAAAGCAAGGTTCTAAAGCCGTGAAACAACTGGTTATAATACTGTAAACAAAAATAAAAACAGTTTATATAAATAGTAAAAGAACAAAACACTCTATTTATCAATAAAATACAAGGAAAAAATACATTTGAATAGGCTTATCACAGATCTTACCAAACATTACAATGTTTTCAAAGAAAAGAAACCAAGTTTATTTCGTAATGTTATCAGATTGGACTTTATACAAATACACAAAAGGCATAGAAAACAAAAGTTGTTGAAGTATGTCTCATAGGGGGCGCAAATGAAACGATACTTGAATCGAGTGCGCTCGAGTACTCGTTGAAATCGATATTATGATTATATCGATATGAATGTGAAAGAAGCTGTATAAAGGTTTGCGGTTTGTGATTTTAATATTAATTACTAGCTAATGTATAATAATAGCTATGTGGTAATAATTTTTCGGATTAATGTATGGCCTACGACACTCACAAATAATGTGGATTTTTATTGGTAGATTAATTTTCAAAATTGGTTCAGTAGATTCAGATATTACCCTGACAAACTCACAAACTTTACCTGTTTTTAACCGACTTTCAAAAGGAGGAGGTTCTCAATTTCATCGGTATTTTTTTTATATACTACACAAATTACACAAAAAATTAAAATGTCTAATTTCATCTTAAAAATAATTTTACATGAATAAAAAATACAAATTAAGTAATAAATTAATAATGTAATTGACTGCACGGTTGACCTAGTGGTTTAAGCGGACACCACGCCGCTTTCTACTGCTCCAAAGGTTGTGGGTCCCCGCAAGGGAAAACACTTTGTGTGATCCACAATTTGTTGTTCTAAGTCTGGGTGTTCTTTGTGTCCGTTTCATGTATGTTAGTAAAGTGCCCCTGGACACAGGGTTTCCTAATGTAGGAGTTTTATTTTAAAAAAGAAAAAAGAACAATAATATATACATATACCGTTACTGAGTATTCAGAATTGCAAAGTTGCTACGTCCGTAGCAGGAGCTACGAAATTAGAGATGTTACAGTTGTATGTTAATAAGCAGTGAGCAAAACTGCCCAATGAAACTCTTGTTTTTCGTTCTTTTACAGGATATGTATTTTAATTTAATGTATGTCATGTATGTAATTATAATTATATACATAACATAAATAAATTGTTTACTTTTTTTTCTTTGTGCGGATATCCCCTCGGATACCACGGACTGGTGACTATGTCGGACCGACTAAAAACAGCACACTGTCTCGGGTACTAGAAGCCGGGGAACCAGGTGCACCCTCGAAAGAAAAAACCCTGGAACTCCGACGTACCTCGGGTCACCTACGGTTTGTAGATGGCCCCCTCCTGTGTTGGAACCCTGATGCTCCTTTTCTACTAGAGTGACTAGAGGCCTCACCGGTCACCCCCAGGCTTGCGCTTAGGGAGGACGAGGAGGAGATCATTTTGCGATCTTCAGCACCCGAGTCGTCTGCGGTACCTGGCCCGATTTCGGGCCTGGCGGACAGGGAGAGTTCGAAACGTCCCCTCGAAAAGTCCCGCGCCGCCGTCTCATTCGCAAGCATAACTTGCTTGCAGAAAGAGACGGCAGAGTTTCACGCGCTCTCGCTCCGCAACATGGTCGCAATGATGTTACCTAACGAGTAAACCCCCACTCCGATGGCCGCCACGAGACCACGCCTCGGCTCGTCCGCCAGTGTATGGAATGGGAATGCCGTGTCCACGGTCTGGACATCGCAAAAGTGGCACTTAGGCGTTGGCTCCTTGCAGATCAGATACAGGTGCTCCCCGAAGCATCCTTTCCCAGTGATCACCTGTGTCAGCCGGTACGAGAAGCTCTCGTGATGCCTCTCGAGCCAATCCTTAATAACCGCCACAATAACACAAGATTAGTTATATAAATACGTAAATAAACAACGTGAATGTTTAAAAACGGTAACACGAAACCGTGTGTTAGGCCGATCACACACCCGCAACAATGGCGTACGAAACAAACGTACAAGCTAATTTGTAGCGGTGACGAATTGAGACCACACGTCTGAACCGCAAGTAGCAATTTGTTATAGCTAACGCCCACGGCGCGCGTTCGCTTTGTCACATGTAACACGAGTTTTTTTTTTTAATGGAGTTTTTATTTTATTGGCGCCATCTCTTATTATTTATTATGATAAAGAGTCAAGAAAGTATGAAACCAGTAAAATTATATATATTTCGAAGTTTATACTATTTTCGTTAATCCTCATTAAGTTAACCTTAGGATGATGGTGCAACAACACCTCACGCTAGCAATCACGCTCCGATTTATCGAAAATTATTTGCTGTCTCGCTCTAGCATTTTGTGTATTCTTTTCTTTTATCTTACCATGAGTCATCAGTACCCGTTGCGCGGTGCGAGCGGCAACACGTCGATTTTATTCTGCATGTAAATGTGGGGTGTTGCGTCACGCCTGTTACTGTTTATGTAGGTATTTTCTTTTCTTAGTGTATTTTTTATGTTATTTTAAGTTCACTATGCCGCTTCGTAATGATAAAGAGCTTGAGCGGTACTTAAATAATATTGCTGAGAGTGAAACAGAGCCATTAGAGGCGAAGGAAGCTTCTGAAAATGAAGATAACCTCTACGTGCATGCAACCGAAAAAAAAGACATTCTTTCCGACTCAGACGATGATGATGTGCCTTTATCACGGCTTCAAGGGAGTGTCTTGAGAGGTAAGAATGGACATATTTGGTCTGCTTCAAGTCAAGCAGAACACCTCAGCGTAATATAGTAAACATCCAAAAACCTTCACAAGTCCATTCTAATATGAAAACAGAAAAATATGCTTTTATGACTTTGCTTTCTAAACCTCCCGACATACACGAACCAAGAAATTGACAGACGTGCTCCCAAATATAAAGAACAACGTTTTACTCATAAAGCAAACAAAACAGAGATAGAGGCACTCATAGGTACAAAGATTGTAGAAAAACTGCAACTAAAATGTGTACAAGTCAATTATGTCCGAGAATCGATTTAATTTTCTGCTACTTTGCCTAAAAATTGATGATAAAGACAGCCGTGATAAAGAGGATAAGTTTGCACCTACACAGGAAGCCTGGCAGATTTTTATTTGCACAATAGCATACCAACCACATTGTTACGTAACGATTTATGAGCAGTTGTTAGGATTTCGAGGAAAGTGTCCCTTTCGTGTTTATATATCTTCGAAACCGAATAAATATGACATGAAAATTGTAGCCTTACTGACCGATTGATACTAAGACATATTATATGTTTGACGCCATTCCTTATATAGACAAAAGAGGCGAAGACGGCGGCTGATTACGTCATAAGGTTAGGTGAGAGCATCTAAGGTTCTGGACGAAACATAACCTTTGATAATTGGTTTGCCTCGGTGAGACTTGCAAACCTTTTACTGATGGAATATCGTTTGTCCTCTCAGTTTGCATTTGATCGCGAGAAAATGTTAGTCTCCTTTACTCCAAAGGTCAACAAATCAAGTCATCATCCTCAAAATAAGGAAGAGATCAATCCCGTAACGCATAAGCTAGTTATAATTCATGACTACAATGAGATAAATGGAGTCGATACCTTTGACAAAATGCTGCACTGTCCTTGTTTGCATTGAGGATGGTGACCATCACTCTTGGATTCTGCTTGTGCTTTCCATCAGGAGTTTTTTTTTTTTTTTTTTTAACGCGTAAAATACGATTTCTAATCCGGGATAATGAGAACCTATTTGCAGAAGACGAGTACAACATAATTGTTTTGAATCTCTGTGAATACTTGAAGGTCACTCATAGTTTTTAGTGATACCGTTTGAAAAAAAGTCGTCTCAACGCGGTAAAGCATTTACGATTGAGGAGAAAGGTGCAAATAATTAGAAAATGGAGTATCAAAGTCATTTCTCGCAAAGGAATTTGGCGTGGGTCATTCGACAATCTCAATGAACGAAACTTTTTAATAGGCCGATAGTTTGATCGGGCTGGCTTTTGGCTTATTAGTCGGCTGATACTGAATCGTTATAATGTGTGCACTCCCATACATCTTCATACTGATAAAGAAATAAACCAAACTATTGGCCGATCGAAAGTCTACAGTTTGTGGGGGTATCCTAGTCCTTTTTTTTACAAAACGTTTTGTATGACGTCCATTTATTATGACGTGTTTGTCAATTTCCTTCGATGTCATTATAAACGGATTCCACTGTATGTATAGTATTTTTATTTATTTATTTACTTGTATTATTATTTCATATTATGATTTATTAAATTTGTAATATTTTTGTTATACAACAAAAACATATTTTTTTCGTACTTAAATACCCTGCACCAGCTTAGAATGAAATTTGTCCATTCTAAGGTTACCTGGGAGAAATTGCTATGAACAATACACCGCACTTTGTACGTCACATTTTCTTTGTTTGTTAATTAGGATTGTATATTGTTTGTAAACCCTGGTGTACACATAAAGTATTATCTATCTATCTATATTGTATTAGTACAAGCCAGACAAAGAGTTTTCAGGTAAGTATGTATTACACAAGTTAAAAAAGCGATTAATCTATTACCTGAGGTGTAATAAAAGTTAGTCTGTGGATGGTATAGTCATAGTAGCTAAAGTCAACTTGAAAACTACCATCGCATGGAATAGAAATAGACTTAATTTAAAAAAAAAGATGTAATCTGAGGTAATTGTTCTGAGTCTGCCTTTAGGCCGCGTACACGAACTCAGCGAGAGCGGAGCGGGCTCGGCAACCTAGTGGAAGTGGGGCGGACAGCGGCACATTTAAATGTAAACTTATATGAGACTGTTCACGAACACAGCGGAGCGACGAGCGGGCGACGAGCGGTGCACACCAGTGTAGCGGTGTAAGCTAGGGATAGAATAAATTAGCAATCACCTGCGATCAGTGATTTGTTATTTTGTCAATGTTGTGATTTTTCTAAGTTTATTTAATTACTAATCTTAATATATATATTTCTTGTGTGCGTGTGTATGTGACTGAACTCCTCCTAAACGACGGGACCAATTTTCAAAGAGATTCGTATGCTTGGCGCTGTCTTAGTTATAAGATTTAAGTACCCTTTTTTCTTTATATATTTATTGTTAGCTTTTCAATACTCATTCCCTCATTATATGTGATCAATAGAAAAAAAAAAAGTTTAAACACACTGTCGAAAATGTACCTGTAAGTCCGTGGGGTGAGGACCTGGTGATTTGTAACACAGGCATTCTATGCCTATCACAGACACCAGCTCCTCACATTTCTAAATTAAACTGTGACTAGAATGAAAATAACTAGTTTTAAGTATACCATTGTGAGGAGAAATAAAGTATTATTATTATTATTATTGTGTATGCAATTATGACTAATCAAGATTTATCTAAGATAAGACTTGGGTTGTACAATTTTAGAAAAATAAATTATATATATTTATTAATGATGCTTTTACATAGGTACCTTAATTTAACAAAATATTACTAAAAATTGATCGATTTCATTAGTTATTTCACATCACTAGTTTGTCATCCGTATCAAACTATATTTTACGAGGTTTAATTTCTCCAAACACAATACTAAAACGCTCTAGCACCCGCTGTCTACCCGCTGGTTTCAAAAACGGGTTAGCGTTCCCGCTCCGCTGTTAGCTCCGCTGCCGCCGCTGCTCCGGTCCCCGCTGACTTCGAAAACGCGGCCTAACAGTGTAATTATTGACGCTATCGTATACTGGTTAGAAAGAAGAATATTTTCTTTCACAGATTTGATTAATAGCAAGCCAAAGCTATTTGGCCGTTTATTTGTTCAGAAACAAATAAACAGTGAAATTTCTAGCCACGTGGCAAATATGGCTCACGCAATAATTAATTAAACGCTATGCATATATTTCACAAAAAAGAATTACTTCACGGTGTTATTCCGATGTTAAAAATAAAACAAGTCATATTACCATTAAAACGATCGTGCGTTAATGGAAACGCGCGGTCTAAACATCGTTTACCAACATGTAATCATTAGCGCGGCGCGTGTGAAAACAGTCAATTTTGTCGCAACTACTATTGTATCGAATTTGATTCCTCGCCAATATGTTACCGGGATTAGTCAAAATGTTTGCGTTTGACTTATATTTGCGGAATAATTGCCACTCTAATTATATGTTGGTCTAATAGTTACTTTGATTACGGTTTATTATGTGCCCGGAGAGGGTTAATTCTGTACTTTTGGAAGGTGTAATCATGTATGTGCTTTGGAGGATTTTTTTTTCAATCTACACAAATAAATTAAATTGTTTGTAATTTCAAATTAACAGCTTTTCAATAAATGCATATGAAGGTTCAAATACGTACCTACCGTGTATATGTTATAACAAAACTTTTTTTTAAAATTTTTATATCTGTCTTTTTGTTCCAGCAAATCTGGAACGGCTGGACAGATTTTGAAGGGACTTTCACTAGCAGATAGCTGATGATAATTTAAGCTACTTTTTTAATATTAGCTTCGCACCACGGGGTTACCCGCGGTTGTTCTTTTCTTTCCTTCTATAAAAGACAACTACCGCATTAGAATATACTTCCTGTGTCGCGGGGACCCTTACAAACATACATGAAATGGGCACAATGAACACTCAAACTCAGAACAACAATTTGCAGATCACACAAAATGTTGTCCCATGTGGGATTTAAACTCACAGCACTGGCGACCGCTTAAACTACTAGGATAACCGTGCAGTTAAATTTGTCTGCATTTACACGTGGAAATAAAAATAGTAAAGGTACAACGTACCACGTGTAAATGAATAAAACCAGGTTATTAACCGACTTCAAAAAAGAAGGAGGTTATCAATTCGACTCTATGTTTTTTTTTTATGTTTGTTACCTTATAACTTTGGACTGGGTGAACCGTTTTTGATGATTCTTTTTTTTATTTGAAATCCGGTGCTTCCCGTGGGACCTATTTCAAATTTCTTGAAATCGTTTTTTTTTGTAAAAATT
The DNA here is from genome assembly GCA_949125395.1 of Diaphora mendica. Taxonomy (NCBI): domain Eukaryota; kingdom Metazoa; phylum Arthropoda; class Insecta; order Lepidoptera; family Erebidae; genus Diaphora; species Diaphora mendica. The sequence goes on from OX421317.1 coordinate 2,452,525, forward strand.
GTGATTATACTTAGTTTAGTTCATTTTAGAGAAGAATTATGATCAGAAAATCAGTATTCAGGAGCATGAAAATACAATCATAAGATTGTATTTTCATGCTCCTGAATACTAGAAGAAGTAAATACTGCATTCTGTTCGCTTTAAGATTACAAATTTTAAAGTGGACCAAATTGAAATAGGTCTACACAGGAAGCACCAACTTTCAAGTAAAATAAGAATCATCGAAATCGGTTGGCGTGATATTGAGTTATTGGTCAATTTGTCCCGCACATACTTAATGCAAATTTAAGACTTATATGGTTTTCTCATGGATGACATTGTCAAAACTGGAAATGGGTCCACACGGGAAGCACTAGCTTTCAAGTAAAATAAGAATCATCAAAATCGATTTACTCACTAAAAAGTTATGAGGTAACAAAAAAATCCAGTCAAATTGATAACCTCCTCCTTTTTTGAAGTCAGTTAAAAATAGTGATATAACGAGGATAAAGGTAAACTCAGGGGGAGTAAAAGTTAAAACTATAAAAGAATGTACGATAATTTACATTGTTATATACTTTAGTTTATCTACTATACCTGAATTTCATTGTTCTTATAAAGCAATACAAAAAACATTACTACTATGGCTCATCTGTGTAAGAAAAGAGAACAAAGCTTTAAAGTTCTTTCCATTAACTTTTATGTAATTTATCAATTTTTACTCAAGCAATTGTTGATAAGAGTTCGTAATCTTTCTTTCACAGATAATTTCATTGTGTTACTAACTTCAAAATTTCAAGGTAGTAGAGCCACGTTGATTTCAGTAAACACAGGCCAGCTCGATCTGTGCGGCATTACCATCTCACAGGAGACCAACCTAAAATTTCAGCATTTTTTTTTTATAATAAATAAATATTTTTGGACATCTAACACATAACGCCATCTAGTCCCAAGCTAAGCAGAGCTTGTGTTATGGGTACTAGATAACTGATATAAATACATATTTACATTTTTTTGTAAATACATACATATTATACATAGAAAACACCCAAACTCCGAAATAAGCATTTGCAGATCTTACAAACATTTGGTCCGACCCGGGAATCGAACCCGAGACCACAAGCACAGCAGTCGCTTACGCTACCACTTGCGCCACCGCGGCAGTTTTGCTTTCATGTTTCGTTGGTGAGTGCGAGACCGGAGGCCCAACGATGCAGAAGCATCACTAGGCCGCAATTCGCACATGCACATTCGCAACGTGTATGGTGATCACCACTCTTAGATTCTGCTCATGTAATTCATCAGGCAGAGTAGAGTCACTTTGGGAGGCTCATTCATAAAAGAATTGTAAAGAGTATTGACAACACCTCACAATCACTTGCTGTTTTATGATACACTATAAAGCTTTACGGCCGATTTCATCCCTTACTAATAAAGCCTAGCCCTGGCCTAAGGCCCTGTTAGCTCTTAATTCAAATTAGTCATGACTCATCTGCCAGATAACTACAGATTTCGGTTTCACATGTCTAGCATAGAGACATATAATAATATGTCAGATACCATATGTATTTTTATTAGCAACTTTTATCAATTACATAGTGTTATATGATACTCGTAGATAATTTATCTCAAACTTTATCAGGAACTGGTGCCCTAAAATCACACAGTTTACAGTTTAAACATTATAAATTCGTCTTTTCCCGTTATATGTATTATTGATATATTTTCATTTAAGGAACGGGCAAGATATTCATTTCTAATATTTATTTAGTTTGTTAACATTTGGTTATTGATTAGTGGAAAGGAGTCACTCTTTTCTTAGTCTGATTAAAACAGTGGAAGTCCTAGCCCTCTACTAGACGATAAACTGCTAAGTCGTTGACTCTATCAAAAATAAAATTAAAACAAAAATTTTTAATAAACTGAAACCCAACAAGGTAAAAAAAAAGCCTACTACGACATCTGGGATATTATTACGAACCTTTTGACACCTCATTTATGAAAATTGGTTCTGTAGTTTAGGCGAATATACATACATATATACATAAACTAACAAAACTAGTACTCTTCTTTTTGACTTCGCCGTAGTCGGGTAAAAAACACATCCGACTTATATGAAGTGTCTGTTCGTCTGTTGTGTTCACACCCGTAACTAACTAATCAGATTTTAATCACCTAAGCCCTTGTCCTGCTAATCTTCATTCGTATAAATAATAGAGACAGCCTACCTATATGACGTGCGATATATTTTCTTCTGATATCTCTTGCTTCCGAATTAAACCAAAAAAATATTCTGTAATTTCCAGGAATTTAAGCCATCCGAATTTGTTAGTTGCTGACAGAACAGCACCAAAATTCAATATTTCAACCCAAAACTGACCGAAGAACACGTACACTAGTCGCGGTACATTTCATGCGCGATGTTGATCTACTAACCGGATTCGAGCGGTCTGTACCGGATACAGCCAGAACCATCCGGATTTTAGACCGACTTCATGCGGATTTTGCCTCGATAGATATGCGCCGTCGAGCGTTCATTTAACCACATTCCTAAGCGTGTATTTCGATTTGTTAGAATTAGAAATTTGAATGTTAGGTACTACGAAATTTTATAATAATTAGTTGTTTTTAACCGACTTCAAAAAAAGGAGGAGGTTTCTCAATTCGACCGTATATGTCTTTTTTAGGGTTCCGTGCCAAGCAAAAAACGGAACCCTTATAGATTCGTCATGTCTGTCTGTCTGTCTGTCTGTCCGTCTGTCTGTCCGTCCGTATGTCACAGCCACTTTATTCCGAAACTATAAGACCTATAATGTTGAAACTTGGTAGGTAGATGTATTCTGTAAACCGCATTAAGATTTTCATACAAAAATAGAAAAAAAAACAATTAATTTTGGGGGTCCCCATACTTAGAACTGAAACTCAAAAAAAACTTTTTTCATCCAACCCATACGTGTGGGGTATCTATAGATAGGTCTTCAAAAATGATATTGAGGTTTCTAACATTATTTTTTTCTAAACTGAATATTTTGCGCGAGAGACACTTCCAAATTGGTAAAATGTGTGTCCCCCCCCTGTAACTTCTAAAATAAGAGAATGATAAATTAAAAAAAAATACATGATGTACAAACTTCCACCGAAAATTGGTTTGAACGAAATCTAGTAAGTAGTTTTTTTTTAATACGTCATAAATCGTAAACTGCATTTTACCTTTTATTCAATCAACACAAATATAAAAATTAAATAAAAATTATATCATGTTACTTGCTGCTGCGGAACCCTTCATGGGCGAGTCCGACTCGCACTTGGCCGCTTTTTTTATGTGTGTTCGCGGATAACTTCGTCGTTTATGAACCGATTTTGATGATTCTTTTTTTAATGGAAAGGAGATGTCCCAACGGTGGTACCATGATAAGGACATTAAGATCTGATGATGGCATCCAAGAGAAATCGAGTCAAAGATTGAAGTCGGTTTTTGTTTTTGTTAAAATTTTATACTATAAACAAATTTGTGTGTTTTTTTTTATGTGTGTTCGCGGATAACTTCGTCGTTTATGAACCGATTTTTGATGATTCTTTTTTAATGGAAAGAAGATATTACAACGGTGGTACCATGACATGACATGGACACTAAGATCTGATGATGGCATCCAAGAGAAATCGATGGATTTGGTCGTTCTTAAAGTCGGTTTTCTATTATGTTGAAATTTTAAACATGTGAAAACCTTTACAAAATACAAAAAACATTTTTTCACAAGGAGTCTTCTTAAGTCACATAACGATAGTTTATCTATTATTTACAATAAGACATTTTCATTGGATGCTTGTACTAATTGCGTTATTTATTGTAACTGTAATTATGTATGTGCACGTATCCGTTATTATAATTTGTTAAGAGATGAACCGAGATACATGGTGGATATACGCAATTTGTTTTTTCTTTCATTGAATTGTCATTTTTTTCATTGAATTTTTTTAATATTTTGAACACGAGACACAACGTCATCCAGCCTCAAGCTAAGCAAAGCTTGTAATTTGAAAGCTAGATTAACTGAAGAATACTTAGGTATATACTTTTCTTGTAAAGACATATACATAGGAAACACCCAAACTCCGAAACAAATATTTGCAGTTCGTACAAATAATTCTTCCGACTCGGGAATTGAACCCGATATCTCAGCACATCAGTTGCTTACGCTACCACTGCACGACGGCAACAGTCAATAACTGATGATATACCTACTTCTGACTTTACTAATTAATAAAATGTTTATTCTTCAAGCTGTCTACATTCTTAATCGAAAACCCCTTGTATTCTAACTAATGAGTAAATGAAGGAATAATACTCCGTAACTAGGGCTAGAGGCGCGACACCGGAAGGGCCCAAGGACACAGCTCACAGGCCTCCGCTAAAGAGTTGGCCGTCGGCGTTACACTAATTGTCTAAGTGCATAATGAACTTGTATGAGTAACCCTTGAAGGAAACTTTGAAACAGAAATATGCAATACACTGACTTTCGCTGTGTTTCCTTAGAGTTACATTTTGTTTGACGAATTTTCAAGCGTGGCAACCCTAACTTGCAGTACCGTTACACGATTTCAAATCTTCGGCTTCAATGTTAAGGTTTATATTTGCTTGAATTATATTTAAATATGTTTCGTTTACAATAGTAACAGTTCTTGTCACCCTTCTGTTTCTGTGTATGTGTCGGCTATTGTCTTGTTAGGTTAATTAGAAAGTTGTCGCGCAAAAATGGCGCACTTCCAAAGAGATGGAACTTTATAACTTGAATATTGTTATTATTTAAATTACATTTTATTTAAACTAATCTTACTTTTGTTTAGTTAGTGTATTCATTTTTTTTTCATAGTTTTAGACAAACTAAGCAGAACTTGTACTATGACACATAGATTGGCTGATAGAATACATATTTATATACTTCTATTGTGAAGACATACATACTTATACATAGAAATAAACCCAAATTCGAAACAAATATTTGTCGCATACGCTCCACTGCGGAACCGAAGCAGAAATGAAGTGAAAATAAATAAATAAATGAATGAATAAACGAAAAACCCACAGCATTTATTACCTCAGTCACTTGTTAGACTACGTTTGTTGCATAACGGCTTAAAAGTGGCATAACTCCTTATAATAACAGAGGTATCTGTTTTTTACAAAGCCCTACTTTTCTTATGAATTTAATAGTTTGTCAGGTTGTGCAAATGTTTGTTATCGACATGTTTATTGTATTCATTATTTACTACTTAATTCAGAAACAATTAAGTATATTGAATTCATTCAGAACAATAAAAAACTAAAGTCATAAAAATATAAAGTCATTTTATAGGTCTGGAACAAGACAATTACAATTATTATTAAGTATTTTTGAACGAAAATTGCTTTTTTTTTTCTTTAAACAGTGAAAACGTAAGTGCTATAACTGTTTGCAAAATTACAATGCTTAGAGTTTCTAACTCGTGACAAATAAATTACGTCTAAAAGATTGCAAGTACTTTTCATAACTCTAATGTTGATAAAATTGCAATGCGTAGATTTTGTAACTCATGGTTAATAAATTACGTCTAAAAGATCGCAAGTAGGTACTTCTCATAACTGAAATTTTGATAAAATTACAATGCGTAGATTTTGTGACTCGTGGTAAATAAATAACGTCTAAAAGATCGCAAGTAGGTATTTCTCATAACTGAAATTTTGATAAAATTGCAATGCGTAGATTTTGTAACTCGTGGTAAATAAATTACGTCTAAAAGATCGCAAGTAGGTACTTTTCATAACTGAAATTTTGATAAAATTGCAATGCGTAGATTTTGTAACTCGTGGTAAATAAATTACGTCTAAAAGATCGCAAATACTTTTCATACCTGAAATGTTGATAAAATTGCAATGCGTAGATTTTGTAACGCGTGGTAAATAAATTACGTCTAAAAGATCGCAAGTAGGTACTTTTCATAGCTGAAATGTTGATAAAATTACAAAGTGTAGATTTTGTAACTTGTGGTAAATAAATTACGTCTAAAAGATCGCAAGTAGGTACTTTACATAACTGAAATTTTGATAAAATTGCAATGCGTAGATTTTGTAACTCGTGGTAAATAAATTACGTCTAAAAGATCGCAAATACTTTTCATACCTGAAATGTTAATAAAATTGCAATGCGTAGATTTTGTAACGCGTGGTAAATAAATTACGTCTAAAAGATCGCAAGTAGGTACTTTTCATAGCTGAAATGTTGATAAAATTACAAAGTGTAGATTTTGTAACTTGTGGTAAATAAATTACGTCTAAAAGATCGCAAGTAGGTAGTTTTCACAACTGAAATTTTGATAAAATTGCAATGCGTAGATTTTGTGACTTGTGGTAAATAAATTACGTCTAAAAGATCGCAAGTAGGTCCTTCATAACTGAAATTTTGATAAAATTGCAATGCGTAGATTTTGTGACTCGTGGTAAATAAATAACGTCTAAAAGATAGCAAGTAGGTACTTCTCATAACTGAAATTTTGATGAAATTGCAATGCGTAGATTTTGTGACTCGTGTTAAATAAATTACGTCTAAAAGATCGCAAGTAGGTACTTTCCATAACTGAAATTTTGATAAAATTGCAATGCGTAGATTTTGTAACTCGTGGTAAATAAATTATGTCTAAAAGATCGCAAATACTTTTCATAACTGAAATTTTGATAAAAATGCAATGCGTAGATTTTGTAACTCGTGGTAAATAAATTACGTCTAACAGATCGCAAGTACTTTTCATAACTGAAATGTTGATAAAAATGCAATGCGTAGATTTTGTAACTCGTGGTAAATAAATTACGTCTAAAAGATCGCAAATACTTTTCATAACTGAAATGTTGATAAATATGCAATGCGTAGATTTTGTAACTCGTGGTAAATAAATTACGTCTAACAGATCGCAAGTACTTTTCATAACTGAAATGTTGATAAATATGCAATGCGTAGATTTTGTAACTCGTGGTAAATAAATTACGTCTAACAGATCGCAAGTAGGTACTTCTCATAACTGAAATTTTGATAAAATTGCAATGCGTAGATTTTGTGACTCGTGGTAAATAAATAACGTCTAAAAGATCGCAAGTAGGTACTTCTCATAACTGAAATTTTGATAAAATTGCAATGCGTAGATTTTGTGACTCGTGGTAAATAAATTACGTCTAACAGATCGCAAGTACTTTTCATAACTGAAATGTTGATAAAAATGCAATGCGTAGATTTTGTAACTCGTGGTAAATAAATTACGTCTAACAGATCGCAAGTACTTTTCATAACTGAAATGTTGATAAAAATGCAATGCGTAGATTTTGTAACTCGTGGTAAATAAATTACGTCTAACAGATCGCAAGTACTTTTCATAACTGAAATGTTGATAAAAATGCAATGCGTAGATTTTGTAACTCGTGGTAAATAAATTACGTCTAACAGATCGCAAGTACTTTTCATAACTGAAATGTTGATAAATATGCAATGCGTAGATTTTTATTTGAGTGCAGAGTTACAGTACTTTTTGTACTCGTGACAAAAAATTACATCGACAACGACGCTCGAATATGGCAGTTACCTTACAAATAGTTATTTGGTGACATAAATGTAAACAAAAACATTTTAACAACTCAAATCATCAAAACAATTGTTTACTAACAATACACAAGAACTGTATACCAATAAACACCGACAAACGACCAAAACAATGTGTCAACATAACCGCAATAAAATATTTTTGTTCTAAGTAACGGTGTTTAATAGAATTGCATCTCACTTTTCAGACAACCCTACAACAATAGAAATGAAGATGTCTAGGGAATTAATAATTGTTATCATTATTTTACAATAGATTTTGAGAAATTTGTAAACAAAAGATCACTGTTGTTAGTTCTTTATGTCTCGACCGTATCTTTCCAAGAAGTGCCAAGAACATCTTTAGAGTAAACAAATATGTTAATAACTGAATCATTATTGTTTTTGAAATACATTAGGTGATTAGTTCCAGAGGTTATTTTGTAATGAGAAGAAACGTGGAGAGAAAAGATGGGACAATGTTTGGCGTAGACGTTGAAAAGTTTGTCCTGCTGCGAAACAGTACGTCGGGAAGATCTGAGACTGCCTTTATGAATACTAGGAAGCTTGACATTTGTAAAAAAAACATTATGTGGTTAATACTTAGATTTAAGATGAACTGTTTAAGTTTTAGGGTTTATTCTCAGAAGATCCATTGGCTAGATACATGATGGATCCAATGAATTTTTTTCTCTCATTTGAGTAAATAATGAATCTATTCAGAAAAGAATATTCTGGATATGGCCTATGGCATCTTAGACAAACATACTTGAAAGGTCTTTTGTATGGACTTTTTATATGTATAATGGAAATGCTACTTGCCAAACTGTTATAAAATCTACCGAGCCTTTATTAGTATATATTTTATTAAAACAATTGACTTGAAGTATGTAGGTATTTAAAACTTCACCTCACCTGTCTGCTGATAATTTAATTATACCTAAATGGATGTATTTAGGTATAATTCCTACTAATATTAGTATAGTATAGTAGTTTTTGCGTGAAGAAGTAACAAAAAAAACACACTCACAAACTTTTACCGTTATGATATTAGTGTGATAAGAATGACTCAGTACATGATTTGTTGGTTGTTGTAATGAAATCAGTAAATAAATTTAAACTTCTGATACTTTTTTATATAGGTATGGCCATGCTAAAGTTACTCTCTTCTGCCTAATGGAAAACATGAGCAGAATTCAAGAGTAATGGTCACCAGAGTACACCATACTCATTGCGAATGCAGAAAATGAAACAATGCAGCATGTTGACCCTCACTATGGCGGCCTATTGAGATGTTTTTGCATCATTGGGCCTTCGGTCTCGCACTCACCAATGAAACACGAATGCTGTTATTTTAACTTGGTCTTCTGTGAGAGGGTAATACCGCCTCGTTCGTGCTGAAATCAGTGTGTGGCTCTACTATATTTTAAAACTACTGTCTCGTTATTCATCGATCCAAAATTCATTCACCAATCTCATTACTCATTAGTTTATTAAAATTTATACCTATAATGAATTTCAGACTGCACAATGCGCGCTCCATACAGATTGCCCTCGGGTAGGCACAATGGCATATTATCAGTGCTAGGTCATTAACTGAGTGCATTCTTGCTGAAAAATAATAGATTCAGATGAGCCTCGCGTATAGGATATAGGATGCAGGAAGGTGGGGTGGCACGGTGTTAACTAACTGTCGTTTTTATGATATACTCAATAGTTTATTGCTATCCCAATGTAAATTTTACTATAGATAAAATTTGAAGTAAGTATTATAGATTATGTTGGCACAGTACAGAAGAGACAGAGAAAAAGAGTTTTTTTGTTTTACCAATTTATATTGGTATCATTTATATAAACTGTTATTAAGCTGTGACTTACTAGCGCGCAGAATTTAATAAAAAAATATACAGTAGCCGAAGTTAAAACTCATAACATCAGATATTTGCCAGTGAAAGTCGCGTCAAAATCGGTCCAGACGTTACAGATATTAGCCGGAACAAATACGTAGACAGTCAAACTAATTCATACTGTCAAAAATAGTCAAATTAAAAAAAAAACTTGTAATATATTTCGGCTTTTGAATTTTACTACTCTGTAAGAATCATTAATATATTTCAGAGGTTGTGTAACTAATTAACTGGGTCAACTTTGAAAATTTTGCTTTAACTTTAGTTTAAACTGTTGATCAATATTCGCTAACCGGAGTACTGAACGTCTGTCCTTTAAAAAAACAAACCATAATGGTATGTCGGGTGAAGTGTCATGGGAAATTTGCGTAAATTAAAATAGGAAGATGGGGCGAATAGGCTTAAAGCCTATATTGTGTTCACCCCGCTATTGTCACTATTCGAAGCTCAACGGCATTCGAAGACTAACTAGCTAGTATATCCCTCCCGTTTTTATTTATGGTATGGGAAAGAGATGGATGTATGCAGCTCATGACTCCAGGCGTCTGTATTATCCCGGTGTTGAGAAATAAGTAATTAGGTGCGATTTTTCTTTGTTGACTTATATTTATATGAAGTTCTTTATTTTTTTGTTATATTTTTAATTAATGAGGTCTGTAAGTATATGCCTACGTGTACATCTAGTTGCTTTTAGTCCGTGGTGTAAGTTCGCTACTTTTTCATTGTGTTTTCATACGGAAGGAAAGCGTACGGTGTTTGTAACATTTTCAGCAGGCGTGAAGTATTTAATTCTAATGATAGGTATTATTTCGTTACGCGGCGTAGTTCCTGGGGGTGGAGGGGGGGGGGGGGCGAAATAACATGGTCCGGGTCCTCCTCAGAGCAGGGCGATTGAGACCGGCCGCCGGGGTGGTTTTTAGTGGAGTTACTACATTATCTGTCTCCTCGAGGAGCCGGAGATCCGAAGGGATTTTTCATCTCAAAAAAAAAAGTGTTATTTCATTCGACTACGGCGATGTCAACAGGAGTAGTAAAAGTTTTGGCAATCTATGTTGTTTGTATCTTTTACCGTAGCGTCTAAACTACTGAACTGATTTTAATGAATGAGGTGTCAATAGATGCTTAATAATGACCTGAGTGATATAGGCTATTCTTTTATCAAAAGTTTGTACGTAGCCGCGTAGTCGTATTATTAGTTATACTATTTAAAACTTTTTCTTCTTAGGTAAACGCATGTGAATTGGGTAGTTCGCAATACATTAAGAAAGTGTTTGCCAATTGATAGTCTACACTTGTAATTGTTTAATCGAATAATGAATATCATAAAAACATTGTGGGACTAATCTCGAATCATCGTTTTCGGAGAATTTGTCGATGTCGGTCCAGATAAAAGATAACTGATAAGGCAGTTGTTATTCGTGCCCAAGATTTTAATGAAAAAAGAAAAAAAAAATTTTCATCGCTCGACTGACAGATAATGTTTTAGGCTAATGCCACATTCTGATAATGTCTATATTTCTGAATAAGGTAATAAAATAAATTAATATTTCCTAAAAGTAGGAGAAAATACCGACAACTATCAATGTTAAATACACTTTTCAATATTTTTACGATCTTATTAAAAAAACAATTGACTTATTGTACTCGTAATAAAGGTTTATTTATTTACTTTGTGACAACTGTTAAATAATTTGGTTGTAAAATTAAATTTAGGGGTTTTTATTATCGTTTTGTCTTCGTTGTTGGAGGAATGAATAAGTGAAAGGAAGATTAGGTCGTATTAAAGGCTCGTGGCCTATTCTATTTGCTTATGGCGAGTAAGTGTTTTTTTTTTTTTTATGGAATTGGCGGGCAAACGAGCAGACGTATCGCCTGATGATAAACGATTACTGCCGCCTATGGACATTGCAGCATCAGAGGCGTCACAAGTGCGTTGCCAGCCTTTCGGGCGATGGGGGGAGGGGAGAGAGGGGGAGGGGAGAGAGGGGGAGGGGAGAGAAGGAGAGGGGGTTCGGGTGAGGGGAGATAGGGGTAGGGGGTTGGGGTATAGGCCTCCGGTATCCTCACTCACTCGGTGAAACACAGGGCAATCACTATTTCTATCACTCCGGTCGAGCCGGCCCATTCATTCCGAAGCGTGGCTCTCCCATGGTAGATTTTTTGTTAGATAATTCGACTACAATGTCATACAATGTATTGCGGGTTCGGTTCTCGTTCTATGCCAATTTTAGTATGTTTACAAGTCTAATTTTTTCCAGGGTTTTTAGGGACAGACAGATTGAGATTTGCGATTCAATATTATTATTCAAGAAACTACAAACAATGCTTAGTAGATATGAATAGCTACGTAGAGCATGCTGTATCATATATTTTTGAAGCTGTGCCCATCTGTAAGTGGCGAGATGCTTAGTTTTAAGAACTATATTTTTGAAATTAAATTTTAATGGCGTAGATACGAACCCTTGGTGGCCTAATAAATAAATATGTATAAACATATTTTGTTAAAGGAAATGAACCAAATAATATGGAATACCATTTTGTGTTTGTATTATAAAAAAGTATTGTAAATCATTTTTTTAACCCCGACGCAAAAAGAGGGGTGTTATAAGTTTGACGTGTCTGTCTGTCTGTCTGTTTGTGGCTCCGTAGCTCGCGAACGGATGAAGCGATTTCAATTTAGTTCTTTGTATGAAGGGCGAGAGGTTTTAGACGTGTTTGATGAAAATCGGTTAAGTCGTTTAAAAGTTATGGGGGGTGAAAGTGGGGAAGAATAACCGAATGTCTGCAAATATAATCGAGTGAGGTCTCAAATGAAAGCGCATCAGGTGCACATTACAAAATAATATGTTCAATGAAAATCGGTTGAGCCCTGAAAAAACTCTGGGAGTAAAAGTAGGGAAAATACCCAATATCTACAAATATACCTATGTGGTGGGGAGATAATGAGGATGGAAATCCGAATGTCAGCAAATTTACCCAAGTAGGGTCGCAAATGAAATAGCATCACATGCACTTTACGAAATTAATAATAAAAATAAATGAAAAATATTTAAAAAATCGGTTGAGCCGTTTGAAGTTAATGGGGTTTAAAGTGGGGATGGAAAACAGAATGCCTGTGAATGTATCCTAATATTGTATCAAATGAAAGAGCACTGAAAAAGAATATTAATGATTTAATCAAGAGTGTTCTTAGCTTCGTTTGATGAGAAAATTGGTGAAAAGCCGTTTTAAAGTTGTGGTGTCGGAAAATTGGGACATGGAAATACAATTGTCAAGTGAAAGTATCAAATATATTAACAACTTAACAAAATCTACAATAGGTGAGTGTGTACCTATAAAAAGTATAAAATAAAAATTAAATTAGAAATTAAAAAAAAAACCCCGAGACAATAACCGAGTTCCCTTTAAAAAGTAAAAAATAATGAAAGAAACTCAATCTTAAAGTACCTAAGTCTGTACGAGTACCTATTAATAATTCTAATAAAAATACATCAAGTGGGGGGCCGCTCCAAACCTAACAATTCAATTACAAGTAGTCTAAACTAACGTAACTTAACTAAGCAACATAGATAAATTTAAAAACATAATTACGAAATGAAAACTTTTATAAAATGACTTCAAAATATTGCGTTTCGGATACGACCGTCAACAACGTCTGCCCTCGCGTGTCTGCCCGCTCGGGTGTTGAAACTTGACTACCCGTTAGGTAGTCCTTCCACTTTACTCCCCACCCGCACGCCGCGCCGTGCACTGCCCGCCGCCTGCGCATGAATACGTACTGCACTGCACACTGTCACCGTGCCAGCCCGGGCGCCCGCGCCCGCCGCCCGCGCCCTACTATTCCTATTTTTCGATTTGTATTTATGTACTTTAAATCAATTTACTTTAACTTTAACACAAAAAATAATAAGGCTCGGGTAAAAGACTTAGGTAGGCGTGATTGTGATACTAATGAAGAAATAAATAGTAGGTTAAAAATAAGTAGGAGCGGTCCTCCCACGCGATGTTTTATTTGTAATTTAGTTTTTTTTTTTTTTTTTTTATTATTGGCCCCACAAAATTACTACTCTGCCTGATGGAAAATATAAGCAAAATCAAGAGTGTCAAGGTCACCATACTCATTGCGAATGCAGACAATGCAGCATGGCGACCCACACCATGGCGGCCTAGTGATGTTTCTGCATCTTTTAGTCTAGTCAACATGTATGGAACTTGTTGACTAGACTATTTGTGTAAATTAAAATAGGAAGATGGAGCGAATAGGCTTAAAGCCTATATTGTGTTCACCCCGCCATTGTCACTATTCGAAGCTCAACGGCATTCGAAGTCTAACTAGCTAGTATACCGCTCTCGTTTTTATTTATGGTGTGGGAAAGAGATGGATGTATGCAGGTCATGACTCCAGGCGTCTGTATTATCTCGGTGTTCAGAAATAAGTAATTAGGTGCGATTTTACTTTGTTGACTTATATTTATATGAAGTTCTATATTTTTTTGTTATATTTTTAATTAATGAGGTATGTAAGTATATACCTACGAGTACATCTAGTTGCTTTTACTCCGTGGTGTAACTTTGCTACTTTTTCATTGTGTTTTCATACGGAACGGAAGCCTACAGTGTTTGTGGCAGCAGGCGTGAAGTATTTAATTCTAATATTAGGTATTATTTCGGTACGCGGCGTCGTTCCTGTTAGCTTAGTTTAGACAATTACAAATGGTCTAAACTATAGGTTAGTTTAGACGATTTGTAATTATGCAACTTAACTATGCAACATAGATGAATTTAAAAACAAAATCAAGAAAAGAAAACTTTTAAAAATTACTTCAAAATATTGCGTTTCGGATACGACCGTCAACGACGTCTGCCCTCACGTGTCTGCCCGCTCGGGTGTTGAAACTTGGCTACCTAAAAAGCGCTCCACACGATCGGCCGACCGGTGAACCGACCGACCGACCAAGGTGACCTTGGTCGGATTGGAACGCCTTCTACACGGTAGGAACCAACAGCCAACCGTCGTGTCCAACCAATTTCTATTCAACTGCCTCGGTGGCGCAGTGGTAGCTACGCGACTGCTGTTCTTGAGGTCTCGGGTTCGATTCCCGGATCGTACCAAATGTTTGTATGATCTGCAAATATTTATTTTGGAGTTTAGGTGTTTTCTATGTATAATATGAATGTATTTACAAAAATAAAGTATATAAGTATTTATATCAGTTGCCTAGTACCCATACCACAAGCTTTGCTTAGTTTGGGACTAGATGGCGTTGTGTGTTAGATGTCCGAAATATTTATTTATTATTTACTAGCTGACCCGGCGAACTTCGTACCGTCATATTTACATATCTGTCTCAGCTTCCCACAGGCAGTGTACAGTCGCGGTGAAAAAAAATGAAGCTGAATTTCGGGATAAAAAGTATCCTATGTCCTACCTCGTTACATGAAGTCAAATCGTGCTAAGTTTCATTTGAATCTATTCAGTAGTTTCGTCGTGATGCGCGGCCAAGATACAGACAGACAGACAGACAGAAGGACAGACAGACAGACAAAAATGAAAAAAAAAACAGTTTTTTTCACTATCGATTATAGAGACCCTCCAAAAAAAAATTTCAAAATAATAGGTCTTTACCTATGAAATTGCCGTTTTGTATGCAATAAGTGAAAGTACTTATTTTTTCAAACTTTTTTATTTCTGTTATTTGAAGTAATCACCCATGCAATCGACGCATCTTTGCCAACGCATTGGCCGTTTATTCATGCCCTTCTTGTAAAAATCAGCTGGACGGGAGGCAACAAACTCTTCAAAAGCATTTTGTACTGCCTCTCGGAAATTGAATTTTTTACCTACTAAAAAGTTGTCTAAATTTTGGAAAAAGTAATAGTCGGTAGGTGGAAGGTCTGGTGAGTATGGCGGATGAGGGAGAGCATCCAACCCCAGCTCTTGCAGCTTGGAGACTGTCTGTTGCGCAGTATGGGGTCGCGCGTTGTCGTGAAGGAACAGTGGGGACGACCGATTGAACAAAGCTGGTTGCAGATGTGCAAGCTTCTCCATCATTCTCTCCAGTTCTTCACAGTACACATCTGCATTAATGCTCATGCCGTTTTGTAAAAAGCTGTGGTGAATCACACCCGCACTAGACCACCAAACAGTGACCATCACCTTTTTAGGGGTCATTTTTGGTTTAGGGCATTGCTTTGGTGCTGAACCAGGGTCTAACCAACTTGCTGAGCGCTTTCGATTGTCGAACAGAATCCATTTTTCGTAGCACATAACAATTTGTTTCAAAATTCCTTCATTTCTTTGCCTGTTGAGCAGCGCAAGGCAGGTCTCGACGCGTACGTTGCGCTGGCGATCGTTAAGGTCGTGGGGCACTCATCTATCAAGCTTTTTTACCTTGGCAATTTGTCGCAAATGGATCAATATGGTTTTGATGCTTACATTAAAAACTGCTGCTAGCTCAGCTGTAGATTGAGTTTCGTCAGCTTCCAGAATCGCCTTTAATTCATTATTGTTAACCAAAGTCTCCGGACGACCACGAGCTTCATTTTTCAAGTCAAAATTTCCAGAACGGAACCGGGAAAACCAATTACGGGTTGTGCGTTCAATTATACAGTTCTCTCCGTAAACGTTTTTGATGTTACGTGCCGTTTATGTCGCGTGGGTGCCATGACGGAACACATATTCCATAATTACACGAATTTTTAAAGTATCCATTATGACGAAAAAATTTCAAATGTAATGAAAATACAACGCTAATCAAAAAACAAAAGACTGAGTTTGTAAATAGAATATCATGGTTTTAAAACCAAATTAATTTGAATTTAGAATACAGAGCCATTACAAACCTTTTTTTATTTGAAATGACCAGTACTGAAGAAAGGCAATTTCATAGGTAAAGACCTAATATCTTTAATGTACAGAATTGGACCTGTTACATTTTTATTATAAGTATAGATTTATTTTCGTTGTCGGTCGGTGGTTGACTCAACTAGTTCTTAAGTAAATTAATATACAATTATATAAATTCGGTCAGAATCTCTTGTTCGCGGTGTTCGTTTTGTGAATCCATTGCATCAATAGAGTTATGATTCCATGCATAGATTGCAACACACGATGACGTGCGCCCGCGACGAATGACAAGCGCATACTAAAGCGCTCGCGTCGGACAACAGCGTTCCACACGGTTGGAACCGACGACCGACGCAGCCCGTCGCAAGGGATGCGCTTCCGATCAAGGCCGTTGGGACCAACCAAACATTCGGTCGGACAACCGGCTTCTACACTGTCCATTTTTATGGTCAAGGTCACCTTGGTCGGTCGGTCGGTTCCGATCGTGTGGAGCGCTTTCACTCCGCCCACTTTACTCCCCACCCGCACGCTGCGCCGCGCACTGCCTGCGCATGCCCATGAATACGTACTGCACTGCACAGTGTCGCCGTGCCGCCCGGGCGCCCGGCGCCCGCGCTCTAGTATTCCTATTTTTCGATTTATAGTTATGTACTTTAAATCAATTTACTTTAACGCAAAAAATAATAAGGCTAGAGTAAAAGACTTAGGTAGGCATGTGTACTAATAAAAAATAATTAGTAGGTAATAAATAAGTAGGAGCGGTGTATTTTTTTAAGAATTATTAAATTAATACTCGTACATACTTAGGTACTTGAAGATTGAGTTTCTTTCATTATTTTTTACTTTTTAAAGGGAACTTAGGTTACTGTTTGGGGTTTTTTTTATATTCCTATTTTTTATTATTATTTATTATATTATCAGTCATACATTTGCGCTTAAGTTATTGATAGTCTATTTTATATATCTATAATTTGTGTGATTAATTTAAAATTTTCTCATACATTATGAAATAGGTACCCAAATATGAACTTCTATAAAACTATAAAAAATAAACCTTTATTTTTATAAGATACTATGAAACTTTGGTCAATTTTAATAAAAAAAAAAAAACAAAAAAAACATCTTCAAAAACTAGACCAAATTGAAACGATGCCACCCGAGAAGCAACAGTTTTAAAAGGTAACAAACATAAAAGTATTGAGAACCTCCTCCTTTTTTAAGTCGGTTAAAAACGTATTTCAGTTACTTGCAAAAATCATGTATCCAGGTATCAAACTCTGCACCTGGGTAATCACCACGTGCCCAGAGCTCTCATATGAGGCATTTGATCCATATCTCTTCTCGAGTATCTTGAGAAAACGGGCTGTTACAGAACATACACTCTGCATCTTCTGAGTCAGGAATTTCCTGTTCTATAACTTGACTATATTCAGAAATTTCAAATGAATCAAAAAATATATGTATCAGATTTTTTAAACCCAATCTAAAAAGTAAAAACCTCTAAAACAGTCAAACAATCCTGTAATTAATGCATAGTCTTAATATACAATATTATTTCCTATATTTGAGAAATGTTTAGTTTTTACGTACATACTTTAAAAACTTTTCTCAGAGCGCCAAAACAAAACACTCTTACCGCGACCACAACGGTCGCCCGAGTGACAAATCGAAATCTGTACGCGTGTACAATGATAGAAAGAGACAGAAGATCACTGTCTTTTGCAACTACATATTATTCATTTCCGAGAAATGGTGATATTCCCTTATCTCTTTTTCCGATCATGCATAATGCACCTGCATTGTCCCTTACTGTACCAACTCAAGGTTGGTAGATAATGCCATGTGGCATTAATTTCGCCTCGTGCAATTATAATGCAGGAAGTACAAATAAATAAATAAACATTCCATTTCATACTATTCCATATTTGGTTACTTTCCTCTAGTTTGATAGCATGATTGAATAATTGAATGAATTAATAATTAAGTGTGGGATATCCTCCAATAGTCAGATCGAGTGATAAGTATACGATTCTGATATGCTCGAACTATTGTTTGTACTCATCCAAGTCTCCATATCATATTCCAGTATATTTTTTTTTTACGGGAATTAACGCGATCACTTATTTGAAGATATTACATACCTCTGATTTACCTGACGTTTCGACCAGGTTGCACTGGCCGTGGACACAGGCAAATCAGAGGTATGATGAGAGCTGAATATAATTCCCGTAAAAAAAAAAAGTTACGCGAAAGTTTAAAAGTTAGTATATCCCAGTATCTTTATAACTTACTTATTTTACAATACCTTCCTACAATAGATTTTATAAATCAGTTAAATATATTACCTACATATTTCGTTAATGGTTATAATGTCGAAGTATACCTATAGATAATAAGATATACATTAAAATGATGAAAATGTCAGGTAAAGAATGTAATTCCTAAAGCATCTAACAAAATAGTCATTTTTATGCTAGTCATATTAAAATTACTTTCACCTTTTTTTCCAAATTTGGTTGGGGCCGGGTCTACTATGATGGGTCTGGATGTCGTAATAACAGCAGTTCCCGGATCCCTCCCTCCTCAGGCGCAGAGTGGCACACCGTGTGGTTTTAGTCGGTTCGAGTCCGACACAGCGCCCCGCCGCAATCTCCGGTGGGATGATGGTCCGAGGGGATTTCAACACGTAAAAAAAAAACGGGTCTACTATGATACCGACGATAAAGTGTTAAGAATCCCCATCCATTGTCTGATCTGGTTAGGATTAACAACCTTTTGTTTTGTAATCTGAGATGGTGGGTAAAAATGTTTGTTGTATATCCTGTCCCTTCCCCTTCTTATCCTTTGTCGGATATAAACGTGGTTGGATGTATTTCATTGCAAAAGAAAGAAGAAGTGATAATTTGGAAGTTCTTAACAATGGGTAATTAATATTTAGCGTCAGTTTTATGACGGTACAGGTACGGACACTGCAAAAAAAAAACAACAATAAACCAAAAACAATAGTTCCACGTACATTTTATTAAGATTTTATCAATGTTTGTTTAATGTATTGTAAGAGCCTTAAGATGAGCATTCAATACTCGCTGTGTAAGAAACGTTATTATGTTTTAATTCTAATAAGACATGAATTCTATTACACCGGCTTTTGTGTCGTATCGATAGGTGGCGCTAGCTGTATTCTTGAGCCGAGATTATCGGTTAAAAATGTTTGTTAATGTTTGACTGTATTAACAAGTTTGACTAGACTTGATACGATTTAGAAATTATATTTATGAATTATATTTGAATAATCTAATATTAGTTATTGTAGATAGGTACATTTTTGTAATACTAGATATAGGTACCGTAGATTTTACCGTGGGAGAGCCAAGCTTCGGCATGAATGGGTCGGCTCGACGGGAGTGATACCACGGCCTCACAGAAAACCGGTGTGAAATAGTGCTTGCGCTGTGTTTCACCGAGTGAGTGAGGATACCGCAGACCCATACCCCAACCCCTCCCCTGTCTCCCCCTCAATCCCCAAAGGCCGGCAACGCACTTGTGATGCTTCTGGTGTTGCAGGTGTCCATGGGCGGCGATAATCGCTTACCATCAGGCGATACGTCTGCTCGTTTGCCCGCCTATTCCATAAAAAGGTACCTTATGTTTTTGACTGTTTCAATGTTAGACATAATTGAATAACCTATTTCATTTTTTGGGCTATCTTACTGTTCGTTTTAGTTATTTTCTCTGTTTTCAGAGAAATATTATGCTAATAAAAATTTCGTAGTTTATGACTTCATGGAGCCTTTAGCGACACCATTACCTACTCAATCTTCGTCTACAACCAGTACTTTAGAATAGCAGCCTTATCTTTCGTTGTCTTTATTTACCCGACTACGGCAAAGCCAAAGGAGGGTTATGATGTTGACAGGCTATGTATGTATGTATGTAAGTATGTATGTATGTATGTTCATCTGTTCCCTCATAGCTCCTTAACTACTTATTAGAACTGGACAAATGAGGTATCGTTAGAAGCGTCTTGATCGTCCTCTGGTTATAGGCTATATGACGTGTCACTGAATCCAATGTGGCGCCCTCAAGCCGACATAAAGTACTGTATTAAAAAAAATTGAGATAAATATGCTGTGTTTGGTATCATTCGAAAGGGCGTTACTTGTACATTTCAAAAATATATATATATATAATTTGCATTTTCTCGTGACTTTGTCCGTATTTATTCGATAATTGTGATATTTCTATGGTACCTATTAAATATACTTTGCAAAGAAATTAATATTATAGAAGCACCAAAACATTTTAAATAAAAAAAAGTAAAAACTAAAACCCAACTACGACAAAAAACGACACTGAAAAAGTATGAAACAAGTTTCAAAAGCCGTGGCACAGAATAACTTATAGTAGCCGTAGTCACACGTCACATTAACAGCGTCGTTTTTTGTTGTAGTTATGTTTTTTATTATACATCTTGTGAAATATTGCCACATAAAGTGAATGAGGTAATATGTTGCAAGATTTTCATTAACAGCCAAACTAATCTTAAGTGTGTTTTGATCCGAATACAATCTCTCAATCGCAAGCTAGATACTTTAACCATTGTCCTACCGACACTTAAACATTCCTGAAGCTCGTAATTAACTGATAATAAGTAAGTAACCGTACTTCTAAAGGAAATATAAATTCTTTTGAACTAGACAACTTTACGATTACTAGAATAATGATAAACTTTGATAGCTTAGATATAAAAGTCTGACAAAACATTCGAATAAACCAAAGTTTCTACGATAAAACTGATATTACTTACATTTAACTTGTAATTATTTTATTGTAGGCGACTCTATTTCTCAGAACACAGTCTTAGATTTAAAACAATAGAACTGTCTTCTTTACACATCATCACGTTCGAAAACCAACCGAACACTGAACTGATTAAAGACGAAAACCGTTTGTATTTATTTCGCATTTGAGACTACAGAGAACTGTAGAGTGCTAATGAAAAATTTATTTTATGATTGCAAAAGATTTTTATGGTGGTTCCTTGTTACTCAGGACAATACGATGTCGCCACAAGTTTTCTGTTAAACAATAGCGTACGAGCGTGTCCAATGATCGATGGAACGGGCGTTTTATTGCTATCATAGAGCTTTATACAGAATCGCTTTTGATAGCCTTTATTATATAGTGGTATAAATTCTTTGGATAAAAAAGGACGATGGATGAACTGCTCATCATTCCACTTGCCATAAAATTGCTCTAGGAAATGCTCGACTGTTCTGCAAGGCGAAGTGAAGTATATTTTTAGTATTTTATAGCTTCAATTTCACGAAACATTAGCGGACATTACGATCATTGTACTAATGGTAAGATAATGTCTTGAATTTCTACTGTGTCTTATCATGTAAAGATTGAATATTCTTAGTGTATCGTCAGAAAGTTTATTAAGGTTTGATAAATGCAGCTATGTGTACATAAGTAGATATAATTACTGTATTTATTTGTTAAGACGATGTTGAAAACGACTTGATGAAATCATTGCAGCAAAACACTTTTTTTTTTGGATTTTGTGGAGTCCAATTTAGTGGCAAAGGGGCTAAGTTTACTCATTTAGCAGATTCATAAAAGAAAGTGTTTTGTTCTACAAGAAAGAAGCTGGTTAATAACAATAGCGATGTTGATTTTTTTGGGTACAGTAAGATAAAGGTAAGGTTTAGGGTATAAGATATTGTTTCCATTACGACATACCGTTCTTTCTAAGGAAGGGTATATTAAAACCCGGTAACAAATAAAATGAAATCATTATTCACTCGAAATCATATATTATTCGGCCGATCGAAATTTGTGCAGTCTGCGAGAGCTCTTAGCTCTAATTTTTTTATTCAGATCTCTCTCAGACATTTTTAAAGTGTTTTTCATACTGTGTAAGAAATATTAATCATTACTAAGAAGACTTGAGAGTCAGGCAGCAGAACAGTCATAAAAAAAACAAAACAATTTTACAGTAAAATGAAAGACTCCGTAAAAGAGGATAGATGGATATTATTATTGCACATCGTAACTAGGAAAATTTACAATATAAATACAAACAAATATAGGTAGGTTAGGAAAAAAAAGATTACAAAAGTCGGTTATATAAACAATCAAACAAACAGAGAAAGCATGTAAAATAATACAAAATTTTACCAAAAAAACCGACTTCAATCTGAACCAAATTTAAATGGCGGGAAGCACCAGCTTTCAAATAAAAAAAGAATCATCAAAATAGGTTCACCCAGTCGAAAGTTATGAGGTAACAAACAAAAAAAAACAAAAAAATACCGAAGAATTGAGAACCTCCTCCTCCTTTTTTTGAAGTCGGTTAAAAACAATGGTAGGTACAGTGGCCTTATCACAGTCTGCGATCTCTTATAGGTAGGCCATCTTGGATTGGATAATGCGGCTGCCAAGCAACCCCTTTCAGGATAAGGAGGGGAGGGTCTTCTAAGAGTGATAACGTACGATACAATCTATATCTTGAGCAGCAGGTGTCCATCGGAGACAGTAGTCTCTTTCTACCAGGTAAGCCACTTGTTTTGTTTGCTAATTAAGCACCTGGGCTGTGTTATTTATGACTATTTTTTGCTAGAAGCTTAATCTACGCCTGTGAGACGTACACGCAACCTGCAACCGCTGTCTCTTTCTAATGGTTGAATTTAGCGCATTGTGCTTTTCTACCAACTCAGTGGCCGACTGGAGCTAGCAGACAGTGCCCGTGTTGTTAAGGTATGTTCCACTATTTTTGACTTATCGAGACGTATGTTTAGGCTTTGTGTAACTTTTAAATATGTTTGTGTTATATTATTTTGTTTGTTTTTCGTATATTTTATGGTATATTCAACTTTTTTTCAGGTAGTAATATGTCACAGTCTAAAAAATTTGATAATGACATTTTGACCATCTTAACCGAGAAAAAAATATAATTCGGGACCAGGGAACAGACCACAACCGCAAGACTAATAGACGGCCGATGGCTGCATTACATGGTATCCTAAACATGGTTTTTTACTTCATTCTAATATTAATATTGGTAATTTCTTATACAATGCCGCAAATGCTGAGAATAATATTTATTCACTACCTATGAACAAATTCAAGGCAGGTACCTTAAGCTGGCTCAAGACGCTTAGCTACGAAAAAACAGAAGAACTTGTAATCAACCAAAGATCCTACTAACTACATAGTGTGCGCCCTTGCACACTCATACTAACACACACACATACACTACACACACACCAATAGCACAGACACATACATTAACACACACTAACACACACACACACAGAGATCATTTTCTTTTGCGGTGACAGACAGACCCAGATATGTAATTGTATATTGGGTATCAGTTATTATCTTTATTTGATATTTTATTGAATTGATACTATATTTTATATTGTTATTTTTATTTTTGATAATATTCCATTGTATTGAATCTTTATTCTAATTATTAATTTATTGCTTAATTTTATTGTAAATCAATTGTTTAGCATATTTTCTTTGTAGTTATTATTTAAATACTCAGGAATACGCTTTTGCACAGTAAAACGATTGTGGTTGTGATGGGTGGAAGGCGCTGACGACTGTAACACAATTTATATTAGTACGGTCGTCAACGGCAACCTTTTTTTTTTTTTTTTTTTTTATGTTTGGCCTGCCAAAATGACTCCACTCTGCCTGATGGAAAGCATTAGCAGAATCCACGAGTGGTGGCCACCATACTCATTGCGAATACAGCAATGCAGTATGGCGACCCACACTATGGCGGCCTAGTGATGCTTGTGCATCTTTTAGTCTAGTCAACAAGTATGGAACTTGTTGACTAGACTAATTGGGCCTCCGGTCTCGCACTCACCAACGAAACACGACAGCACAAACGCTGTCATTTTACGTTGATTTTCTGTGCGAGGGTAGTACCGCCCCGGTCGAGCCGGCCCATTCGTGCTGAAATCAGCGTGGCTCTACTACCTACTATGTCCCTCTTACCTAATATGTCCCTAATTTTATACACTATCAGTATACCTAAGAGAAATTTGTAAATTTATCTGTTGAATAAATATTATTATTATATTATTATAATATATGGCCAAAACATGATGTAGAATAATGAGATACCATTGAACAGAAGATAATTTATAAAGAAAAAAAAGAGAAAATCAAAATTACTGTGTTGAGCAGAAGGTTGAAATATAATATGTAGATAATTATTAAATTGATTGATTGATAGATTATATTATTATTACTTTTAATGTTTACTCTAAGAATAGGTAATTAGAGACAAAATAACTTTAAATAAAAAAAAATGTACCTAGGTATTTCAGTTGACTTCTAAGAAGTTATTTTTTTATTGTGGCATTTTATGAATATTGTTTTTTCGTTGTAATAAATAACTGTGTTTATAGTTATAATTGATAACAGTGTTGTTAGTTAGTTTAAATAATCACAAATTTTAACGAACAAAAATTCGACTTCAATCTGGACCAAATTTAAATGGGAGCACAAGGGAAGCACCAGCTTTCAAATAAAAAAAGAATAATCGAAACCGGTTAGCGTGATATTGAGTTATTTGCCGCGCACATACTTAATTCAAATTGAAGACTTATATGGTTTCCTCATGGATGACATGTCAGAACTGGACCAAATTGAAATGGGACCACACGGGAAGCACTAGCTTTCAAATAAAAAAAGAATCATCAAAATCGGTTCACCCAGCCGAAATTTACATTCGAATTGAGAACCTCCTCCTTTTTTGAAGTCGGTTACAAAGTATATTCTTTAAATAGGGTGTTTTTGTATACAAATGGTAATTTATATGTGTACGATGTACGTGCTGAGACGCATACCTATTACCTAAGGCTTTGTGTACCTCTAAAATAGATTAGTATTCTAGGGTTAAACTAGGTTTACGCCTACTTAATTTTGCTTTGATGTTTTATTCTGAATTTTTTTACTGGGTTTGGCAAATTGAATTTTGGTTTGATTTATTTTGAAAATAAAGTTTCTATTATTATTTTATTAATCATTGAACCAATCTACGTCGGATAACTTTTGGGCAAAGCAGGATAAACAAAATTCATATTAGGTAGGTATATGCCATCTAAATATTTGACAATTCCTACTTAATAAGATATTACAAATATGTGTTAGGTACCTACCTTTTTTTTTTTTTTTTTTATGTTTGGCCCGCCAAAATGACTCTGCTCTACCTGATGGAAAACATAAGCAGAATCCAAGAGTGGTGGTCACCATACTCATTGCGAATGCAGACAGTGCAGTATGGCGACCCACACTATGGCGGCCTAGTGATGCTACTGCATCTTTTAGTCCAGTCAACAAGTATGAAACTTGTTGACTAGACTAATTGGGCCCCCGGTCTCGCACTCACCAACGAAACACGACAGCACGGACGCTGTCATTTTACGTTGATTTTCTGTGCGAGGGTCGTACCGCCCCGGTCGAGCCGGCCCGTTCGTGCTGAAATCAGCGTGGCTCTACTACCTCTGTACTCTACTCTCTCTATATATCTACTTAAATAATCTAATATGGTGATTTGTAGGTATGTATAATGAAGACTCTATATTTCATTATAAATAAAAACATCGATCCGTAGATCGTTTTTTTTTATTAACCGACTTCCAAAAGGAGGAGGTTCTCAATTTCATCGTTTTTTTTTTTTTTTGTTTATGTATGTACATCGATTACTCCGTCAATTGTGGACCGATTTTGAATATTCTTTTTGTATTCGAAAGGGTATGCTCCCCATGTGGTCCCATGGCCACCATATCAGGATCTGATGATGGGATCCTAAGGAAACCGAAGGAAACCCTCAAATTTACGTGAGCGCCTGCAATGAAGTTACGAGCAATTGTATGCACACCTTCATATTCTGTAGACATAATTAAATTTTAAATGAAATGATGATGAGAGACTTGAGAAAGACTAAAAAGCGAAAAAAAAAAAAAAAAACTTCGTTTAAGCAAACCGACTTCAAAAACTAAAAAGTATAAAAAAACTTAATTTGTATGTGCTACCTATTCATTGGTTTGAAGTCGGTGCCAAGCCAAAATGTAATAGTAGGTACCGCACTCGCCGCGCGTGACCTTGAGCATGATAGCTGCTCTTCGCGTTGAACAAAACAACCGAAGCGTCGACGTTCGTCTCGAAATATAGCGTGATGTACCTACTATTCCATTGGCTTGGCACTGACTTCAAACCAATAAATATTTAGCACATACAAATTAAGTTATTTTCTACTTTTTAGTTTTTGAAGTTGGTTTTTTTAAACGAAGTTTTTTTTTGTTATTTAAAAAAAGACTATTCCCGCTCTAGAAATAAATTCTGTGTCACGTGGGACTTTACAAATATACATATAACGGACACAAAAAACACCCAGACTCAGAACAACAATTTGTGGATCACGCAAAGTGTTATTCACAGATCATAGAAACGTAATAATAACAATATCCTCACACCTCTGTCTGCCTCGGTGGCGCAGTGGTAGCGTATGTGACTGCTGTGCTTGAGGTCTCGGGTCGGACCAAATGTTTGTATGATCTGCAAATATTAGTTTCGGAGTTTGGATGTTTTCTATCTGTAATATACACACATCAAAAGTGTCTAGGGATCAAGCATTTTTATGCGGATTTCTTGAGATTGAGATGTGGCTTTGGCCCTGGCCTGCTCAGTCGCCAGACTTGAACCCGATTGAGCATGCATGGGATATGCTACAGAGAAGAGCTCTGCCGAATATGGAGGGTATCCAGTCGCAAGAAGACCTTTTTTTGTTGTTGCAACGAACATGGGCGGCCATTCCACAGCGTGTTTGGATGAACTCATTTTGAGTATGCCAAACCGATGTTCTTGTGTTGTTAGTGTTCGCGGTAGAAACACGGATTATTAATTGTTTAAGTTACCTAATAAAATTTTAAAGAAAACTGTTATTTCAGTCTTTTTTTCGAACTTTAATGTTAGTGGTTCAAATGTCAAAAATCCCTTTATTAGGAAAATGGCAAATTTCTTTATTAATCCAAAGGTGACTTGGTTTATCGTTACTGTGACAAACGAAAACACTTTATTTGATGAATCCTTAAAGAAAATTTTAATTAATATCAATCAGGAGAAAAGTTATTGCAAAAATATATGTTGATCCCTAAACACATATGTTGATCCCTAGATACTTTTGATGTGTGTATTATGTATTTACAAAAAAAAGTATATATGTATTTATATCAGTTGTCTAGTACCCATTACACAAGCTCTGCTTAGCTTGGCACTAGATGGCGTTGTGTGTCATAGATGTCCACAATATTTATTATTGTAACTACAAGTTAGTGAATGCATTTTTTTTATTTTGCAATCGAAATTATTATACTTTATGCCCAACTCTATATTCTACTTTCTTCTTGTCTCTGGTTTGGTGTAATCCTTGGTGTTCAAATTATTGTAAAACTGTTGTACTGTGTTCACTGACAATTATACGTAATTCAAGTTAACTGTGGTTTATATTCAATCATAAACTCTAATATGTATATATACGATGTACTTTTATTAACACGCTTTAATTAGCTTTACCTGTGTGTATGTAGGTTACAGAATATTTTAACTTAATTTTCACCTACTTCTAGGAGTCTGATTATCTTGAAAAATTGCACAGGGGTCAAGGTCCGATGACAATACAATAATTGAAAAAAAAAAATTAAAAACTAAACAAATACGCTTTTGTAAATATACCAAACGAAATGTAGAAAATAAATTGTAATTTAAAAAACTAAAAAAACACGCTTTAATTGCAATCGAACTAAAAAGTAAAAAAAATAATGTAAAAGGCTTTCTGAAAATATTTCAATACCGTCACCCGAGCCATTATTCTAATCTATCGACGCCACATTCATTAAAATCAGTTCAGTAGTTTAGTTGTTACGGTGGAGCATATAATAGGTCTTTACCTATGAAATTGCCGTTTTGTATGCAATAAGTGAAAGTACTTATTTTTTCAAACTTTTTTATTTCTGTTATTCGAAGTAATCACCCATGCAATCGACGCATCTTTGCCAACGCATTGACAGTTTATTGATGCCCTTCTTGTAAAAATCAGCTGGACCGGAGGCAACAAACTCTTCAAAGGCATTTTGTACTGCCTCTCGGGAATTGAATTTTTTACCCACTAAAAAGTTGTCTAAATTTTGGAAAAAGTAATAGTCGGTAGGTGCAAGGTCTGGTGAGTATGGCGGATGAGGGAGAGCTTCCAACCCCAGCTCTTGCAGCTTGGAGACTGTCTGTTGCGCAGTATGGGGTCGCGCGTTGTCGTGAAGCAGCTGCAAGAGCTGGGGTTGGAAGCTCTCCCTCATCCGCCATACTCACCAGACCTTGCACCTACCGACTATTACTTTTTCCAAAATTTAGACAACTTTTTAGTGGGTAAAAAATTCAATTCCCGAGAGGCAGTACAAAATGCCTTTGAAGAGTTTGTTGCCTCCGGTCCAGCTGATTTTTACAAGAAGGGCATCAATAAACTGCCAATGCGTTGGCAAAGATGCGTGGATTGCATGGGTGATTACTTCGAATAACAGAAATAAAAAAAGTTTGAAAAAATAAGTACTTTCACTTATTGCATACAAAACGGCAATTTCATAGGTAAAGACCTATTATATACCTACCTACATAAACTGCCAAAACTATTGTTCTTCCTTTTGACTTCAGCGTATTTGGGTAAAAAGAACGTATTACCTAGTAATTATAAGAGCAGTTTCTAAAGACTTACCTAATTACCACAAAAAAACTTAAAAGTATAGATAACATCACGACCGTCACTTTATTGTTCATCAAAATCAAAATACGACATCTTTTTTATTAATCGACTTCAAAAAAGGAGGAAGTTCTGAATTCTACAGTTTTTTTTTTCTTTTAAATGTGTTCACGCATAACTTTGTCGTTTATGAACCGATTTTGATGATTCTTTTTTTAATGGAAAGGAGATATCCTAACGATGGTACCATGATGAGGAAACTAAGATCTGATGATGCCTTCCAATAGAAATTGAGTTGAACCTTGAAGTCGATTTTTGCTTTTGTTAAAATTTTAATTGTATTTTAGTTTTTATTGCGGTTTCATACAATTACTCGGCTGATAAGATATACCTACCTGGCTGATAAGTAGTAGATAACAGCACCCATGGCTTTTTAAATTTTCTAAAAACATTACTATAGGCATAGAAACGATATTTTATTTAACAACAACATGATCGATTTTTTTTTAGGAAAATTAATCACCTAGCTACCATTTTTTTTTCTAAAAAAATATTTGAGGGCACTTTTCGAGTGCCAACCTGTTACCAATGTATTGTCCTATTCAAAAATGAATGTACAAATTTCAGTTTGAGTATCTTTGTGATGAACGTATGGATTCTGCAGCTGGATCTTAGATCATAATAGTTGATTTTTTTTGACTTAGTTGATTGAGTCATTCTATTTTTAATGATAAATTCAGTAGCTTATATGTTCTGCCTTCGTATAATCTATCTCTGGGTCAAATTTCACCCACAACGCCTCAGCCGTTCTATCATAACTGAAAACAAACATCGAAACATCCACCCAGACAAACCCGTTTAAAGTCGTAATGGGATTAAATCTAAAGCTTTTGAATTATATTATTTTAAATCATAAACAAACAGAACTTTTTTAAACCACAGATAAACTAAAAACGTATATCGTACTTATTTATAAAATACTAAACTGAGCGGGTTAGTAGAGTGTTCATGTTTTAATAACTTGACGTTATATCAGGATTACAAATTATCATAATCATTAAGACAGCGTCACATTTTATTAGATCAGATACACCTTTACCAAAGTCAATAAAAACTACTTAATCGACGGACATCTACGACATGTGAAGTTAAGGCTTCCTACAAAAAGTTGACATTCAAACGTAAACTCGTGGACTATTTATATCACAATTTATTTGGTATACAACCGAATTCCACAATACAAGTGTGTAAAGTATTCTATTACAAAAGTTACATCATGCATTGAGCCGCATTCACCGAGCGACATGGCTCCGAGCAGATGCACGCCTGTTCCGCGCCACGGCACGCCGCTCTATTGTTGCGTGCGAGCGAGACAAACGCCCCCCCATTGTGTGCGCGACAAGGATAGAAGTACAGCTAAGGAGGGGCGCAGGCTGTACTTCTCGCACGTGGATTGGTCGTCGTCACACCGCCCAGAAGCCGCGCCCCGCGCACGCCGAGGACCACACGACCGCTTCATCAACTCGCCAGTCTATCGTCTGTCTTCGACGCGACACGATCACTTTCTCGTCTGTGCTCATTCACCGCATTGTGCCATATAAAACCATAAAGTTAATGTTTTAACTGAAAATACGACTTAGCTATAAAAGTTCAATCACTATGTCTACATTAAGTCATCATCCTTACGCGTTCTCAATGCATCATGGTATGCTACCGGAGTATCCGAGCGCACCACAACCATTACCGGCGACCTCACCGCAGTCAGAGGGCCATATCAAGAGACCTATGAATGCATTCATGGTCTGGTCCAGGCTTCAGAGACGTCAAATCGCCAAGGACAATCCGAAAATGCATAACTCTGAAATCTCTAAGAGGCTGGGAGCTGAGTGGAAGTTGCTCTCCGAGATGCAGAAGAGGCCATTTATCGACGAAGCGAAGAGGCTGCGGGCTCTCCACATGAAGGAGCACCCGGACTACAAGTACAGGCCACGGAGGAAGCCCAAACCCCCTACCCAAGGAGCCCCAGGTGCGGGAGCGTTCCCCAGTTTCCCTCTGCCATACTTTGCGGGACCGGCTCCCGGTGTAGGACATTTGGACGCCCTTTCGTACCCAGCAGTGTCACCGTACTTCCCACATCAGTTGGATCACCTACAGTTCTCTAAGTTAATGGCTCCGACGGCGGAGAAACTACCGACGGTGTCGTCATCAGCGGCGGCCGTAGTGTCATCGTTCTATTCGTCATTGTACACGTCACCAGCTGCACCTCCGAAACCTTTCCACTCATCGCTGTTCCATCAGTACGGAGTAGCGCCATCCTCGCCTGTATCACCCGTGACTCCGACGCAGCACAGCCCCCACGACGACCAACTGAGGCGGCCGGTGTCCGTCATATATTGAAGACCAACTTGCCTTCCTTGAAAGATATCAATCTGTCGAGGTTTGGCACTCCGCAGGAGACGGAACATGAGTTAAAGTGTTATAGACTGTGTATAGAACTGAAATGTATTGACATTATTTATTTTCTAGATTTATAAGTATAAAGAGTGCGTCTCATATCAAGTGGCTTGTACATATGTTAGGGTAGCCTCGGAAGGGGAGAATTCTGTTTTAAACTGTGATTTCTTTTGTTTTCGATGCATCTTTAATATTTAAGGTAAAGTAGCGCCGGTTCGTGAGTTATGTCAAGTGAGATTGGTACCAAAAAGAGATTATTTTCTATAGGTGTCTCATCTAGATAAATAGTTAAGTCGTTTATGACAACCCTGATTATTGTTTTAATGATAACATAGTGACTGTTGAGTTTAATTGTTCTTCGCCTCGGTTCTTTCAGGGTTGCCTCTCCTTACTTTTCTGTGTAATTTATTTATTGGTTTTAATTGTAGGTGTAAATTTAAGAACTAGATGTGTTACAAATAAGTGCATTAGTGCATCCTAAAATGTATATATTAGTGTAATTGAATTATAGATGTCAGTACCAACGATGTATTATAATAATTGAAAAAATAACTTTGTTAAATGCCATACAAAATAAACTAAATTGTTTTTATTTTACTTTATAGTTTAATTGACTACCTTTACCCATTATGACTTAGGAAATCAGAAATTTGAATTGTGCTATATTCAGTTACTTGAATAATAATATAAGTCAACGACTAGTGTTCAATAAATACATTTATTCACTTAATTAAAATTAATAAATATCACTTTTCATTTGAAATTTGAACTTTCGAATGTATTTATTAAAAAATGTGATTCCATTTTAGATGTTCATTAATTTCTAAAAAATAATCACATTTTTATTATTTATTGAAATTCCAGATTCCGGATTAATTTAAAATAAACACTGTTGATTATGTCATCTGTTATTTTGACGGGTTTAGTGTTAATTACGAGTGTGACGACTTCCGGGGAAGTCGAAGTCTTTGAACTTAACATCGTTATATAATTAAGTGTCGTTCACTTCCTATTAAGGTTAATTGGTCCGTACGTGATTCAATTTTGGACATGGTTTATTTATATCAAAGAACATGTCTATTTTCTATTTCAGACACTTTAATATCAAATTAATTATTAATTGAATTGAATGATTTTACTATTACAGCTTGGGCTTTTGTACAATCATTGGTTTTTATGATTCTCATATCAAATAGTTATATATATCTACATCGCAGTTTGTAATTCAATAATAGAAATCAATTGAAAGTTAATAACTTTGAATTAAATAATTGACAATCTATATCTATACTGATATTATAAACGCGAAAGTGGATGGATGGATGTTTGTTACTCTTTCACGGAAAAACTACTGAATGGATTTGGATGAAACTTTACAGTAATATAGCTTATACATCAGAATAACACATAGGCTACTATTTGCCGCGATAACCGACATATACGCGGGCGGAGCCGCGGGCAACCGCTAGTATAGGATATGTTATTACATTACAGTTGAAGACAGATGGTTGAATGATAGTTCCGTCGGCGTCGGTCGGTACGACAATGTTCTAACTTCGATATCACTGATATAGAGGTCTGATGGAAAAAAGTCAAGGTCAGCTGTAACATAGTAGTTAGTAGATTCAAACTTAGTTTGGGAAAAAGGGTTGGAAGAAAATACGTATATCAATATTCTAACGTTGTTCCTTGTTTATTTTGCTAATAGAAAAATACCGAAGCTACTACTATAAGCTAAACAGAGGCTATTAATTCAATTCCACTTACGAATATTGGTGTGATAAATATATTATGAATATTTGTACCGTATCTGGGTATTTTTTTTCCTATAGATAATATTATAATCAATGCCAGTTTTCGTTGTAATTTTATAACTCAAGAACGGGCTCACCAATCCTAACCAAATGTTTAGGCTTTGTTCGAACTATTTAGTACATGGTTTATGTGAAGTTTGCACAAAATCAGTAGAGCGGTTCTTCATTTATCACATTTTTTGTAATTTCACTTTATACGTAGCAAAGCACGTACCGGGCCGCTAGTATTTTATATTTAGTGATTTAAATAAATAACCTGCTTACCACAGTACAGACTGTAAAAAGAGTTTAGAACCTTTTTGCTTTAATGTCTAAAAAAAAACTTAAACTTGTTTTGACAAAATTTATATTGAAAACAGTTTTTTTTCATCTTTAAAGAAATACTTTCGAAATTTGGCCTCTGGACTACAAGTAGTTAAGTATTTAGTATTATACATACTACAGCTCTGGTAGCTAAGTGTGTTCAGTTTATATTTGTCAGCGGCCAAGGTCTAGCACACATCTACCCGTCCTAGTCATAAAATCGACCGACATGGGCATAAATGTTTTCTTTTGAGGATGCAGGGTTAAATGTTTCTAGTATTTTTTAAAGGGCATGAGATTTTGATTTTTTATACGAGGACTGGAATCGTAGAAAAGACTCCACGGTGTTGGCATTGTTGGTGTCTCTCCTTGCGTGGTCATTTGACTCCGATATGTGGTTACATTAATGGCTTGATCAGGCAATGGAGGCAACTTTCAACATTAATAAATAGTACAACATTAATAATAGTGTTTAATTCCAAATTCTGAATCTGGTTTCATTTTTAGTAAAATAAGGGAAATCTAACGGTAATCAATTCTTCTTTAATAACTATTTCCAAATTTACAGAATAAAATGTAACCACTTTATATTCTCTAACTATATATCTATATTAAGATATCGGTATATTATGTATCTGTAACTAAACAGGCTGGAGTGAACGAATATATGGAACCCCTTCGAAAATGAAATGTAGCGCCACTCAATAGATGGCATAACTAGCGTTAAAACCTCTTTTCGTCATAGTTTAGGCGTAAGTAATGAATGTAGTTTGTAATATAGAAAATATTGTTTTAATTTAACGTATTTTCCCTTTGAACGTTGGTTATTTTTAACCGACTTAAAAAAAAGAGGAGGTTATCAATTTGTCTGTATTTTTGGCTAAGTTAAAGTTTATATGGAGGAGAGTGCAGGGCACTACAAAAAATTTAAAAAACAATAAAATAATAAATTATGGTTGAATTTCGAACACTAGTAGTTATTCAAAACAGTAACATTCAAAAGTTATTAAATAATCCTTACTACTACTTACTCAGGTGGGTATGAACCTGTGATCTCTGACTTAGTAGACAGGTCCGCTAACCATAACCATTAGATCAAAAGGCTAAAAAGCACTATGTAGTTAGTCACAATTCTCATGATTGATTAAAAAAAGCTAAGGTCTAGCTTTACCCAATCAAATTAGAAGAATTTTAGTACATATTCCTAAAATAAACTTTATTACTGCTAAGTAACTTTTGTTTTTCAACGTAAAATGTGGTTAGGTAGGTAGAAATAGGACGAAAACAATATCTAGATTAGTTTGAACAGAAGTTAGGGTAGTCCCCCACTCCGCCGGGAGAATAGAACACGGCTTTCAATTTAATAATTACCAACCCTTAGTCTGTACGGGGGCGTTTTTCAAATCAATTGTTTTATTTTATACCGTTCTTAGCTTTTAGAATGGGGCTATGAAGTTGACGATTTCTAATTTATTCAACACTTCTTTTTCAATTCATGTAAGAATCGCTAATAAAAATATCTATAATAAATATTTCGGACATCTTAATACACAACGCTTGTATTATGGGTACTAGACAACTGATATGACACGTAGTATCCTTTTTTAACCGACTTTAAAAAAGGAGGAGGTTATCAATTCGACTGTATTTTTTTTAAATGTTTGGCCCGCCAAAATGACCCCACTCTGCCTGATGGAAAGCATAAGCAGAATCCAAGAGTGGTGGTCACCATGCTCACTGCGAATGCAGACAATGCAGCATGGCGACCCACACCATGGCGGCCTAGTGATACTACTGCATCTTTTAGTCTAGTCAACAAGTTTGGAACTTGTTGACTAGACTAATTGGGCCTCCGGGCTCGCACTCACCAACGAAACACGACAGCACGCTTTTATATGTTTGTTATCATAAATTTCGACTTGGTGAACCGATTTTGATGACTTTTTATTTATTTGAAAGCTGGTGCTTCCTGCGTGGTCCCATTTTAATTTGGTCCAGATTGAAGTCGGTTTTTTTAAATGTTAAAATTTGTGATTATTTTGTGAGTACCTACATATTATACAAAGGACATATCGCGAATAAAGGATTTGTAGACCATTATTTATAGGATAATATGTGGTAATTAAAATTAGTAACTGAAACTACGGTTGTGTATTAAATATACGTGTTTTTATAGCATCTGTATTCTTGTTACAGTACTATCGTCCAATGTAGTTTATTCTCTCCCTTGTCTTATGACACTCATGGTATGAATAGGGGATGTGACACTCTGTATTCATAATCTGTCACACACAGATTAGAATACAGGTTGCAGTTGTCCATATAGTACACGGATACTATATGGACAACTGCAACCATACGGACATTTTGACGAAATCAATCGGATTTCGCCAAACTTTGTCACATATGACCATGACACGTCGAGTTTGTAAATCATAATTACATTGAAATTAATTTGACTGCGTATTTATTTTATAATTTAAGTGTATTTTAATTGTGTTTGATTTCGTAAATAAATTAATGATGTGGATTACTAAATGCTACCTTGCTTTAGGATTAATTAGTTAGGTTTGGTTTTGTATATATTCTGCTTTACATTTTTATTTTTTTGTTTTTGAAATATTTATCTTCTAAACAGAATGATATAAAATGTTAATTTTAATCACAACTTGTTTTTGGCCCTGGTGAAAAAGTGGTTTTATAAGATTGAGGTTTGTATGTGTACCTATCTCATATGTAGCTTTATAGTTTTACTATAAATGCACAAATTTGTATTAGTTAGGAAGTTCGTTTTTTATTTTAGTGCAATGAAAAAAAACGTTTTTAAATTTTCCGTCAAGTAACCTAATATAAGATGTTGATTTATTTAAAAGTAATTAACTAGCTATAGATAGATATGGGAAATTTGTTTTTTTTTTAAATTTAATTCATAATATATCACATAATTGACGTTTTAATATAATAGTGGGAAAACGAACTGCTGTACCACCTGGATACCAAGTGCTGGTGGTTATATCGGACTCGAACCAACCTAAAACCGCATGCCCTTTCCGGTACTAGAAGCCGGGGAACCCACCTAGAAAGGAAATCCCAAAGAGATCCTCAATATACATCCCTCTCAAAATCAAGATAGATGGGAGGTAACCAGGGACCCCCCAACCAAACATGATGATGGTTCAGAAGAGGCTTAACGCTACGCGTGTCTAGTGGCCACACATTGAAAGGAATCCAGTGACTTTTGAATTAATCATTAGTTCGGTAAACCATTGTTCAAAGCTACGATCCTTAAAGGGTTTTGGCGATTTCTCTGTCGAACTCGTCGAGTGGATTTATCTGTCAAAAGTAAATTAATTTGTCAAATAATTTTATGTTAATTTTGATATTTAAAGGCAAGTATTAGACTAGATTTGAGTGTTGTAATAATCAAATATATTCGCTCGAGTTAATTAAATATTTGAATAAGTGTTGGTTAAGTGGTAATCATACGACCAATAACAAAACACAAGGATTTAGACTTTGAGATTTTGACTGGTATCTCTTGATTTCTTTTTAGTATTTTTTAATGAAAGTTGTTACAAATCTTTTTCTTTTTTTCAACCTGTTGATCTAGTGGTTTGTGATCCTGACTGCTAAGCCAGAGGTCTTGCATTCGATTCCCAATCAGGACAAATATTGTCTGATGAACATGATATTTGACTGCACGTTTGGCCTAGTGGTTTAACGGTCACCACGCCGTTTCCTATTTCGCCAAGTGTCGTGGCTTCAAATCCCACGTAGGACAACACTTTGTGTGATCCACAAATTGTTGTTCTGAGTCTGGGTGTTCTTTGTGTTCGTTTCATGTATGTTTGTAAAGTCCCCCGCGACACAGGATTTATTCCTAGTGCGGTAGTTGTCTTTTTAAAATAATAAATAAATAATAATAATTTGTTCTGTGTTTGGGTGTAAATGTAGTATGTACTGAATTTACACATACCTACTTATGTATATTTGTAAATATTATGTACTAGCTGAGCCCTGCAGTGTTACCCGCAGTTGTTGTCGTAACCGCGAGTAAAACCGTGGGGCGATACTAGTCTAAAAAAGTAGCGTAAGTTACGCCCTGTATCATCTGCCACTGAAAGTCCCGTTAAAATCAGTCCAGCTGTTCCAGTGATTAGTCGTACGGCCGTCTGATCGTCTAGAAAATATTATCTTAAAGACAATATGGAACATACACTACACAAGTAACATTTTAACAAGAAAACAACCGACTTCAAGGTTCGACTCGATTTCTCTTGGATGCCATCATCAGATCTTAGTGTCCTTTCCATTAAATAAGAATCATCAAAATCGGTTCATAAACGACGAAGTTATCCGCGAACACACATAAAAAAACGAACTGAGAAACCTCCTTTTTTTGAAGTCGGTTAAAAAGACCATTTTTTACTATTAATTTTTATTTCTTTAATTACGTAAAATATTCAACGACAGTCTACATTTGTTAAAAGATAAAACATACCAAAGTTAAATGTTTTGCAAATAAACTGAATATTATAATTGGTTGTTTGCCGTCATTAAATCCCCAATAATATTCAAATTTTCAATGGAATCACGAATTAAACCCGAGTGTTGCCAACATTCGATCATTTTCTCCCGTTCGAGTGTAACCCATTTTCCCCATTCCCAGCGCGGGCATTGTAGTGAAAATATATTTTGTATGGAGACGGCATCACAATGAGAAGTCCGTGTTATTTATTTAGATGTATTTCATTGTGGGGACCTGACTTCGATTCCGGGCCATACGACCAGACGGGAGGCAATCGAGTCAGGTCCACTATACCCGTACTGGTAACGGATTGGCAAATAATTGAAATCTAGCCCCCACCATTGTATGAAAATTGTAACGAAAAATGTGTTTGGACGTTCGTGACTTGAAGTACTCGCGTAATAAGATGGAGTACCGTTCTATTGTAGAAATGGCGAAAACAAGTGCAAACAAGTCTTGCTTGTTAGACGTTTTTGCCCTGAGCAAATTTCTGAAACTTACATTGGAGTTTCTTAATTTCTTCTTTCTTATAACCTCTTATTTCAGGCTGCAAAATCAAGTGTTTCAAGGAGTTTCTATGGTCAATCAGCAAAAAAGGCGCTACAAAATGAGGATTTTATTAAAGTCATTATTTTGGGTTATATAAACATTCAATGCACAAAGAAAACAATAGCTTAATTCAAAAACAAAATCCAATTATATTCTACCACTATCATCAATCACCGATCAGTTTGAATCCAATACAAAAACAGAACAGTGCCATTCTAAAATAATTTGCGAGCATTTTCAGTTGTCAGCGCGACACACAAAACGTCCGTAGACAATACCTTTGACGGCCAGTGTTGCCATACTTATAAAATAAACTGCAATAATGGGTATTCTCGTTCGTTATTCAAAAATTTCTCGTGTCGATAGTCATTCAAAATGATAAATGATATTTATATATTTACAATGGCGTTGTCAAGATTAATTAAAGCTTGTGTTGCTTAAATAGTTAGTTAGGCAAAGAACGGGTGCTTTTTGTACTCGATCAAAGGAGGTTGCATACCATCGACTTCTTTGTTGAAAGTTACCTTGTGAGATGTATTTGTTTAAAATCGTTAACAAATGTTATGAAATCTTGTTTTTTTTTTCAAAAGATTTGTTTAGTCATAGTATATGTGTTTGTTAAGAAATTCTGTGAATACATGAAGTGTCTTTTCATTATTTTTATTGCAATTGCGATACCCAATTGCTAAAGGAGAACGGTTAAAAAGTTTCGAAGACAATATTATTGGCATTTGAATATCTCAAATTTTCTAAAAATGGCGTGTGGGAGGTTTTCTTATGGATTTGAGATACATTAGATTTCTATTAAAACGAATTAAACTATACGCGATGGTTGCTTACAAAACATGAAAAAAAAACCTGATAAGACTAGAAACGTGAAAAGCGTGGGTTTTAGTGTTTTTTTTTCTTTGAAAACACCACTGGTTAGAAATATATCCCGAGTCACAGGAAACTTAACAAACATACATGAAACCGACACAAAGAACACCCAGTCTCAGAACAACAATTTGTAGATCACACAAAGTGGGACATGGGACACCGTATGGGATTTGAACCCACAGCACTAAGCGCAGTAGAAAACAGCGTGGCTACGGCTTAAATCACTATTCCATCCGTGAATTCACATGTCAATTTGATAAGTACCGAATCCATAACTTTTTACAAGCTTTTTATTAACTTGCAATGTATGTATGCTTGTATGTTCGCATGAAATCTTGCAACTCGATTTTGAAGCAGAAACCGATCAAACGATTTTGCTGAAATTTTGCAAGCATATGTAAATAGCGTGACAATACAATATTATAATGACATGGAGCTGATCTGATGCTGGAGCTAGAAGGTGGCCACAGGAACTAAGTAAAGAAAAGTCGCAACATCATCGAGTTGGGACTCGTTTGATTCGTCGTCTCGAGGCATTCCAGTAAAAGGTTTTTAATTTAATTAATTCTAAATTATATGTCTTTTTATTCAACATAATAATATGCTTTATATTACTGTAATAGTCATTATTTATAACATTTAATATTATCTGATAAATAACTTACAATTTAGAATGCTTTTATTTTCTTTTGGAAAAGTAATAAAAAATGAGTTCACTCGAATGAAACGTTTCAATCCTTTCAGTTAAGTGAAAGCTTCATGCACGCCGTATCTCTTAAAGGTGCACTCATTCAGGCCATAAGTTGGAAGTTCCCGATCTAAAACGTTTACAAGTGTTGAAGTTATATAATACCAGCTTTTGCCCGGGGATGTGCCTGCGTGTTAATCGGTTATAGTGGTAACGATTATATTACTTCCTTCCTTAGGAATCAAAGTATCTCCATGCCAAATTTAATTGAAATTGGTACAGCAGTTTAATCGTGAAGGCGTAACAGACAGACAGAATTACTTTTAAATTTATAATATGAATATGGACTAGTATTGATGGATTTAAGCTCTACCTACATAGTAGAGTTTCTATAGACAAAAAATTTTTACTTTGTTATTCTCTTTGACTCAGGTAGTTATATATATGTAAATACTAGCTGTTGCCCGCGGCTCCGCCCGCGTGTATGTCGATTATCGCTGTAAATAGTAGCCTATGTGTTATTCTGATGTATAAGCTATATTACTGTTAAGTTTCATCCAAATCCGTTCAGTAGTTTTTGCGTGAACGAGTAACAAACATCCATCCATACAAACTTTCTTGACTGCCTCGTTGGTCTCGCGGTTGGCGTGTGCGACTGCTAATCATGAGGTCTTGGGTTCGATTCCCGGCTCGGACCAAATGTTTGTATGATCTACAAATATTTGTTTCGGAGTTTGGGTGTTTTCTATGTATAATATGTATGTATTTACAAAAAAAAAGTATATATGTATTTGTATCAGTTGTCTGGTACCCATAACACAAGCTATGCTTAGCTTGGGACTGATGGCGTTGTGTGTTTGGATGTCTGAAATATTTATTTATTTATTAAACTCTCGCGTTTATAATATTATGGGAGAGCCACGCTTCGGCATGAATGGGCCGGCTCGACCGGAGTGATACCACGGCCTCACAGAAAACCGGTGTGAAACAGTGCTTGCGTTGTTTTTCACCGAGTGAGTGAGGATACCGGAGGCCCATACCCCAACCCCCCCCCTCCCTACCTATCTCCCCCTCCCCATCCTCCCAAAGGCCGGCAACGCTCTTGTGACGCCTCTGGTGTTGCAGGTGTCCATGGGCGGCGGTAATCGCTTACCATCAGGCGATACGTCTGCTCGTTTGCCCGCCTATTCCGTATAAAAAAAAATAAATAAAAAAAATAAAAAAATAGGATATAATTGAATGAAATGCTATAGTGATAATACTCTGGTTAATTCGGCCAAAGGACTAGAACCCATTGGAGCAAACTTGTACCTATAAGGGTCTAGTTAGTTAAGAGGTAGAAAAAGAAAGATAAAAAAGAGTTACAAGAACGAGAGTTTTACCTTGGGAGAGCCACGCTTCGACATGACTGGAGTGATACCACGGCCTCACAGAAAACCAGTATAAAATAGCGGTTGCGCTGTTTCACCGAGTGAGTGAGGATACCGGATGCCCATACCCCCAGCCCCTCCTCTCATCTCCCTCCCCTTCCCCCGAAGGCCGGCAACGCACTTGTGACGCTTCTGGTGTTGCGGGTGTCCATAGGCGGCAATAATCACTTACCATCAGGTGATACGTCTACTCGTTTGCCCCCTATTCCAATAAAAAAACCTAAGTACCTCATC
Organism: Diaphora mendica; assembly: GCA_949125395.1. Taxonomy (NCBI): domain Eukaryota; kingdom Metazoa; phylum Arthropoda; class Insecta; order Lepidoptera; family Erebidae; genus Diaphora; species Diaphora mendica. The sequence goes on from OX421317.1 coordinate 2,494,516, forward strand.
TTCCTTTATTATTCTCAATATTATTTGGGGTCGGCTACTAGTGCAACCGGCTTTACCTGGATATCAGTTTTTCCACGGAGCGACTGGCATCGATCATCAGACCTCCGCAACCCTGAGGTTGATGAAGCCTTAAAGACCTGCTTCAAGAATAGATATAGAGATATTGTTTCATTGACTAGATTTATCCGTGTTTAAATCGCAGCATAAGATTTGACGATTTAAAAAAAATATTGTAATAGAACTTCTATTTACATTCAAAGTAAACATAAATATGAGAAACAATCCACAAGACCGTACAAAGTAATCCTTCAAATAAAAATACGTAGTATATTAAACATTATTTTCCCTGAAGACGAACACAACATTCGGATTACTCCCCCTTACGTCAGAGAAAAATAAAATAAAATTCAAAGTACATACAAATAAGGCATACGTTATATTGTGTATCTTGAGTATGCCAACCCTTATTTCGAGACTGCCAGCTCTGAATTTAATGCCATCGATTTTTGCAGAAACTTCTTACGGTTTGATTTTGTCGCGTACGTAATGTGAATACGTGTAATGAAATTGAAGTGTGTTTCACTTATTTTTCCAAGAGCTTTGCCGTATACATTATTTATACATACATACAAATAAATAAAACTAGAGTGTCTGTTTTTAATATTAAAATAACCGCTTTTTACTAATATATACTATTTTTATCAGTCTGTCTGTTTGTTCCGGCTAATCTCAGAAACGACTGGGCCGATTTTGACAGGATTTTCACTGATAGGTAACTGATGATATAAGGAGTAACTTAGGCTACTTTTTTAGACTAGCTTCGCCCGCGGCGTTACCCGCGGTACTACAATGACCGCGAGTAACACCGCGGGGTTTAGCTTGTAACTAATAAAAAGGTGTGTTTGAAACCATTATTACAACTGAAATGTGTAATGTTCATGTTTTGAAGCAATTCGCTTTATTATTATTATTACACTGGCCTTATGAACTGCTAATACTTTTTCTGGGCGTTTATAAAAGAGAAAGTCACCAAATTAATGTAAGTTGAGTTCCTTGTTTAGGTATGAATAAATCACAAAACAAAATTATTTAAAAAAAAGAACCGACTGTGTCGATATCTACCATCTTTATTAAATTCAAGTTTAATTTCAAGTTCTCTCACGACTAAGACGCTACTATTGACACCACTCACATTAAAATACGACAAGCCGTTTAGGCTCTACAAATAAATATACATACATATTATAGTCTATTCGTTTAAATAGTGTCGGTGGACCCGCACGCAATTGTGGTTACTGTTGTGAAATACGAATATATTAATTCATACAACGGCGTAAACTGACAAATCATACTTGCTTGTGGGTGTACGCCGCAGGCAAGCCCTTTGATTTTGTAGCGGCTTGCCGCACGGGCGACGGCGGCGCGATCATTGTGACTGTATCTAAGCGAATTGACTATACACATACACTCGAAAAACATAACGCTCCTTCTTTCGCAGTCGGGTAAAACATTTCTAACAGAAGATATGTGGTATTAGTATTATACCAAAACTTCTATGCTTGAAAGGCTAAGTTCATCAGTGGACTGTTTAAGGTTGTTAATGAAGGTATAACAGGTTTGATTGTCCTTTTGATCTAATGGTTACTGACACAGACCGCGAAGCAGAGGTCATGTACATGTCTTGGGTGTAATGTGTATCATGTGACTGCTGCTCTCGAGGTCTTAGGTTCGATTCCTGGGTTGAACCAAATGTTTATATGATCTGCAAATATTTGTTTCGGAGTTTGGGTGTTTTCTATGTATATTAATAATAATATTAATTGCGTTATGTTTTTCGAGTGTTTATGTGTATAGTCAATTCGCTTAGATACAGTCACAATGATCGCGCCGCCGTCACCCGTGCGGCAAGCCGCTACAAAATCAAAGGGCCCGCCTGCGGCGTACACCCACAAGCAAGTATGATTTGTCAGTTTACGCCGTTGTATGAATTAATAAATTAATTAATTATACGATAATTGGACTATTGTTGCCAATAAGCCTGATATTGTGGTGATAGATCGATTAGAGCGCCGCGCAATGATTGTCGATATCGCCGTTCCTCATGACGAGAATCTCGTGAAAGTCGAAAAAGAAAAACAAATAAAATATTTGGATTTATTTCACGAGATTGTCGATATGTGGAATGTGGATTCGGTGATCATTGTTCCGATAGTCGTATCTGCTCACGGATTGATAGCCAAGAGCCTCGACCAACATCTTAAGAGGCTCACGTTGGAGGGCTGGATCAAGGGTCTGATGCAGAAGGCAGTCCTCCTTGACACGGCTCATATTGTGAGGAGGTTCCTGTCTCTGGAGCCCTAACCACCGGTTTCTTGGTCCCTGTACCCGAAGTCGGTGGTCTACTATTTTCTATATTTTTAAATGTATTTGTTTTTCTATGTATATTTAAAAATGTAATTAATATGTATATATAAATGTAATAAAGATAATAATAATCTATAATAATATATATAATAATAATAATAAATAATAATAATAAATATTTCGGACAATAATATGTATGTGTTTACAAAAAAAAGTAAATATGTATTTATATCAGTTGTCTTGTACCCATAATAGAAGCTCTGCTTAGTTTGGGACTGGATTGCGTTGTGTGTTAGATGTCCAAATATATTTATTTATATATAGTATAAAAAGTTTGGTTACGACGAGTATATATGCTCTGACTAATTGGGAATCAGCTGGTCACTGTGAACCAAATAAGTAAAGACGAGAATCATCATCATATTATTGCAGTCTAGGTACTGCTGGACATAGACTTCTCCGTAGAATGGAGATTTTGGCCCACTATAATAGGTAGGTCAAAATCTACCATGATCAGTCATAGGATGACTGACGAAAACGAAAATACAAAGATTAATTTAAGTTATTTTGTCAAAAATAACACTGCTTATAAAAGCTTAGAAATACATTTCAAACGTTCCATTATTTAGCTAAGCTAATCAAATTGTTTTATTATACCTAAACAATATAAACACAGAACTAATGAAAGTCCAATTAAATGCATTATTCAATCAACATTTAACCAAACCACAATAACAAATGCATTCACAACAAAAAGCTTTTGTAATTTGGAGCGATTAAACTGTCGCGAATCGCATTAGTACCGCAAATGTGTCGCAGTGAAAAATCGCAGTCGCATCATTGTCACATTTATAATAATGAGTACTGTAGCAAAAGTATCTATGCATACCCAACAAACAAAAATGATCCTAATGTCGTACCTAGTAAAACATAACAAAAGTTCCTTCAACGCTTTCAGAAAATGAGGACATCATCGGAGTAAATTTCAACTTTGTTGTAAAGTAGGTTGAGTTCAAATTGGTTCATGTATTGTTTTTTCGGCTGCTGACCTTTTGTATATGAATAAATTAATTTGTAGTAAGGGCCTTTGTGCTATAGTTTCTATTATTGGACCATGTTAATTGTTAAAGTTCTCGCCTGACAGTTACGCGTCGGGTTAATGGGTATACGGTGTTTCAATGGTTATTTATCCCATTGTAATAATGTTTTAGGATGAATAGTATTCAGTACGGGTCTAAAATTACTAACTTCATTTAGAAAGGACCGAGTGATTGACCCGCACTACTTATGAGTTTCAAAGGTTGAATGTAAATAGTTTCACAGTTGTATAGTTTCGATGATGTCGTAATCTACATTGTCTTCATTTGTTTTATTGTATTTATCTATATATATATTGTATTTGTGTAAATCAGTGTTGGGTTTCCGAGATTTGCGTAACGTAACTATATATGATTTTATTGAATAAACGCTATTGTATGTTATTAACACAATTCATAATGGCGATTTTAACGAACGGGAATGATACGAGTATTATACAGTCATCCATGTATATAATATAAACTTTAACATGGAGCTATTTTGTGAGAATGTTATTTGATGTCCCTTTACAACAACGCAAAAAACGGTGACAAAACTATGCATCTCATTCCAATAATTTCATTTTACACTGAAGCAGTAGTAAAGTAAAAAATAATTTGCAAAGCCATTTGCATAAAACCTAACAAAAGATCGACAACTACCGCACAATCAACAAAACATTAATAATTAAAACTAATGATGGCGTCGACAAATGTATCTGTGTATCAATTCATACGTTTTCATGCAATGTCACACGCGTGTCCGAGATCCTCATAAACGTCACCTCCGTGTCCTGTATGATTTATCTTTTCAACAATAATTTTTACAACGTTCTCCCCCTCTCTCCTCCATCTCACTGTGATTAATGATGGATGAATTCCTGAATAATTACCAAGACTTTTAATATTCAAGTGATTTCATAACATTATCATCAAAGTAATTTCTACTCTATGCAGTTCTTAAAGAATCTAAATTCGATTCACATATTTAGATGACCCTTCAGATCATATGCAAACTCGAAAAGATTTTTATGCCCGCTGTTTATGTAAGTTATTGTGAGTGTTAAATACGTGTACAATATGGTTTATTTTTGCTTAAAAACTGTACGAATAACCAACAGAAACGCGAATACCATTGAATGCAAATATCACTCGAGTTTTAAGGGTAGTGTGCGTAATTTGTTATAATTGTCCCCCCATACTCATGTTTGTTCGTATGTGGCATTTTTATTGCGAATTAGTCGCAATCATTAATTTTGTTTTTCTATTTTAAAAGTTAATATATCGAGAGCTCTTTGTGGTGAGTATAATTTAAAGTGATTTTTATGTTCGTATATTGTGAAATGAATGCGCTATCGTTTGCAATGAGTTTCTTTGTCAATTCTTTTGCGTTATTTTGTGCTTAGTGGGGTATTGTGTTTGCAATGGCTGGTGTTATTAATATAGGTCTAAAACTTATATCGTTGGTTTTCAAGCTTTGTGAAGCTTGGCATTGTTGAAGTACGCAGAAAGGAGGACTATGTTTAAAATTAAATTTATTATTTTCCTTTTCTATTTATACTGAGATCCAAATATATGATTGTATCATCGTGATCAAATATTAGCAGTGATTTTTCCAGTAAAACAGAAGTACTGGACATTTTATTAATGACTAGCTGTTGCCCGCGGCTCCGCCCGCGTATATGTCGATTATCGTGGCAAATAGTAGCATATGTCTTATTCTGATGTAGAAGCTTTATTACTGTAAAGTTTCATCCAAATCCGTTCAGTAGTTTTTGCGTGAAAGGGTAACAAACACACACATCCTTGCAAACTTTCGCATTTATAATATTAGTAATAATATGATAAACTAATCAATTTGTCAAGTTTTTCTAGCATTAGGTAAGTATTTTAGTATCTTCATTTTGTAAATTCAATAGGTGTGAGCCGCGACAAAAAGAAAAAAAAGAAAAAATTGATAACATTTGTTAATAATGTTTATTTAATATTTTATTACTTAATATTTTATTTTTATTAAATTCATTTATTTATAATATATAAAAAATAGTAATACTTTATTCTAATACATCAAAATCATATCAAACAGATTGTACACACGTATTCTTCTATTTCTTTTATCTGTTTGCGCCAACCAGACCTCTTCAAAACCGGATGCCGCTGCTTTTCGCTCGGTTGGACCTCAACGGACTCTAATATCCCATGTATATCTTTTTAATAATATAATAAATACATGAACGATACCCGAGTGGGAACAATAGTATACAATAACTTGTATGGTTTAAAATTCAATGGTTTCTGAGTGGTTCGCTCGTATTGTGTTTTGTAAGCGATATTGTGGACGAATTTATGAATTTTTCAAGTGTATGTGTATCTGCAATGGGGTGAGGTACTACAACTAGGTTATGAGAACAATAATACTGTTTTCTAATTGTTCTGATTATTTATTTTGTAGCTGAAACTAAGGTACTTGCGATATTTTCTATACGCCCAGAGCTGGAAGAAAATCTATTGGAATTTTTGCTTAGCAGTCTAATGTTTGTATTCGTGTATTCGTTCGTCGTGTTTTTGTATTGAAATTGTAGTGTACGTGAGAAGTCTGAAAAGTTTCGTATCTAACCGATGATACAAGGTATTTGTTAGGGTTCTGTACGCAAAGGGTAAAACGGGACCCTGTCCGTCCGTTAGTCTATCACCAAGCTGTATCTCATGAACCGTGATAGACAGTTGAAATTTTCACAGATGATGAACCCTTCGTGCGCGAGTTCGATTTAAACTTGGCTGGTTTTACTATTTTACTACATAGTCTTCTTGAACTCTACATACTTCTCCCAGCGATGCACAATGTAAATTACAAAGATGCACAACTACATTCAATCGTTTTTATTAACGAGTGCTGTGTTATCCACCCTGTCTGAACTCCCATACGAGTATAGGAGTTCAGATTTTGGAATTTAAAACTATGGGACAGCTATGTTTTGGTAAGTATGGGACGGATCTACCGGAGTCATATTACATTCTCTGGAAATCGGTGTTAAGCAAATCATTCGCCAATTTTCCTAAAGTAATTTTGAATTTTGGGTATTGATGTCAATTTTGTCTAGAACATATCAGTTCGGGCACTATTTTTGCCATTCATTTTGATACCTAAACTTTATGATAAAAAGTAAACCAACACACACAAATACTGTACCTCGTTATATTTAGTGGCACTCATGTACGGGACACTTGGAGACAAGTCACACGGAACGATTTGCGGTGGCACGGTGTGTTCCCCTCCATGGGTTGTTTGCTGATGGTATATTGGTAATGAAGCCACTTAGGTCAGGTTAAGCTGTACCGGCTTACTTTAGAATAATCTGTAAATAGGTTGAATACATTTTGAACGACATATATAGGTAATATTTTGTACATGAAGTAAGAAGTAATATTAACATTCCACGAAGAGATGTACATTTCTGTACGTTGTCCTTGTGTATTTTTAATTAATTGAAGGTTTTGAATAATATACAAGGATTCTTAAGTGTCAGCAAACAGTTATTAACAGTCCATATTCATTAAAAATTTTCAATGAATTAAAATACTTTTTAACTTTTTAATATTTATAAAACTAGGTTTAATGGCCACATGTAGTACGTTACAAGAAGTGAATATTATATAAATAAATGCATACGTAAGTACCGTATGTACATGTAAATGCATTTAATGAAAACCTGTTAATTCGAAATTACAGATTCTTCAATTTTATTGATTTACATAGAAATGTTACCAACATACATATATCTGGGGGCACGGTCGTGCCCCCGCCATGTTTATTACCTATGTAGGTAGGGTCAAGAAGGATCATGACGATAAGAAATTTCACGAGATTAAAGATGAAGAAAAGCTGATAAATATCGATACCCACTAAAATATATTTAAATATGAAGTTTACACTTGCTTTTGCAATAGATTAAGCAAAATTGCGTCAAAGTAAAACACACTTGAAGTAACAACGGGCATAACCCTTGCAAAACTGAAGATTAAATAAAATATAAATACAGATGCTATCGAGCGGATCAATTATATGGTGGCAAACACAATTAAGCAAATAAACACACATCTACATATGGAAGCTGACAATGTAGGGGTCCAAACGATTCTTATGCAAATGTACGCAGACCCTTTTGTGAGAATGGCAATAAAAATTATCGCACGCTGTATTAATCTTGCAGCACTTTGTTTATAGAATTAATGTTCTGGTGATTTTATTGGTGGTTATGGAACGATGCGATACCTATAAAAATGTTGTTGGCATGATTGGATTAGTAATAATATATAATAGGTCTTTACCTATGAAATTGCCGTTTTTTATGCAATAAGTGAAAGTACTTATTTTTTCAAACTTTTTTATTTCTGTTATTCGAAGTAATCACCCATGCAATCGACGCATCTTTGCCAACGCATTGGCAGTTTATTGATGCCCTTCTTGTAAAAATCAGCTGGACGGGAGACAACAAACTCTTCAAAGGCATTTTGTACTGCCTCTCGGGAATTGAAATTTTTACCTACTAAAAAGTTGTCTAAATTTTGGAAAAAGTAATAGTCGGTAGGTGCAAGGTCTGGTGAGTATGACGGATGAGGGAGAGCTTCCAACCCCAGCTCTTGCAGCTTGGAGACTGTCTGTTGCGCAGTATGGGGTCGCGCGTTGTCGTGATACATACTTGCACCTACCGATTTTTACTTTTTCTAAAATTTAGACAACTTTTTAGTGGGTAAAAAATTCAATTCCCGAGAGGCAGTACAAAAAGAGTTTGTTGCCTCCTGTCCAGCTGATTTTTACAAGAAGGGCATCAATAAACTGCCAATGCGTTGGCAAAGATGCGTCGATTGCATGGGTGATTACTTCGAATAACAGAAATAAAAAAGTTTGAAAAAATAAGTACTTTCACTTGAAAGTCAAAATATGTACTTAGTTGTAATTCAATACTTTCATTCTTTTTTTGATAGAAAGAAAAAAAAGAAAAGATAACGGGAAAAGTGTTTTTATTGTCCGCGACTGCACGCTGCCTGTGGGAAGCTGAGACAGATATGTAAATATGGCGGTACGAAATTCGCCGGGTCAGCTAGTTATCAATAATAAGGCATATTAAAGGGCCTAGTGTGAGTTTATTTCATATAAACTCGATCGTCACGATGACCGCGTTCAGCGTTGCGATTGGCGCGCACCACTGAAGTGTTTATCAATACCTACGCCAAACGCTTTCACCATCGAGAGCGACATGTTGTAAAATAAACTCACACTAGGCCTCTAGGTGTACATATGCATTGATAAATCTTTTACTATCAGCAAAGTCACTGTTCATTTGAAAATATACAAAAAAAAAACAAAAAAGAAGATTTTCTTCCAGCATTACTTGCTCACGAGCAAGTATTCGTGCAATTCCAAGTATCGGAAATTACGCGCAAAACTTTTACCAAGTGCGGGTGTAATTATCGTTTATTTTTAAAGTGACAATTTATGATTATTGAATTTCATCAAAAGGTAATACTGGGAACAAATTATTTTGCAACCATAACTAATCACGAAGAGTTAGGATTTACTATGATCACGTTCAAAGAAGCTATTTAGCAGGTTTCTCTATTAGCGAAGCTTAATAGTTTCCGTGTGGAAAACGCATTCAGAGATCCAGTACAGCATACATATTACGTATATGTTACGTGTAGGTAGGTTCCTTTGCTGAGGTTTAATATGAAATTAGTATTATTGTGATAAAGATTCATAGCCTGCAAAGTGCTTGTTCGGAGCTCTTTGAGAACTTAAGTACCAGGAAATGTTCGTAACAATGCGACTTGTGCTGGATCGAAGACTAGCAAATGTCTACGACCAATGGAAATATATTATTATTGTCTTGAGTGAGGAGAATGATTCCTGAGAAATAGTTTTAGAAAAATGTATTATATAACATTTACGTGTATTGTTCACTCCATATTTGAAATCAATTTAGAACCTATTCAATAGTTTTATCTTTTTGTAACTGTTGCTTTTTGAGTGATTTTCGTATTTTTAAAATTTCGACTTGGTGTACAAAATAATACAAATTTTTGAACTGAAATCATACAAAAAAATTGAGACTAAATCTCAAACAGTTTGAGTTCAGTAATATGATTTGCTAAGTGAACAAACACGTGAATCATATCTTTGCACATTTTACCAACACGTGGCACACACATTTGACCAAATGCGTGTCGTACACACGCATTTGGTCATTTAATATTCAAAAAAGATATTTTGTATCCATCTTTCACTTATGTACTATTTTTGTGTGAATAGCACTTGTGCACAAAACTCACACTCATCGTCCGAACGGAAACTTAGCTCATCCGAACAATTCAGGGCTATCACAATACAGATCCTAATCGAGGCTCACACCCTAACAATTTCAAACTATGCATTAAATGGTTCCGCACCCTTGAGACTGGACGAGCGTGACTTGCCCGTTCATCCCTAAAACCCGAGAGAGGTATGCAAAAAGGGTCGTTTTCAAGATTGATTGTCTAACTCTATCGAAATCTGTGCTCGGGTTTCTTAAAAGCTTTAGCCTGGTCAGCAGTTCGATTTGCATTTTAAATGTGAATGTTGTATTGATTTGCGAAGTCATGTTTGTTTTCTGCTTAAAGTTGTAGGTACTTCTATTATTTTGTCACCATTCTTTGTAAAATATATTTTAAAATGTTGAATGAAACCTTCTGTTAACCTGTACTGGTTCTTCTTGTATAGGGTTTTTAATTTTGAGTTTCGTGAACCTGTTTTGGATGTTATTTGATGTCAGGTATACATTTACTCTGTACATCTACCTATCTGCAAAGTACAGATTGTCATATTTTACAGCGAACGCAGTCAAACTTTTGTGTTATTAAAAAAGTATCTGAAAATAACATACAATCTATAACTACGAGTAATATTATAAACGCGGAGTTTGTAAGTGTGGATGGATAGATGGATGTTTGTTACTCTTTCACGCTAAAACTACTGAACGGATTTGGATGTAACTTTACAGTAATACAGCTTATTCATCAGAATAATACATAGGCTACTATTTGCCGCGATAACCGACAAATACGCGGGCGGAGCCGCTGGAAACAACTAGTGTTAAATTAAGTGCACCGAAAATTTTTAAAATTAGTAAAACTTTCAGTGCATACTGTTCGTGAAAGTGAAATGAAAGTCTTTTGGTGCCAAAATTCTGAGGCAAAATTTTGGTTCTCACACAAAGCTTTTCAAAGTTTTGTGTTTTACGCAAAATGACAGACAGATGGACTTTTGTTTCACTAAAAGCGTATTTGAAAAACGTTATTGTCAAACTTACGCAAAAGAAGATGCAAGCCTTTAACAGAGTCAACATTTGTATAAGATTACAACACAGTACTGTAGTCAAAGGCACTATTGTTGCCAAAAATATTGTGTTCTTTGTACTAACTACAAATGAGGTACACACGACTGAAAAATCTACAAATATTATTCAGAAGCAGAGTATGGAAATTAAACGTAGATTACATAAAGCAACTGACAATGACACTCGTGTCGCCCGAGTTAGCGCACTAATTACCTTCTTAAGAAGTACTTCGGCAAACATATTTTTTCCTTAAATTATCCAGAAGAACCTTAACATGAGTAGTTAAGGTCTATTTTATAAAATCAGCAATCTATTACGCTTGTAATTTGTTAAAGAATTTGACGAACATGTTCGACATTTCGTGTCAAAAAAATACTCTTATTATTAATGTCGTTATTAGTTAAGTTACGTGAAGTTTGGCAAAACGAATTGCCTCTGTCAGAGCTTGTAAGTGTAGATAATCGTCTATTGGAAATATTAACGTTGGCTACTGATAAATGTATTGTTGTTGCGATTTTGAAGCAATTAGTGAAACGAACCGATGCTCATTGTGCCATAGCTCAATTATTCAGAACGTTAATATGTGAGGATAATTTCTAAATATTTTTCTCGGCTGTTTATCTCAATTAAATTTAAGATGTTTTGCATGTTAATAGTATGCTACTTATTTTATGTTATGATTGCATTGAATGAAATGAATTTTACGCTTCAAAATCAAATTAGTTGATCTTCGTTCTTGTTGTATATTAATGTAGTCAGTCTTTAATCGCATGTATATGAAACGAAAAGTGAAATTTTAAGTTTCAAGCTACTGAACTTAGAAGTTCTTCAGCTTTGACAGTATTTAACTCCACCAGGTCACGTAAATTATATCCCGATCCAGAAAAAAATATCATGATTATCAAATAAGTGCTTGTCCTAGGTGGGAATAGAATCTACGACCTCTGATTTAAAAGCTAAGGTCTCAAACCACTAGACCAATGAGTCAGCCTTAAGAAATAGGGAAGGAAAATATTAGTTGGTAATAGTGTTAGTGGCTCAGGTTTCATCATGTAGACTCCAGAACGCTCCTTAATGGGCCCAAGGAAGGTGGCTATCTGAGCCAAACTTGCTCTTTCCAGATTCTTAGAAGCTTCATGGGACATTGAAAAGCTTCTAGGGTGAATTTTATATCAGGTATAATAGTTTCTTATACTGTATCTAACATCAACATCAGCATACCGCAGTCCACTGGTATAGGCCTCTCTAATTGGGCGCCACTTGGTTCGACCCTCGGCTTCTTGCACCCAGCTGCTGCCAGCCATCTGATAATGGTTTCTAAAATGGTAATATTTGGTTTAAGTAACTTTCAATTCACTACCTAAAAATTCATATTATGATTATAAATTTGAAAGTAACTCTATTTGTTTGTTACGCTACAAAGCTAAACCGCTGCACCGATTTCAATGAAATTAGAGGTAAAAATACTATGATTCTTGAGAAAAGAAGTGGGCTACTCTTTACCGCGTTGACCGATATACACGCGGAGCCGCAGGCAAAGGCAAAGATATTAAAAATGCATGATAAAAAGGAATATATTATAATTTACAGGGAAGCATTGATTTGTAAATTGACCACATAACACATTCTAAGAGGATCATATACATAATACTTAGTACAAATACGTGTATACACGTGCGTACTATACGTACCACGCAATGGCGACTATTATTGCACAACAATTATATATTGTAGTCAATAATAAGAGAATGTGTTAAATACTTATATTTGTGAATATGATAAAAAATTTAGCGCTCTTTGTTAATCACCACGAAAAGCAAATGTGACAATTTTTCTAGTTTACTTTTTATAATATTTGAGAGTATCTGAGTTATAAGATTAAGCGATTTTTAGAGATTAAGTGTGTGGCTTATGAGCTTAAGTCAGCAGCTTGTTTGATAAATGGTTTTGTTGATTCCTTGAGAAAATGTTTTACTTACGGAGGAAATTTCTAGAATGTTTTTTGCTGGACTCTTTTCAACGTGTAAGTAACATGTTCAGTGATTAGTTAGTTAAGACATGTAAGTTTAATACACTGATTCACTTTTTTGTTTATAATTCGGGGTAAGGTTTCTTATTTAAAATTGTTTTCATCTATAGGAAATAAAACCCCCGTGGGTTGCAAGACTCATCATGTAACATTACAACAATACTGCTTTGTTATCCCCGTAGTTAGATCTTGCTATCTAAATTGAGGTTGCAGATCCTGTCATCAGTGGAACTGTTAAAATGTTCATATTTAAACAAATAAATTGGTTTCTTTTGTCACTGTGCCAAGAAGAATAAATTGTATGATCTGATATTTGACAGGTATTGACTGACATATTGACAGCCTCGTTGATCTCGCGGTTGGCGTGTGCGACTGCCGATCATGAGGTCTCGGGTTCGATTCCCGAGTCGGACCAAATGTTTGTATGATCTACAAATATATGTTTCGGAGTTTGGGTGTTTTCTATGTATAATATGTATGTATTTACAAAAAAAAAGTATATGTGTATTTGTATCAGTTGTCTAGTACCCATAACACAAGCTCTGCTTAGCTTGGGACTAGATAGCTTTGTGCGTTAGAAGTCCGAAATATTTATTTATTTATTTATTTATATTTGTGTTAGCCAAATAACTGCTATAAACTATTGTTAGTTCATTCATTGTCTTGTCATTGTGCGATAAATCGCTGTCGTTATGCCGTTTAAGCTTCGATTATTTCCTTTGGCTTAGCGTGAAGATGTATATCAGTCTAATAATAAGTTTCCTCGCTATATCTTGTAACTTGAACCATTCGAACAGTCGTGTCTATCGGAGCCTTTGCTTTTATTCGTCGATTTGCATCGCCAACCTCATAATGGGGTTGTTTGCCACAAAAGCACACAGGCGACAATGTCATTTAGCGATACGATTCTAATACGACTGTCATTCTGTCAAAATGACGTAACACTGGACATGATTGTTTACATAAAAACCTGTCAAATAAATGACTAGTGCTAATTTGAAATTTGGCTTTTATATTATATGCTGATATTCATATTTACTGACCATTATAGGTAATATCTGTAGATATGAGATTCCAATATCATAGTTTTAACCGTGGGAGAGGCATTCTTGGCACATATGGGCTGGTCCTTAAATGATTCTTACATTAAGTTATGGAATCAGGCGCTACTTTGCGGAAATCCATGACATTAAATGTCTCGCGGAATTAAAGCTAAATATATTTCATAGCATTTAATGATTCTTACATTTTTATTTTATTTTAGAGCCTGGCAAAGTGCCTCTACTCTGCCCGACGGAAAGCATAAGTATAATCCAAGAGGGGGATCCACCATACTTCTTAGGAATTCAGACAATATAGCATGGTAACCCACACTATGGCGGTCTAGTGAAATCTTTTTTACAAGCTTATACTAACTCGCAATGTATGTATGTATGCTTGTATGTCTGGGTGGAATATTGCACCTCAATTTTGAAGCAGATAACTTTAACCGATTTTGCTGAAATTTTGCATGCATATGTAATTATGTATACAGAGTGACAATACAATATTATAATGACATGCAGCTGATCTGGTGCTGCTGGAAGGTGGCCATAGGAACTCTGTAAAGAAACGTCGCAATATCATCGAGTTTGGACTCGTTTGATTCATCTCGAGGCATTCCAGTAAAAGCTTGTTTTTAAAAGCTTTATATTATTACTTCCTGCTTAAAGGATCCGGTATCAGCAATTGTTGATAATCAGTAATAAACCTGATAACAAAAAAATAACGAGAACGAATCTACATTCCATTTTTGACAACAGCCAAACTTTCAGTACATTTTGCTGCTTTATATTTAAAAACTGATTTAAGTTTTTCCTACTTCTTCATTTTAATTTTTAATCTACAATTTAATGAGTTAAGGTCGAATTTCGACCTCTAAAAGACAGCATCTTTGTACAGGTTGCTTCCATAGTAGGAATATTTGTTATCCTTACTGATAGAGTCCATTACTAGCATAAGAAATAAGTACAGTATGCTGTATCTTAATAAGTATTCCGATCCATTTCAATCGATCTCAGATTGACGTCCTCACAAAGGGACACTCCTTAACTCGGACTCGGAGCTTTCTTATCAACATCAAGATAACACTGCTTCTGCTGTAGTGCCCAGATATGATGTTCTTGAGAGGTCAAAGTTAAAGGAATTTGCGTGTGTTTGAGAGCTCTATCGAAGTGTTTGTGAATGGTTTTTAGGTGCGAGAATTTAAGTTGATTCGTACAGAGCTGCATTTAATAATATTTTTTATGTCATTTAGTAATCGTGAATGGTGGTTAGAGTTTTGTTTAAATGTTATACAGTATATTAAGTATTTAATTTCAATTGCCGGGCTTGTCAGTCCAGTGGTCAATGATACTGACTGCTAAGATAAAAGTTGATGGGTTCGATTCGATGCGAGGACATGTTACTGTTCAGTGTGTTTTATATTTTTTTTTGGATTTAGAAGGCGGATTAACGGCGGTGTATGAGATTATGAAATTATTATTATTATGTTTTGCACCCACTTTTTTATTGCTGAGTAGTTTCAATACGCATACCGCTAATATCATATACATATTATATTGAACATCGTTTCTAAGTATTATTTATCATTACCACTATTATTTCTAGATACGAAAGAAACCTTCTTAGTGATAAATTTTTCATAACTCTCTTAAATTGAATAATAATACACTGTAATGTTAAAAAAAAAACAAATAAATTAAATAGCAAACATCTTAAATCGCATTTATTATAACATTACAAATATAATCCGTCCCTGTAAATATGACTAGTGATGGCCATAATTTAAGACGAGTATCAGTTTAATGGCGGCCGGATCAGATAAATGATATTTTTGTTTTATGCACTTTAGTGAACAATGGCTCAATAATTCTGTTATTATGGGACCTGTAAAGTGACGGCGGACAAATGAGTTGGACAAGCCCTGAGTTATTTATGGTGTTATGATGGCGTTTAAAATGTCCCGTCATATATTGGCGACATTGGTCTTTCCATAGCAAAGAATTTGATTTAGTAGTATTGTTTTTTTTTTTTTTTTTTATGGAATAGACCGGCAATCGGGCAGACGTATCGCCTGATGGTAAGCGTTTACCGCCGCCCATGGACACCCGACACCAGAGGCATCACAAGTGCGTTACCGGCCTTTGGGGGATGGGAGGGGGAGATAGGGGGAGGGGTTGGGGTATGGGCCTCCGGTATCCTCACTCACTCGGTGAAACACAGCGCAAGCACTATTTCACACCGGTTTTCTGTGAGGCCGTGGTATCACTCCGGTCGAGCCGGCCCATTCATGCCGAAGCGTGGCTCTCCCACGGACATTGTTGGGTAGTTTTATGTTATGATTAAGGAGGAGGAGGATCCAACATGCGGAACTATGTTCAGATGGTAAGTATCGTCGCCTTTGGTCACCTGCTACTCAAGAGCCGTGAGTCCGTTACCGTCTTTTGGGGGCCCTCTCATAGGCAGGGAAGCTAGGGCTCCGGTAACCTGACTCATTCCTTAGAAAGAATTGCTTGGTACCAGTTTTCTATGAGGTGTGGTGATGAATTCAATCAAGCCGGCCCACATGTGATAAAGCATGGTTCTCCCGTTGACAGACGCGTGCTTCACCTAGGTTTTCCACCTGGGTGAAGCATGGGGACTATATAGGGTCACGTGCTCTTAATTGACTTTTTTTTTGGGTGGGCAGACGAACTGACGTTTCGAATGATGGTAAGCGATTACCGCGACCCATGGACACCCGCAACACCAGAGGCGTCACAAGTGCGTTGCCGGCCTTTGTGGGATGGGGGGAGAGGTTGGGGTATGGGCCTCCGGTATCCTCACTCACTCGGTGAAACACAGCGCAAGCGCTATTTCACACCAGTTTTCTGTGAGGCCGTGGTATCACTTCGGTCGAGCAGGCCCATTCATGCCGAAGCGTAGCTCTCCCACAGTTTGACTGGCTCTACCAAAGTGATACCACAGCAGCAGCAGATTATAGTCCGATGCGGATGAATCGGTCTATAATCACGTCGAGGACACTACTTTGGAGAAAATAAAGGTATTCCTCCAACATAAAGGATTTTCCCACTATTAGAAGTCTAATATTAATTTTGAGAATTCGTATATGTATAATATTAGTTAGCGTAAGAACTTTGATTAATTAGTTTCTTAATTATTAGATATCTCTTTTATAAATATTAAAGTAAGTTTTCACTGTATGAGTATGTACGGTACGTATTACAACTCTGAAAAGGTTTTACAAAACTAAACAAGTTCTGTTTAAAACGGTTTTATATATTTTACTAATATATAAAGCTGAAGAGTTTGTTTGTTTGAACGCGCTAATCTCAGGAATTAATGATTCAATTTGAAAAATTCTTTCAATGTTAGATAGCCCATATATCGAGGAAGGCCATAGGATATATATCATTACGTTAAGACGAATAGGAGCGGAGCACCAATGAAGAATATTACAAAAATGGAAGGAAATTATTACGCTACGGGCAATAAGTGACGTAAACGAGGTTGCGTGGGTCAACTAGTAATTTTATAAATGCAATATATCAGCATCATATACGCAGATAATATTCACACCTCAAAGAGACTATTATCAACAAACAATAACAATTTTATTATTTATCATGAAACACCATTAATTCATCCAACATAAGCAACAACAAAATTTTACGACTTTGCAATTCATACAACACTAATATCGACACTAATTAATCTAACCCTCAAATGCACCCCTCGGTCTCTTAGACACCACCATACAAAATAGACAAAAAATTGTAAGGTCCTTAAACGTGTTGGAATACGGACGACATTAGTTTGCATGTCGACTGTAGGGTATAATGGACCATGTAGTTAATATGAAGTACAAATAAGTAGTTAAATATTTTTATGCGATATTGGTCGTAAAAGTTGATTGAAGTTACATTTATAGGCTCCGAACTGACACTCGCTTATTGGTATACATGTATGGTATAGGTATACAGGTGATATTATATCGTCATTATAATGTTGATTGTATTACCATTCAATTAATACGCTAATTATAAGAGCATTTAGCTATTTTCGGAGTTTTTATTGAGTCTTTGACGACTTGTATTGTGTGGGGTTTTCTTGGTGTGTAAATTGTGTTCCTAACTATTGTTTACTTACGACAAAGAAATAATACGAATAATCTACAAGGTAGTAGAGCCACGCTGATTTCAGCACGAACGGGTCGGTTCGACCGGGGCGGTACTACCCTCGCACGGAAATCAACGTAAAATAACAGCCTTCACGCTGTCGTGTTTCGTTGGTGAGTGCGAGACTGGAAGCCCAATGATGCAGAAGTATCACTAGACTGCCATAGTGTGGGTCACCACGCTATGTGTTGCATTGTCTGCATTGGCAGTGAGTATGATGACCACCACTCTTGGATTCTCCTTATGCTTTTTATCAGGCAGAGTAGAGTCATTTTGGCAGGTTCAAATATAAAAAAAAACGTGTAGCTTATGAAGTTCTTTGATAAAAGCTCTTTTAGTAAAATTTATTTATAAAATAGTTGAGCCAGAAACAGCCAATTTATGCCTATCTTTTTTCTGATCTAAAAACTAGATCTACAAAGTTTTACCATTACCATATAATGATAATAATAAATCGCTTTATTGTACACCAGATAACTAAGTACATAACTTAAAGCTAGGTAGGTCGGTAGTATTTAATTGACGGCCTTATTACTCAACGGCAATCTCTTCCAGGCAACTGTGATATACATACATATACCTCTATATAAGATTGCTAACCATGTACATCTATATGTATAAGATTGCTCTTATTACTAAATCCTAGCTGTATATGTTAATAACAACCTTTTCTATCAAATTCGTCTAGATAATAAAAATACTAGTAAAAAATGAATGCTTGACTCTAAAACACAGGGTTACAGAGGTTGTTTGACACAAATCGAGCTGTCAATTCGAACGTATTTAAAATTAAATTCACATAAATGTCACTTGCATCATAACCACCGAAAACACGTCATGTCCATTTAAAAAGAACAGACAGATACTTTACCTTACAAATCGATATTATTGTTACAACATGACGATACAGGAGCATGGGAAACTCAATCGGACATAACAGAACAATGTACTAACCCTTCAACTGGTTTAGAATAATACGTATTTAAAATACATGTGTCCGTGCTTACGTGCACACATTATTGATATTATATGATAGTTTATTTTAGTTTCATTGTGACGTGACGGTCTTAGAAAACATTGAGTTGTTGGGTCAGCGTGCAGAGGGTTAATCGTATGAGTATCATTTAGATTTTTCGTGGAAACTAGTATTTTTATTTAATTAGTTTTTTTAAGAATTCACCAATAGCATTTTCTGTAGCATATCGCCGTCTACTGCTGAACGAAGACTTTCCCCCAAGGAACGTTAACTAACCTGGTTTTGGGCAGTCGGCATCCAACCACTGCAATTTTTTTTTTTAGTAAATAAAACTATCAAAACAATTTTAATTGTTAAATAATCTAAAAAGTTTTATAAATTATTAAACTAATTTAGGTTCATATAATTTAAGTCTATTGATAAAATATCTTCGGACATAATACACAAACGATTTTTAACCGCCAATACATAATCTTTTCCTTGTATCTTTCACAAATATGAACACATTTTGTATGGTCACTGCAGTGTCCACTCTTCTCTATTTAAAAAAACGTAGTCACCCTATGTCTTAGGGTTGCTTCTTTCAGAAAACTAACGCGTTTTGACAGACAGAGGAAACAATAAGGGGATTTTGGTCTGCATAGTTAGTGTGGGTCATCGCGCCCCGATGCGATTTTGGACAACTTTTGACGGGAACGTCAGTTATTGTTATTCATGTTGATTGACAACCCTAGTGACGCATTCAAAGGAGTCATAATAAGAAACTTGTTAATTTTATTTTGAACATAGAATTACTTTGTTTCTTTTTTTTTTCATTTATTTTGTGTTCGAATTATAGGTAGTAGAGCCACGCTGATTTCAGCACGAATGGGCCGGCTCGACCGGGGCGGTACTACCCTCGCACAGAAAATCAACGTAAAATGACCACGTTCGTGCTGTCGTGTTTCGTTGGTGAGTGCGAGACCGGAGGCCCAAATAGTCTAGTCAACAAGTTCCATACTTGTTGACTAGACTAAAAGATGCAGCAGCATCACTAGGCCGCCATGGTGTGGGTCGCCATACTGCATTGTCTGCATTCGCAGTGAGTATGGCGACCAATACTCTTGGATTCTGCTTATGCTTTCCATCAGGCAGAGTAGAGTCATTTTGGCGGGCCACACATAAAAAAAAAAAAAAAAAAAAAGAATTCTCTGCATTAAGAATAGATCAAATTGTGTAAGTAGTGACTTCGCCAGTGGCCGCGACTTCCATTACTATTAGTTCAACTGTTTAGCTAGTGGTGATCAGGGAATCCACATAGGAGAGTGAAGCTTCAGCAAAAATAGATAGGTACATGATGATAAATCGATTCAAATCGTCCGCTTCTTTCTTCATCACTAGCATTATACACTTTGCCTACTCGCATCGCTTAGTGAAGATTGCTTTTCAAGCGTCGATACTTATACTCGACCTCCCAGGTTTCTTATGCTATCTTTTTTTCTTAAAGACAACTCCGCACTAGGAATATATCCTGTGTCGCGGGCGACTTTACAAACATACATGAAACGGACACAAAGAACAACCAGACTCAGAACAACAATTTGTGGATCACACAAAGTGTTTATAAATTATTGAGATTTGAACCCACGACACTTGGCGAAGTAGGAAACGGCAACGTAAAACCACTAGGCCAAACGTGCAGTGTTTAATAAACAGTACCGAATGAATATTCTATTGAAAGTTTAACCCAACCACTATGCTGTAAAACACATTCAGACAACGCGACAACTCCCCAAATTACGCATTACATTACCTATCATTTTAATTAATTAGAGTATACAACAATGCGTGCTTTGCTTTCGTCGTCTTTTGTTGCGTTTCAATGAACGTTTTGTCGCTTAGTGTTACATCTTGCGACAGTCGCGCGTGTACCAATCGATCAATGTGAGTGCGCCCTTAATAGTACCTTATTTGATTCTGACTAATGGAGTAGATTTAAATATACACTAAATCAGTTCATTTATTTTGTAAGACAAGTTTGACGTGTTCGATTTTTCAATATCTGACAAATTTAGTTTGAGAACTGTGTTTAGAAAAAGAAAAAAATATTTTATGGTTACTTTAGTGGCCAGTTTCTTATGCCTATACATAGTATTAATAAAATACCCTGAAAACTAATATGCTTTATATGCATATACTCGTAGTTATACAAAGATCGTGGTTTGTAAACGAATTTATTGGCTTCACACATGGTGGACATATAGACATTGTGGTGGTGGTATACAATCCTGATCTTTCTGAGTGACTGTTTTTGTATTATTTTCTGTGTTTGGTTCTCTAGGAATTTCTCTCACCCATAGAAAAGCAAGAAGCACACACCGATTTTCTGTAAACTCGTATTCTACTACGCTAATCTCGACCATGTTTGCCCATCTCCAACCTCCCTAAAAGATTGAGCAATACTTTGATTGTTTTAATATACTGTTGGTATGAAAATATAAGACGAATGTTTCTATAGATATGCATGTGCTCAATGCGATGATATACCTGTAGTATAAAAGTGGAATCGCACAGTTTAATTAAACTGGCCAACAAAACGGTCGATGAATGTTATCGAATCGAATATCGATTAATAGTATATTTTTCCCAATAGTATCACATACGATTGCCAAACAAAGCGGCATTTGTCTATTTGTATTGACATTTGATGACATCTGTCCGCATGTTCGTACGAAATCACCGTGAGAAAGATAGGCTGGTTCGTTCTAATCCATTGTTGGAATGTCTGTGGGACGTTTCCAAATATAGATATACGAATAATTAGGCAATTTACTTTACATGATACCATTTTTCATTATTATATTAAAGTACACATTATAATATCTTGATGTTACCTACATAAGTTGTAAAATTTTATAGTCGTTTGAAGAAACTGTGCTTCTAAGACATACTGCCATTTAAATACATGAATTTTTGTGTGATATAAACAGCACAGCAAGTCTATGGCAAGTTACAAGTGTGTTTACTATCAATTCGATTCTTAAAGATCATTGATATAATAATAATGAGAGATTTAAAATTCGTGCACATTTTTATGTTATTATTATGGGAATATTTATTTCTTGGTTCTTCTGAAATTGGAAGAAAAGTACCACCTCTGTAAACGTGATTGGCATTTTTTTGTGGATAGCTTTGAGAGAGTCTTACCCATGTCCATCTGTGACATACTTCGGCTAAGATGATAACATAGAAACCCGTGTGCTCGATTAGGACCCCAGTTCCCCCACAGTTACATCATTAAAAATCTAAAAGACAAATTTTGCTATCTTAAAAATGCCTCACAAAAATCATAATCAAACAGACGCATTCTAACACTCAAATAACTATCCGTTAACTCCGTCAGTTCTAATTCTGTTCTTTATCTATACAATTATCAGCTTAGAAACAAGACTAGCGTGCCACTCGTGTTTGCCTTATAATGCCTTAACAACTCGTGTTAATGGGTACCACAAATAAAGAATTGGATCGAGGTGTAATATGGGAGGCATTGTGGATCTTTTGTTTTCTTGGAACATTTAGATTAAAGAGTTCAAAGTGATTTTATTGTGTGTTTTAGAGATGCTTTGTTAAGTAGTTATGAATTAAAAGAAGCTGGTGTTATTATCGTTTGACTGGACTGTTGGTTAAGTGATTAGAGACTTTGTATGTTGAACCCGAGGACGTGGCTTAGATTCCATTTAGAATAAATAATTGTGAGGATGAGCACGATAATTTCTTCTGTGTCTAGGCTAATATAAATAAAACCGACTTCAAGGTTCGATTTCTCTTGGAAGCCATCATCAGATCTTGGTATCCTTATCATGGTATCACCGTTGGAATATCTCCTTTCCATTAAAAAAAGAATCATCAAAATCGGTTCATAAACGACGATATTATCCGCGAACACACATACAAAAACATATATGGTCGATTTGAGAACCTCCTCCTTTTTTGAAGTCGGTTAACAAAGAATGTACCCTTTTTTGTTGACGGGGTGAAAAATCCCTTAGGATCTCCAGCTCCTCGGGGACACAGGAGCCAGGAGGATGTGGTGATTCCACTAAAAACACCCCGACGACCGGCCTCTGGCGCCCTACTCTGGGAGGACCCGGACCATGTTATTTCAGGTTCTACCCGAATCAACGCCGTGCCTTATCAGGCCCTGTGAGGGGGAAATTATTTCCCCCTTGATCCCAGCGATGTAGGCTGATTGCACAGCTATGCAATCATGCTGCTATCCCGACCGCAACAGCAATCAAAGCACAAATAAAGAAAGTACCTAGTAGCCAAACTAACCGTCATCACTCCATCTATTGTTCAGTCCAGAGGTTACTTAATCATGTTGAAAATCAACATTTAGAACATGTGCGGTGGCAGATTGTTCTTAAAGAGACTAGGTACGTGTGTGAATAGACTGAGACTGAATAAGTTGTGACGTTTTTCCTTGTGTTGATAGTTAAGTAAAAAACATTATGTTTCGTTTTCAGTCAATAAAAATCAATCAATCGCTGATTGAAATGAAATGAAATGAAATGATGAAATGAAATGAAATTATATTTATTTGTTAGTAAATCTTTTCAGATATTTTTACACGTCGGACTTTACAGCTAGAAGAGACCGGCATTTCCTACGACTCACTCTGGGAAGAAATGCCGAAACAAACCACAGAGATGTCCTTTTTTTTTAGTCCGAGAACATTGATTACAAAACAAAAAAATAATCTGTGCGAGTACAGTATAGGATCTGGGTTGGCCTTTTGAAGAAAGGACCATAGTTTTGAGTCAGCCTGTCCATACAGACGGCATACGAGCCCCAGCCATCGTGTTACGACCCGAAGCGCGACACTACCGTCAGCAGGACATTTGGGTAGGCCGGGGAAACACTCAAAGCCACCAGAAAGATACTAAATATGAACTTATATTACAAACCTAGACTATACTCACATTTACATACACAAAAGGAATTAATTCACTTGGTATAAAAACAACATACAATAAGAATATAAATGTCTATCACTTTCTCATAAGATACGTAGGTAAATACACTAAATACTGAAGTGAGCATCGTCAGTCCCAAGCAAATTTGTCATCTAAATAATCGAAAACTGTGTAATAAGCCTTTTCACATAGTTTCTGTTTTATTAAGGACTTAAATTTGGTAATACTTAATTCTTGATATTTGCTTGGAATTTTATTGTAAAATCGCACACCCTGACATCGGAAAGACTTGCTTACTCTTTGTAATCTAGTAGTTGGCAACACGAGTTTATCTTTATTTCTAGTGTTGATATCATGAACGTCGCTAAACTTTGTGTATAGATGAATATTTTTCTTAACGTAAACTAGATTTTCATAAATGAATTGAGATGCAACTGTCATGATACCAATTTCTTTAAATTTATTCCTTAGTGACTGCCTATAACTAAGGTTATAAATTGCACGAATAGCCCTCTTCTGCAACACAAAGATACTTTGAATATCGGTAGCATTCCCCCACAACAAAATACCATATGACATTACACTATGAATATAACTAAAATATACTAATCTAGCTGTTTCTACATCGGTTAATTGACGAATTTTATAAACCGCGTATGCTGCAGAGCTGAGTCTATTCGATAATCCATCAATGTGTGGGCCCCACTGCAATTTTGAGTCCAGAGTTACACCCAAAAACTTGGTGGTGTCCACAAGGCCCAATTCCTTTCCATTTATTTGAACAATGGTTTTTACTTGTTTAACGTTGGGTGTAAAAATGTAATACATTTAGTTTTGTTCTCGTTTAAAAGTAAATTATTAACATTGAACCAGTTCACGACATCAGAGAGAGCGATTGTTTATGTTCACTTTAAAAAAAAGTTTACATCAAATACTCCTTGAAGAAATACTAGTAAAGAAACTACGAATTTCCACACTCATTTTCTTAAACCTTGCTTCGTTCTTTTTACATGTTCTATACAAGTTTTGGCAAACACAAAAATTGCATTATGTACTATATACATTTAATAGAAAAATCGTTGATTCAGACTACAATACATCTATTTCAAAATTTACCAAAATTCGTTTACTGATTTGTACGATAACTTCGCATTTACATAAAATTTTTAACCAACCTTAAAATAGGAGGTGGTTATCAATTCGACTGTTTTTTTTTGTGTTTGTTACCTCATACAATATATACACCCATCAAAAGTGTCTAGGGATCAAGCATTTTTATGCGGATTTCTTGAGATTGAGATGTGACTTTGGCCCTGGCCTGCTCACTCGCCAGACTTGAACCCGATTGAGCATGCATGGGATATGCTACAGAGAAGAGCTCTGCCGAATATGGAGGGTATCCAGTCGCAAGAAGACCTTTTTTTGTTGTTGCAACGAACATGGGCGGCCATTCCACAGTGTGATTTGGATGATCATTTTGAGTATGCCAAACCGATGTTCTTGTGTTGTTAGTGTTCGCGGTAGAAACACGGATTATTAATTGTTTAAGTAACCTAATAAAATTTTAAAGAAAACTGTTATTTCAGTCTTTTTTTCGAACTTGAATGTTAGTGGTTCAAATGTCAAAAATCCCTTTATTAGGAAAATGGCAAATTTCTTTATTAATGCAAAGGTGACTTGGTTTATCGTTACTGTGACAAACGAAAACACTTTATTTGATGAATCCTTAAAGAAAATTTTTATTAATATCAATCAGGAGAAAAGTTATTGCAAAAATATATGTTGATCCCTAGACACTTTTGATGTGTATATATATATATATATATATATAATATATAATATATATATATATATATAAGGATTGCTCTATTTTTTAGCATAAAGAGTATGTTAATAATTCTTAAAATACAGGAAACTATAAGAAAGGGAGTGTGTGGTTAAAAGTGTTAATTTGGACAAATAATGATGATAACCCTTCTTAGTGGTCGTGTGACGGTTCTGAGAAGGACAACAGTTTATGAAAATAGACGACTTCTGTAGTACGCGCCACCGACGTATTATGTTGAAGAAACCTGTGGAGTCGACTCCTCATCTTTCGTTTCAACACGATCATTACTTTTTAATCGACTTCAAAAAAGGAGAAGGTTCTCAATTCGACCGTATATTTTTTTTATGTGTGTTTGCGGATAACTTCGTCGTTTATGTACCGATTTTTATGATTATTTTTTTAATGAAAAGGAGATGTCCCAACAGTGGTACCATGATAAGGACATTAAGATCTGACGATGACAATCAATCGAGTCGAACCTTGAAGTCGGTTTTTGTTTTTGTTAAAAAGTTTACTACCTATTATACATAACTTCCTGTCCTGAAGTGAACTATCAAAGACTGTAATACATACACTTTTTTGTAAACACTTGAATACTTTGCAGTGAAAACGAGCATAAAACGAATACATTGGTTTTTGCAAATCTGTTTGCAATTTTGGTGGTGAATGTTCTTCGTTAGTACTTTGAAACGCTGTTTAACAAAAATATCTACATTAATTTCAATACTAACGTGGGACGTTCTACGTTACAACCGATTAATAATTATTTAACGAGATTCACTTTATGAGGTTTTACTTCTATTACTTAACAAACTATGATGTATTCAGATATTTTATAACATGTAGTGTACACTTAACGATATGGAAAATTTCTGCAAATCAAAAAATTACAAAAACGATGACTCCATTGTATTCCCTGTCCGTTACGCTACTGGCATAGTCCATTACTTAAACAAACCAGGGTTTGTGTGTAGTGGCCCCACTTTACACCCACATACTCTTGTGACTCTTTCTGCCCAAGTCTCATGCTCGCTGATGAAATGACGAAGACGAAAATTGTCTTCATTATCTTTAGGGGATGCTGGTTTCTTTTGTTGAAGTTTCCTTTGACGAATCTTAGCTTAGGACTTTTTTCAGCTTTTTCTCACTCACAGATTTTTGCAATATTTCTTTTATTTAATGTCTGTGTTTATTAAGTTATATTTTGATAAGAGTAAAATAATGTATTTTTTAATGTAATAGCGGGCTAACGAGCAGACGTATTGCCTGATAGTATATATAGCCGCAACACCAGAGACGACACAAGTGCGTTGCCAGCCTTTTGAGGATGGGGAGAGGGATGGGGGAGGGGTTGGGGTATAAGCTTCCGGTATCCTCACTCACTCGGTGAAACACAGCGCAGGCACTGTTTAACATCGGTTTTCTGTGAGGCCGTGGTATCTCTCCGTTCGAGCCTGGACTATCACCTCGCTCCTGATTCAACTATCCCAGTCTTGGATAGACCGCATCCATCCGGTGCCAGTCACGTTTCCTTCTTTAAGTAATTGGTCATTTAATTAATTTACTGAGGTCAATTTATAGAACTCTTATTCATTTACTGCATTACAAAATAGTAAATAAACACCATTAAAATTGCGTTACATTTACTTTCAACACACGCAAAGATTTGAACATAAATTTATCCACCAACAATAAAACCATTTATACCAAAATTCAACACCAGATTTATTTACCTTAAGTCATTCGTGGTGTTATCAACAAATGTAAAGCGGTCCATCACTATGAACACACCACAAAGAACCAATACCTTAGACGAATGCTTCAGTAGAATTTACACATCAACCATTAAACTGCATCTTCAAAAAGTCGACTTTCTAACCACAAAATCATTGTTGTACATAGAAAGCGTTCGTACAAGGCGATATTTACATGCAGTACTTATGTTATTTAATCAGTATTTTTGACAGGAAACGACGTGTTTGCGTACACTGTGTGTCTGAGGCGGCTAACACCCTGTTGCGTTATGAGACGGTTAGGTTTTTCATCAAACATGTATGGTGACCAGACGTATGGTGTTTAATGTATAGGCTGGTGTCACAGTTGTATCTAAAGCGCAAGTAGGCGATGTGACGTCGGTAACGAGCTTTCATTTATTTCGACGATGGAGATTGGTTGGGTATTTTAACTGAAAATAAATGGAAAAGGTATGTAAATACATATGATTCTATGAGATTGTTGTTAAATAACATTTACTGATAAAATATTTGCTGACTATTTACGTAGGACTGTTAGGGTTTGTGATTAAAGTGATGAGAGGGGCAAAGTTTTCTATTATTTTTTTAGTAATAAAAGAGGGCAAACGAGCAGACGTATCACTTGATGGTAAGCAATTACCGCCGCCCATGGACACCCGCAACACAAGAGGCGTCACAAGTGAGTTGCCGGCCTTTGGGGGATGGGGAGAGGGAAGGGGGAGGGGTTGGCTGGTTTCACACCGGTTTTCTGTGAGGCCGTGGTATCACTCCGGTCGAACCGGTCCAATCATGCCGAAGCGTGGGTCTCCCACGTTGAATATAATAAATGTTGTATTAACAATTTGAACCTATATCTTTCGGGTGAATTCCAAAACACAATGGAGGCGTTGTTGGTATAACAAAAAGTATCTGTAATATTGTCATTTAGTCTTGTTTGTATTATTTGAATTATTTTATAATATTTTTAAATGGTCTTGCAATGTTAGTAGTCTTTAAAACCTATTTTGCTATATATATCAGCTCCCAAAACTATTATTTTTTAATCAATTGCTCTGTATTTCGCTTCAAATACTTTTGAAGTAGCTTTGCTCTGGCATCGCTTGCACCACAGTTAAGCCTTTACCATCCACATTGTTGATCCATAATGAACCACATAATGTCGTATTGCTCCCCAACACTGGACACCCGAAAAAGGAAATCACGAAATGTATTACTACAACACTGTATTTGACACTCAGTGACATGTTTATTTAAAGCCAAACTTGAATTTTACTTAGAAAAAGGTTTTATGACCATCTTTCTGTATTCGTCGTTTAGCATTGATTGATGGATGAATTTAAAATGCTTAGATTTTATGTACAGAATTAGTTGAGAGATCAAATTTAAAAAAGCAATTGAACAAATAAACTTGCACTTTTTACCCGGCTGCGAAAGAAGGGTTATGTTTTTCGAGTGTATGTATGTATGTATCTATATTTATCTGGCACGCCCTAGAGCCTAAACGGCTTGTCGTATTTTTATATGAATGGTGTCAATAGATTCGTCTTAGTCGTGAGAGTGACACTAGGTACATCAAAGTTAAAAAAATAAGGATTTTTGGCGCCAAAAAGTAATATAAAAAAAATATGTTTTCAAAATACATCGAGTAAAATAAAGAATTTTTTACGTTGATTACGAATATATATATAAAACGTATATGTTTTTATTGTTAAATATTGACGCAGTCGGGTTTTTTATTTTTAATAATTTGTACTTGTTTAAAATAACAATTCCAAAAATTTGAACTCACGGGAAGTACCCATTAAGTTTTGATTCCCTTGCGAGTATCGAAAATTTGCAGCATAAACAACTTTAGGTATCTTTTGATTGCGTTGGCTTAGAAGTTTGATTTTT
The DNA here is from genome assembly GCA_949125395.1 of Diaphora mendica. Lineage (NCBI taxonomy): Eukaryota > Metazoa > Arthropoda > Insecta > Lepidoptera > Erebidae > Diaphora > Diaphora mendica. Next base: position 2,523,983 of record OX421317.1, read on the forward strand.
TCACAGCTCCAAGGGACGTTAGACCTGAGTATTTGATATGAATTTCAGCTTGATGGAGTGTTCCTGAGAAAAAGTGTCATGACATACAGACAGACGGACAACAAAGTGATCCTATAAGGGTTCCGATTTAGGTAACGTACAATCATTTTGCAGCGCCGAAAGTGGACATGATTCAGCTTCAAAAGCCTGAAAATGGTTTTTAATAATTGGGCCGAATAACGCCATGCATAAAGCAATAATTAAAATTTATTCAACAAAATGAAAAATAACAACACATAATATATAATATCATAGTTGCACTGGCCTGTGCAACTTGGTCGAAGCGTCCGGCAAATCAGAGGCATGTAATACCTTAAATAAGTGTTCACGTTAATTCCCGTAAAATAATTATTATATCATGGAACGCGAAAGTTTAAAAGTTAGTAACACATAATATTATTTCATACTTTACTATTTTCACTCCTTACTTTCTACTTCTTGAATATTTTCAACTGCCTTCGAAAAATGAAGGAGGTTCAGAATTTGTAGAAACCTTAACAACATGATTAGACAGTTACTATAATCCAACCTTAGCCTTTCAAGCTCGTAACAATGTCAGTATTATTGTACTTAAATTATTTACTATTTTATAATTAACAAACACATAGTTGCATATTAATTAGTTACCACCAAGCATGGTGACCTTTTGTTTTATGTTCGTATTAAATAGCTATTGGTCATCATTAATTGGTTAGGGTTCCGTACCCAAAGGGTAAAACGGGACCCTATTACCAAGACTTAGCTGTCCGCTTGTCTGTCACCAGGTTGTGTCTCATGAACCGTGATAGTTAGACAGTTGAAATTTTCAGAGATTATATATTTCTGTTGCCGCTTTAATAACAAAAACAAACGTGTTTTTTTGCTCGTTTTTGCTCGATATTCATAACAGTTAGACGCTTGAAATGTATACCTAGATAATGGTACGGAACCCTTCCTGCGCGAATCCGACTCGCACTTGGCTGATTTTATTGAAATTATGTTGCAAAATCCATTATAGTTAACCTTCTTTTATATAGCGAAGGATGGACGGGTCACCGGATGATAAGTGATTATACAACTATCACAGTCCAAGAACATCCATAGCTTAAGAGTTACAAACGCATTTTCAAGGTTTGAGTGCTAGGATGGAAAACTATCAAGAAAGAAATGCTTAATACTGATTTTAATTGCAGCCGTGATATCACTCTGTATGGGTGGGCCTTTATATGTCAAAGCATGACTCTCCCACGGTTTCCAGTTTTCGCGTTCCAAGGCTATAAGCGTTTCAACTGTACTCCACTCACCGTGGCGCCTATACCAGATACCAGCTACTTAGTTAATCACAAGCTTTTTATTAACTTGTAATGTATGTATGTATGTATGCTTGTATGTTCGGGTGGAATCTTGCAACTCAATTTTGAAGCAGATATCTTCAACCGTTTTTGCTGAAATTTTGTAAGCATATGTATACAGCGTGATAATACAATATTATAATGACATGGAGCTGATCTGATGCTGGACCTGAAAGGTGGCCATAGGAACTCTGTAAAGAAACGTCGCAACATCATCGAGTTTGGACTCGTTTGATTCGTCTTTTTTTTATGTTTGGCCCTCCAAAATGACTCTACTCTGCCTGATGGAAAGCATAAGCAGAATCCAAGAGTGGTGGTCACCATACTCATTGCGAATGCAGACAATGCAGCATGGCGACCCACACCATGGCGGCCTAGTGATGCTTCTGCATCTTTTAGTCTAGTCAACAAGTACTAGTTGACTAGACTATTTGGGCCTCCGGTCTCGCACTCACCAACGAAACACGACAGCACGAACGCTGTCATTTTACGTTAATTTTCTGTGCGAGGGTAGTAGCGCCCCGGTCGAGCCGGTCGGTTCGTGCTGAAATCAGCGTGGCTCCACTACCTGTGAGTACATGTCAAGAGTATCGAGGCATTTCAGTAAAATATTGTTTTTAAAAAGCTTTTTAATTTAATTTATTTTGTTTTATTTGCATCACCAAACAGTTGAAAGGTAAAGCATTTTTCCATCGACCGAATAAGACACAAGAAATCTATTTCAAAATAGGTTTTAAGCTTAAAAATGGTTGTCTGTAAAATCGGTTTCCAGACGATAGTTTAACGTGACAACATCATTATAAAACATTGATGTTCGATACCCGGGTCAGACCAAATGTTTGTATGATCTGCAATTTTTTTTTTGTATGGCCCGCTAAAATGACTCTACTCTTTTTCGGTGTTTGGGTGTTTTCTATGTATAATATGTATGTATTCACAAAAAAAAGGATCTGACTAGTACCCAAACAAAAGCTGCGTTAGTTTGGGACTCGATTATTTATTTATTTATTCAAATATTTATCTCTATACCGAAACTCGTTCCAAAACGGTTCTGCGATTTAACTGCAAAAGTGTAACAGATAGACAGAGATTCGAATTTATTGTATTTATATGCATTACCTATGCTTAATATAAACAAATTTAAAACATTGCTTTAAAATTAACAGATAGTGGAAAGAACCACGTGTGTTTCGGCATTCCACACATCATCAATTTCACACATCCCAACAAGTTAAACTTTTAAAATCTCACCGAACACTAAAAACTTAATTCCTTCGAAGCCTATGTTTATAGCCTGTAAAGGGCTGTTAAAGCTTAAGTTTGATCATAAAGCCTTAGTGTTTATGTGTGTCGAACAATGGAAAATAAATAATGAAAGTTATCGAATGTTGGTTAACAAATACGGGAAGTGCGGTTAGAGGCGAATTCTTATTACAACGGGACGATTCTGTGACGACTTATAGGACAGATAGTACCTACACTAGTTCTTACATTGACTCCTCAAAGTTATGATAGTATTATTTTTATTCCCAAATTAGGTGTAGTTATCTTATGGCTTGAATGAGACTCAAATACTCTCAAACAGTTCCACCGTTACTCAATGAGTTCTAATTACGAAGTACGGTTATGACCAAAGCAAATCCTGTGTCCTCCTGGTGGAAGAATCAAAGGCTGAAAAGTCACTTTAAGAGTAGAGGCTGTCCACAGAAGATGAATGGACTGTGTAAAATAAGATATCATTGCTAGCTAGAAAATTGCTAGAAAGGTAGCATTGGACTGACGAGCGGTAAAGGTGAGTTAAAAAGAAAATTAATTGCGTTGACTTCAACTAAATTTGGGCAATATGCAAAGCATATATATAATTATGTAGGAAAGTGTTTAGTTAAATTAGTCACACAAGTCAAGGTCAACTCTAAGTTAGAATCTGAACTCTCTTATATGCGATTACTAATCATTAAAATTTAAACTATGGAAATCGAATACCACTAACCCCACAAATTATTGACTTCTATCATTTCTTCAGCTGTTTGAGGCCATTTGAGGTTATTTAAAGCAGTTTTAGGACTATTTAAAGCCGACTAATCGGTATTTACGACACCTGATGTGGCTGGGCTGTGTTTATAAGGCTTTTGTGTGCGGACAAGCAACAATGCTTGTACGGATTTATGTAGGCATTGAATGTTTTTCTTGGTACCTAACCAGCAGATTGCATCACATTTGCAGATGCTTTTAAACTGTTAGTCATTTTTATAAGGTTAGATTTTTTTTCTGAAGTACTCTGGCTGTCATGATAAATAAAATACTAGCTTAACTTAACTATAGTTAAGGTGTATACACCATGTATGCAAACACAGTTCTATAACTATAGAGGGTCAAAGGACCATTCAAATTCATTAAAATTTATTGATTTTTAGCTGGGTTTAATGACTTATTTTCCTAAACGACAATATTTTTTTCTAGTTAGTTAAGGTTATTTTAATCAACCTTTTAAATACAGTATTTTTTTACAGAGCTATGTCAAATAGTTACAGTCAGCTGTTGCACCAGTAGAAATGAACATTTAAATGTAAAACCACCGCAAAACTTTGGTAATAGAGTATATTTTTGCTTGACTCAAAATATAAACTCCAGTTAGCGTCACAGTCATTGGGTATAGTGCAACCTGCCATATAGAATTTTTGTTTTATGGCTGTGTCCCTTTGTGTCAGTATAAAGACGAGTGTTGGGCGGTGGTTGTTACGGACGGATTACCGCTGATTTAGTGGCCATACACTGGTCGAACCTTTGACTGCTCTAAAGCGTACCTTTTCGCGTTATAGGGAAACCAGATTGAATAAGGTTTTCGGAATTTAGAACTTGTTTTGTTTATCTTTTAGGAATTTTGAGTTTAATTTTTGAGTGATAAATTTCAACCGAATTAATAAATATTTTTGTGAAGAAAGGTTACCTTAGTTTACGATCTCTATAGAATTTTAGATGCTGTTTGATTGGTGGTCTAGTGATTAGTGGTCCTGTCTGCAAAAGCCTCAGGTCTTGGGTACGATCTCCACCTAGGATAAATTGATTGTATGGTGACAACGATCATTTGTTCGGTCCCTTGGTCCGTCGAGCCGATTCACATGTGCTATTAATTATCCATTCATTCTTATATATATATACATACATTTACATGAAGACACTTACCAGAGCGGCCGGCAAAGAAAATTCATCTCCACATACTACGGTCCTGACACATCCCTCTTACTTCGTTGACGTTTATCAATCGCTAAATGATACATCCAAGCTCGTCGTTTTCTAGTGCTTTTCACATGACCCTTCTTCAAAACTTTATCAATTTGGTCCGTAAATTTTCGCTGTGAACAACTCTTTTGACACTTCCACACACATTTGCGCTATGAATTCGTTACGTGGCCAAACTATCGAGGCATGCCCTTTTTGATCATGGCACTACATCTCCTTTCAAACCGCAACGTTCTATTATCACTACATTCATGACTCTATCACTAATATTCACACTACACATACTTCTTTCTTAGAGAACGCAGCATTTTCTACTTTCGTGGCTCTTCTGCCAAATCGCTAATTTGTTACCAAACATAAGAACAGTCTTTAATAGTGGGAGAGCCTCGCTTTGGCATGCATGGGCCGGCTCGAACGGAGTGATACCACGGCCTCTCAGAAAACCGGTGTGAAATAGCGCTTGCGCTGTGTTTCACCGAGTGAGTGAGGATACCGGAGGCCCATACCCCAACCCCTCCCCCCGTTCCCATCCCCCAAAGGCCAGCAACGTACTTGTGACGCCTCTGATATTGCAGGTGTCCATGGGCGGCGGTAATCGCTTACCATCAGGTGATACGTCGTTTGTGGGGCAAATATTATATATTCCATAAAAAAGTCTACTGCTGGATATTGGTCTCGGATTAGAAAGAACGTATTGGCCCACTATACCTTCATGGCCAAAACACATCATACTGATGTGTAAATGTAAAAGTCAGGAAACATTTAACGTATCTCTTTATTTTAATGCATATGATTGCATATGTGTTAAGCGTTCACTACAAAGTGTTAAATAGTTTTCGAATGTATTTTGCTAAAGTAAAAACTTAATTATATTTCGCATTGGGCCGCGGCTAGCCAACGATATAACCTCGTAAGTATATTGAAATATTATCCCATAAAAGTCGAAACCGCACCGTCTCGGGCTAAAACCGATACGAGATTGAAGGAGATGACGAATGACTTCATTTGTCTGAATTCGATATTTCTTTGCCAGGAATCTTGACGTTCAGACAAATGAAAATGTTTCTTAAACTTTAAAAGATAAGGTTAACATTCGTTTGTTAGATTTTTGAGTAGTTTACTATCGCGAATGTGTCTGCAAAACGCTTTTTCGACCGCAATGTTATGAAGTATCTCTCCGAGTTCAAAACAAAGATGTTTTTTGATGGGCGTCAGTGATTTAGTGATTTGCGTATAAGTTTGTTGTGTTAAAATGAAACAATGAACGTAAAAGACAAATGGATGGTATTTGTTGGAAATCATGGGTTTTGTTTTGTCTATTCTTTTTGTGTTAGTCTAATTAGTAACACGCTGATTTCAAAGCACAATGAAAGAGAAGCAAAACTTGAAACACAACGCGTCCAAAAAGCGTGATATTTTGGCAAAATCTAATTTTTAAAAAGAAACATATGTAAATCAATGGGCTTTTAATGGTTGTGAAACTGATGTCTGATTTCAAATATCTTACCTTATTCTTTCGTTGTGGGGAAAAATAATTAAGTGTATTTTATTTGTTAAGACTTTTCAGCGTAAAACTAATAAATATTTACTAACAATCTCATTTATTTTTGTAAAACAGACAAAGTTATCGTGTCTTGTCTAGGTTGGATCAGAGGACTGGTGGATATGTATGAAATTACTATTATCATTTGACAAAACGACATCATAAGACTCCACTTAAATCCGAAGTTTTGATATATAGTTCCCAAATAATAGAAAAAGCTCATTATTGTAGCAACATAATATACCACTATAATATAGATCACCAAAGCGTTTTAGCAAAACAGTAATAATTTTTATTAATAACAAATTTTCGGAACAGTTACTACATTTAAGTGATTAATTATGAATTTATTAAAAGTTTAGTCATAAAAACTACAATAAAACTGTATTCCACTCAAATCAAAACCCTCTGAATCACATAATAGGGTTACTTTTCAATAATTCTCACAAGACACTTGTGGTGTTTCAGTCTTATCGTTTGCAAGGAAATAAAGACCGAAGTTAGTATTTTCGCTTAGATTTATACTGACATGGCACGGGATTGCATTTTTGTTCGTCCATTGTTAAAGAACAAGTGTATTTTAGTGCGGTTTTAGCTCTTCAATTATTCAACTTATTGTTTTGTACGTATATTGAGACGTTATTTCGAACTTTACCTCTTGTTGTATTACCATTGTCGGGATGTATGGGGAATTGTTCTCCTGAAGTTACTTTTCAAACTGTTATACAGGTAACTGTTATGAGCTAATGGTCAATCATGCATTATTGATATAGGAGGCAAACGAGCAGACATATCGCCTGGTGGTAAGCGTTAACCGCCGCCCATGGTTTGCAACACCAGAGGCGTCTCAAGTGCGTTGCCGCCCTTTGGGAGATGGTGAGGGGGATGGTGGAAGGGTGGGGTATGAGCCCCCGGTATCCTCACTCACTCGGTGAAACACAGCGCAAGCGCTGTTTCACACCGATTTTCTGGGAGGCCGTGATATCACTCCGGTCGAGTTAGCCCATTCATGCCGAAGCGTGGCGCTCCCGCGGTTAATTAATAGGTACATCGTAATCATTGTCATCAACAGTGCTTATCAGTCCACTGATGCATATAGGCTTCTTCTAAGACAGGAGGTATAGGACTACTGTACCACACTGGCAGTTTCAAGTTTTCCTTCTGTTTTATAATATTAAATAAAAACGAGTATAATACATACGTATTATACTTGTACATATGATTTTTTTAAAACCTCTCTCTCGTTAAGACTAGACCATTGTCTAACGCCGTTTTAAGTATATTATCTCCAGTTTACTTATCTCCAGTCTAATTTTCTTCAGTCTACTTATCTCCAGTCTACTTATCTCCAGTTACTTATCTCCATTTACCCCATTAGAGTAATAACTCTTATGGGGTAACTGGAGACATTTTAAATACATTATCACATTATACACATCGTATCTCTTAGGAATATTCGTCACGCTTCTATAAAAGTTTACAAGTTATTTCGTCCCATTTCTTTCTCAATATTCCTAGTCTTAGTTATCACACTCATAATAAAATGTGAAAATGTATTGGTGTTTATATGTTTGTTACTTCTTCAAGTTCAAACAGCTGAGCCAATTTTGATAATATGAAGGTAGCTGAGATACCCTTGATTAACACATAAAATATATTTATCACTAAAACATGTAGATTGCCGTGGAATGCGCAAATAAATAAATATAAATAAATATTTTCGGACATCTAACACACAAAGCCATCTAGTCCCAAGCTAAGCAGAGCTTGTGTTATGGGTACTAGACAACTGATATAAATACATATAAACTTTTTTTTTTGTAAATACATACATATTATACATAGAAAACACCCAAACTCCGAAACAAATACTTGCAGATCATACAAACATTTGATCCGGGAATCGAACCCGAGACCTCAAGCACAGCAGTCGCATACAATACCATTGCGCCACCGAGGCAGTCGGCAATAGGCAATACTTGAAATATGTAATACTTAAAACACCGCGAGAAACACCACAGAACATCACTAGTTCCACGTTCCACTGCTTCCATGTTCCGTGTTGACTTGCAAATCTTTGCCCGGAGGCTATCACGTTAAGAACTCGTAAATTCACGCAGTACTCTTTATCGTAGGAACGACAGGAGCCCGCTGGGACCTTCGGGTTGACTTGGTATTCGCATTCTAGCATTATAGGGTCAAAATTGTTTGGTCAATTTATGAGTATTATAATTGGTTCTGCATTAAATTGGCTTTAATAAAATTGATTGAGTGTTAAAGGTAAATAATTATATTGGCGCTAATTTCTTTAACATTCATGTTTTACCCGTTGGGTCAGTGAATGTAACTTATTAATATTGATTGCTGAACCTCTGGGTTCTATGTCCACCCTGGATGATTAGTAATTTAACTAAAATACTCGTATGTAACACTATTTAGACATTTTAATATGGGTAGGCACTGAGAGTGACCTATTTTTGATATGTTATAGTTTAAAACATTTATAAACCAAAATGGTCAGATCTACGACGCCTTTAGTATTCGTATAAACAGGGATCTCAGTAAGTTGGGAGATTATTGCCCCTAATATATGATTTACGTAATAATAATACAATGGGCACAATAGTTTTGTAGGCGCCTGCGCACTTATTTGGTACATTCGATTTGATAGTACATAGAGTAGTGTATAAAAACAGAGTATGTATTTAGTGTTATCAACTTTTTTTCATTTACGGGCAGCTATATGGCTCAACAAAATAATATTTAGTTCGTTTCAATGCGGTATTTTTTGTAAGTAAAGTTCAGATTTAAAAAAAAAAGTCAAAGTTCATAAGAATCGTGAAAAAATTGAGTTTTTTTTTCTTTTTAATGACAACTCACGCGTTACGAAAACTATCTGTACCATGTGGGACTTTATAAACATATATTAAACGGACACAAAGAACACCTAAATTCAGGATAACAATTTATGGATCACACAAAGTGTTGTCCCATGTAGGGTTTGAACCCACAACATCAGCAGAAAGCGACCGTGCCGTCACCACTGGCGGCATTCATTGCCGTCTATTTCACGGCTTCTTTATTGTTAACTAAGTGGCACTAAGATTATGTCTACAAAATGTGTAAGTTTAATTACCTCTGCCCATATACCGGTTCGGGGATATAGTGGGGAATGTTTAAAAGTTTTGAGGTCTCTATGTCGACCCTACTCTTCTCACTAATACCTCCGCAACGATTGTCGCTGTCGGCTCGCGTTATGTCGCTCGCGGTATTAATTTTACATTCATACGATGACGTCACGCCTCATGTAGATAGCTACATACTGTAATCCTCTTCCCATGGCCAGTCGTGAGTAGCGTCGGCAAAATAGTTAAAGTCAAAAAGATTATATTCAAATAGGCATTTTACAGGCACTTATGTAGAGTCAATATCTAATATTTAAAAATGGAGTGATTCTAGTCGCCAGTTCCAAGTGCAGCCTACCTTTTTTATGGAGAAGAGTCTGGTAAGAAACTCCATGGTTGCTCCTTTTATGAAAAAAAATTGTTCAACTTAAGTTCTTGCTTCCAATTAGTTAAGCACTTTTTAATATCGTATATTGTTGTGTTATTTTACTACATAATATTGTTACATTATTATAATTTAATACTTGAATACGTTAAAATTTGTAACTTAATGACAAACTTTTAAACAAAACAGGTATTATCCACTTCAATGCCTAAAACATGATGAATTGTATATATTCTTCTATCATCATATTATCAGCAAAAAGACGTCTACTTACGTGACATAAGGCTTCCTGAAGGTTCTCTACAGCAACTGGATCCAACAGCTTATCGCGATCTTTACTAGGTCTTCGGACTATCAAATTCTCCATTCCTAATATTGATGATTTTCTTTTAAATATTTTTTTTTGTTCAACTTGACATTGTTTAGTAACTTTTCTTAATATTAAATACCTATCGTGATTGTGTTTATTCTCGAAAAGATAATTGAATGTATATTCTATGTAACTAGCTTTGAATGCAACCAATCCAATAGAAAGAAAATGTATCATGCTATACAACATAAAAAAAAACGATATTTAGCCAAATTCAAACGTTTCCTTTTGAAGTCCGTTAGAGAGTTAAGTTAAAGTATAGTGCATTTGTTTAGATAGTGTCGGTGCACCCGCACGCAATTGTGGTTATTGTTGTGAAATACGAATATATATTAATTTATACAAAGGCGTAGACTGACTAATCATACTTTCTTGTGGGTGTACGCCGCGGCCGGGCAACACCTTTGATTTTGCGGCGCAATCAAGGTGACCGTATCTAAGCGAATGGACTATATATGTACTTAGATACTACAGCGACTTCTGTTTGCTCCTTTTTTCTTTATTTTATAACCTTTCATAAATGCATTCTCCATAGTTTTTGCATCACTATAACAGGATCAGATACGATTAATCTAATCGTCAAATTAAAGCTTCATAAATTGCTACAGTCTCGAGTAATGAGTTCTGTATATAATGAGCAATAGCAATAAAATGTATGCAATAATTACTTGATGTTCAGTGTTGGCTGTTAAAATAATTGGTTGGTTTAATTGTCAGTCATAATTAGAATTCATACTTCATTAGAATTTACGTATTTTAACAGACCCTGTTTAATCATTGCAGGTAGATTGGCACCAGCGAGTAAATAAAAAAGTGTAAGTTTTGATATGTATAATAAAGTTTATTTATGTATAAATATAGGAATACCTTTAAAGATTTCGTAAGCTAATAAGTTTTGTGTTTTTAACCGACTTCGAAAAAAAGGAGGAGGTTCCTAATTCGACTGTTTTTTTTTTTATGTTTGTTACCTCATAACTTTCGACTGGGTGAACCGATTTTGATGATTCTTTTTTTTTTGGAAAGCTGGTGCTTCCCGTGTGGTTTGAATAGATTTGTATTTGTATAGATTGAAGTCGGTTTTTTACCATTAGACACATAAAGACAAAAGTTAGAATTTGATTTTCAAAGTTTAAACAGGCACTTCGTCGCTTCCTACTGGGCTGAGTGTTTTGTTATATGATCCCTACATAATATGACAACAGTTTGCGTTCTTTGCGTCATCTTCATAAGTTTTTGTAAAGTCCCCCGTGACACAGTAAATGTGCCAAAATTTTATTTTTTTCTAAAAATCATTGGCAATTGCTTAATATTTTAAATGACTGAAGTTATATAAATACTTTAAATTATTAGATCTAATTAATGTCTTCCGAGTTCTGTATTATACCTACTACACCAGCTCATCATCATCATCAGCCTACCGCAGTCCACTACTGGACATTGGCCTCTCCAATTGCACCACTGATCGATTTTGAGTTGCTCGCATCCATATCCTCATATCCTGCCAGCTGACTTGCGTAAGTCGTCACGGACCAACTACACCAGCTGACTATAAAACATTTATTTTTTTGACAAATCCAAATTTAATATGCTGACGGTACCTTAGAGAGTTGCAATCACCCTTATCTGTACACCTTTACATAAACAACACTATTCGCGTATTGTTGCAGAACAGATACTTTAAACGCATCCCTATTGTTTGCGATTTGAGTGACAGCTAAACATAGGGCTGTTGTTTACTGATCTGTACGTCACGAGATTTCATATGAGTACTTATGGGAATCAGTTCGGGTATTGTCTTTCAACAGTTGATGAAAGGACACAATGTATATTAACAAAGGCAAAGGATATAATATGTTTTTAGAGAATATTAATGTATGTTTAACTTCTACTGTCTTGCTGGTCTGTTAGTGTTATCTTGACTGTTAAGACGAGTTGCTGCAAGGGGTCATATGTTCGATTTGATTCTAGGATATAATTGTGCTATTTGCTTGATGATTTCGTTTGTCTGGGGGTAATTTATCTATAACACGTTTTTATTTATATAATACATATACAATATACATTATTTTTTTTATTATTATAATTCACAAAACTGATGTAAAATCTCACGTACATACTTAGATAATAATAAACATTACATTGTTGCTTCCGATTTACATCTACTAGTTGTGAATCTAACATGCATTTACAACTAAAGCTAATTAACTTATTTGGTAGTTAAAAGACGCATTTAAAATCTAAAATTATATAACATTAAAATCATTCCATCAACTCTCTTAGTTTGGATCTAATTGAAGCTAAAGAACCAGTAAAAATATCTATTGTTTATCAGAATTTTATCCATAATATATCCAAATAATATCTAAAAATCTCAAGTTTTTATCTATCTCGTACTCTTAGTTTTTGAACAGTTAACTCTTGTACATAATCAATATATTATACAATAGTTAGAATTGAGATGTCTGGATAAAGTCACTCATTAATGTTCAAAGTCACTAACGAAGGCGGCGCGGATCGAGTTGCTGGTTGAACAATTAATGGTAGTAGGACAAGTTAAGATGTTAATCTTAATTATGGAATAGAATAGAAGAGAATAGAATGAAATGTATTTTACACCAATAGCTTGCATCTAAGATTGGTTTCATGTTTTTATGTGTGAAAATGGTGCAATTTTAACTAGATTTTTTTATGGAAAGGAGTTAAATGAACAGACACTTCACCTAATGGTAAGTGACTACCGGCGCCCATAGACATCTGCAACTCCGTAAAAATGGGCAATCCCCCCCCCCCCAATCCTTCTAAATCCCACTTACTCAGTGCAAAACGGTGAAAGATTAGCTTGACAACGTTTTTTTGTGGGAGATCACTCCGGCCTATTGTGTATACTTTCCCATTTAAAACCCCTCCTGTTGCTGAAGATTTCACTCAGAAATTAACAAACCATTAATAAAACCAGAATTCCACAGTAAGTTCAAAATGTACCAAAAGCTACTTAACTTTTGTATAATTCCAACAGTGTCAGCTGATTGTAATGACAAAAGAAAGCAGAGCTGAGCGCGTTACACGGTCACACTCACACAATGTTATCCACGCACCACAAATGCTAAATGTCACACACAAACGGCCGCCGACGTGAAAACCTTTTCTTGGCGCAATCAACCACTGTTGATGTACGAAAATTTGGCCTAAAAGTTTGTGGTGATTTATGTTCCTTGGAAGAACAATTCCGTTTTTTGTTCAACATCCATGATCCAAGATCCCATGATGTACACTTCATTAAGGCGCACTCACCTCGTAGTTATCGGGGCAAGTCCCAATCTACAATAGCTGTTGCAGAGAATCTGAAATCATGTTATTGGAAAAGCGTTATGAACTTCAGACAATTGTATTCTCAAAAGTCGCACACCTAATTTGTCAAGGCCCAATGTAAGCTAAGATTATATCTTTCGATTGACATATTTATATCCAGAACTAACCAAATTTCTTTCAACATCCAAATTACGCAACGAACGGCCAAATTTTCCATCGGCTACTTTTTAACTCTTAAAGCGATTACCTTAATACCTTCCTAAGAAACTGAAGCTAAAACTATTAGTACTAAATAGTCGCATTATGAGATAGTAACGTTAAATCGCTAACCGTACGTGGAAGGGTCATAAAGAGCTCTCGAACAAAAGGCTTATACAATATCTGTCAAACTTCTGTTTCGGTAGTGAACGGGATGGTAGTGTGCCTACAATAGCCGACATTACGTGGACTCGAAGTTGGTATATTTGTCATAGCAATTGTTTCTTGTATGAACATGACAGGTGGGCAAGACGTTTTTAAAGCAAACAGTGTCTTGTGTAATTATGTCGTTTGCTTGATGAGAATTATTTATTACTAGTGCGGTGATGCTTAAAGTTATGTAGTATTTTCAGTCAATTCATTGAAGAATATTTGAAGAACAATTTTTTTGAGGCTGAAAGCTATCAAATGTCTTTTTCTGTGGCTAGGATAATATTTTTTTGAATTTTTGTCTCAGGGAGTAATACTTGTATTAAGTGTATGTATAGTATAGTACACAATAATATTATATATATATATAATATTATACAGTATATATATCTAATAGTATAATAATGGTACGGAACCCTTCCTGCGCGAGTCCGACTCGTACTTGGCCGATTTTTTCTAACATGACCTCAAGTACACAGTCTGCGGACGACAGGAACCAAAAATGCACACAGATTAAACCACTCATACGTCACAAAAATCGATACCTCCTCCTCTCGATGCCACTCGATAGTGATTCTAATCGATTATATTATCAAACACAAGAGGGTATTACACAAAAATCGTTGGAGGGCCATCGAAATCAGTTCCAATTGAATCTTCACCCCTTAAAACGGATTACCGGCGCTCCCTTGATATGGGGGAGTGTTGTGTTCATAAGTTTATTGTCAAGAGAGATATCTCTTTGGATGGTGTCACTGTAACAATGCTGGTTGTGATGCAAATTCGTGAAAATTTAACATCAAGATTATTTTTCACAATTAATTGGTTTTTGTTTCACATTTTTTTTTCATCATCATCATTATGGGGTGCCATTCTCCAAATGAAGTTAGGAGGTCAGCAGATGGTATCGCTCGCGATCATGAGCAGTCTCTTTTAGTTGATGATACTTCAGTCCGGTCCAGGCCACAATATCATCTATCCACTTCCTCCGTAGTTGACCTGGTATCCTCCTGCCAGGTAATTTTCCTTCTAAAAGAAGCCTCAGGAATTCATGTTGCGGGCCGCTTTATGTGTCCAAAGAAGGCCACTTTCCTTTTCACTATAAAAGCCATCAGTTCCCTCAACATTACCTTTAAATCGTTGTATGTATTTTATAATTAGGTGAGACTAATTATTATTAACTTATGCCCGTGGCTCCATCTACGTTTATGTTCATTATCGTGGTAAAGACTAGCCTATGTGTCTTCTCAAGAAGACAAGCCATATCAAAGTATCTCGAATCCAAATTTCATAGAAATCGGTTCAACAGGTTAGCAACAAATGTAACGGACAGACAGAGTTGAATTTTATTTTATTAGTATGTATGGTTTTGGATCGCATGGTTAGAGAGCTGGAACTATCAAGTGCTTACACTTTTTATGTAAAAGATTAAAACGATGGTCAAAATAAGTATTTAAACATTTAAAAACTTTTTATAAAAAAAACCGACTTCCAAAAAACATCCAACGAAATCTCTCGGCCAAAAAACACTTATAAGCGTAAAATAAACTGGTTCTTCATAAATTGCCTATACCTAATTCTTTATTCATTTAAATAGTAAAACCTCCTCCTTTTTGGAAGTCGGTTAAAAATGCCCCTGTCTACCTCTGACTTGTGGTTCATGATGTCAAAATATTGCGTTTAATAAAACCCTTATAAAAAACAGCTTGTGACGTCATTTTTGACATAACTGCCTCGTTGGTCTTGCGGTTGGCGTGTGCGACTGCTGATCATGAGGTCTTGGGTTCGATTCCCGAGTCGGACCAAATGTTTGTACGATCTACAAATATTTGTTTCGGGGTTTGGGTGTTTTCTATGTATAATTTGTATGTATTTACAAAAAAAAAAGTATATATGTATTTGTATCAGTTGTCTAGTACCCATAACACAAGCTCTGCTTAGCTTGGGACTAGATGGCGTTGTGTGTTAGATGTCTGAAACATTTATTTATTTATTATTATAAGGAAGAAACATTTTTTTTATGGAATATTGGGTAAACAGGCGTATCACCTCGGTAAGTGATTACCGCCGCCCATGGACACTCGCAACACCAGAGGCGTCACAAATGCGTTGCCTTCCTCTGAGGGATAGGGAGGGGGAAGAGGGGAGGGGTTGGGGTATGGGCCTCCGGTATCCGGCCATTCACTCGGTGACACACAGCGCAAGCGCTATTTCACACCGGTTTTCTATAAGGCTGTGGTATCACTCCGGTGGAGCCGGCCCATTCATGCAGAAGCGTGAAGCTCTCCCACGGTAGCATTTGATTTATTCGATTTAATTTTAAAGATTGCTAAATTACTTCATTTGTAACCAAATACCTTATTACTTAAAATACATTAATTTATTAAAAATAATCACAAATTTTAACCAAAAAAAAACCGATCTGGATCAATTTTAAATGGGACCATACGGGAAGCACCAGCTTTCAAATAAAAAAAGAATCATCAAAATCGGTTCACCCAGTCGAAAGTTATGAGGTAACAAACATAAAAAACAGTCGAATTGAGAACCTCCTCGTTTTTTTGAAATCGGTTAACAAGCCGATAAAACATTTAGTAGTTATTTAGCATTGGGTGCAAAAGGGGTGGCTACCCCGTGGTGTAAACTATGGCAGCAGACAATATGTTTTAGGTTCGGTTAATACGAGAACTCCGGGGGTTGAACGGGATTAACGCAATAACCTTGTAAATTGAATCGGTTTTAAACTGCACTCTTGTTAATTGTTTGGGAGTGATTTCAATGAGGTATACGGGTTCGATTCCTGAGGTTATTATATGTTAACGAAAAAAATGTGATTATAGAACAATTTTCTTTGAAGATGATCAAATTAAAGAGTTGCATAAAAGTAATTATTGTAATTATGTACGGTAATGGCGGTGGTATAGTTATTTTTATTAAAAAAATAGTATC
The DNA here is from genome assembly GCA_949125395.1 of Diaphora mendica. Lineage (NCBI taxonomy): Eukaryota > Metazoa > Arthropoda > Insecta > Lepidoptera > Erebidae > Diaphora > Diaphora mendica. The sequence continues at coordinate 2,540,682 of OX421317.1, forward strand.
AAAATATTTTAGAGAAAATCAGATAAATTGAATGAGAGGAAGAAACTTTTGCAGGGAGCTTCAAAACTTAATGTATACATTGCATTAAAGTCACACACAAGTTAAAATCACAAACCATATACCTTATACTTCTTACCTTAATTATATACTTCAAATTATCGGTAAAAGTAGAATTGGTCAACAAAAACAAAGCTATCACTAAATATACAAGTAAAAAATTACTTTTTACAAACCAAAACTATTCCTAATTTCAGTTACTTTAGTGTTGTCTTTGCCTATTTAAAAGTATCCTATAAAAAAGTTGCATACTCCGAGAAGGCTACCCGATAATGTAGAACTTTTATTTCTTTTCCTGGATAGTTCACATAAATATTTAAGCGTTCCCGATCTTTAGTCTACATATATAAAGAGTCAATAAAAGAAATAAGGCTCGAGACAGCTGGTACATGCTCCCTGTCATTAAACGGATCTAAAACTGTGTGAAAAATCCCCACTTCACTATAATAATACCAGCACCCACACTTATTTGCCGAACTGCAATGAAAAATCACCCTCTATAATACCCGTTAATCCCTGGCAGTGTTTAATTTTATTTGCAAATTAATTGTCCGCCAGTGTACAGTACAGTGCGTGCCAAATAAACTGGCTCGTTGAGTTGAGAGCTCGGCCTCGAGTGTTTGTTGTTCCTAATGAGATTAGATTCTGGGTATTTTTTTTTAAATAAGTGTAAATGTGTAGTGCAAATAAAACTGGGTTTAAATAAAAGTGTCGTATTGTAAATAAGAGTGGCTAAATCGATTTTCGAGTGATAAGTTGTTTACGTGTGAAGTAATAAACAAGGTTATCTTTCTCTACGGTTAAGGGCTCCCACACATAAACCCACACCCACCTTTTGGGTGACCCACAGGTTAAAAAAAATTAGTTTGTACATTTGAATGCCGAGGTCTTGATTTGTACCTACGTTCAGGTCTAAAGGAAAAATTTATGTTAAATTGTTTAATTACCCAGCTAATCGTGAAATTGAAAATATTAATTACTAGTTGTTGCCCGCGGCTCCGCCCGCGTATATGTCGGTTGTCGCGGCAAATAGTAGCCTATGTGTTATTCTGATGTATAAACTATATTACTGTGAAGTTTCATCCAAATCCGTTCAGTAGTTTTTGCGTGAAAGAGTATTATACATCCATCCATACTTACAAACTTTCGCGTTTATACATAATACTAGCTGACCCGGCGAACTTCGTACCGCCATATTTATATACAATAATTAGCAATAAATTAAAATTGCGACTATAATTTGAGATTTAAACTATCCTATCTCTCAATTTGGATCGAACTGCACATGGTGTGCAAATTTTATTATAATCGGTTAAGTGGTTTAGGAGTCCATTGAGGACAAACATTGTGACACGAGATTTATATATATTAAGATTAGTAGGATTAAGAAAATACCATCCCGAGCCATAGATTTTTTTTACGCGTCTAACTAAAGATAGGCTAATTATTTGTAAAATATTATACCTAGTATAATACGCAAACAAGTTTTAAAATAATCCGTTCTCTAAAATAGAATGCCATTGTATAAAATACTCCTAGATGAAGTGCGACTAATTAGAATAAAAAAGTAACTTTTGAACAAACCCCTAACAGCTACTACAATTGTAGTTAAAAAAGAAAAATGCGTGTCATCATTCAGCCTAGATTACGTGCAAATCACAAGATACTCCAAAAAAAGAAATAGAAAAAAAAGTAAAAGTACAGTCATACCCAACAATACTTCGTTAGTTGACCCCTTCGAGAATAGAATGTGTTCTTCCACTTATGTCTCACGTCAATGTTTACATATATAAATCTTAGAGACACACAATGAATGTGTCGCTCCGGTAATAATATGTTAATTTATATGTAATGTAATAAGTTCTTGTGTGAGCACAGAGGGTGAATTGAATCGCGCTAATCCATTTTATTGCGTGTCACGAGCAGTTGGTTTTTTAAGTTTAAGTACAGTCGTCTATGATATTGTTTGGTTTCCCGCAATAGGTCCTAGGCCAACAAAGTAGTTGCATTTATTTTATTGCAATTTAGTGCGTTGTTTAATACCTTAATGTATAATATTGTTAGATCATGTTTTTGGAGAAATTTACATTACAAACAAACGAGAAGGTTCTATGTTCCACTGTATGTATTTTTTTTAGTTCAACGTCTGTAACTATGAACATAATTGAAAAAACAAATTGTTTTAATAGATTTGATGGATAAAATCCATCGATTGTTCTAGAACTTTCATTTATTTAAAAATGACAACTAGTAGACAAACAGCAGCTGTTTTACTATCTTAAATATCAGTAAATTAAATACTCTTAGATATTGTTGATTATCGAAATTACATTCCTTAAACAAATATTTTGCACCAAGCATAAAAAATCTATATAAAATATAACCCTTTCCCCAAACATTTTTTCTCCCGACTGTACACACTAGACAATTTCTTCCTCATGGTCCACAGCGTCACATGGAAATCCGGCCACCCTAAATCACTTTCAATTGTCCCCAGAAACTATGCAAACGCCACAAAGGCCTAGTTGAGATTAGTGCACTATGAATTGTAGTAATTAGGAGATTTATATGCAAACGCCTTTCTGTGGTCCACATTATTAGTTCATAAAGGGCTATGGTAACACGGCTTAATGTAATTTTGAGTAGAACATATTGTGGACTGAGTAGGTCACTCCTGTTGTCCCAGATTTATGGGCCGCAATGATTTAATAACTGAATGATAACGAATAATATTTATGGCGCTGACTGTTCCCAAGTGACCGTTGCATCGCATATAATTACGTGATGAATTTTAAATTTAAAAATTTTTCCATTGAGAAATAACGACTTATTGCGTCATTTTAACTCTAATTTAATATCTATATGTAAGTGTTACGATCCAAGAAATATTACCATTCCTGTTTGATACCAGTAAGAACGAAATGTTGTACCCGGGTTGATTAGTACGAATTCCGGAATCTGCCCGGCGTAGGAGTGTTTGAAATTCGGTATCTATTTATCCTGTGGGTGTCGAAAGAGCCGATTTATTGATCAAACTACGCAGAACAACTTACATCACTGCAAGAAGAATAACTTAACACAAACCAATCCATCTGGTCAGCGTGGTATAGTGGGCAAAACCTCCTTTCATGCCATGCCCATGTACAGCAGTTTAACTATTTAAAGCTGATATAGATGATACCAAGAAAAGAAAGTCATTATATTCACATTAGCAAATATTACATCTTAGGTTTCTAATATTCTTATCGCCTCAAGAATTCTATTTTTTCAAAGCTTGCACTGAGCTTTTGGTACGAAGCTCCTTATGGCGCGTTGCGAAAGGGGGCTAGAAGAATTAAGACCAAAAGTTGTAACGACAATTTTCGTTGTAACGATACTTTTAACATTGAGTTGACGTTCCATCTGGGTGTCCCTTGACACCTCTCAAGTTTTTTCTATTATTTAGACAGTCAGTAAATTTGTAGAATTGTTTAGTTTGTTTTTCTTACGGTAAAAAGTACTTAGTGAATCTTACAGAACTTCATTAGCAGACTCTCAAATCTCACATGAACTGCACATACTTGCAATTAATTGAGTAATTTTCATTGGTTTACTAAAAACTTATAAACTTAGAGCGATGAAAATAGAAACTATTATAAAAAACATAGCCTTCATATTTAAGAATTCGAGTTGCGAATAAATTGTGACAAATTGTAAAACGTTTAATCCCTTAATGTTAAAACCACAGAGGTAGTTGATGGAACATCATTTTGATTTAGATGCTCTAACGATAGTTTTATTACCCGCACATTGCCAAAGATTGTGGCTTCAGTAAAAAAGAAATCAATTTGTTTGACTACACGTCCTTGTTCCCGAACCAGAATATCTCAAGCACAGTGTCACTGTCCGATGTACATCACAATTCATTCATTATTATACATATACAATATTTTTTTTATAAAAGTTTGTCTAACAGACGTTCAAAGGCGTCGCTTTTATTTCGTAAGCTTTGTTTCCTTGCGACACTTTCATTGTAAAAGCGATCTTTGGACTTTAACAAAACGACCTATGAACTCTACCTATTGTCTGGTCTTCAAATATTTCTAAAGACATGTCTACGTCAATCAAGGCCCCTGTCAATTTTTTTGCTAACGCGAGTTTAATATAAGATGCAAAACTTGTAGGGGATTGTGAGAAGCTCGTCATGAAGGGGGAACATCGTATTCAGATATGACTGTAGCGAAATAGACATGTTGGGATCTCCAAGATCTTTAATGAGCGAGCTGCTTTTATTATTGTTATTATAGGCGGTGCTAGCAATTATGACTGAAAACCTAAGCGTCTAAGGCAAATTTTAGATTTTCTCTACAAGATAAAATTCGTAACGAGACTATCCGAAAGAGAACTGGAGTAACCGATATCGCACGCAGTATTAGCACGCTGAAGTAGAAGTGGGCCGGTCATGTCTCCATGCGGACTGATGGTCGTTGGAGCCAGCAAGTGTTAGAGTCAAATGGCTGGCAACAGATGGATGCGGACTGCCCAGGACCGGGATGGTTGGCGCTCTTTGGGGAGGCCTTCTATCAACAGTGGACGGCAATAGGCTGGGAAAGATTAAAACTTAAAAGTTTAACCATGATATTGAACAACATTGTTCCACCATTTGTTAATCTTAGTTTCTTAGTACACAGCTAGACATAGGTACCTCCCAACAAGAGCTATAGACACACTGTATTCTGCATTCAATTCAACCAGCTACTTCTTCAGCGGATTTCTGAACCTGTCAGTTGAAATAACCTTTTTAAAAATCTATACAATTACAAACTTAAGCCCGCCACAAATAAAACAATTTCGCGAGGAGTCAATTTCCTATTTCATAATAGAAACCAAGCAACCTCTCCTAATTATTGTGCCGGTAGAAATTTATCAACCAATTGCGTAGTTGCAGAAACATGTACAAACAAATATAGTATCCCTACCAGTACTTCTTTGGCGAAGCTCCAATCGAGGAATGAAACGCAAGCCACACAAATTCCGACTAAAAGACTCAATCGAAGTTTATTTTTTATAAGAACTCCCGACTGTTTCAACCACGAATGTATAAAAAACTTTGAAACAAGAATTTGTACGAAGTTGAGAACTTTTGCAAGGCTTCCCAATTGTTGCCAAGCCAAATATCGGACTCGAGTTTTAAAATACTTCGCCTCAGGTTCAAACAATAGGTCTTACGTTAAAATTAAAGGTATTGTAGTGAGGGTACATTGTGCTGTGCATCGTTAGCCACGTGACTTAATATACCTGGATCCTAAAGTGAACAACTTCGTACTCATTGTTGGAAAGATGTTTTTAATTGGTTAATGTTCAAAGGCGAAATACCATTGAATTGTATTTCATAATTATTTGATTGTTTCCATAATGAAAATAATTTTATTATTTGAACTGATTATGGTGGATGAATTCAAAATAAGTTCGTTATCGTCCTGTTATGTAAGCAGAGCTAAAACTGTAGTCTATGAGCAACATGTAAATCTTTGCACAAGTGTCTTACCTATATCTCTGGGGTCTACATAAGAGAACTGAGATGTAAAGTAAGATATTATACGAACTTGCTACATCTGCGTACATTGGCTAGACGAATGGAGACACATCAAACACTCAGTTTTCATAGCTCCTTTACACCGACAATACTCTAGAACTGTTTGATCAAACTAACCATTCTACCCTGACCCACGCATTTCTATGACAGTTCCCCTTTGTTAATCGTGAGTAGTTTAAACGAGAGACGGCTGACGGGTCTCCTGACGGTGGTGCTGTTCGTGTATTTGTCTTTAGGCTTAGATCGACGTGCACGCTGTATCTGAGACAGGAAATTAGGTTTCGATGTTTGAATGTGGATGGTATCAGGATGGTGTTATGTGATAGAGAGCTAGTTGGGATGACGTTACACACAAGTGATATTCATAGTAGGTATATTTATGTCCTAAATAGTTATCATACTAATATTATAAACGTGAAAGTTCGAGGGTATGGATGGATGTAGGTATGTGTGTTACTCTTTCACGCAAAAACTACAGATCGGATTTGGATAAAAGTTTACAGTAATATAGCTTATACATCAGAATAACACATAGGCTACTATTTTGCCGCGATAACCATACGCGGGCGGGCAACAACTAGTTAATTATAAAACTTCATTTTAAATATTTAATTGAGGCTTAAGAAGCTACTGCAAGATATAGGTAATGTACTAATCAATACTATTTCGATATACATATCTATACTAATATTATAAACGCGAAAGTTTGTAAGTATGGATGGATGGATGTTTGTTACTCTTTCACGCAAAAACTACTGAACGGATTTGGATGAAAGTTTACAGTAATATAGCTTATACATCAGAATAACATATAGGCTACTATTTGCCGCAATAACCGAAATATACGCGGGCGTAGCCGCGGGCAACCACTAGTTTTCAATATATTTACTTACTCGTAAATAACGCAACAGATAATATGTGTTCACTAAAGCAAGAAGAGACCATCTTTCCACTTGTCCTACGTCTTAATTATCGATTGCAAACAATCCAACACAACACAAATCTGACAAATGGAACACATCTGACTAATATTATTTAGTACTTACTTGACTGCCTCGTTGGTCTAGCGGTTGGCGTGTGCGACCGCTGATCATGAGGTCTCGGGTTCGATTCCCGGGTCGGACCAAATGTTTGTATGATCTACAAATATTTGTTTCGGAGTTTGGGTGTTTTCTATGTATAATATGTATGTATTTACAAAAAAAAAAGTATATAAGTATTTATATCAGTTGTCTAGTACCCATAACACAAGCTCTGCTTAGCTTGGGACTAGATAGCGTTGTGCGTTAGATGTCCGAAAGATTTATTTATTTATTATTTATTATTGGGCTAGTGCCTTTTTGTGATGACTTTATTTACAGAGAGGATAAACCACAATACTAAAGACAATTTTATTGCAGCCATTACGTACAAGTCAAGACCTTAAAAAGAAAAAGTCAAGAATTTTTTTTTGTCATGGCAGTATAAATTTTTTTTTCGGACATCCAACACACAACGCCATCTAGTCCCAAGCTAAGCAGAGCTTGTGTTATGGGTACTAGACAACTGGTACAAATACATATGTACTTTTTTTTTGTAAATACATACATATTATACATAGAAAACACCCAAACTCCGAAACAAATATTTGTATATCATACAAACATTTGGTCTGACCCGGGAATCGACCCAAGACCTCATGATCAGCAGTCGCACATGCCAACCGCGAGACCATCGAGGCAGTCAAACCAACGAGGCAGTCATGTACAGCAAAGAGGCAGTATGGCCACGTTGATTTTGGCACGAACGGGCCGACTCGACTGGGGCGGTACTACCCTCACACAGAAGACCAACCTAAAACGACAATATTCGTGCTGTCGTGTTTCGTTGGTGAGTGCGAGACCGGATTCCCAATGTTTTTTTTTTATGGTATAGGGGGCAAATGAACAGGCGTATCATCTGATGGTAAGTGATTACCGCCGCCCATTGCCCAACACCAGAGGCGTCACAAGTGCATTGCCGGCTTTTGGGGGATGGGGATATCCCGTATCCTCACTCACTTGGTGAAACACAGCGCAAGCGCTATTGCACACCGTTTTTCTGTGAGGCCGTGGTATCACTCCGGTCGAGCCGGCCCATTCATGCCGAAGCGTGGCTCTGCCACGGTAAATAATGCAGCAGTATCTCAATAGACCGCCGTAGTGTGGGGTCACCATACTGCATTGTTGCATTGTTTACGTTCGAAATGAGTATGGTGACCTCTTGAATTCGGCTGACGCTTTCCATCAGGTAGAGTAGTCACTTTGGAGGACTCGTCTATCAAAATAATTTCAAATGAAAAATTGAAAGTAATTACTGTTTCCTTCCTATATGAATGGTTACCATATCATTCCACATTCGACCGTCATCTTTCGTCAGAACAATGTTTTTGGAGATATTCCGTCCGTTAGTTAGTTCATAGATATATTTCATATGTTGGTATATTTGGGCTTGACTGTGTTAGTCATATGCTTTGCGTATAGGAATAAGTTCTTCTATATCTCTATATTAAAAAGGTACATCTATTAGATAATTCTCGTGTCACGTTATTGTTCACGATAAACTCAGCAACTATCTATACGATTTTCATGTTTTTCAAGTGAAAACTTCTTTAGGCGCGTTGAGCACTTTTTGGGTGAACAAAAAATACTGTGTGTGTGTGTAGATATACCTCCGTGCGTTATACATTATACTCGTATGTATACAAAGAGTATATCTCTCTACATATCTATATATATATAAAAGCGAAATACCGCTCACTGATTAATCACGAAATCTCAGAAACTATAAACCTAACCTAATATAATAAACCTACAAACTTGAAATTGGGGAGGTAGGTTCCTTATAGGGTGTAGACATCCGCTAAGAAATAATTTTACGAAACTTCACCCCTAAGGGGGTAAAACGGGGGTTGGAAGTTTGTATGAAAGTCCTATGTTTTTGAAGTAAAGAGACTTGAAATTTAAAAACTATGCTTTATATGGTGTGGAGGTGTACTAATAATGTATCTTTAGAGAGTAAAAGTAATTATGGCAGGAGGATTTTAAATGGTATTTATGTATAAAAAAAAGTGTTAATAACTAACTCCACGCATACGAAGTCGCGAGCGGCCGCTAGTATATCCATATAGGTATGTGGCGCACGGCGCATTTTCACTTCTATCGGCTGTCTCCAAAGACAGCCCGCATTTTTTTAATAGTTTGTTTTTCTGGCGTACCCAAGATAGCAAAGTTAAAATCACGCTTAGACAAATAGGAGTAGAGCATGATTGAAAAGGCCATAATGAAGTTGTGCGGGTTGGTTAGATAATTTATTAATACATACCTATAATACATTTTGTTCTGTCTTATAACGAAGTCCTTTACTCAGGTCATCCTCTATTCATAAATACGTGATTTTTTATAATAAAACTTTTTATCATCATATTTACCTCATTTCTCTGTATCATATCAATACCCCAACTATATTTGATAGTATGACAGTCTGTAAACACTTTTCAGAACAAAGAACTCAATAGAAACTGAGCTTCTTTATTCAGCTTCCTTACCTGAAGAAAAATAAAGCTAATAAACCCTCGTAGGTACATTATACTGAATCATCTAATCCACACTAAGTTTTCTTACTTTAGTCTTCTATCCGTTCATATTTTGCTTTAAATAAATTACGATCACAATTTAACGTCAGGTAGGCCTCATATTTAATTACTATGTCAGTTGTAAAAAAAAACTACGCAAAATATTAATTAAAAACTATTTTAATTATTAGAAAAAAAAAGTGGCGCTACATTTCTAAGCCACTAATAATGTTATAATTTGCGTGAAATTATATATCGCCTGCAAATTATTGTCGGAATAATATGTCAGAACAATAACCCTCAGATGTCGCTGCGTCATTGAGCGGCATGCGGCAGTAGGCGGCAAGCGGCGGGCCAAGACACCTTCGCCTAATGATTTTGATTTCAGTTGTTATGAGTTAATTATGACGTGTTTTAAAAGGCGTTTTAATAAAAAAATATGAATAATGGTCTTCGCATTTTTTAAAAATTCACTGACGAGTACAATAATAGAAGCAAAGGTTTTTATTGTGATTTACATCAAAATTATAACATGCATACTATATTTACACTTATGATTTGTTGTATGTACACTGTGTGAACAGTAAATATATTTTTTCTTTAATTAAGTACATACTATGTAACCTCGTTGCACCTACCTTATAATATTTCCACACAATCCAATGGTTGACTGGAAGAGAATGGCCTGGGCACTAAGTCCACCGTAGTACAAGATGAGTGCATTATTAAAACTTTTAGCCTACAAAAAATATTCTTAATCAATATATTGTATGTATATTAGTACGACACAACTAAACGTTGTACATTTAGTAGACTTAAATCTTTTTCCTAAAGAGAGACAGCAATGAACCAGTGTGATAACAATCGAAAAAAAGAAATGACATCAAAAAATAGTACGTATCTAAAACACAGAACCATTATTTTAATATACATAATAGTTAAACCTAAGGAGTTAAATAGAAAATAATAATACATATAGCTAAGAAGAATAAGAAGCTATGTTATTATTTTCTATTTTCAGTTTTACAACCATACAAGTTTTTGTTAATGAGTAATTATTGTAAACATGCTAACTCACGACACACGTGAATTAGTGGATTCTCGAGTTAATTTAACGGTGGCGCGAAGGGTGGGGGCGCAAATTGGTTCGTCTCGCATCATTATACCTTGTAAACAAAAGCATCGATTATTTAACATTATTAGGCGAAAATGGTACCGTGCGATGTGTTTTAAGTAAATCGTAGTATTCCGTCAGTGATGTTAGGGTTAAGAAATGTCGCGATAATTAAGTTCTGATTTACAATTTCACTCTAACCAATTTAATAATTATTTGTTGTTTATTATTCTTTTTTCAAGTCGTTGCTTCTAAGCCGGCCGTAATTTCAGAAGTGGAAAGCTTGTATGGCAGTCTGTACGCTTCGCATGCATCTCGACCTGATCCCGAAAATGAGGACCCTTGAGCTACATTAACACGCCATTACACTGAAGATCTGCGAGAAGTCAGCCTTGACGAAATCGAGATGGCTCTTGGACAGCTAAAAAATGGAAAAGCCCCTGGAGAGGACGGCGTTACTATAGAGCTGTTGAAAGCCGGAGGTAAACCCGTACTGAGGGAGCTCCAAAAGCTTTTCAACGTTGTCCTGTTCGAAGGGAGAACTCCAGAGGCGTGGAGTAGGAGTGTGGTTGTCCTGTTCTTCAAGAAGGGTGATAAGACCAGGTTGAAGAACTACCGGCCCATTTCCCTTCTAAGCCACGTCTACAAGCTGTTCTCAAGAGTCATCACGAACCGCCTTGCGCGAAGACTCGACGAATTCCAACCACCGGAGCAGGCTGGGTTTCGGAGCGGATATGGCACCATAGACCACATCCAAACAGTGCGGCAGATTATACAGAAGACCGAAGAGTATAATCAGCCCCTGTGTCTAGCATTCGTGGACTATGAGAAGGCCTTTGACTCGATCGAGACCTGGTCTGTTCTGGAGTCCCTGCAGCGTTGCCAAGTGGATTGGCGATACATCCATCTATTGAGATGTCTCTACGAAGCCGCCACTATGTCCGTCCAAGTACAGAATCAGCATACAAGACCCATACCATTGCATCAAGGAGTGAGACAAGGGGACATCATATCCCCGAAATTGTTCACAAATGCAATGGAGGACTTCTTCAAGACGCTGCACTGGAAAGGATGCGGCATCAACATCAATGGCGAATACATCTCTCACTTGAGATTTGCAGACGACATCGTCATCATGGCAGAGACGCTGCAGGACCTACAACAGATGCTGAACGACCTGGCTGACTCTTCTGTACGCATCGGCCTACGGATGAACTTGGACAAGACCAAGGTCATGTTCATTAAACATGTACTACCGGAACCGATTGCGGTACACGGCGCCGTTCTCGAAGTTGTTCATAAATATGTGTACCTCGGGCAGACTTTGCAGTTAGGTAAAAACAACTTTGACAACGAGGTGAACAGGAGAATCCAGCTGGGTTGGGCAGCGTTTGGGAAGCTTCGTCGGGTCTTTTCATCGTCGATCCCACTGTGCCTAAAGACGAAAGTCTTCAATGAGTGCGTCCTACCCGTAATAGCCCATAGGATTAGCAAGCTGAAGTGGCAGTGGGCTGGCCATATTTGCCGTAGAACCGATAACCGTTGGGGTAAACGAGTTCTTGAGTGGAGACCGCGTCTCGGCAAACGTAGTGTAGGACATCCACAGGCCAGGTGGAGTGATGATTTACGCAGGACGGCTGGCAGAAGCTGGATGCGAGAAGCCGAGGATCGAACTAAGTGGCGTGCAATTGGAGAGGCCTATGTCCAGCAGTGGACTGCGATAGGCTGATTATGATTCTTTTTTCAAATACTTTACTAATACTTGATAAACTCGTATTATGAAAATCTTTTAAATATTATTTACTACAAATGCATTATTCTAATATTTCTTGCTACTAGTAACATTACCTTTTTTTTTTTTTTTTTTTATATTTGGCCCGCCAAAATGACTCTGCTCTGCCTGATGGAAAACATAAGCAGAATCCAAGAGTGGTGGTCACCATACTCATTGCGAATGCAGACAGTGCAGTATGGCGACCCACACTATGGCGGCCTAGTGATGCTACTGCATCTTTTAGTCCAGTCAACAAGTATGAAACTTGGTGACTAGACTAATTGGGCCCCCGGTCTTGCACTCACCAACGAAACACGACAGCACGAACGCTGTCATTTTACGTTGATTTTCTGTGCGAGGGTAGTACCGCCCCGGTCGAGCCGGCCCGTTCGTGCTGAAATCAGCGTGGCTCTACTACCCTGAATACCTTTTGTGTTTGTCTTTTTCTAAGGCTTTTATCTTAAAATTTTCCCGCCATTCCCTGAAAATTTCTTGAATTATGTACTTTTATTTATATTATTACTAGCAAACGGCCCTGGCTTCGCAAGGGCTCTTTACAGAAAATATAATATAGCCTATGTTACCCCGAGAAAATGAGCGGCTTTTTCCGACGTCGTTTTAGCCAATGTATTCAAAAATTTAACAAAGTATGTACGAAAATCTTCCTCAAGAATCACTTTATCTATTGGTAAAAACCGCATCAAAATCCGCGCAGTAGCTTTTAAGTTTATCGTGAACAGACAGACAGACGCGGCTGAGGATTTTGTTTTATAATATGTAGTGATTATGCAATAAACTTTTTTCTGCCCGTATAAAAAATACTACCAATAAAAAAAAGTCTGTGTAAGATAGTAACTTTTGAGAACAAAAGGCAGTGTCATTTTGCCATTCATTACAAAAATATATTATTCCCAAAAACCTGACATGTATTTTTTTTACATTTGAAATATTTTTTGTACAATTGTTAGTGTTAAACAATTACAATAAATTCTCAGTTTGACGAGAATTCAATGATACTAATAGATATTTACTTATTATATAGAAATATACATTATACGAAATATTCAATTAAAACTATTAAAACATCATTTGAGACATTGGCTCTTATTTATCGAATTAATAACATTTCTAATTTCGAATTTGAGACTAGTGTTGTCCATATCGGCGTAAAACGACACTCGTCGGCAATCAACGTCCCTACGGGGAGTCCCACGTGGCCGCCTATAGTGACACGACTACCGGAGATATACGCACTCACGCGGTACAAACCGGCAATTGTCAAGACTTGGAATATATACCTCGAAAGTCAACTTTATTCATGATAACATAGAGACGATTATATTTCAAAACAAATGTTAATCGCCACGAAGATGGATGCACATTGCATAGAGTTTTCCGCTAATTATCATGCTAATACTCGGCTCGAGCACCCCTGCTGAGCTGAATTTTAATTTAATGAAGATAAGTATCAGTGGTGTAAAATATTTGTATAAATTTGAATATCTTACCAATACGTTTTATACGAAATATAGCAATAAAATTTGTAGTATTGATATGTATCTTAATGGCTTTTTATCGAAATAGGTGTCTGTTTCTATTATGGGTAAGCATAAAGGGAGTTCTTGAACATTTCTGCAAGTAACGCGCCTAATAAACTAACTGATTACTATTTTCCTCTTCATAAAAGAGAACACAATATAAAATAATCTTTTACTATAGAGGGGAGTGAAGAATGCTATTCACGATATAATAAAAGCGTCTATCAGTCTCAAGCCTGCTGTTACAACAGAAGCAATCCAGATAATTCTCATTACACACATTTCACTATTCGATGTTTCTAATACACCATTATGTTTAGCGGCGGGAGGTCTCGATTGTGGCAATCGGCGTCTTTGTTGCACATCACTACCGAGTGAACGGATCCCGCCAAAATTTAAATGTCATCGTTCCAATTCGAAATTCAATTAGGTGTAATTAATGCGGTGTGTTCCAGTGGCGGAACTGTATCTTTTACAGATTTGAAAACAATGGAACAAGCCTCGTCGGCGATTCAAACGATATGGAACGCAACTCATGTTTTTTTATCTTTTAGGTGATAATAGTTGTCTATGATAAATATGTTGACGTTTATTTTTGTCTTTATAAATTCAACCGTTCTAGGTATTATAGACATGCTCTGTCAATAATATTGACAGTTTGAATTTAATTTTATTATATTATTAAAAATCATTAACCTTTGATTAAGAATAATATTGATTTTGAATATTTTGAGGAATAAATGTTTTAAATGCTCCGTTTGCTGCGTGCTGCTGCAGCATGCAGTAAAAGATAAGTGAAATGTTAATAGCGTAAATGGTATGAAAATATAATAATAATTATTTTTACGGGAATTAACGCGATCACTTATTTCAAGGTATTAATACCTCTGTTTTGCCTGACGTTGACGACAAAAAAAAATGTATGAAAATAATCAGTGGATTGACAGATCTCTGATTTTGCACTCAGGATGACAACTACCAGGCCTAAAATAATAATTTCGAAACCTATAGTCAATCCTTACTTTCACACTAAAGATGTTTAATTTGCTTAGTATTACTCTAATATGTGTCCAAACCTTTTCTCCTTACCTCTAAGGATGATCAATCATGGTTTCATCACCATTATCATAGTCTACTGCTGGAAATAGTCTTCTCCAATTGGTTCTATCCTCAGCTTCTCCTACCCAGCTCCGACACCACCTAATCTAATTAAGGCTTAAGAATACGGAGTATCACCATCCCTATTCAACCCATGGGTGTCGCAAGAGGCGACTAAAGTCGAGTCTCCGCGGGACAAAAGTCGCCAACTTTTGTGTTGTCAACACGTGTTGGTGACAAAAGTTTCTGTAATTTCTGTGTATTGGCAACACAAATTGTCAACAAATGTTGGAAACCGTGTTTCTGTTTTTGGCGGTAAACATCAAAAGAATACGCTTGTAGCAGATATTTATTGGCTCTGTGGAGACGTTAAGTTGGAATGTATTTCAAATTGTTGGCGACTCGGTGTAGACACAATGGAAACAAAAGTTGGCGATTTTCTGAAGAGTTGAAACAGTTGGAAACACTGAGATTGCCAACAATGTCGGTGGAAACGCGCCTTAAGAGAGCAAACTACGCAAGACAACATCACTGCCAAGAGACGGAAAACTTAAAACAAACCCCCCACCCCATTTTTACGTTTGGAAGCCCCCACGGGCTGTCACCCCATCGGGGTTTGCGGCGGGGCGGTGTGTCGAAATCAAACCGATCAAACCGACTAAAACCATATGGTATGCCACTTTGCGCCTGAGAAGGGAGGGATCCAGGAACTACTGTTATTAACACATCCGGACCTCTCCCAGCACCTGCCCGCACTGAAGCGGGTACCGTCTGAAAACACCATGCTGCATTGTTGCATTGTCTGCATTGGCAGTGAGTTTGGTGACCACCACTCTTGGATTCTGCTTATGCTTTCCATTAGGCAGAGTAGAGTCATTTTGGCAGGGTCAAACATAGAAAAAAAAATACGTGTGGCACTCGGGGTCTGCCGCGGTAAAGCTATTGCATAGCATTTTTTATCAACTTATGCATTTTTTTAAGCAGTATGTTCGTGCGTGACAGTGACACAGATTCGTTGATTCGTCGTTCGAAGCAGCTCGTCTCGATCCATGCGAGCTTCGGGTGTCAGGTTTTTTTGTTACGTTACGGAATTTCTGCACAAAGGCCCCAAAGCCCGCGATAAAAGCTATGCAATAGCTTAAAACCCTATACTAGCTTGTATGGTACAGTAGGTCAAAATGTCCTTTTTAAGGAGAAGCTCTATGTCTACAGTGGACTGTCAAAGGCTATTGATGATCATATAATTACATTTAAACGTAATAATACCTGTTGGCATAGCAACGGTAGCCGGAAAGTAATTATTCAACAGACAACGCCCGGAATAGAACTATGGAACAGAAGTTTAGTGTTCAAGACAATTGTTCATTGTGTAGAACAGGTATTAGGTACGCGTCGCTGTGTGGGGTCGCCAACGTTCTGCTTTATGTGAGACAGTTGTGTGTTTTATTCATTTATTGATCATTGACCAACAGCATGAGATGATAATTATATATCATACATTATCAGCATACCTTGGTAATTAAAAAAATGTACGGTCGAATTGAGAACCTCCTCCTTTTTTGAAGTCGGTTAAAAATAGTAAGTACTAGGATGACCGAGGTTTGCTCGGTATTTTTTTCTTTAATCTGAAGCTGGAAAACGTCTCTAACGAATTTCTTGAAATTTAGCAAGCAGGGGATTCCAGGGGTGATAAATCGATCTAAGTAGGATCCATTTTTAGAAAATTAAAAAAAATACAGAGCATAGTTCGGTCATCCAGGTACAATTTTTAATCACCAAGGAATGCTTATAATCTATAAAATATAATTCTCATTTCAGATTGTTAGTCACTATGTTCATCGTAACTACACACATCAAAAGTGTCTAGGGATCAACATATGTGTCTAGGGATCAACATATATTTTTGCAATAACTTTTCTCCTGATTGATATTAATTAAAATTTTCTTTAAGGATTCATCAAATAAAGTGTTTTCGTTTGTCACAGTAACGATAAACCAAGTCACCTTTGCATTAATAAAGAAATTTGCCATTTTCCTAATAAAGGGATTTTTGACATTTGAACCACTAACATTAAAGTTCGAAAAAAAGACTGAAATAACAGTTTTCTTTAAAATTTTATTACGTAACTTAAACAATTAATAATCCGTGTTTCTACCGCGAACACTAACAACACAAGAACATCGGTTTGGTATACTCAAAATGAGTTCATCCAAACACGCTGTGGAATGGCCGCCCATGTTCGTTGCAACAACAAAAAAAGGTCTTCTTGCGACTGGATACCCTCCATATTCGGCAGAGCTCTTCTCTGTAGCATATCCCATGCATGCTCAATCGGTTCAAGTCTGGCGACTGAGCAGGCCAGGGCCAAAGCCACATCTCAATCTCAAGAAATCCGCATAAAAATGCTTGATCCCTAGACACTTTTGATGTGTGTATATAACCATTTTACGTTTATTTAAGAAAAAAAAGATAATATAGGTAACATCAAGCTTAGACCAACAGGAGCATATTTGAAAAGAGACACAGAAGAAGTTGCGTGGGTTAGTTAGAAACTTATAATCATTTTAAACCGCATTAACAGCCTATTTTCGTAAATAGGTAAGCTATATTTCAACGTTATGTAGGTATATTGGACTAATGGTGCGTGAAATTAACTGGTAAACTGTCAAAACTCGTGTATGTTGCCGAGGTTGCCGGTTTTTTCACAGATATATTTTCAAATTAGTCTTCCTAAAAAAACCAAGACTTGGATACCCTACGAAACAAGAACTACATATTCTAATAACCACCGTAGGCGGACTGCGGTGTTTAGAACTGAACAGGTTATGTTTAAAACTAAACAATTTGGGGGTGTGACTGACGCATCCGTCGTACAATACCGAGGTGTTAAAACCATTGTCCTGATGCCTTTTGGGCACTCCGACACATTAATTATAATAAGTGTACAGAAAAAATGTGGTGAAGTAGCCTCGTTAAATATTAATGAAGTCTTTCTTTGTGGAGTAACTAGTTCATCAACTAGTGCTAAGTTGTGTTATAGTTGGAATGTCAGTTTGTTTGTCACGCTTTCACACCTTAACTGCTCTACCGAAATTTAATAAACTGCGATTTAGTTGCTGAAAATCTGATGTACAAAGTTGTTAAAACTTGAATTGCGAATGAATACACCGGAAAAGATCATGTTTTTACAAGCTTTTTATTAACTTGCAATGTATGTATGCTTGTATGTTCGGGTGGAATCTTGCAATTCAATTTTGAATCGGATGTCTTCAACCGACTGTGTTGAAATTTTGCAAGCGTAGGTGGCGTAGGTAGCGTGAATACAATATTATAATGACATGGAGCTGATCCGATGCTGGAGCTGGAAGGTGGCCATTGGAACTCTGTAAAGAAACATCGCAACATCATCGAGTTTGGACTCGTTTGATTCGTCTCGAGGCATTCCATTAAGAGCTTGTTTTTAAAAAGCTTTTTAATTTAATTTATTATATTTATTTACTTCCGGCTCTTGCGTCTGATTATGTTGAAGGGATACTGCTGGTCATCTTGACGGCTGGCCTCAAGTGCTCTGTTCTGAAGAGTACACGAACTCCCGGAGTAGAGCGCCAGACCGCTATCGAAGCATTTTTTTCGCATGCTCGAGATCCACTGCAAAGAGATCAATGTACCCCTGCCTTCCTCACTCGTCAGCACACAGCAGTAATTGCTGACAAGAATAGGTCTTTGGCGAGATTTGAAGAGAAAGGACGCACGTGGGAGACGCTTTACAGTAATCTAGCGTATTCTGATCGGGGTCACAGTCGACTGCGCAGTGGTAGCAGTGTCCCGTCTTCTCGAATCCAATCCGATTCAGGTACTCACCGAAGTAGTCATGCCCAGTTATTACCTGCGTCAAGCGGTAGGTGGCGCCACTCACCGCCACTTCCTACCAATGCAAGTTCGAGGCTAGACGGTTCGCCGTATTTCAGGAGATTTCAGGCCATCCTGGGTTTCCCCGCACTTACCCTGGCGAGTCGAATCTGGTTCATAGACCATCTAGCTTATTTGTTGTATGTATTGACAAAGTTAGTGATAGCACTAACACCTTCACTAGATAAACATCTTGCCCCTGATCATGAGGAAAGTATTTCACGCCTATTCTCTTTCTACAATCGCTAACGCTTCTAACGTCTAGTAATATTCCTACCAAATCAGTTTCGATGGCGTCCGAAAGACTAAGAAGATTCGTGATAGTACTTCTACTTTCATGAAAGGTGAGAAAAATGAAGTTAAACACGTGTTTTCTTAATATTAATTTTGTTTAGTCTTGTAATTAATTTACACGTGAAGCGAAACTCAAAGAAACCGTACAAAATCAGTCTGAAACTTTATATTTTTTAAACTAATAAAAATACAAAGTAAACATTTTATGTTGTTTCACCGCATGGCCGATCAAAATTTACCATTGCTAATTAATGTTATAAATTAACACTAACTCTGGGGTTAACTGAGTAAAAAATTAAATGAGTGAAAAGCTTAATTACGGCGCGAGCTTTTAATATCAATAATAATTTTTAGTTTAAGACACCCTCTTTGGTGGTGTGGACATATGAAAGGTGTGCGTAGTTGGTGTGTACTGGATGCGTTAGTTTGCTTTGACATTTCATCAAAATGGATATGTGGATATACGAGGGTCACATAAATTACTCACACATTCATTAATCACATAAATTACTATTGTTACATACTGGAATCAAAATATTAAACATTCTGCACTGCTATAATGCTCTTATAATAATTATTTTACGGGAATTAACGCGAACACTTATTTAAGGTATTACATACCTCTGATTTGCCTGACGTTTCGACCAGGTTGCACTAGCCGTGGACACAGGCTGACTGGCTCAGCGGCGCACGCCCTCCATCGTCGAATCCGGAAGTAGAAGATTCTTCATCCACCCGCACATTTTCGTTATTATTCTGGGGGCACAGTCGTGCCCCCGCCAAGACGAGCCAAGCGTAGCGCAAGGGCACTACCTACCTTTTCTCGAAGCGCTTCGTCGTTTTTTTGAACCCCCATAACTTTGGTTCCCGATATACCAGATCGTTCAAATTTTCTGGATATGATGTTACCAATATACTAATGAAACGTACAAAGTTTCAATTGCATAACTCTGATAATTTAGATTTTATTGATAACAAAAAAACACCGATTTCGTCACTGACACACTGATGATCATCAAAACTGTTAGGGTACTTCCTGAAGTGCTAGAAAGCTGAAATTTGGTATGTAAACTAAGTTTAGTATACAAAAAACAAAAAAAATCATAAACCTATTACTTTTGCCCCCCAACCCCCAAATCTGGGGGGTGCAAGTTTGTATGAGACTTTCACAAATATTTATGCTAGAGGTTGTATTTTTAGTACACGGACTTTTTCGAAAGAAGAAAGAAGATGTACAAGAAATACAGCCCAAAAAAAGAAAAAAAAAGGAAACTTACAAAAAGAAATGAAATCCCACCAAAAACATTTTCATGTAAAATATTGCCAAGACGACTGCATATGGCTTACCCTGTGAAAAAGATATCAGATCTCATGTAGAGCCAAGGTTCTGTATCTACACGCCCTAACCCTACCAACCCTAACTTCATAAACTCTACATCTCAGTAAAAATGTATGGCTTGGCTGTTTCGTTACTTCAGAAACTAAATATTCGTATGACACATTACTTCAGAAACTAGATATTTGCAAACACAAAAGGCGTTCGTTTCCCCTTCGTGACGGTATGGTAGCGAAACGGCGAAGCCATACATTTTTACTGAGATGTAGAGTTTTATTTTTTTTTATGAGGTCTATTTGACCCCTCTGCTTTTCCCCGTCCATAATAACGACAGGACCTTGTCATTCTAGGTGCTCTATGTACTGTCATTTATTTATGTAATGTCGTCGCGTAAATTCCCGTTAGAAGTCTATTTTTATTTTATCCTCTATAGAAATATTTTTAAAATTTTTGTCTGTCTTGACTATGTTTACATTGTGTACGGTTTCTTTTTTCTTAATTCTATATATTTCTTATTTCCTATTTCTCTTCTAATACTACAGTTTGTTCATTACATTTTACAATTGTTTTCTGTTTCCTTTGATATATATGTTTTAAAATTCAATCCCATAGCTACCATTAATATAATTAATCTACATTTCTTGTATACAATTTTGATCATCTCTAATAGTTTTTGATTAGGTGTAATTTTTTATTTTCTGTCGTTATTTTGCTTCTTTTTCATTCACACAGTTTTTAATCGTTACAGTATTGACTTCTAATTATTTCAGTGTATCTTTATCAGTTTATATTCCAATCAATCTTTCCAAGACGTCTCATCCAGCCATTTCTTCCCAACATGTGAGATCGTGATATTTATGACTCTGTGTTTTGTTTAATGTGCATGTCCAGTGTTATGTACGTTTTTTATTCCTATCTTTTGCTAACAATGTATATATATATTCAAATATATATAATTATTGCAACCTCATGTGTATTTTGTCTAGTGTTTCTGTATTTTTTGTTCGTGTCCTATGTTAGTGTGCATGTTTTGAAATATCCATATATTATGTTAATATATACTTCTTAAATCGGTGTATGTGTGTGTTTCTGTGTCGTGTTCGTCAATTTAATTGTCAACGGTTGCCGGCAGAACCATTCTAGGGGCAGGTAGTTTAACTAGTTAGTATTTCTAATTTAAAAAAAATCTTGAATAGAGATGTAGAGTTTGTGAAGTTAGGGTTGGTAGAGTTAGGGCGTGTAGATACAGAACCTTGGCTCTACATGAGATCTGATATCTTTTTCACAGGGTAAGCCATATGCAGTCGTCTTGGCAATATTTTACATGAAAATGTTTTTGGTGGGATTATAAATATGTTTCGCCATATACCGTCACATACCGCACTAACAGTATCACTATTACGTAAGAAAACCGATGTGTTCCTATTCTGATGTTTATCCGACTGCGCAGAAAAGCGAGGTGGTATGTTTTTTAACACTGGATTGCACGCTGTAGATAATTTAAAACCATCAGATAAGTTGACATCGTTAATTCTCGTAGTTATTCTACAGATAAGTTGACATTAGTCCACGGGCGTAGCTTTAATCGTAATCGCATCAGTGACTTTATCAGCAACTGGTGAAATTGGGCCTTAATGATATATTGCAAATAGCAGGTGAATTCAACGTGTATTTGATAAAATCGAAAGATACTAGTAAAATATATTACAGAAGAAATACTTGCAAGACTTCGTAATATCTTCTTTGAAACCAATTAACAATATTACTGAAATGCTACATACATTGTGAAATAGCTACTGAATAAACAACTTTACTCCGGTTCTACCATGTTTACTTAATTTTAGGCTCTTAGGTGCTGCTCGATCCATGTACAGTTTAACTTTTATGTGACGATTTTTTCACCGAAACGAATGTTGTTCTTGATGACGATGACTAAAAGTTATAGATAGTTAGTAATCAGTACGGATGGATCATGGATGCAAGTTTAAAAATCCTTTTTTTTAATTAGAAAAAAAGAGACAGGTTCTTGGAAGGGTTTTGATATTAGATGGAATTAGCATCTTATCTTTTTATAGTTGATTGAATTTTTACGGCCTTTTCAGGGTCAATATTCAATTCTCTCGCCAATGCAGCGATCACCTTGTGAAATTTGCAATGTCTTAGGGCCCATGAATAAGTCATTC
This sequence comes from Diaphora mendica, assembly GCA_949125395.1. Taxonomy (NCBI): domain Eukaryota; kingdom Metazoa; phylum Arthropoda; class Insecta; order Lepidoptera; family Erebidae; genus Diaphora; species Diaphora mendica. Next base: position 2,563,153 of record OX421317.1, read on the forward strand.
AATCGCTAACTATGTCACTGGAGAGAGCATTGAACTGACGGCGTTTTCACCGTGTTCTATTCTAAGCTACTATAATCAAGCACTTACTGGAGATGCGGGAAGTCCTTGATATCTGCGGTGTTGAGGGGTACCCCTCTGCTGATTCTCTCACCGCGTTCACACATTCATCCTCCTAAATGGCTTACAGGTTCCCGAAGTATCGTAAATTACAACACACCCGATTCAACTATCGCGGATCGCGCCTAATTAACGTGACTACTAAACCTCGCGAGTCCAAACCAGACCAATCATAACGGTAAACAACGGAAGGAACCGAGTCGGATTGACAATTAGCTAAATTTCAATTAAATTCCACTTAAAACCGGCACTCTTTTTCGAAGCCCTGCTCGACCGATCCAAGCATCTCATTAGTCCCAGGGATATTCCGGTTAGGGTTAACCTAACCGAAATAATCTGTTATTAACCCTTTTGGAAATAGGTTAACCTAAATTTAGGATTAACCTAAATATGTGTTACCGAATTATAACTGTTAACAGGAATAATCTAATACAGGATAATTACGGTTAACCTTAACCGAATTTGATATAGGTTTCTAGATATTTGTAGGTCCGTGATTCATTTTTCGTTACAGTCGTCGGTGACGTTCATTATTTGCGTGGAATGGGAAAAGGGGATAACAAGTTAATTTTTTTTCACAAGAGATCAAGTAAAATTGATTAATTTTCGAATCGCGTCACGTCGTAAAATAACCGAAATCTTGGGTTAACATCTATCATTTGGGTTAACAATTTCAAAAACATAAACCCTTTAATTTGGGTTAACCCTTATTGTTTGGGTTAAAACAATAACAGATATAATCTGTTAACCGAATCGATGAGTAACCCTTCGAAACGGTTACAGATTGATTCGGTAACCGTATATAACGAATACCGTTATGCATGGGTTTTCCGATCCCTGATTAGTCCTACTGTCAACGTCAAAACGTCAAACAAGAAAAATGACAATCAAAAATTTTGCCGTTACAATGACGTTAAATTTCTAACAGTCAATCTCTGTTTAGGTAGAACCAAGAAAATAAAACATGCAACTAGTTAGCACGACTAAGAAGCAGAAGGTGCTAAATATGCAGCTAAATACAAACCTATTTAAGATACCTACTGTCTGGGACAGGCTGTGAGTATCAATCTCATTTCTTTCACCTACCAAATCCAAATCAACATACCGCGTCTATAGCTTTCCAGATCTTTGACAACGAAACTACTTCATGCCATAATTGCATAAGGCGCGAGAGCAAGCGCTGGCAGAACTGCTAACTAATTGCCATTGAAAAAAGGCGAAACCGCGACTGAAAACATTTCCACCAGGCTTTGATGTTTTTTTCTAAGGCCTTTTTACCCTCAAAGGCTGATAAGCTGTACTACGCAAAGCTGGTAATAAGGCACTTTGAGGCAGGTGTGACGTACTCGCGTTGAAAGACGAGTGTTGACAGCTTTTATGAAGACATCTTGCAATGTGTTGAGGTTTTTCTTTTGAGGTGTTACAACGCTGTGCTGGCTAATTAATGTATTTTATTGGCGAGTTGTTTTGTGTTTAAAGTTGGATGTAATGGGTTAATGTGGCATTAAATACTTTTATTTCTAAGACTATTGATGTGAATTCTTAAAAGTAAAGCTATATATAGTTTTGTGTATCTAATAACATATTTTTTTAAACAAAAAATCTATAATGGTGAAATATTATCCATATTTCTAATAAGTATTATATATTCGAAAGTTACTTTGTTATGCTATTGTGGCTAAACTGCTACACCGATTTCAATGAAATTTAGCATGGAGATACTTTGATTATTGAGAGAGGATATAGGCTTCTCTTTACCGTAATAACCGACATGCACGCGGGCGGAGCCGAAAATGCATGTTTCATATAAAATTCAAGGAGTTATTTTTTCATTTATTTTGCCCGCGATTTTAAAGACAAATTGTATTATTTTGTAAATAAGCCATAAAAGTGTAACTATCAAATAGTTAGTAAACGGGATAGTAAATAGTTTTTTTTTTTTGGGGACTAATCCCGCCCACACCCCCACCACTGTAACTCCTGTACACCAGGATCAACAGCAACTCGGGAAGTCCCAGGAAAAAATTAAACTGTCTTGGAACCCGCAACGAAATTAATCAGAAGAAAAACCCCCCTCCTTAGCAAAGCGGGAGACAAAATGAAGTCAAAATAGGCATACACCTTTTTCAAAACGGGAAGCAACACGCATAAAACATTAGACTTAGACTGCCTCGTTGGTCTCGCGGTTGGCGTGTGCGACTGCTGATCATGAGGTCTCGGGTTCGATTCCCGGGTCGGACCAAATGTTTGTATGATCTACAAATATTTGTTTCGGAGTTTGGGTGTTTTCTATGTATAATATGTATGTATTTACAAAAGAAAAAGTATATATGTATTTGTATCAGTTGTCTAGTACCCATAACACAAGCTCTGCTTAGCTTGGGACTAGACGGCGTTGTGTGTTAGATGTCCGAAATATTTATTATTATTATTATTATATTATTATGGATCCTAAGTGAGCTATATTTGATTACTATGGTATGTATGGCTGAATCGCCTAAACGCACGGAAATTCACCACAGTTGACACAACGTCCCCATAGTATACCGCCCCAGATGTCATTTGTAAGCTATTTAGCATTATGTTACGTTCATTGCGCCAAAGACTACATTCCCAGAGGATATGATGAGCCGACTGTTCATAGCTATAATGAGGTTTTGAGCATTGACACAACTGTGAATCAACTAATTTAAATGAGTGTAGTTTGCTCTTAAAGTTGCCGTGGCCTGTAAGAAATTGAGCGACACAGTGATCTACCTCGAGCCATGTCTTCGACAACCGTTCGCGAACAGATGGAAAGAACTGGTAGAGGTGGCGCCCTTTAGATGATTCGTCCCATCGTTGCTGCCATTCATCCATGAGGTCGTTATAAACATTGGATTGCTCTTGAAACAATCTTATGATTTTATCGCGGTCACGTAGGTACACCCAAAAAATCGCATTCCATATTTTGTAGTGTGGAATAGTACATGGCTGCACGTCTTTGCACCTCGAGATCGACCGGAAGAACACCCGCCAATAGAGGTAAAGCCTCAGTGCTAACTGTCCTATATGCCTTGCACAAGAACATCAATGCAAGTCGTTGGCCTTGTAACAGTTTGTGACGGACAGCACCAACAGTCGCCCTATCGGCCCATACAGGAGCACCATAGCAAATAGAACCCAAATAAGTAGCTCCATATATGATCTTTAGTGTATTGAATGACAGACCCCATGTCGCAGTTGATATCCTCGTCAGTGCAAAGAAACTCTTTTTTGACTTTTCATTAAACTGTTTTAACATGTTCGATAAATGAAAAGTTTCTTTCTAAAACTAATCCCAAATAACAAACCGAGGTTTTATTTTTAATAGTAACATTTTCAAATTCAATACACGGCGGTGATTTGAGGTTACCTTTGAGAAGTAGCTGGAAGGTTTTGCCTGGTGTAAAAGTCAACCGATTACGCCCACCCCAAAGAGATATTAAGCCCAAACACTCACCAGCCAGCCTCTCAAGCCCCGTTCTAGAATAGTAAATAGTTTGACCAAATTTAATGCTAGTTTCAAAACTACACTCAAGTAATCGCAAAACCACAAACCCCTTTACCTCACACAATTTAGGTATAAAACGCTCCTCAAAACGCACGGTCCTCAACCTTTCGCATCAAATCCATTGCTAAAGTAAACACATCTAAACTTAACTTACTACACAATGTATAACAATGTTGACCTAACTGTCATCGTCTCTTGATTTCAACATGAACATAATACCAATTCAATCGAATAAACACCTTTGTATATTGAAAAACAATCAGAACCCTTTGGTTCTGTAAATTCGTGTTATAATTGGCGCAATGAAACAGGCCGTACTCCTTCTCACATCACATTGACATTATTGGGGTTATTGTACTCATCACAATATTGAATATAATATAATAATAGGTATGTATATAAAGGTGAGTGTTACATAACCTTAATTCATTTAACCATAATTTCTAAATTTTTGTACAATGGTTTATGGTTTAAAGACTGCACGCATGGCTAAACCAGCCATCTCGCTTTTCTACTGTGCTGAGTTTTGTGGGTTCAAACCTCACATAAACTCCATTTCAAGAAAGAAGTCCCGCGGACAATTGTGGAACTAATTTTGACAGATGGGGAGATCGCCCGTGTTGTCGTTTGTTGATGATAACAAGGTGCATTTGTTGTGGTCGATATTTTGTGAGTTTATTATTGGATTAGTGCGTTATAAGGTTAATTTACGATGCCAAAATTTGTAAAAAGTGCAGGTCGAGAAATGATATTAAAAGTGAAGGAGTTCTGTGAAGCGGAACACAAGAATCACGGTGTTTTAATACCAATAAACAATGTTCGCAAGAGAGTCGCCGCCATGACAGGTAAATTTTGGGGCTGCCATATACAGATTTTTTCCCGATTGATTTCTTACATATTGGAATTCAGTTTTTTTAATGCATGATTTTTATATGACTATTTATTAAAATTTTAAAAGGAATTAACACAATACAACAAAAAATTGTAAAGTTATTGTCAAATAATCATTCAAACTTGTTCATTTTATTGCAGGTGTGTCAGAGAAAATTCTAACGAGAGTTACAAAAGAAGGCGCAACAGCGGCGAGTACTTCTAAAGTTATCGTCACCCCAGGGAAGAGTCGCCCGCATACCAAAAAGTTCGACTTGAATGGATTTGATTTGTGCGCTATACGGCAAAAAATTCACAGTAAAAACTGTGACTATTTTGCCGTATGGCGCACAAATCAATAAAAATTTATGGATGAAGAAATGGATCGATTTATTTTATCCTCGGCTAGTGATAGTGAAACAGAATCTGATTCTGTTTCTATTCACTCTTCTGACAGTAATCATAGTATGACCGATCATAATTATTCAATAAAACTTTGAATAAAACCTTTAAATGTTATTTTATTTTTCTAATTTAAAGTTGGTCGAACATCTCCTTTTCATATTTTAGAAATTACAGGAAGATTTATTTTTCACTAATGTGACCTTAGGAGTATGGACATTAAATAGGTACCCATATTAAAAATGCATTACATTAAAAAAAAAAACTAAATATTCGAGTCGTAGTAGTTAATAAAATGAAAGTAAATGAACGATAAATTATTTCCACTGATTTCCCCATATTTAATCCTGGCAACATTATGTTGCGCGAATACAGCGCTGCGTCTGCGGGACTTCTTTCGTGAAATGGAGTTTACGAGAATATTTTGTAATATATATTTAAAGTCAATCACGGCACAGAATACCTATTTATATTCCTAAAGCGGGAGTTGCCTTTATAGAAAAAAAAAACAAAAAAATATGTTATGATTATATTGTAACAGATGTTCTTTTTTTAAGCGGTCAACACAAAATGCATTTGAAATTGACGCCATCTTGAAGTCAAACTCTATGGTTATTTGACAGCTGCCAAGAGGCATCCGCTTCTAAACCTATAGTTAATAGTACGTCATTTATAGCTTCTAAATCTTCCGGCTTTTAAATTGATTAGTTAAATAGTTGTCTATTACTCAACATATATACCTAAAATAATAAGCTGTATTTAATTTACTATGGTATAGAAGGTGTGTTATTTGACATTGTACCCATAATGACAATTATATGTAAATTAAGATCGACAATGTATTTCTGAGTCTTGAATTGCAGGTGTCCATGGGTAACTTACTACCAGGTTCGTTATCTTACAAAAGTCGACTACAAACAAATACACAGGTGAAGCTAATAAAGGTGTGTTAAAATGGTTCATGAACGTGACGTATGCGACCCAGACCTAAAAAAATTATCAATTACCCTCCCCTCTCCTCCTATCGTTGTCTTCTCTTTAATACGATAAGGCAGATAGCCTTATCGTTTCGCATTCTAATTTACAATCCTTAAAAATACCCGGGTTATTACTACTACGAGTACCTACGTAATTTTACAACTAATATTGTCATAATAATGGTTTTATAAGTGCCTCCGGCTACCATATAGATACATGAATGTTAGTACTTTTACAAGATCTTTAAACTCATGTTTACTAATGTTTTCGGCCTTTTGATTTGATATATATGTTACCGGAAATGTATGAAATCAGGGAATTATATACAAATCCTAGGAAATGTGTACAATTCCGATACTATTTAGGACATGTATAAAATATTGTTTGAAAAACTATTTAATACATAGATATCCTAGGAAATGCATAAATTTCCTCGTAATTGTATATAATTCCAATATCGTGTTAGGAAATGTATAAAGTAAATGCTTTCTGTAATAAAACACGTTGTTTATAATATTTTTTTATTATAGCACTCATATTATCTTAATACCGTAAAATATTAATAATATGTTCATATGCTCTAACCTAACCTAACCTAAAAATAATTACCCACCAATATCTTAAATGTTTTACATTTCCGATTGCTATTTAGGAAATGTATAGATTTCCTAGGAAATGTGTAATGTGTAAGTATAATATAATTTATTTCACACATTTCCGTGCGATTTTAGGAATTATATACATTTCCTAGGCATTGTATACAATGACGGATTACATACATTTCCGTTAACATATTATTATATACTTAATCACTATAACATACAACCCTTTTTTTTTTAAATAATAATAATTAACAATAACTTTTTAACAAAGAGTCTTCAAACCGAGTGCTTCAAGATCGATCGACCGGCCAAGGACAGGTTAGCATCTCGGCCGTTGACGCCTCCTGTCAGGTCATACAACTTTAATAACACTGTGCTAAGAAGACTTAGCAGTTCCATATTATTGTATTGTAAGCTAATAACAGGACAATGTTTTGTATGAGTTCATGTTCTCAGTCGATTTAACCCCATATTAACAGTTTAACAAACCTCTAACTAACTAAAAGATAGCTGTTTCTAAGCTCTTTGTTAAATTAGAGAATAAAGTAAGTTTAGTTAGGTCATCATATTTGATTGATTTTACTTAAATGTTTACACACGAGTTGGCAACACTGCATGCCTTACAAAAACCGATGTTTAATATAATCTTTACCGGACTACGGTTTTATAGTTTGTATGTTCCAACATAACGCCTAAACTAGGTTCACAACCAATTTCAAAGATGAGCAGTGGTGACATAGGTATACATTGTATTACAAGCTTTTTATTAACTTGCAATGTATGTATGTATGCTTGTATGTTCGGGTGGAATATTGCAACCCAATTTTGAAGCAGATATCTTCAACCGATTTTGCTGAAAGTTCGCAAGCATATGTATACAGCGTGACAATACAATATTATAACATCATTGAGCTGATCTGATGCTGGAACTGGGAGGTGGCCATAGGAACTCTGTAAAGAAACGTCGCCACATCATCGAGTTTGGATTCGTTTGATTCGTCTCGACTCGAGGCATTCTAGTTAAAGCTTGTTTTAAAAAGCTTTTTAATTGAATTTATTAAACTTTTCGTTTCCTTTCACTTGTGATTGAATTTGACAGATGTGTGACGAAAGCCGCTTAATATAAAGTGACCAGGATTCGTTTAGCCCTAACACTATTAAAAAATATTATACCTACCTCATATATATTATTAGGTTGGATAACTTGTAACGTTACCGACGGACAATTAAAACCGAACAATTAGTTTAAAAAGCTCATTATCTTTTGAACAACAACGCATTTCAATATAATTGAACAGTGTCTACAACACATTCATACTCATTAAAACACCTTAGAACATCAGATAAAGAAAATACTGACAATTAAACCCTACCTGACACCTCAGTAACACTTCATATTAAGTTGTTGTCCAAAATAAAAGTCCCTTTTTTGAAGATAAAATCTCATTAAAATCGTACAATCTAACCATTAACTAATTGGTACGGCCTTGTATTATCCGCACTGTTAGAGACAGACATTTTTCTGAAGCAACTTCTAATTAAACGAGACACTTCTCAATTTGTTCCCTTATCTTCGACATCAAAGTTGACATTCTCGAGTTTGTAAGGGAATTTTAACTTTGTTTTTAAACGCATAAGATTTATTTTTTAATGAGTTTTAAGGTAGTGTTATTTAAAGAGATTCGTCGAAGTAACACTGCATCGTCGGTTTTGAACAAAAGTGACTTGAAAAGGTAAATGAGCGTCTTCACAAAGTTGAAGCGATTAGCGTTTAAGCTAAGGGAGTTTGTCGGAGTGTGAAGTCTTACAAGTATGTAGGGAAGTAATTAAATGGTAAGCACGAAGTATGCTTGGAAGAACAACTTATGTGCATTAATATCTGTTTAATAAAGAAATGTAAAGAGCAACTTTTATCTGCGACTCCGAACACGTGTATTTCCACACTTCATTGAGGTCGGTGCAGCGGTTTATCGAAATTATAACATTAAGTAATAGCTTTGGACCGCGGCCCCGCCCGGGTGTAATGTCGGATAACGCGGTAAGTAGAAGCGTACTTCCTTCCTCAAGAAATTAAATATCTCGATGCCAAATTCCCTTCAAATGGGTACAGCGGACTTTCGAATATATGATATTGGTGTGGTGTATCTTTATATTACGACATAAATTAGTGTTACTCAGGCAATTTGTTTTATAATGTCATTGTTAAAGTTTCTGGTACTTCTTACATAAATTCACAACTTGGTACAATGAAAAATATTCGTTACGAAACAACAGTAATGTAAGTAAATAATTCAGAATACTTTTCAACAAGGTTAAGTAATATAAAACAAAATCCAGTTCCATTATACTCAGTGCTGATCGCACATAAAAGGCTAAGAATGGGTGAATACCAGAGCCTCTGCGGTTGGTAATGTTGCCAAGTTATGTAATTTTCCAAGTCCAAACAATTTTTCAAGAATTATGAAATTTGACATAACTTGGTTATTTTTTTCAATAGAAATTTATCGTTACGTTGACTACGTAATTTGTTGATTGTTGTACTATTGTCTGAACAAAACAAGTTTGAAACAAAACATGCCTAGGAATAAAAGAGCTTGACACCGACTTGGTAGATTGTTTTACGCATACATATACATACACTCACGCCTATAACCTTCAAAGGGTAGGCAGAGAGATATATCTTTTTGTCATCGTGTTAAACTCCTACTTACGAAGATCCAAGGCTATCTCTCTCAACCGGGCACTTTAGTAATGCGGTGGAAAATTTAGGAGTACATCAGAAAAAAGTAGATGAAATTAGAAAAGATAAAGACACTTATATAGATAGATTGCGGAGTGTGAGCAACAATAAAAGTGCTTTGCGACTTTTTGAGACTACTCTCCCTTAGAAATAGGAGATTATGACTAAAGTAACCGAAGTCACTTGGGGAAAAATAACGAAGTATCAATTAAATCGATTTTCTGTAAGGCCAACCTATTATTGGGAATATACCCTACATCCTGTGTCACGGGGGACTTAACAAACATACATGAAACGGACACAAAGAACACCCAAAATCAGAACAACAATTTGTGGATTACACAAAGCGTTACCGTTTTGAACCCACAACACTTAGCGCTATAGAAAGCGGCGTGACGACCGCTTTAACCACTTGGCCAACCGCGTTAAGCACACAAGCATAAGGTTTTTAAGAGGAGGTTATGGCTCATATACCACGCCTATGCTAAACCGTTTATCTTATAAAAATACAAAACAAGTTGTTTATGTTTAAGGAAAAATAAATTAAATTAAAAAGCTTTTTAAAAACAAGCTTTTACTGGAGTGTTTCGAGACGAATCAAACGAGTCCAAACTCGATTATGTTGCGACGTTTCTTTACAGTGTTCCTATGGCCACCTTCCAGCTCCAGCATCAGATCAGCTCAGTGTCATTATAATATTGTATTGTCAAGCTGCGCTGTATACATATGCTTGCAAAATTTCAGCAAAATCGGTTAAAGATATCTGCTTTAAAATTGAGTTGCAAGATTCCACCCGAACATATAAGCATACATACATAAAGCAAGCAAGTTAATAAAAAGCTTGTAAAAACATAATTAAATCACAGTGTCGATTTGTTTTGAACAACAAGTTAGGTAATGATTTGGTTTTTACTTTCTTATTTCATTCCTTTGTAATGAGCTAACAAAGAACACAAATAAAGTTATTAATTTTATACGAATGGTAATGAATTAATTTGCCTAAAAACTTTTTCAATATTATGTAACACGAAATCTGTATTTATTCATTACTTTTAGCACTTCACTTTGAGTGTTTTAGAAATCGAAATGTGATTGATCTTTGAGTTAGTGCAGGACATTTATAGCTAAAAATGTCATTAAAATTATGTGAAATAAGAGGCAAATCTCGTAATACCTTTGAACGAGCAGATCTATGTATATATATATGTGTACATATAATATAATCTAAATCTCGGAAAAGGCTCAAACGATTTTCACGTTTACTATGCAGGGGGTTTCGGGCGCGATAAATCTAGCTAGCATTCAATTTTAGAAAGTTTACCAAGAATAAGAATGCCGGTCATCCAGGTACTAATTATTAATAAGGATCTTCTGATGAAAGAAAACGAAACAAATTGATATCTTCTACTATAAGTTGAGCGTAAAACAATAAATCTATATAAATAAAAATGAATCACTGAAATGTACCTACGCACATAACTTGTGATCGGCTGCACCAAAAAATAATTCTTTTTTTTATGTATTCGCTATCGTTAGGACAAGGTTTGTGTACAATAAAAATTAAAAGATAACGGGAAAGGCTTTTTTTTGTCCGCGACTGTACGCCGCCTGTGGGAAGCTGAGACAGATATGTAAATATTGCGGTACGAAGTTCGCCGGGTCAGCTAATAATAATATAATTATTACATGTCGCCTGAAAAGTTTGTGACCTCAATGTCAAGATAGCAGCACTCGGTAATAAAAACTAGTGAATGTAAGAAGAAGACTGGGAGAAGTGTCTAGACTTTAACAAAACTATGTCGAAAAAAATACATTTGCCGGATTTATCGTATTCCCGGATATTATGAGCCGGATCGAGTGGAGTGACACTATGACCTCACAGAAGATCGATGTCAAGCGAATTACCTCCAAAGTCTTGAGGAGAAGTTTACTCACAAGTCGCACTTGAATAGCCGATATTCGTAGGTGAAGAAAGTCGCCGATGACTCATCTCGACAACTGCTCCATATATCCTTACTAAAATATCTCCTTCAGGAGCTAACATTCTAAATTTGAAAGTAACTATCTGTTAAGTGCCTACCACACGCGCAAGTATCACCACAGTTATAACTGCGCAGGTAGCACTGTCGTGATACAATTGTTTGGCGCCTGATACAGTATTACCAATACACGCACGGTGTTCCGTGTACGAGCCGGCCTGCGCAGGCCTTGCGCGTGTGGTAGGCCCATTACACTTTCAGGGCTGAATCGTTGCTCAAAAATCAAATCCATGCCCAATTCAATTGAAATCAGTGTTTCAATTAAATTTGGCATGGAGATACTTTGATTTTTGAGGAAGGACGTAGGCTACTAAAGCCAACATACACGTGGGTGGAACCACGGGCAAAATATCATTAATCATAAAAAGAAACCTCGGAACCAATTGCCCCTACCAATTCGATTAGTTGCTAGGTACCGATAATTAAAAAAACTACAAGTATCCCTACTAGAAGGGATAATTTAGTAGGGGTATATGGAAAAGGCTTTAAAAAACACTAAATCACGTAGTACTACTGTCTCTCTGTAACATTTTGATCCATCCTAATGTTGCCTAGAAGACATTGCTTTTGGCAATAAGGCCGATCTTTGTACACGACATCTGTCTGACTTTTTTTTAAATAGGGGGCAAACAAGTAGACGTATCGCCTGCCCATTTATGTATTCTCTTGTAACCGTCTTGTCTCTCAACGGTGTATAAATAAAGATTTTTCTATCCATCTTTTTGATTCTCAATAATTTAGTAAAGAAGTTCACAAGATAACGGTGCCTATTAACAACGATATGAATAACAATAATTACACGTATAAAGTTATGATGCTACATCGTTTCCATCACTCACAATCATTGAATAGACAATTTACTTCTGAATGTCTATCGCTTCGTCTAAGAAACCACACCAATCAAAGCCTACAAAGTCTTTTAAATAACTAGCAGTTTCGTTTGGCGCCATTTTAAAGTTTTAAATCGGAGAAGTTACTAAGCGAAGTTTTTTCTGAAACTGTCTATGAAACTTTTTAGTTCTTATAACATCTATTTAAAATAGAAATGGACAATCGATCAAATTTACAGTTGATAAAAACATCAGATCAGGCATTGTACACAGCATCAATAGAAACATCAATAGTTAAAAGCATCATTTGGAAGCGCGCGCAAATCTTACCTACTAAATTTTTCACAGTTCTTCAAACTTAAAAATATCTTTATAATCTGGTTGTTAAGGTTGAAATTTAATATAAATTCAATTCTTTAGTATGCAAATAGCACATTCGCCTGTAACGGCTGATTTATGATGTGGTTCGGACACCCAAGGAACAAAAACTTGGTATCAATAGAACAAGAAACACAAATGAATGCCTGTTACAATACACACTGTAATTGTTTAGACAAAAGCTTCAAGTTTGAACTTTCCGTACATCAACGCCCAAAAATGTTTGATCGAATTTGAACTTTAATATAAAGTCTGTGACTTCAATTCTGGATAAATTGCTTGTTGACTTCCGACGTTACTAAATAAGTAGATACTAAGTAATATCTTGTACCATCAAAGCCTTTGCCGATGGTTTTAAAGTTAATTTTTATGACATCTATACACAATGGAGGTGCATTATGAAAGAAAAGGCATTCCATAGCCATGTCAACTATTCTTAACTGTTGTTTTAAGGTTCTTTCATTCCCACTGTGCACTTTTCAACTTTTTGGTGACTAAATTAATCGTTCATTATTTAAAATAATAATATTTGTGGGTGTATGTTGACAGTGTACCTAAAAAGTGTTGCGTTTCAAAGAATTATCTACCCTATTTTCATTGTGTATAGACTATTTTTCAATAAGTTTTAGCAACGTCATGCTGTTTCGGCACCACAGTAATGAGTTTTGTATAATTTTCTCGCAATACAAAGGCCTAGACGTATAGAACTTAGATAATTGTCGTTGGTTCTGGTAAATTTTACGGTGAGTCAAATCATAACTGTTCCGTTTAACAGAAGAAAGGACATTGCGTCTACTTTACAGTACTTACTTACGCCATTGTCGAAAACTTTTTTATGGACTATTTTTTTAAAGCGTTTAATAATAGATAATGCTTTACTTTTTGTAATAACAGTTTCTTAAGAAAATGCAGTATTGAAATCATATACAGAAACACACATAAACACGTGTCTTTTAAACTTTTTTTTTCTTTTACCCTGAAAGGAGTAGCCTGACTGTTAAACCTTAAGGTTATGGGTTCCGTTCCTATAGAGCCAAATATTGTGAGCGATAAATTGTTTTGATTGAATTAATTCAACTTTACTATGTAGGTATGTAGTTAAAAATTTTATTAAGAAATATAGGCTCTCGGTTATCGCCAATAGACTTTCATTTTGTGACCTAAAAGTAATTGTAACATTAATCCAATTTATCTAAATTGGGATTAAAATAACAGTCGGAAAAATGTAAGGCGTTCAAAACATCATACCACCATTTCAATAATTTTTATAATATCATAAACTAAAGATATCTCTAATATTGATTTTATTTTAGCTATGGTTGAAGACACTTAAAAACATAATCGTTTTGCATATTTCCAATTTCGATTTAAATAGTTGAATTCTCAATCATAACTTTGAGAACGGACTCTTCGATTTTTAAATTTCCCGCCAAGACGGAGGGAGGAATAAAACGAAATAGAAAAAAAACAACAATCAATTAGGTGAACTGTCATCGGCAGTAGCAAGGGCGAATGATAAAAGTCCAAGTTTCGACGATATTATTCGCTGTGGGACAAGATCTTTGATTTTATTGATTCGTTTGTTCAGATGTTCAGTGTTATTTAACAGGCTTGTTTTTTAAATGTAAGTTTTTAAAATAAAGATAATAGTTGTAATATTTTGTGTTTTTGGAACACGTACTATTTAAACAATCGGTTTTGTAAAAGTTTTATAAAAAAAATGCCGTACAAGTACCTTTAAGAAAAACAATGTTATAGAAAAGACTGAATACCTTTTTACTTAAAAATTGTGATAGAAAAACTGTGAACGATCGTTTTTTACCCAAAAACTTTTTTACACCTATGAATAATCCTTGACGTCACATATTCATACCAAACTATCCGCTAATTGCACAAAAACTTCCCTCAACACAAACAAACAGACGCACACAAAAGACAGATTAGGGAGCATCCAGATCGTATTTAAGATAAATGAGTATTTTCGCTTAGCACGGCTTTAGATCGACGAAGATAAAGAACAGATGTGTGGTGACGTTGGGATGTATGTTTTATCGAATAATATGATACGACAATATTATGAGAAGTGGACTGTTTTGTTATTTTCTTTTCTATAAATAGCAAAACAAACTGTTATACCTCCATTTTTAATATTTAACAAGAAATAGTTTAAAAACTATTTAATTTGTATAAATCACCTATTATTACAAATCTAATAACATTTCACTCATTAAAATCGGTTCAGTAGTTTTTAGACGCTACGTTGCAACATACAAACGTACATACATAGACTGCCAGAACTAATAGGTAGTCTTCCTTACAGCTAGTCGGATAAAAATAGTGATTTCCCTTTCCAATAATTCTTTAGCTATCAAATTGGATCTCCATACATTTCCTGCCTTGATTATCAAAGTAGGTACTTAAAGTAAGTTAAAATAATAACACTACCTGAAGAGTAATATAATATAGATACTTTATTTTGAAGAGGTCATAAGCATTTTATTGATCTTTCACACAACTGGCAGCTGCTACACACCTACGTGCTTAGCTGACCCAAATTTTATTCAGTATTTTAACACAATGGTTACGTTTAGTATATCGGGACAATAAAGCACAAACGCATTTTAATTGTATTACAATAGGACGAATAGGATTATGTCTTTGCACTCCACCTAATTGGTAACAATGGGCCGCCATTTTGAAATGGATTTTCTATTTGAAGTTTTGATTCGAATATGGAACGTTTTATAACGGTGGGTGCAAAAGATTAACCTGGCTGATTTTTGTATTCGTTTTTATAAATTCACGATTTGATATTAATGTTTTAATATAATACGATAATGTAGTCGCTCATTAAATATTCTCACTCTTTTCCAATAACATAATTTATGTGAACAAATAATTTCATTCGCATCCTATAATATTTTCATGCTATCGTTAGTACAGAAGTAATAAAGGGTAAAATAAAGGGTGTAAAATACGTATTCAATACAAATATAATCAAATGATAGTGAATATTAGATCACTGTCTAATTCACTGCTTACAAAAAACAGTAAACTGTTCAAAAGAGGATCTATCCGCATAGTTCACCATTATTATAATAATTTAAATTTCATTTAGGTACCTTAAACAGTGTTTTTCTATCGTGAATCATGAAAAGCCGTGACCAAACAAATTATTGAGTCAAAAGTTGAATGCAATTGTATTGTATCTCCATCCCTCTTACACCTATCGCGTTATCTCTGTCGCGTACACTGTCGGACACATTAAGGGTACACGTTTAAGCTGCTTATTGTATTTTTATAGTTATTTTGATCGTCGTACACAAGGTTTATTATATGGATTATCCTATATGAATACGGAATGGGGTATAACATTTATTGTGTTGGATGTACACAGCTGATGTTGAACGAAACAATGGCGGTGTTTGCGAATCGCCGGTACAAGGCTTTGTCAGTGTTTGATTTTTTAAATAACTTGTAAATATGTTTCGTTTTAATTGAAAACATGTTGTTGAATGTGGATTTATTGATTGCGTTATTGTAAAATTAGTTTCGCGTATTGTTTTAACTATTATCGGCATATGTAGTCATTGTACATAATAGTGTTTTTATACAAAAGTTAAAGCACTCATAGCATATTGTTATCTGAGGTATTTCACTCAAGGTTATATTGGTTTATTGTAAATGTTTTTGTTTGTTTTATTTATGAGTTTACTGACTTTAAATCCAGTAATTTAAAAACAACATTTTTATAAATGAATAATATTTTTTTTATAGAATAGGGGACAAACGAGCAGACGTGTCGCCTGATGGTAAGCGATTACCGCCGCTCATGGACACCCGCAACACCAGAGGCGTCACAGGTGCATTGCCGGCCTTTGGGATACGGGGACGGGGATGAGGGAGGGGTTGAGACATGGGCCTCTGGTTTCCTTACTCCGGTAATATATATATAAATTCAAAAGTGAAAATTTAGTACAGTAAGTTACAGCACAGTACTCGTGCTAAGTTAGAGCAACAATACGTTGTTACTAGAAACTAAAACTCCTTTACTAAGTTATAAAGAAGACTCCTTTGACATTTAAGTTTGATAATTAAAGGGAATTCGTATAAATAAGTAACAAGAAGAAACAAGAATCTCCCAACTAGAAACAACAACTAACAACTAAAGTAATATTCTGTAATGATAAAGGGTACAGGGAAAGGGAGCGGTATTTAAAAACCAACTTATTACTAGCTAGTTGTTGCCCGCGACTCTGCACGCGTATATGTCGGTTATCGCGGCAAAATGTAGCCTATGTGTTATTCTGATGTATAAGCTATATTACTGTAAAGTTTCATCCAAATCCGCTCAGTAGTTTTTCGTGAAAGAGTAACAAACATCCATCCATCCATCCATCCATACTTACAAACTTTCGGGGTTGTAATATTAGTATAGAAGTATAGATATTATTTTAAATAAACTTTCTGCCTCGCACAACAAAACTGTGGTATTCCCGGACCAATACGACCTTCAAACCTTCAAGAAAAGAGCGTACTCCTTCTTAAAAAGCCGGCAACACACTTGACGCCTCTGGTGTTGCGGGTGTCCATCAGCGGCGGTAATCGCTTACAGTCAGGCGATACGTCTGCTCGTTTGTCTCCTATTAAAAAAAAAGACTAAATAACCTTATTCATAGTGCGGGTCACCATGCTACATTGACTACATTAATAATGAGTATGGTGACCACTACTCTTGATTCTGCTCATGTTTTCCATCAGGCAGAGTAGAGTCACTTCGGCAGGTTTATAAATAAAGAAAAAGAACACCGAACGAAGAGACAAACGAAATTACTTTATTTTGCAAACATTTTTGTATTGTAACTGTACTGTTGATAAATATTGTGGATAAATTATATCCAGATACAATTATTTGTCCCGGGTTTATTAATCGAACCCACTGTGCAGTCAGGATCACAAATCACTAGACTCACAGGCCGATAGGGTAGTTGACTGTATTGTAAATAAATACCGATGTCTCCTTCCTTAAAACGAATATTACAAAACATTTCGGAAAATATAATTATTACAGCTTTTCATTTCTTTTACAAATTTTAATCAAATAAACATTAAAATATATTGGTCAATTGAGTAGTCTCAAACAGTGACGTCACTTGTTTGTATTTAGTACATTTTTCATACAAAGTTATCTTTTGATAGATGATAAAAAGTAACTAATTTGCCTAAGGTGTCAAGAGCCTAAGCGATATCACCATAGTTATCCATACTATATTTTTTAACCCCCGACCAAAAAGAGGGGTGTTACAAGTTTCACGTGTCTGTCTGTCTGTCTGTGGCACCGTAGCTCCCGAACGGATGAAGCGATTTCAATTTAGTTTTTTTGTAGTTGTATGAAAGGTGAGTTACGTGCGAGTGTTCTTAGACATGTTTCATGAAAATCGGTGGAGCCGTTTAAAAGTTATGGGGGTGAAAGTGGGGAAGAGTAACCGAATGTCTGCAAAAATACCATCAAGTGGGGTCTCAAATGAAAGCGCATAACGTGTTTTTTACTTTTTAAAGGGAGCTCAGGTTATTATGTTGGGGGTATTTTAAATTTTGAGAATTTATTAAAGACAACTCCCGCACTAGGATTTGAAAGTAACTTTTTCCTATCTGTTACGATTTCACGGTTAAACCGCTGCTCCGATTTCATGTATGGCATGGAGATACTTTGATTCTTAAAGAAAGACATTGGCTAATCTTTACCGCGAAAACCGTCTGACACGCAGGAGGAGCTGCGGACAAAAACTAGTCGTTATATATCACACTTCAATACTCAGTACGTACCTAGTTAAAGTCATTGTAAGAGCCATTATATTAAAATCGAAGGTGATGTTCAACAAAAGATCACACTTACGGCCAATAAAAATATCTAAAAGCACATCACACATCAAACTTTTTTCCAAAAACCCTTTAGCAACCATAAATCGAACGTAATAAATGCCACTGCCGACAATACCAAATTAAATGAAAACCCGCACGTACAAATACAAAAAGTAATGGATAACGATACAAATAGAAATATTCTCTTTACACGCATTCAGCTATAGACAATTGGATACCATAAATCATAGACTTGACAAGAAAACACAGACGTGCAAACAACATTATGCACCTACAAAACTAAAGATATCTACCAATTTCAACTTAATTATCAAAACAATAAGGGTTACAAAATAAAGCAATGGCGGTAAAATAATTCCGAATACGCAACACGCATTCGCCGCCCCGTCGCTTAAAAACGACTTCAATCGGGTTTCGCGTAAATTATGGGACAACCCTAAACAATGTGAAGAAAAAAGATCTATTCGCTAATGGATTTTGTTCTCAAAAATTAATTTGGGGGTACTTGACAAAACTGTATGCACCCAATCAGATGTGACCCTAAGTTAGGGTTGTCGGGCTTTTGTTGTTTATGGGAGAGTAAGATAGAGTTAAGGATCTTATATTATAAAATAAAATAAATAAATAAATATTTTCGGACATCTAACACACAACGCCATCTAGTCCCAAGCTAAGCAGAGCTTGTGTTAATGTTATTAAAATTAATATAAATTTTAGGAGATGACGTATAAAATAAACATGACCTTTATTTATCTGATAAAATGTTTCATTGTTAGGTATGTTATCCGGTCAAAGTTTTTTCTTCAATATGGTTGATATTCAATAATTCTTAGATCTAAATAATATGTTTTGTTTAGATTCAACAACATAATATTTTTTTCTTATATTAGGTATTTATTTTCCCTATTTAAATAAATACTAGTAAATAAGTAACATACAATAGCCATTACATTCATTTCTTTTTTTTCTATTACTATAATAAGGTTTTTTTAAGTAACTCCTAGATATATAGCATTATCTTTAGCAATAAATAATAATATGAAAAAATAACTTCAAAGCCAGAATTTCTTAAATGAAAAAACTAAAAAAAAACCAATGACGTCAACCAATTCGCTTATCTATATTGTCAGTAATTCTAAACATCTATTGTTTTTACTAGATAAAATTGTTAATGGCCTTTTTTCTTGATTTATTTAATGAGGGCTTTGTTCTTTGCCCTTGCTATGAGTAAGAGATAATAGACAGGCCATGTGGTCAAAATTGTCAACAAATTAAGAAATAATATTATGACATTTTAAACCATGAGCTGACATGTCAATACGTATATACAATAATTAATAAAATAAAAGTATATTGTCAATACATTTTTATGTTAGTATACATTGTTTTGAGCACTTTATTTATCCGTTCATAATTATGAACACGAAAACAGAAAAAAAAAAGAAAATTTATACCATCGTTGTAAGCGGCCTAGGTCTTGTTTAAAATATATAAAACATTAAAAAACATTGTTCATAAAATAGCGAGGTTATTCTCCTTTCAATATAAAGTTGTAAAATTATTACACAACTTCTAACTCTAAAAACTTTCTAAAGATTTATTCGATTCTTAGCAACCCTACCCACCCCTATTACCTAAGGGCGACAAAACTTAGATCTCCGGGTTACAGGGTGAAGTGGCATTGTTTCACAACCCTAGCTAACTTTTTAATTTATTAACGAAAGGGTTGCCACTCGTAAAAATTACTTTTATTGTTTGTAACGACATCTCGGCCTACGTGATAACAATGTATATTATAATTCAGTTTTGGAATGTTCTTTACCAGTGTTATTTGATCTGTTTTGTGGAGGATAATGTTTTGGATTGGGGTTTAATACTAATGGTTGCTATTTATAAGGAGTCCGCGTGTGGAAGTTGAGGATACAAAGTCAAGTGGTTTTGTTATTAAACTTATGTCCCGCTAAAGGTTGAGATAACCGTTTGTACAATGTATAGAACCTGTTTGTAAATTGTGAGAGTGATTTAGTGCACTGGGAATGGTTTTTAGTGACGTTTAAATGCGTTGCTTAAACAATGATCTGGGTATAAATTTAATTTAGGACTATTCATAGTCGTGAGTACAAACTTGTTTAGAAAAGGGGTTATGACTGAGTAATCCAATTATGTCAGTGATCTATTCTCTAACAAGACTTTTCTTTATTTTAGATGGTTTTCTAAGTGTGTTTCAATCAAATTCATGACCACTTGTAATGTACTAGCTATTGCTACTGGCTACTCTTTAACACGATATCCGACATACATGCAGGCGGAACTGTGGGCACACCTAGTAATTAAAAATTTTGTGTATGTTTGTATACCGTACCAGGGTTATATCGTGTAGGTGGTACATAATCACTTGAAAAATGCAAACTGATTACTTTTAATTTTTAATATTTACTGATATATCTACTTTCTTAGAAAGCTTTTGTATTCTTCTGGGTTATTTATATGATACTATGAGTGTCTTTTATAATATACTAGTGGTTGCCCGCGGCTCCGCCCGCGTATATGTCGGTTATCGCGGCAAATAGTAGCCTATGTGTTATTCTGATGTATAAGCTATATTACTGTAAAGTTTCATCCAAATCCGTTCAGTAGTTTTTGCGTGAAAGAGTAACAAACATCCATCCATCCATACTTACAAATACGTTTACGTTTATAATATTAGTATAGAAGTATAGATAATGGGTGTGTTTATAAACAAGCATATTACATATTTTGCCTAGTTTATACTTATCAAACGGACACGTGTAAGGTGTGTTAACTAATTTTAGTAAAATATAAGTCTTCTGTAAGTTATACTACGAATAGACTACTTTAGACATTTGAGTTTACCAGTAACGTACACATTTTGATCAATATCAAACACAAAACAATGTAATTTATAGCTTTATATCCAACTAAAGAACTAAATAAAATTTCTTAACCCACAAACCCTTCACGAAATAACAATCTATAACTTTTCCGGCGTTGAATTGAAATCGGGAACTTTGGTAAACCAAATTTTACTTCTTATTCAAACGGGTCTGTAAGGGGAGACATTATCGACACCGCTACACCACTCCATAGGGCCTTGTGTGGATTCTATCAAAAATCTCCTTCAAATCTTCCGGTCCTGGTAATGTATGTTGATTTGACTGGGGATTGTACATAAAAATAATCAGAATATTTGATAATCAATTGATTTTTTTTTGGTGTACACACTTATACTCTAGTAGATACGATACGTGGATAATATATTTTAGGAAATACGTAATAATGGTAATGCGTATACCTACATATTCGTGGGACATTCTGGCACACAAAGACCTGAGAGATACCACAATACAATACTCATAACCTCACAATAAACTTATAATTAAATCGTTACTGGTTACTGTTACTTCTCATGGTACAAGTTGCGTTAGTCGTTGCTGCACGTGTCGTATTGTTAGTCGTTACTGTTTACCAAGTGAGCCAGATTACCGAAGGTCTTAAAGCCTTTTTGTCTTAAATCTGGAAGAGGTTGGATTCAAAACGCGCCCTGTTACTGTTAGTTGCTGGTGTCTGTACTCTGAAGCTTACCATTAGGCGTGATCTCATTATCAACAGCCTTTAATAGTCCACCACCTCTCTTTAGCAAGGAGGCTTTGGAAGTTTTCCTTCTCCAATCTTGTCAAATCATTATGTTGCACTGTTTAGTTTCCTCTCACGTCACCAATGTGATGAGTAGAGTCCACTCCGTTTTGTCGACCTTTTGCCACACGGAAAATGTGTTGTCTGGTCTTATTAGCCGACTTCAAAAAAAGGAGGAGGTTCTCAATTCAACGGGTTTTTTTAAAAGTTTTACCTCATAACTTTCGTCTGTGTGAACCGATTTATATTATTCTTTTTTTATTTGAAAACTGGTGCTTCCGTTGTAGTCCCATTTCAGTTTGGTCCAGATTTGAAGTCGGTTTTTTTTGTAAAAATTTGTGATTATTAATAAATTTAAATCATGTTAGTGAAAAGTACAACACATTTCACTAATATAATTTTGATATATTTTTCGTTTTTCAACAAATTGAACATCAAACTCTTTGACATTAACGGAAGTGATTTCAGGTCACACACGTAAAGGTCTATTCGCAAAAGGTCAGAGCAATGTGAAATATATTTTTGTGTAAATTTTGTAAAGAGGACGGCACAATGCCTTTGTACATATCTGCTTAGTGATGTTACACTATTCACATCGAAAAGTAAAGCTGAAAGAGGGAAGAAATTAGATATCAAATATTAATTGTTGTAGATACAAGTTGGAACAATTGAAAACACTAATTAATCAATAAATCAGTCCGCTAGCTATTACTTCTCTCCACGTCTTTCATATGTTCACCAAGACTCAAGAAAGACTTGATCATTTTGCTAATTTCTTTTAACGCTTTTCAAATTACAAGATTTCAAAGATTAAATGACTTCTGCTTAACATTTTAACTACAGAAAAGTAATATACCTACATAAAACACTTTTAAACAGTAACCAACTGCAAGAAAAATCTATAATCGGAAAAATCCTATTATCCCTCAGCAGTTTCCTCAAGAGACGTCCCATATTTCGCAACACGAATCGGCCGTTTTCAATTGTAAGCCAACCTTGATAAATGTAAATAACAGCCTACACCTGACCAAAATACATAGAGCTACACTCTAAAACCAGCCGAACATATTTCTATTGAATAGTTGACTACTGTATACCAAAGCAGGGATTAAAATATACTGGGTACAGTGGATACAGTCCAATTTATTGAGATCTGTGCTTTAGGACAATTTAAAGGGCAGCCTCAAGCGGGTTATACTGGTTAGTAATAGGTCCAGGTCGATATTTTATTCGTGCTTGTTAAATTTCATTGTGGCTTCCCCTTGGTTTAGTTATTTTATTTGTTTAGAAAACTGACTGCAGGTGGAGTTTTATTTTTGCTCGCATCACCTGGATTCGAGGTACTGATTAAATTCAAGTCACAATTATGCATGTATGTTTTATTCGTTTGTATATTCAAATCTATTGACTTGATATTTAAAATCTACTTATTTTAGGATATATATATTAAAAAAATCGTATTTTAATCACGTGTATATAATTTCAAAATAAAAGAGGTTCAATAATAAAATAAAAAAAACTGATAAGTTTAAACCTCATTGGTCAATTAAACGCAACCTTATCAAACTTTTCGAATTTCAAAACTACGTATTTGAGAATGTACATTAATCAAACAGATTGAACCGGAAACGCAACAGAATGAAATGCTAGCATAAATCAAGGAATCAACAAAAGTGAAACTGTCACACGTTGCGCATAGATCTGCGCGCGCGCCTATTGTGAGCAACTAATTGTTGGCAAGTATTGTTGGTCCTGATGTCACACCTGCTTAATGTCACACTGGAATATATAGCTCTTGTGGTATTTGTTATATTTCGTAGTATTTTGTTATTATAAGTGTTGTAATAATCGACTCTAAAAAAAGCACAAATATTCTCAATTTTGTCACCTCAGTGCTCTGACATTTGTGAACCGATTGGGAAAAATATTTGGAGAAACAATGGGAACAAACTTATGTTTTTTTTTTGCCTAAAATGGGAGGCAGTCAGTCAATCGAAAAGATTCAGTCAATCATTTTTGTTAATTAATAAATAATAATCTATGATTATGTATTTATACCGGCTCATTACTTCTATAAGGTGACGGCGTTTATGAGGCCCTCTCCATCGCGATCTCCAGCAGTAAGTTTTTAAGGTTATATTGTTATATCTCACTGGGTGCTAACGCCCCAGTTGACTTCTTTACCAGGAGCTGGGTTTTCGAGGACCTCGCTTTATCTGATGGGCCCGTAAGGCTGAGTAGGTTCCTTACTTCAAGGATGGTAAGGAAATTCAACACATCAATGCAGAGTCTAAATTGCTGGGGTTCATTTTATCAGTTCATACTTTTCACGTTGTAAGAAAAAATCATGGAAATATTACCCTCAAGTTATTCCTAATGATGTTACCCATATGACGGTAAAATATGGTATGAACGATTTTATGAAAGTTTGTTAGTTATTCAGTTTTAAACAAGAAATAATCATGCTTGCAGAGCCGCAGGTGGTAACTGGTATTGTATTAATCTACAGTTCTTTTACACTGCAGGTACTCTAGATACTACAGTTAGATAACCACAACATTTACCAAAGAACAATCGTTAACAGTGAGCTTTTTATTCGAAAACATCCAACAGCTAATTGTCACAAAATGTGGCGACGAAAAGGTAGGAAACACATAAAGAACAAAACAATCTGGTACCGAACAGTGCCCGCTGTGACGCCCGCATCTGATGGGCCTATGGCCACAAAACTAAATACAGTAGTACAAAATCGCCCTTTGTGTAACACAATACATTATTTTTGTATTTTACAAATACAATACACAAATCGCCGTATCCCGAAAAGTTCGCAAAACAATCGCAGCACCCCGCGGATCAATCTCTAATGAATAGGAAAGGTGTCGAAAAATTAAAACTATTTGCAGCCATCATTGATAAAACCAGATAAATATCAACCTTAAACCTATTGAAATAAAAGCTATTGATTAGTCAGCGCATGAATTTTGAGTATTTGTAAAAATTCAAAATCGTCATTGCAGTTTAAAGTTCAGCTTTCCTTCAAAATTATGTTTTAGCAAGAGCATAATAGAGTTGAAAGTTAAGAAAAACATTGCTCAAGACATATCAGAAATAATGTTTTGTATTTATTTTTATTTCTTCACTTGTAAAGGATCATTACAGTGTATTGTTGGATAATTTCACGCATTTGGACGACACTGCGGGCGTTTGGTGCGATTTAGCGGGAATTTCATTATAAAGGTTTGTATGAAGGTTTGTATTGTCAACCATTTTTGTTGCAGTGGCTTTTGACTGTGAAATATATGGATGGAGTCATCATGGATACTAGTGTGGCTTTAAGACTTTCTTTTATTGTTTTTATTGTTTGTTTTTGTGTACAACATTGGAAATCTTTTGTGCTTCAATTATAATGGCTTTGTGGCTTTCTAAAACGTCTGAAGGAGTATTAGAAATAATTAGTTACTATTCCGAAAATTGCGAGAAATGATTTATGTGGGTAATTTTGATGGGTCCATGACGAAAGGACATGCAGTAGTGGTAGAAAGTAGAGTTGCGTGGACGCTTTAAAACAAACTAGAGTTAATTTAACAGTACATACCTGAAACCTATGGAAGATCAGGTTTGTTTCTGTCTTAATCCACCACTTTAGCCACCATCTAACTTTAAACTAGCTTGTACTATTGAAGGTAGATTGTCTGATACAATACTTATTTACTTTTTGTATAAATACATACACACAGAGATACATTTTGGGTTTGGTTTTTGCACATCTTGCAAGCATTTGTTTCGACCTTGGAATCAAACCCGAGACCGAGGAGTCAAAGAAAATCTTTAACCAAGAGGAAGTCGATACCGTTTTTAAATTCGGTCAAGAAACTCTCTCTGAACTCTGATACTTTGAAAGTATACTTTCCATAACTATTTTTTGTCTCCAATATTCTCTATCGCAGAGATACTTTCTAAATTTGGCATCCACTGTTATAATTTTCTTTGCTACTATTGTGTTTTGCCACATTGTCTATGTCTATTCCAAAACAAATATGTATTTGTTATGTATTGTAAAACTGTGGCGCCTAAATAAACAATTTATCCCATTCTTTTGGAGAGAGGGTTTATAAAAGCAAAAACAAGCTACAATTTTATCAAGCGAGTTAGATTGACTTATGGCCGCTTTCATTAACGTCCCCTAATAATTTAAAGGACCACTTAGAGTTAGGTAACCCTTAGTGATATTTTCATTTTCACCAACCTTTAGGGAATACCTAAGTGATAAGTGTCTTTAAATTTAGGGGCTCGAATTATAATTTATATTTTTACTAATATATGATTGCTTACGCTTCAACTTATCTGATGATTGGGAACTAGACCGGCTTCCTGTCAGCACCGGTTTACGTAGTAGTTAAGGACCTCCCAATTTACTTAAGAATTAACTTTACTTACTAGACCCCTAATTTAATTAGGTGTCACTGGGCATGGTGAAAATCAAATTAAATAAGGTTTATGTTTAATAATAAATAAATAATAATAAATATTTCGGACATTTTAACACACAACGCCATCTAGTCCCAAGCTAAGCAGAGCTTGTGTTATGGGTACTAAGACAACTGATACAAATACATATATACTTTTTTTTTTGTAAATACATACACATTATAGATAGAAAACACCCAAACTCCGAAACAAATATTTGTAGGTCATACAAACATTTGGTCCGACCCAGGAATCGAACCCGAGACCTCATGATCAGCAGTCGTACACGCCAACCGCGAGACCAACGAGGCAGTCATTGTTTAGGAGCTACCTACGTTATGGGGCTCCTAGTTAGGAGATGGTTTAAGTATAGTTGGTGAAATGGGACATTAGACCCCTATCTCTCTCCTCTCCTCTAAATTCTGGGAGTAGCAGGCACTCAAAGGCTGTCAAAGCACTAGTGTATATTGGGTTGCAAGGGCCCAAGGGCGGGCAGTACCACGAGGTGGCAGTTTGCTTAGTTGCATCATATATCTTAAAAATATTAAAGAAAAGTGACTATAATTACTTTTACTTGCCTATTCTACATCAAATCTATGTTTTGAAGCAGGTATCAAATACCCGATTTTTTTATGTACCTATGGGCCTGCCAAAATGACTCTACTCTGCCTGATGGAAAGCATAAGCAGAATCCAAGAGTGGTGGTCACCATATTGACTGTAAATGCAGACAATGCGACAATGAAGCATGATAACCCACACCATGATGAAGTGATGATTCTGTATCGTTGGGCCTCCGGTCTCGCACTCACCAACGAAACACGACAGCACGAACGCTGTCATTTTACGTTGTTCTCTTTAGGGTAGTACCGCCCATGTCGAGCCAGGCCGTTCGTGTTGAAATCAGCGTGGCTCTACTACCTTTTAACCTTTTAGAAACTACTGTATCAACACCACTTTTCTAATAAACTCGTTATAAATAAAATACTTTGTGTTTAGTCCGTGTTATTTATCAGTCAAGACAGTCAGTCAGTTTTAAACGCACATTTGATTTATTAATGACAATAGCTATACAGGTAGGTGCAAATATGACTCAACCAAATATAACGAGTCCAAATAAATACCTGACTAAATGACTCAACACGTCATAAAGACTGACTCGCTGCTGTTTCGGAAAATTTTAGGTGTTTCAATAAAATTACATTGTAATTTATTGTTACACTGAAACAATTAAATTATAACCAAAGTTATAAAAATATACACACATACAAACATAAACATACATACACAGGCTGCCTCGGTGGCGGAGTGGTAGAGCATACGACTGCTGTGCTGTCTCGGGTTCGATTCCCGGGTTTGTATGATCTACCGGGGACTAAACGTTTGTATGATCTGCAAATATTTGGGTAGGTATAAAACAATAATATATATGCATTTACAAAAAAAAAGTGTGTAAATGTATCTATCAATCAATCTAGCTGTTAAAGTACAAGGTCTGCTTAGTTTGAGGATAGATGGCGTTATGTGTCAGGTAGAGCCACGCTGAATTCAGTATGAATGGGCCGGCTCGACCGGGGCGGTACTACCCTCGCACAGAAAATCAACGTAAAATGACTGTCGTGTTTCGTTGGTGAGTGCGAGACCGGAGGCCCATTAGTCTAGTCAACAAGTTCCATACTTGTTGACTAGACTAAAAGATGCAGCAGCATCACTAGGCCGCCATGGTGTGGGTCACCATGCTGCATTGTCTGCATTCGCAGTGAGTATGGTGACCGCCACTCTTGGATTCTGCTTATGCTTTCCATCAGGCAGAGTAGAGTCATTTTTTTATTATTATTATTTATTATTATTCTCTTTATTAAACTTATTATATAACATATTATTTACATTTTTAAATATACATATAAAAACAAATACATTTAAAAATATAAAAATAGTAGACCACCGACTTTGGGTACAGGGACCAAGAAACCGGTGGTTAGGGCTCCAGAGACAGGAACCTCCTCACAATTCGAGCCGTGTCAAGGAGGACTGCCTTCTGCATCAGACCCTTGATCCAGCCCCCTAACGTGAGCCTCTTAAGATGTTGGTCGAGGCTCTTGGCTATCAATCCGTGAGCAGATACGACTATCGGAACAATGATCACCGAATCCACATTCCACATATCGACAATCTCGTGAGATAAATCCAAATATTTTATTTCTTTTTCTTTTTCGACTTTCACGAGATTCTCGTCATGAGGAACGGCGATATCGATAATCATTGCGCGGCGCTCTAATCGATCTATCACCACAATATCAGGCTTATTGGCAACAATAGTCCTGTCTGTGATAACAGATAGATCCCAATATAATATAGCACGACCATTCTCGAGAACTGGGTCGGGCACATACCTATAATATGGCACCTCTGAACTCACAAGTTTGTATTTCAGGGCAAGTTGCTGATGTACGATCCTGGCTACTTGGTTGAGCCTGTGCAAATATTCGCCGTTAGCAAGCCGAGAACAACCAGAAATAATATGCCTGATAGATTCTAAAGGACGGTGACATGCCCGACAGATGTCGACCGTACCATCCCTCAGGATATACTTCCGATAGTTATTCGTCATGATAACTTCATCCATAATCGCCAGGACGTAGATGCTTTAAAATCTATGTCAGGCCCATTTAGGGCCCGATAAAATCTACCATCAAGTTCTTTGCCCTTCCATACCTCCTTGCGATCATCAGTACCAAGTACTACAGGTTTGCGCCAATTCTCTTTAGCCAAAGCGAGTGGAGTCAGTCGGGTATCCACTGCAACTACATTGCGATGCACGCCCACATCAGTATGGAGAAAATATTCTCTAAGATTGTATATCTCGCGATTGTGTAGGGTCTTGATATTTAATAGACCACGACCCCCACACTTTCGCGGGATATACAACCTCATAACCGATGAACGTGGGTGATGCATTCGTAATGCAGTCAGCAATGTATGGATTCTCCTGTCAAGGGCATCTAATTCAGTCTGAGTCCATCTAAGTATACCAAAGGAATACATCAGAACCGGCATGACCTAACTATTATAGGCCCGCACTTTGTTACCGCCTGATAAAATACTTTTAAGTACTTTTTTCAGGCGGCCAAAGAAACGTTCCCGCAACGTTTGTTTCACGTCAGATTCTGGTATTCCCAAGGACTGCGAAAAACCTAGATACTTGTAGGTTTCGGTGGCAGAAAGAGATCGAAGTTTTGTGGAATCTGAAAGCTCTACTCCTTCACATTCCACAATCACTCCCTTCTTTACATACATGACTGCACACTTGTCTACACCAAATTCCATCTTGATAGAACTACTAAAGTTTTCAGTGACCTTTAGTAACGCTGTCAATTGTAATTTAGTGGGGGCAAGTAGTTTCAAATCATCCATATAAAGGAGGTGAGATATAACTCGATCATCTTTCTGCAACCTATAGCCTAACCCTGAACCCTCTAATAGAGTGCTGAGAGGGTTCAAAGCTTGACAAAACCACAAGGGACTCAGACTGTCACCTTGAAAGATGCCCCGCTCGATCTTTATAAGTACGTCGTTCATCGTAGACTGCCGACATCCTGGATAGCGAAGTACTGTTCTCCATTGCCCCATACACGACTTCAAGAAAGTGCACAGAGTTGTATCAATTTTATACAACTCCAGCACCCTTAAAAGCCATGTATGAGGAACGGAGTCATAAGCCTTCTTGTAATCTATCCAGCATGTCGCCAGGCTCTTACGATTACGACGTGCCTACTGGATAATGGTCATCTCTATTGTAAGGAGCTCTTTAGTGCCACGGGTCCCACTTCTACATCCATTCTGAGAAACGGAAATTATCGAATTGTTATTAATATGAGTAGTAATTTTGAGTCTCAGAATAGATGTTATATATATAGAAGTTTATATAAAGTTGGTAAACAAGCTTTAAGGCCAATTAAGGCCAAAAAGGCCAAAAAAACAAGGCCTTTTTATGCAATTTAATTCTGCTTTGATGATAAAAATGCATTTCGCATATATTTAGAAACTATTGTTTGTTGATTTTGTTACTCCAGAATGGTTTAATACGAGAAAATAATTTTTTGAAAATATGTTTTAAAAATTCCGTATCTGCTTTCAGTGTTGCTAGTTGTCATTATTTATTATTATTATATATAGAAAGAATACAATACAGTAGGTACTTTTAATTACAAATATTTAGGAATGCAATTTATTTATTTTATTTGACTGCACGGTTGGCCTAGTGGTTTAAGCGGTCGCTACACCGCGTTCTACTGCGCCAAGTGTTAGTTGGGTACAAATCCCACGTGGAACAATACTTTGTGTGATCCGCAAATTGTTGTTCTGAGTCTGGGTATTCTTCGTGTCAGTTTAATTTATGTTTGTAAAGTCTCCCGCGACACAGAATGTTTATTCCTAATGCCGGAGTTGTCTTTAAAAAATATGTTTTACGGTTGGATACAAATAAATACCTGACTAAATGACTCAACTAGTCATAAACACTGACTCGCTGCTGTTTCAATAAATTTTCCACATTTTAATAAAATTACATTGTAATTTACTGCTGCAGACAAAATATTATCATTAAAGGTCTCTGACTAAGGGCTAAGTTAACCAAATCTTTACAGTAATATAGCTTATACATCAGAATAACACATAGGCTACTATTTGCCGCGATAACCGACATACACGCGGGCGGAGCCGCGGGCAACAACTAGTACACTATAAAGATAAATAAACACTGGCGCAGAACAACATTGGTGATCGTACGCTATCTGTAATATTTAAAAAAAAACTATTATATTATCCAAGGAATAAAAATAATGCCATTACTCGTAGTTGTATCGTAGTTTTTTTTTCAATGGAATTCCTTATTAAAAAGCTTTAACAAAAAGGTTTTATATAACTGTTATCTTTATTACTAAGATTCTAAACAAAGCACCAATCCAGTCGCTTACTTAATCCCGTGTAACATACCTTCCCTCCTACAAGCTTATGTGTGTGTAAGTATCACCTTAGTGTGTGTAGCAATTTAGTTAAAAGTAGGTTCTTTACACTGTGTTACGTTTGTGTGCATGAGTGTGTGAGTCAGTGTGTGCATGTGTCGGCGACGCTGCGTCTGCGCACGGCTGCATTGGAATGCGGCCAAAGAGGGGGATCGAACCCGAATGAATGTGTTCCTTTTGAAATGGATTTTTTGTTTCCATTTAAATATTTTGTATTTTAATTCGATATCTTTATCTTAACTAGATGGATGGTATTTTAAAGACGAACGTGCGTATTTTAAAACATAATTAGACCAAAGAAAGAAAAATAAAAAAGAATTTAATTTAATTTAAAACTGAACATTACGTTCAGTTTTAATAATAAACTTTAATGTTAAAATTACTAAACACACATTACGACTATTTACCTTATTTATTTATTTATTTTATAGTTAATTAAAACGGTTTAAACCAATTACATTAATTAACATTGAAACAATTGATATTACAAAACAATAACATAAAATAAAATTCAATAAAATTAAAAAATTAAATAAAAAATACATAAAAATCAAAATAAAATTCAATAAGTTAAAGATTAAAATAAAATTCAATAACATAAAAATTTAAATAAAATTCAGTAACATAAAAATTTAAATAAAATTCAAAAACATAAAAATTTAAATAAAATTCAATAACATAAAATTAAAAGAAAAATAATAATAAAATTGACACAAAATAAAACAAAATTAATATGGCACTGTGGACTTCCTCGCGTACCTCATTTCACAGAACACCAAACAAATTCTCACAATGTCACTCCATCCATCCACAAACAAATCGCACTCCGGGTTGTTGATGAGGAGGGTATTGAGCGCTTTGAGGGTACGACACACAGGAGACTCTGCTCTAGCGACTGTGTGACATACCGGTTGCGCAAACAATTTGCGTCGACGGCTTTGACGATGTGCACAGTAATTGAGAGGCACATATAGCCTACAGAATGCATTGTGGAGTTCAGGACAGTCAATTCCCCCACGCAGGGTTTTACAAACTATTAAAAGCTGATGAAGACCTCTTCTAACCTCCAAAGAGTTAAATCCTAAAACCCCTAATAAATAATTAGTTGGGTACATATAGGGGTAGTAATAATAAGACCTTTTAAAGAGGTATCTGAGGAAGGTCTTTTGCACTTTTTCAAGCATCAGAGTTTGGTTCGCCGTATGGGGGTTCCAGACGCAAGTATTCGCCTCTAATTTGCTTCTCACCAGCGAGATGTACAAGAGCCCAATAACTGATGAATTCTCAAAGTCCTGGGTGTTACGCAGAACAAATCCTAAGCGTCTGAACGATTCCTGCGCCAGAGAAGAAACATGATCACCAAATGTCAAACGTTGGTCAAAAGTCACCCCCAAATCCTTAATGTTGCTCACTCGGGTAATTGATTGGTCAGCTAAGGTGTAGTTATGAAGGATAGGTCGTGACTTCCTAGAGTAGGTCATTATGTAGCACTTATTGGTGTTGAAAAGCAGTCTGTTTCTAACGCTCCACTGCTGAATCATGCTAATATCTTTCTGTAGCAGTTCACAGTCATCGTTGGTGCGTATTTGCATGATCAGTTTTAGGTCGTCAGCATATAGCAGGCACTTTGCAGATGCAACCTCACTTGCCAGGTCATTGATCATAATCAAGAACAGGAGGGGGCCCAATACTGATCCCTGACTCACACCAGACAGAGTATTATAGTGCCTGGACTCGAAACAACCAAGTCTGACGAACTGTTTGCGATCACGCAGGTAGTCGGCAAAGAAAGCAAGAAAACCCGATGAGAATCCAATAAGGCCCAACTTCGTCAAAAGCACATCATTGTCTACCCGATCGAACGCTTTACAAAAATCGAAGTAGACAACGTCAACCTGCCTTCCAGAGTCCATGCCCCTAGAAATAACGTCTACATTGATCAAAAGATTTGAGTCAACTGAACGACCAGACCGAAAACCATGCTGAGCGTCAGACAGAAAAACATTTATGTGCAGATAAATTACCGAATGGAGAATATGCTCAAAAACTTTAGCAACAGTTGGTAGGACAGCGATTGGTCTGTGGTTTTCAACAGAAGATTTGTCACCAGTTTTGGGAATAGGCGTCACACGCGACAATTTCCATTGTCTAGGATAAATACCTGATTGGAGAGATAGGTTAAAAAGATAACACAAGGGCACCACGAAAGTATCCTTGCATCCCTTAAGTATATAAGCAGGTATATTATCAGGACCAATTGAGCTATTGGCTCTGAGTTTGTCTATACCCCTAACTACTTCCTGAGGGGATAGAGACGGAAGAGGCACATAACCCCCTTCAGATCGTACATTCACTGAATTTGAATCCAACTTTGGCACATTCGGCAAGAATACACTGGCAAAATATCGTGCAAATGCCTCAGCCGCTTTGACACCTGAACAAGATTCTCCGCTGTGTGTGACACTTGGCTCGAAACCACCCTTCGATCTCAGACTATGTATATGACGCCAAAACTGCTGTGGATCATTCTTTATGTTACTTTCAACCATAACAGAGTAGGATTTGTAAGCTTTTTGAATTCTTACTTTTAATTCGGAACGTAATGAATGAAAGGCTTCATATGCGCTCCGACAATTTGATAATTTCCATTTTTTATGGAGTCTAATTTTTTTCTGTATATCTTGCACTATGTCATTAGTAAACCAAACTGGATACCGCCTATTGTTAGAAATATGTCTCTTCTTTTTAGGAATGGAAGAATTAAATACATTGTACACAATATTATAAAACTTATCCGTAGCAGCTTCGACATCATCACAAGCCAGTACGTTATGCCACGGAGCAGAACGCATTTCATGGTATAGAAGGTTGTAGTCGCCTTTAGTAAAGTTCCAATCGTTACTACTGTCTATGTTACTCGGGTCTAATTTTTCACCTACCTTGTGTGTCTTTACAGGAAGCACGATTTCCAAAGGAGGGTGATAGAGATCAATAGGAACCAGCTCAGTACCCCTGACATATGTACAGCTTACTCCCGTTCCCACACGAACCAACACCACGTCTAACTTACTTCCTCGCATATTTATTACCTCATTCATGTCTGCCATGTTACAAAAGCTTAAAAAATAACAGTAATAGTTAGTGACATTAATAGAAGCACTTTTGAGATTAAGATCACCAAGGATTATCACAATTCCATTTAACTGGAGAATGTAGCTTTCCACCTTGCAGAACCATGTCATATAATCGTCTTCGGTTGCGGTCGGTTTAATGTAAACAACACACACAAATACCTTCTGTCCATGAAACGTAAACGAGGCCCACAAATCCTCACCACGGTCTGTTTCGAATTCGCATCGCCTTCTCATGATAATACCAGGACAGGCGGCCAATAACACGCCCCCACCACCTTATATATAAAAGCATTGAAATTCTTCTTAAACAATTTGTTTTTAATGTCAAATATACAGATGAGCATTGTGCATGGGTGCTAGGTTTAAAAGTATCAACATTTCAACTATTGATTACTACTCCCGAGTCCCGCCCATTCGCCCACCACTGTACACCAGGATCAACAGCAGTACGGATAAAAAATATTATGGGTCCTCAGTGAGCTATATTCGATTACTATAGTATATATGGCAGAATCGCCTAAACGCACGGAACTTCACCGGAGTTGACACAAGATCCCCGTAGTATACCGCCCCAGATGTCATTTGTAAGCTATTCAACACTATGGTACTATTGATTAAATAAATAATTAGTCCATGAGCCAATGAATTTTAACAACATGTTTTGTTTCTGATATGAATTGAGCCGAAAAGGTCTTGGTATGACCCATCACGCCCTATTAATAAGGAATATACCTACCACATTTATGATTCAGTAGAACGCCTGACATTAACTTGAAATGGTTAGACCCTGATCAGGGTACCACGTGTTACCTGTAACTAGTCAGACAATCTCTACATAACAAAAACTGTCACTTCAAAATCCATTTTCTAAATTCTGATCCATTGATCTTTGGCTTTTAAACTACCATGGGAAAATACCTTCAGATTTGGACACACATTCCCAAATACCCCATAACAGTCGAATTTGTACCACTTATCGACAATATGTCCATTTATAAACATATAACGGAGAATATAACCATCAGAGTTTTCTAAATTAAATCATAATTTAGACCGCGCTCGGTCAGGTATTGTCATTCTTTTATCTCCACTTGTATAATTTATAAACAGTGTTTGGTCGACAGCCGTACCGATATCCTATGTTACAGCTATAATCTCATCTTGGACCACAAAGTGTTTGTATAGCTCAACTAATAAAGTTTAGGGATCCCTGGAAATGATAACAATTTCGACAGTGAGTTTATAATTAAGGTAGACATAAAATTTTAGGCGAGATAGATACAAAAATTTAACTTGAATAAATGATGAATATAAATAATGTTTATTTCTGTAAGTGAATCTTTTACAGATATTTTTACACTTTCAGACTTAATTGCTTGAAGGAGCCGAAATTTGGATCGTTATTATTAATAAGATTATAAAAGGTTTTCGTTTTATCATAATTTTGATTGATTGGCAACAGGGTCTGGTTACAGACTGATTTTTAAATTATGAACAACTAGCTGACCCGTGCCCACTTCGTTGGGCGGTAAACATTTTTTTCTCCGACTTACTTTGCAAATTCAGCTACCACGAAAAAGTCTTTACACTTTTCGGGTTATTATATAGCCTATGTCACTCCCAAATAACGTAGCCTTCTATTGGTAAAAGAATTTTCAAAATCGGTTCAGTAGATCCCGAGATTACCCCTTACAATTTAACAAATATACAAACACACAAACTTTACCTCTTTATATAATAGAGTAGAGTGTAGATGTAGATTAAGTAAGACAGTCTTCAATTCTACCATTTTGTTGTAAAGTTTTGTCGTGAAAATGTAGAATAAACGTGTCATTTTTTTCTAGTAATTGAAAGTTAAGCCACATGTATTTACTGTCCTTACCTAACTGTTACGAGTTGTAGTCATATTACATAGCGTACAATATTAATAAATTCTATTTTAGGTAAATATACAAATAGAAAGTAAAATAACAATTGTAGGTAACTTGTCGGATTAAAAAAAAAATATAGACCTATCAGTGGTATAAGAAGTTCTGTAAAATATTACACTGCGATTAAATATAAATCTCGAAATAATGATGAATCTTAAATGTCTAGACCGTGATTAGGTACAATATAATCAGAATGTATTACTGATAATACCGAAATACTTTATTAAATAAATTTTTATTCATTTATAATCTTAAATTTCATATCAAGCTTAAAACACGCAAAAAATTAAAGGAAGTTAATAAATAATTAACAACGACCTTATTTTTTTGTATCAAGAACCCTTTCAATCGAAATTTTCACACTTGACCGCATCTATACAATAAGAGCTGTATGCTGGCTTCTTTACCAACAGAATAGGCTATGATCAGCAACCCACTCGTTTCGAAGCCTCGAATAATAACATTATTATGAGAACCACAACCTATGAGTCAACCAGGATATTAATCAATCAAAAGTCAACCGAAAATGGACCTTATTGCTTTAAAACACGATGTATACGCTTGGAATTGATAGCAATCATAAGTTTGTATATTAAGAGTACATTTTTAAGCGTCTTTGTCGCTTGATCACCGCCTCACTGCGACAATGCTTACTATAGACGCATTCAGACCTTTTTGGTAACAGTTCACCTTATAAAACCAGTGAAAAGAAATAAAAGAAAAATTCTAAATCTAAATTTCAAACCTATTTAGCTACAATGTTCGTGTTTATGGTTTAAACATCAAGTTCTATTTTTAAATTTGTTGCGCTTTTAGAGGGACTTTATTAAACATATTTTAAGTTTTATTTCCATTGTCTTGAGAATTTTCTAACAGAAAACCTTAACGACAATTAAGTTTTGAATAGATTTACTGTTAAAAAAATCCTAAAACAGAAATCAAACATAGAATTTAAGAATTACAGTCAACATAAATGCAATTTACAATACAGACTCTATTTTAATCAGATACCCTTAGTTTGAGCTCTAGTTTTCTCTGTATTTTTAGTCATAGGAATGTCAAATATATGTCAATTTAGAACAATGAGATGCGCTCTAAGAAAAAAAAACTGGAGTAACAATAATAGAACAAATTTCATAGTAGATTAAGAACAAAAAATCGTTTAGATATCCAACTTCACCTTCTGGCCCATAGATGCGTATAAAGGGCTTCGATAAAACATATTTTTCTCCAAAACAATATGACAATAACAAGGCAAAGTATCGATTCTCAATTGTTTTGGAAATAAAATCGATTGTCATTCGATGGTATCGTCTCGTCTCACGACTGAAGTAATCTTAGTGTTGCGATCGACGCAAAATATTTACGAAAATAATATAAAGGTTCGGTTTGATCAGTGCGATGCGGTACGGTTTGATCTTGTTAAGATGGCGTTCCACTAATGCGATTAAATAACATTCTTGACACCTTGTTCTAAGAATTTATTTTTTATTTGGTCACAGTAGATTCTTTAATATTTAAGATGATCAATTTAATTTTATGACTAATTTAAAAATAAGGTAAAATTTAAAAAAACAAATTATGATCCAAAACTTAGTACACATTATATTATGCCTACGTGCGTAATTGCTCACCCACATATAACGATATAATTTTATGTCATGTAGCTACAGATTTTTACATAAAATCTAACACTGAACACCTAATCCGTACATATCAACAACATCTTTGACAATAATGGTATGAGTTTTTTAAACAATAAACTTTTCTACTTAGATAATTAGTTTCTAAATCAGTTTTACCAGCCACACAATAAAAACCATACATTTCCCAAATTTGTTTATTAAAAAGATATACTGATAAAGATATACATTTAATATGGATATTTTATACATTTATAAGTCGTAATCGCCGCCTGAGAACCACACCTATGGCCATCCTTGATAGCGGTGATAAGAACACCGCTTAAGATTCACTTATTGTTCGATCAGCTTTTAAGATGTGCCTGATAACACAAACGGTGACAAAAGACCGGCCGACCGATTCTTTGTCAAGATTTAGGGGTCTTTGATACTTTGATTTTATATCATATTTATTTTAACATCAAATTAAAAAAGAAAATATGATTGTATTTTGGTTAGCAAACTGTTAGGCCATGGAATGTATAAATTTACCAGCGTTCTATCTATACTCGATACAAATAAATAAAATTGGAGTGTCTGTTTGTAATATAAAAATAAATGCCTTTTACTAAATATATGTATTTACCAAATACACGGTACATATACCAAAATAACATTTTTTTTGAATTTTCGACTGTCTGACTGTCTGTCTGTCTGTTTGTTTCGGCTAATGGAAAGCTGGACCGATTTTGACGGGACTTTCACTGTCAGATAGCTGATAATAAAAGGAGTAACTTAGGCTACTTTTTTTAGACCAGTTGGCCTTACCCGCCGTCGTTGTTGTAGTGTTCAATATAAAAAGAGCTCATTTTGGGCCAAAGAAAATCCACCATAAATCTTCAATCAAATCAATTCAATCTTAAATAACTGGATACATTTAGATCTTTATTTTTTATATCTTAATAACTTTATAAACTTAAGTAATAGAACAATGATATTGCCGTCACAGTAGTATAATAGGTCTTTACCTATGATATTGCCGTTTTGTATGCAATAAGTGAAAGTACTCAGTTTTTCACACTTTTTTATTTCTGTTATTCGAAGTAATCAGCCATGCAATCGACGCATCTTTGCCAACGCATTGGCAGTTTATTGATGCCCTTCTTGTAAAAATCAGCTGGACGGGAGGCAACAAACTCTTCAAAGGCATTTTGTACTGCCTCTCGGGAATTGAATTCTTTGGAGACTGTCTGTTGCGAACTGTACCAAATGATGTTGTCAGTTCAGACAGTCTCCAAGCTGCAAGAGCTGGGGTTGGAAGCTCTCCCTCATCCGCCATACTCACCAGACCTTGCACCTACCAACTATTACTTTTTCCAAAATTTAGACGACTTTTTAGTGGGTAAAAAATTCAATTCCCGAGAGGCAGTACAAAATGCCTTTGAGGAGTTTGTTGCCTCCCGTCCAGCTGATTTTTACAAGAAGGGCATCAATAAACTGCCAATGCGTCGATTGCATGGGTGATTACTTCGAATAACAGAAATAAAAAAGTTTGAAAAAATAAGTACTTTCACTTATTGCATACACAACGGCAATTTATAGGTAAAGACCTATTATATATTTCTAAATAAATATTCTTATATCATTGCTAAATACATATAAATGTCAACCAACCCATCTGGCCAGCGTGGTACAATGGGCCTAAGCGTCCTTTTCAGGGAGATATCTATGTGCAGCAGTAGGATATTAAAGAACATAGAACAAATGATCGTGCTGACCACATAATATTTGGTCTAGATTGGATTTTAAACTTGCAATCTCTGACTTAGTGGATAGAATCTTCATAGGTCAATCCGCATGCTTACACATCTATGTTACGTAAACTTACTCTTCTACTCAGTTACTATATAATAATTCTTCTTGTTCCTATAAATTAATTCTAGAAAGTAGTAATTTTAATACATGTTTTATTTAATTTCAGATAAAAGGTGTCAGAACTGACAAGGCATTGGAATTAATTGGATTTCCAAGGAAAACGAATAAAAAGTTAGTAGGTACAATTATAATTTTTCTAACTTCGGCTGTCACCTGAAAATTAATGTAATTGATGTGTCGGGGGATGTGAGTTTAATATAAACAGATACTTGGTACTAGTATTTTGTTAAAAAGTAATGTAAATGGATCAATAAGGTAAAGAACTAGAAAACTTGTGACATGTTGTGGAATAGGTATCATTAATACCTATTCCACATGAATACATCTATTTTAAGTACGTCTTGGCAAACGTATTATAGGACGCCCACAGGCCAGGTGGAGTGATGATTTGCGGAGTGAGGATCGAACTAAGTGGCATGCAATTGAAGCCTATGTCCGGCAGTGGACTGCGATAGGCTGATGATGATGATGAAGTACAAGAGTACCTAAACTAAGCAGTACCTTTACTGCAAAGTGAAAGAAAACTTGAGACAAGCCTACCGACCCGTTTGGCTTGCGTTGTATTGTACGCTTATAATTTCCTTTTTAAGGAGCAATCTATGTTCCAGCTGTGATTTATTAAGGCTTGTTGATCGTGATGATTTATATACTTATGTGTCGTGCCACATTGTATTTGTCGTCATGATTCTTACAACAACATAGTGAAAACCTGGGTGACAAAACAGTCCCCATAAGGATTTCTTTTTGGTGTTCAAACCTAAAATTGTATGTTCTTTACAGCCAAACTCTTGAAAAGCACTATTTGGAGTCCTCCAATACAAGAAGAGCGATTGCAAGTTTAAGGAGAGTTGACAGTCAGGTCCATAACAGGAAAAGCTAAAACCATTTTGCATTAACATAAAGGAGTAACTCGTAGCACCGACTCCAAAAACATTCTGGAAACTTTTGGGAAAAGTTAGAAGCCTTTTAATACTGCACCATAGAACTTAGAAGCCAGTAGTAACCATAAACACGGGAAACATATCTAACCACAACATTCCTATAATAATTCAATAGCAAGCATGTCTAATGAGCACTTTATGGGCAACCCAAGTATAACCGAATGTTATAAATCGTTATGAGGTAACATACAATGACACCCAATGTTCCTTTAGTTTTATTTTCATACCAAAATAAAGTGTGGTTTGACCTTGAGATTATAACCGCAAATCATAAAAATGTAAAGCGAAAATCATAATAGTTATTTTTAAGTTAGAAGTTGAGGAAAAAGGTCCATTGGTAATGTGATTACTAAGAGTGATCTTGGAAAAGAGGCTTTGTCCATTTATCTTGAGACCTACCGGTTACCATATCCTGTTGGGAAATGTAATTTCGTGCAATAAGTATACCTTACTTTTTCCTCCGAATCATTTTTTTATAAATTAGCATAGGGTCGGCTTAAAGTTTTTTTTTTCTATTTATTCTTCAGTCATGTATGGGCCTGCCAAAATGACTCTACTCTGCCTGATGGAAAGCATAAGCAGAATCCAAGAGTGGTGGTCACCATACTCATTGCGAATGCAGACAATACAACAATGCAGCATGGTGACCCACATCATGGCGGCCTAGTGATGCTTCTGCATCATTGGGCCTTCGGTCTCGCACTCACCAACGAAACACGACAGCACGAATGCTGTCATTTTACGTTGATCTTCTGTGCGAGGGTAGTACCGCCCCGGTCGAGCCGGCCTGTTCGTGCTGAAATCAGCGTGGCTCTACTACCTTGAGAGAGAGTTTTCAGATATGGCTGAACCCTGATTTCTACGCGGAGTGAATGCCTTAAGAGCGCTAAAACCCAAGTACTAGGCTATTTCTAATTACAGTAAAAGGCCTTTTGCGGAGTTCTTACGGCTCTAAGTATCTAAGTGACTGCCTCGATGGTGTAATGAAAGCGTCTGAGACTGCTGTGCTTGAGGTCTCAGGTTCGATTCCCGGATCGGACCAAATGTTTGTATGATCTGCAAAAAATTGTTTCGGAGTTTGGGTGTTTTCTATGTATTTACAAAAAAAGTATAAGTATATATGTGTTTATATCAGTTGTCTGGTACCCATAACACAAGCTCTGCTCTGCACAAGTTGTGTGTTAGATGTCCGAAATATTTATTTATTTATTTGTAACGATTGCTTAAGATTTTCGTAAGGCAACCGGGACCGAC
The DNA here is from genome assembly GCA_949125395.1 of Diaphora mendica. Taxonomy (NCBI): domain Eukaryota; kingdom Metazoa; phylum Arthropoda; class Insecta; order Lepidoptera; family Erebidae; genus Diaphora; species Diaphora mendica. The sequence continues at coordinate 2,605,485 of OX421317.1, forward strand.
AGCTTAGAGTACTCTCCGAGGCACACCTGTCTAATTTTAGATTATATAAGGACTCAAAATATTCAAGACTTTGGCGTCTGAACTTTATTCTCTCATAAAGACAAAAGGAGATGCAGAAATATGGTCCAAAATATGGCTCACAGTCTCAAGACTCATAAAGATATTTATGACTAATTCGCTTGCAAGTGAATTCAGAGCAAATCTTTTGTTAAATTTATTACAATAAAAAACGAATGCAGTGTCTCATAAAATTTATAAGCACCTCGTATTTATTATGTGTCAAGATATTTTTGAGCGTCCTTATTAAGATATTTAATTTACGCGAGTCGTGTAGTATAAAATAATGTATTATTGGCTTCTTAATACTCTTTGATATTTTCAGTAAACCCCAGCTTATCGTAACATTAATATTAATCAAAAAGTTGCCAGTTTTCTAATAAATACTTTGAAGTTTAGGACAATAATTAAACACTGCACAAATGGGTTTAGCTTGTTCCTAGAAAAACTGTTCAAATGCCGGTGTGGCGACTTCCACATACGGCGCAACGAGAAAACTCACTACAGTGCACACACCAAACGACAGAGTAACGTACAATACGAAGAAACTACCAATCCTGCATCGCGCAATAGAAGTTCTCGAGCCGATTATCATGTATACAACATCCCAACATCAACCGTTGGGCATGATCACCTCGCTTGGTCGGAGGATCCTCCCTTTGTGTTGGAGGGACATGACACCCGTTCCTCTACACCGGCAAAGTATTTATGACTAATAGATTACAGGTGTGATTTTGTAATACCTAATGGCTAACGATCTACTGATATTTATGTGGTGATGGATTAAGAATACGAAGTGACACCACCCTTATTCATCCCATGGGTGTCGTAAGAGGTGACTAGGGGACCGAACTACGCAGAACATCATCACTGCAAAGAGAGGGAAAACTTGACACAAGCCGTATACCATGGTATAACAATACAGGTATGACATTCCGAAAGCTACCCAGGGTGACGTCACTACGTTACCACTTTAGAGCAACATAACATGAAATGATGGAAACATTTTCAGTTTACATTCTATTAAAAAAACGTAAAATGCATTTAAATCTTTGTTTTGTGTACACAATCAAACAAAATATTTGAATTTAAATATATGATAACGTAAAACTTTATTGTTCTATCGAATTCACAAAGGGAATAATGGTGTTTGGGGAGTTATTATTTCACACTACCGGTAACGCTGAACCAGCGATAGTAATGATGACGTCATCTCGTCCTCTATGTATCTCGGCATGCCATACCTGTATTTTATACCATGCCGTATACCGTCAGCGTGGTAAAGTAAGCCAAAAACTCCTTTCTAACTAGAGGCAGTGCACTGTTAAAAGCTGTTGATGATGATCAACAGATCCGTCTGATTATTTCCCCTTTAGACCATTAAAATGGTCTCCAAAGCTCACCGTCTCAATATTTCGAAGAAATTACTTCATCAACCGCTTCCATAAAGTACAACATCATGTAAGTTCCTTAATCCATTCGCTACAGTCGCCAACGAGTGTAGTTAATGCGTCGAATATGGCCACAATTGACAGGTCGATTGACGACGAACAAAAGATGTTATGCTAGGAATGTCGGCTGTGTTCTCCTAACTGACAATTAATTTGTAAGCTTGTAATTTATGCAGGACTGGTGTATAAGTTTTGTGGTTGAAAAGGTGTAAAGTTATTATGTTTTATTAGTTAAGTTTTGTGGCTATTTATAAATATTTTTATTTATATTATATAATATTTTTAGATTAAGTAAAAACATTCGATAGTGTTTTTGTGATTCGATATTTTTCTATCGTTTAAATGTAATATAATCGTTTGTATAATGTAATCGTTTCCATGTTCCTTCTTGGTCGCTTTTCTTGCATCTTTCTATTACCAATAGATTTTAGAGGTTGTCATTTTCTTCAGTAGGTACCACGGAGAACATTAAAATCACCAACAACTACTTCTACCATCAACTATTACTTTCCTTATATGATATACGTAAGGGTATTTCTAGTCTATCCCTGATACCCCAAGAAGGAAAACTAAGTTAATGGGTATCAGGGGTACAAAGAAAGATTCCCACGGAAATTATTCATTTTAATCCAAAACTGTGTCATACCAGAAGCCGCAGTCTATTATAGAAACAATTATATTTAATAGTAAAACTATGCCCGGTAGCTTATATATGAAAACAATGAAAAACACAACGATCAAATTGCTTTCCCATACATTAATCACACTGATCTTAAATATCAATCTCGACTTTCATTCGGCTACTGTAGAAAAAGAACCATTAAAATTCTTTGAACTAAATTAAAAACGATTATTTTTTCTACCACATTTTCGTTATTACAAAGGCATCACACTTTTCTAAGATATTATTCGATGATCCATACTAATTGGTGATCGATATAGATCGTAAACAGGTAAGCGATCATCGTATTGAAAGCCTTAATTAAAAGCGGTATACAACCTCCATAAATAAGTCTAAATGTAAGCTGGCAACACTCGGTGTTAGAATAGCCACTAAAATAATTATGATGGCAATGTGTGGTATAAAAAAATATTGAATGTGTTTGTGAGGGTGTTTTTTAATGTGGTAATAGGTAGTTGTTACTAGCAGAGATTAGACAGGGCATTATAGTTCAAAATTTCACCGACTTCAAAAAAGGGAATGCATAAATAAGTGTATTTATAATAAACTAGCTTTGGCTGCGGCTCAGCCTGCGTTAATGTTGGTATTTCAATTTTAAAAATCTCTGTAAATTTAACTTATTATGCTATTTCGATGTCTAAGCTATATTACTGCATGAAAATCCGTTCAGTAGTTTTTGCGTGAAAGAGCAACAAACACACATCCTTACAAACTTTCGAATTTATAATATTAGTAGGATAGAATAGGAAGTAGGATTTCATTGTATTTTCAAAATTTGTTGTAGGAATTGAGACACGGTTGAGTTACGGAATCATTAGACGCGAAGGAAAATTCAGGTACAGTCATTATTAGTAAGCTTAAAAACTGCTTTATAATCCAACTAAGTACATGTTTCTTACATATAAAAATAATTTTAAAAAGAATGTGTCAGGTTTGTGTGTTTAAAAAAAGAAAAAGAAGACTTCAAAAAAATACATAGCAGTCATGAGGACTGCCGCCAGAAGTAAAAATTCAAAATTATTAACAAGCAGTTATTTAAACTCACTTCGAATAAACCTCTTTGCTCTTCAAATATAACGCGCGATCAAAAGAAGTAAAAAAATATCTCATGGAAAGCGTTCAGTGTCGATGATAAGACTTCCATGATTTTTGTTCCTAAAAAGTGCTCAACGCGCCTAAAGAAGTATTCAGTTCAAAAATAATACTTACATGCCAGGTCTGTACATTTATAATACTTCCGAGGACGGTAGCCGTGATTAGACTGGCTGCGAACTTACGACACCAATATAATTGGTGTCTATATATCACCCCGTCCGTCCGTCCGTCCGTTCGTTTTATTGTTGGCACAGTAGCTCTATAAACATGTGAAACGATTGTTATTCTTGTACCTCGTAAACGAATTGATGTAAGTGATAGAGAAATAGGTTAGTGGTGGGGTTACTGAGTAAATGTTGAGATTTATGTTCATATCTCCCTTATAACACACAACCAAATTATTAACAGCCATATGCAGCGCTTTATAGATCTCAACTGAACATAGATTTAAACTAGTCTAAAAATAGTAGTCTAAATTACTGCTCATATCATTAAGCTATTTGCCAGTGAATGTCCAGAGTTTAGCCGACAAACAGAAAGAGAACAAGTAAAATTTTAACAAAAACAAAAACCGACTTCAAGATTTGACTCGATTTCTCTTGGATTCCATTAGCAGATCTTAATGTCCTTATTATGGTACCACCATTGGGACATCTCCTTTCCATTAAAAAAAGAATCATCAAAATCGGTTCATAAACGACGAAGTTATCCGCGAACACACATAAAAAAAACATATATACGGTCGAATTGAGAATCTCCTCCTTTTTTGAAGTCGGTTAAAAATATTAAGTTGCTTAAATTTATAAATTCTTAAAACTGTCTCATATTTGTAGTACTAGCTTTTTTACGTTGCATATCGCAGTAAAAAGTAGTCTATGTGTTATTTTGACGTATGACCTATATTACTGTCAAGTTTCATATTAATCCATTAATTAGTTCGGAGTAGCAAATATTTATAAATCCTTATAAACTTTCGCATTTATAATAAGTAGAATAGAATGGGATTATAACAAAGACATCATAACAAGTTCAGTTCAAATGCCTACTTAAATAATCCCCAATTTACAACCAACTCCCAAATTAAACGAAATTACGATTACACAATATCTCTTTTCTAACCGACTTCAAAAAAGGAGGTTCTCAATTCGACCGTTTTTAGGGTTCCGTGCCAAAGGCAAAAAACGGAACCCTTATAGATTCGTCATGTCTGTCTGTCTGTCTGTCTGTCCGTCTGTCTGTCCGTCCGTATGTCACAGCCACTTTTTTTCCGAAACTATTAATGTGTACCTACTATATGTTTTCTTATAATACGTAAATGTGTGGAACTGTGCTGCATAAATAAACTATCCATCTATTGTGAACTGGTGTTTTACTAACGAAACTCCCGGCAGGGTTCCCCACAGACCTATAATGTTGAAACTTGGTAAGTAGATGTATTCTGTGAACCGCTTTAAGATTTTTACACAAAAATTAAAAAAAAACAATAAATTTTGGGGGTCCCCATACTTAGAACTGAAACTCAAAAAAATTTTTTTCATCAAACCAATACGTGTTATATGTACTATGGATAGGTCTTTGAAAATGATATTGAGGTTTCTAATATAATTTTTTTCTAAACTGAATAGGTTGCGCGAGAGACACTTCCAAAGTGGTAAAATGAGCATCCCTTTAACTTCTAAAATAAGAGAATGATAAATCTAAAAAAAATATATGACGTACATTACCATGTAAACTTCCAACGAAAATTGGTTTGAACGAAATCTAGTTAGTAGTTTTTTTTAATACGTCATAAATCGTAAACTGCAATTTACCTTTCATTCAATCAACACAAATATAAAAATAAAATAAAAATTATATTGTGTTACTTGCTGCCGCGGAACCCTTCATGGGCGAGTCCGACTCGCACTTGGCCGCTTTTTTTATGTGTGTTCGCGGATAACTTCGTCGTTTATGAACCGATTTTAATGAATCTTTTTTTAAAGGAAAGAGATATCCCAACGGTGGTACCATGATATGAACACTAAGATCTGATAATGGCATTCAAGATAAATCGATCGATTTGGTCGTTCCTGAAGTCTGTTTTTTTTTTTGGTTTTTTTTTTTAATACTCATTTTACACAAATTTTTCTGATTTAATTTCCAGTGACCCAGTTAATAGCATTAGCTTTGCTCTCTATCATTAGCATTAAAATTAAAGTCGATGTTAACTACACTTAGGTTTACATTTTTGGTAATATAAGCATAAGTGAGTTTTTAGGAATATAAGAAGATGAGAGATATATTATATTATGAGCCTGTCAAGGTGACTCTACTCTGCCTGATTTAAAGCATGAGCAGAACCCAAGAGTGGTGGTCACCATACTCATTGCGAATGCAGAAAATGCAACAATACAGCATGGTGGCCCACAGTATGGCGGCCTATTGAAATGCTTCTGCATCATTAGGCCTCCCGTATCCAATACTGTCATTTTAGGTTGGTCTTCTGCCTGTCGTAGCCAGTTTGTCCTGAAATCAGCTGGGCTCTACTGCCTTAATTTATGTTCAGGGTCATAATTTTATTAGTTGGTAGAAAGAGGGAGTAGAATATGTAAATTAAAAAGAAATTTCAGTGGATAAGAACAACTACAACCAGTGTGCCAATTCTCCACGACGCATCATTACCGTATCTGCCAACCAGGCACAATTCTCACGGCTACCCAAGTACTGAGCCTTGACAGAAATGGCGTTTTGACATTTACGTCACATCCGGAAGCCGTGTCGGAATGTTAATTGAACAAGATGGTATCTTATAATAAGTCATTGTGTCTCTTAAATGCATTTGTGGACCACTTATGAAGTGTGGAGATTGTATTGTGCAACTTGACTGTTTTATGATAAGAATATTAAAAGAAAGTCATGTACCTACGCTACTTAATAAAGAAACGACGTAGCTAGGTACTTGCATAATTAGTTGCATTATGATAATAAAAATTAAACTATTACAAAAAAACTCCTACTAAGTATATGAAACTTAAATTTTTCAAAACGGACAATTAGATTTCGAAATCTGTGAAACACGAAATAAACCCACTTACAATTAAAACGAGTTAAATGATATATCAAACACAAAGTTTAGGCTACAGAGCAAACCAAAGAATGTACTAAAGTACCTAAGACCTCAAGTTTGTAAAATTTACTTCATAATCTGGTTCAAAACCTGGTTTCATAATCATCATTATCATTCTATCGCAGTCCACTGCTGGACATAAGCCTCTCTAATTACACGCCACTTGATTCAATCCTCGTTTTCTCTCATAAACCTCGTGGCAGCTATATATATATATCACTTCAACTAATCCTGATTTGAATACTTAAAACCCAGAACAGTATTGATATCAGTATGCCAAAAACTGTTAACATTATAATTGACAAAATAATGAAGATATTTAATATGAGCAACCATACACATAATGATCCACATTAATAGTAAGATACATTACTATCGGTAGAGACGTCTTTCGATGTAAGCGACTCATTACATCAATTAAAGAAAAAACAAACTACAATGCAATCTGAATATATTTAATGTAATAAGAATCTGAATAACCTTAAAGCACAAGTGGGACCTCACTAGTTGGTTTGGCAACCGTGACTAAGTCCGATATAAATCTCGGTTGATATCACATACCGTGAAATACTCGCATAAACAAAAAATATTCTACGGTTTACAACCCAATATCCCATAAAATAGGCAACTGGCTACTAATCCTCAAGATATTGCCGAAATTATGAATAACAAAGTCAATAATTTATACATTTTAACGGAAGACCGTCTTAAGACAAATATTCTAAAAATGTCGCCGTATAACCATTTGCGATTACTCAATATAAAACCTTACAAATTAAATTAGATTTGGTTCACAAATTTTTTGTTTACTCTTACAATAACACATTTTCGTTCTTATTTTTTGCACAATAAGGATTGATTTAGCTTTTACCAAATGAATTTTATTTCTGAATAAGTGTGAACTTTGGTCAGCAACTTTAAGAAAAAGATTTATGTCACACTAAGCTTAGGATTAGAAAAAAAATCGTTGATTACAAATTGTAAATAAGATCACTGATCTCCGTGTTTTGGTGATTTAAGATTTTGTAATTGGGTTTTTGTGTTAATCAGGTGCACAAAGTAAATTTGTTTATTAGATTAGTGTGGGCGGAACTTAAGCGAATCCCGGATGATCTACTTGTTTCTACACCTTTTTTTTTATTTATGACCCGCCAAAATGACTCTACTCTGCCTGATGGAAAGCATAAGCATAATCCAAGAGTGGTGGTCACCATACTCGCTGCGAAGGCAGACAATGCAACAATGCAGTATGGCGACCCACACCATGGCGGCCTAGTGATGCTTCTGCATCTTTTAGTCTAGTCAACAAGTATGGAACTTGTTGACTAGACTATTTGGGCCTCCGATCTCGCACTCACCAACGAAACACGACAGCACTAACGCTGTCATTTTACGTTGATTTTCTGTGCTAGGGTAGTACCGCCCCGGTCGAGCCGGCCCATCCGTGCTGAAATCAGCGTGGCTCTGCTACCTACAGTTCTGATAAGTTAATGTTTTTTTTTATTTACTCGATATTTTTGTGATAACTTTAGACTCAGGTTATTACTGAAATCACCTCTGTAAAATACTAAATAGGTTTTAAATACATAATCAATTAAATGTTAAATGAATATATCTCCATGGTTTTAGTCAATCGGTAACCTCATCGACTCATTGAAAAGCCCCACACCAAGATAGACTTGGAGAAAATAGCCTCAGCATGAAGTCCGCCATTGTGAAATTTACATTTACGCATAAACAATAAAATAAAAGCAACAAAATAATTGATTAAACGTATTCCAGATTTAAACTTAAGATTAAAAATATTTCCTAATTTAATCTTTAAATCTCGAATCCGGCTCAGACGGTCAGGCTACTGTTTCATCATGACGTCATCATACCAGTAGGATTCTGAGAGTCCATGCCGCTAATACGTTCCTGTCCACCGCTACAAATGATGGCAGACCGCATCATTAAGGGGTCAGATGGAAAAATATGGATTTTGATTATCGGTTAGGCAGATTACACACTAGATGTTAGTGTAAAATGTGTAATAAAATCTAATTATTTTTTACATTATGTGTTATAACAACATAAAGTGCAACTATTGACTATTTTTAGGGTTCCGTGCCAATGGCAAAAAACGGAACCCTTATAGACTCGTCATGTCTGTCTGTCTGTCCGTCTGTCTGTCCATCCGTATGTCACAGCCACTTTTTTCCGAAACTATAAGACCTATAATGTTGAAACTTGGTAAGTAGATGAATTCTGTGAACCGCATTAAGATTTTCACACAAAAATAGAAAAAAAAACAATAAATTTTGGGGTTCCCATACTTACAACTGAAACTCAAAAAATTTTTTTTCATCAAACCCATACGTGTGGGGTCTGTGAATAGGTCTTCAAAAATTATATTGAGGTTTCTAATATCATTTTTTTTTAAACTGAATAGTTTGCGCGAGAGACACTTCCAAAGTGGTAAAATGTGTGTCCCCCCACCTGTAACTTCTAAAATAAGAGAATGATAAATCTAAAAAAAATATATGATGTACATTACCATGCAAACTTCCAACGAAAATTGATTTGAACGAAATCTAGTAAGTAGATTTTTTTAATACGTCATAAGCGTAAACTGCAATTTACCTTTCATTCAATCAACACAAAAATAAAAATAAAATAAAAATTATATTTTGTTACTTGCTGCTGCGGAACCCTTCATGGGCGAGTCCGACTCGCACTTGGCCGCTTTTTTTTTTGTTTAATCATTGATGAATTTGTACCATTTTGTACTTATTATAGAATATATAATATATTTTTTGTAGTGAAAACGAATATTTTGTTCCTCTTTTCATATTTATTTCTTTAAATGGAGAAAATGTTCAAAAGCGATATAAGTTAATTCAGTTAACTTAAGACTATTGTTGACTGTTAACTTATGACTGTTATACTATCGATTTCACAGTTGGCCTATTAGTTTAAGCGGTTGCCACGCTGCTGACTACTGCGTCAAGTGTTGTGGATTCAAATCCTAAATGGTACAACACTTTGTGTTATCCACAAATTGTTGTTCCGAGTCTGGGTGTTCTTTGTGTCCATTTCATGTATGTTTGTGAAGTCCCCCGCGACACAGGATATATATTCTTAAATGGGGAGTTGTCTTTTAAAAATACTATGGGAAATACGCTATTTATTCCCAGATTAGTCTATACTACTATTTCTAAGAAATAGCACTTTACCGCTATTTCTAGATTTATTCTAGACAATACGATATCTACTTGCTATGCCATATTTAACACTAGTGGTTGCCCGCGGCTCCGCCCGCTTATATGTCGGTTATCGCGGCAAATAGTAGCCTATGTGTTATTCTGATGTATAAGCTATATTACTGTAAAGTTTCATCCAAATCCGTTCAGTAGTTTTTGCGTGAAAGAGTAACAAACATCCATCCATCCATCCATACTTACAAACTTTCGCGTTTATATATTAGTAGGTATAGATTGACATATCTCAGTCCACTGACTGATTTTTTGAGTATTTTTCTCGAATTTCAAAGATTTGTACAAACTTTAATATTAAGTATTATTTTAATAGTTCCCTCTTTTCTGTTATTGAAAAAAACCTCTTGCATTTCATAAAACCAAACAGCTTCTACTTTTCCCTGGTCACTTTATAAAAACATTTCGCACTGGTCTGCGGCCGCCTTTACAGCAACACTTATTTTATTCATACATAATGGGTCAGCCCCGAGGCCCGACTCCTGCGCAGCGGGAGACACAGGCACCAACCACCGCACCGCATAAATTCAACATTTGTCACGGTATTAACACTCGAAAAAGGGTTTTATCATGTCACCCCCGTATCCGGTAATCTTGGTGTATTTTTGCTTTTAAATTTAAAAAAAACGAGTATATTTTTGTCATCTGGCTTTTAAATTAACTGGCTGTTTAAGGTAACTGAGTAGCGCGTGGTGGACATCTAACATGTACTATGAGAAATTGTTAATTTTTCGATATTTATTTTTCTTGCATCAATATAGTTCCATATGCGAGAAAACTGAAATATTTATCTTGCATTAAGATTTAGAGATGCTTAGGCAAATTAAATGTTTCATCATCATTATTTCAGCCGAAAGAGCCTCTCCCAAGGCTCCCGTTCAACAACCGGTCATAGTGCTATTTTTTACCTCTGTTGTAACGATTGACTGACCTAAATTTTATGTATCACTTTCTGTGTTATACTCAACAAAAATTACAACAAGTCTCCCATCAATCATAGCATCTAAGTATTCACTGTAAGTTTAAATGAAACGATTCTATAAATTTCCTACACTCATTCAGGAGACTAAGTACTTGTTTTTTAGAATGCGCAAATATCAAATTCAGCTCATCTCGATTTTAAAAACACTATATATATATATATATCTTTTGATATAGGTTTACTTTGAACTATGACTTTACAAACTGAAATAAACAATATTAGCACGTACTTTTAATAAATAAATTTTCTTTCAAAAAGTAGAGCGATTTATTACACTTTTAATGATTTATTGAACTGGTGCAGCATTAGTGGCCATGTGTATAATAAAAATAATCTAATTTATACGCTAGCAACCCAGTATAAAAGGTTACTACAAGTAATATTGTCTATGATACAATACATTGAATGGACGCGTTAAAAATCGCAGAAAAAAAACTATCGATTGGAGTAAAGAGCGATTGTTGTGCAAACTTATTCGATACGGTTAAATGGGGCGATGTAAACGCGAAGTCATTTACCCGCGTATGTGAACCATGCTTAATGATTTGAAAGTAATATCACTTGATAGTTACAATTGACTTTGGATTTTATTGCATAAAATGTAGAGTAGGTTTTAAAATGTTTAATAATTCACAAAAAAATCTGAAAATTATTATAAATCGAAATATACTATTGTTAAAAAAACAAACAATAATCGCTCAGTTTATTTTTTCTGGAAAATATCGGCGCTATTGATAGTTATAATGGATTGCATCGTTTCCGTCGGCGCCTTTGCGCAAATCAACTCATGCGCAAACAAGTGGGTAATTTTGAAGTAACTCGTCATAAACGGTATCGGATATGATATGATATTTCCGTTCCTAAGTGGCGGTACCTTTAGATAATAACTATTTATTTCTTTCGTTATTAAATTATGATCTATTATGACATAAGTGGGTTCCGAGATCTATAATAAAATGGATAATCTATAATACAAATAAATACAAAATCCGATTTGCTTTTATAAGAAAAGGTGCTTTTAAAGAGCCGAAACATAATACATAGTTCAATAGATAAAAGAATAACTGTAATCTAATCTAATCTCTATGAAATCAAACAGCTTAGTCACAAAAGTTGTAAAACAAAAGAAATCATTTTTAATTACCAAGTGTTCCAGAAAAACAAAACAACAAAAATAATCCTCTATTAAGTTTCATAACACCCATTTTATTGAGATACGATCTACCTAGTGTAGATACGACATACGTACAATCAAAAGGAATGCGCCGCGCGATCATATAGAAAAAAGACATGTATCCAACTAATAAAAACAAAATAGTATTAAGTAGACAGAGAAAAAAAAACTTCATTGACTAAGCGGCGAGTGGACATCACTAGAAATAACCGACATTGTTCACATTACAACAAAATTAAACTCTATTCATTAATCATAGAGATCGAAATTGAAAATCCATATTTGGTTTCAAATCGGCTAACTTGTACACCTGTTAAAAACCTTTAAATCCTTTACATATTTTTATAACGCATTCTTCAGAACACATTCTTTGTGTATATTTTAAAAATGATTTTTTAAAAGAGGGTAGGATGATAAATAACGTATGATATTTGATTAAAATGACGGTGCAGTTTATCGATAGCACAATGCTTGAGCTTCCGAACGGGTCCTACTCCTGCAGTATGGATCATTTATTTCTTACTGACTTCAATAAGGAATTTATTGAACTCTCGACGATCATGATTATTATTTCTATAATAATAGTGCTCCTAATGAATACGTTTTTCCAGTACAGTTTTGTGGGCATTCTCATTCGATTTATTACATTGCGTAGCACACATGGTAATACAATTAAATTTGAAATGAAAACTCTAATGTACACCATCATTTTCGGCGCCTTGCTGTCTGCTTTCTGCATCTTATATCTTGCAAAATTGTTTTGGCTACCTCTAATCCCAATTTTTGTTCCTTAACCTTCTTGATCCTCTATTCAAAACGGATAATTCTCTAAGGAATCGTGATTCCTTTCTATATTGTCATTGGCGTCGGTTCGTCTGCCCGCTCCTAAACTCGTTTGTACGTCTACAATGCTCCTCGAAAGAGTCGGAAGGCTATTGATGTCCTTTTTTCTTGGTGAGTCTTGTTGTTGATTGTCTATAGATTTTTATACGGTTGTAACAGTAATATGAGACTGAATAAATTGTATGAGTCTTGCTCCAAATGGCAAATTGTACTTTAAAGACCAGACTGGTAAAACATCGAGCTTTTGCAAAATATTTTTGGATTTAGGAATTTCGCTAGATGCTTGCATCAATTCTTTAAACGACACAAGATAAACAGCACATACTAGAGTTTTAAGCTCTAATGAGATAATCCTAATTTAATCCAAAGTAGAGAAATTGGGATTTAAATACCTTCAAATGTATCTTTTAGTATGGTATAATGAACTCAAACTTTCGACCACATCAATTTGCCTGTAGCCGTTCACTAATGAACCTATTACGACATACTTAGAATAAACCAATTATTTCCTAAACACTCTTACAAAAATAACAAAGTCACGCCCTCACAAGAAAAACATTTTAATATTACAATGGTGGCGCAGTAATTATCTACGGTGAATCTGAACAACCGATTTTAGGTCGACAATTTATTTGACATACTAAACGTCGAATTCAAATAACGTATCTTTCGTCACATCATCTACAGCTTTACTATCATCATATATAAAAGCCTCTATCACTTTAGTAATAAGTTCAAAATCGTCTAAATCATTTGTAAGCTCAAAATTGTCAGCTACTTTACAAGTAAAGTTTTTTTTATCCAAGACCATTTAACAGTAATGAGTGGACTATGAAGTGGTACTAGATGTACCACGTGCCACTCACAACCCACCAAAGAAACCAACTACCGTTCGTTTTGATACAATAGTTAAAAATAATTGTACTATTAAAGTCTTGGAAGAACATGCAGTAGTTAATGGTTCTTGAGACAGCCTTACAATTGGAAGTCAAGACTTTTTGTGTTATATTAATTTATTCTTTTAATATTACAATGACGATTTTGATGTCAAGTTTGTATTTGTGTTGTTTTCTGTAGCTTTTATTGTGTACTGAAGAAGTTTTATTCAATTATTTTTGAGCCTGGTTGATGTATACATTTATTCCTTTAATTTCATTAATTGCTGGCTCGTTTCTTTATTTTATTTTTGATATTGTGTAAACGAATATAATTTCTTTGTAACTAGATTTTCTTTTCATTTCTTACAAAATTGACTTATACTCATCGTTTCAATTACAGGTACTTTACGCTATTTATCTTAGATATTCGATCTATTATGATCATATATACATACAGATAGATTTATGACATTAGATAAGTTAAAAGCTTTTATTTATTTGAATTGCATATTCTATCTCTATTTGGTTAGCTCATGGCTGTGCAGCAATGACTCCAAACCTTTTATTTTGTTTTCTTTGGTCGACTTCGTTCTCATTCAAGTCTCTTAGTGATAAAAATATTGTAAACCGTATTATTATTTTTTAAAAGGAGCAACAATGGAGTTTCTTGCCCGATTCTTCTCCATGAAGGGTAGGCTGCACTTGGAACTGGCGACTAGAATCACTCGATTTTTTAATATTAAATATTGACTATTCATAAGTGCCTGTAAAAAAGTGCCTATATGAATAAAATATTTTTGAGTTGGAGTTTGAGTTTATCTGTGAAACAAATTGTCGTTTGCATAATCTTTGGATTAAGGCGACTTTCAAAATAAAAATATGGCAAAAACCAAACCACTTGTGGCTTTTTGGTATTCATTTACAATCGGTGCTCGGTACCCATTTGTATTACGAAGAAAAAAAAATTGCATAAAAATATTTCTACCACCTTGAAAGCCATACAAACTAAACCAAGACTTCAATAAAATTCCATAGTTCACACCCTACTTACAAACACACAATCAGAGTTAAAGTCCAAATTAAAATCCTATTGAAATCCTTTTGTTATCTGACCGCGATCGTAATAAGACAAGAGAAGCTAATTCTATAAAAGCAAAGGGCGCTTTACAATAGATAAACGATAATAAAAACCAAACAGATAAATTCACATTAGAAACTGATAAATCACACAAAATGGACCCTTGCATAGACGACATAAGGCTTAAATGAGCTTTTAATAAAATAAAACGGTTTGTAGATAGAAAATATAATTCCGTGTGTTTTGAAATATAGGATCAGTTAATTTTTCTAGTCTAATGCCTTTTCTGAATGGAATGTCATAGTTTCACACTAGGGGTGTCTGATTTACGAATCTTCTCACGGTAACTGTTATTGGTATCTTATTTAATACATATAGTGTTATTTAACTTGAAGTTTATGTTGTGACTCATTTTTAAAATGTAAAAATAAAACAGAGCATAAAATTTTGAATTCAATTCTTATTCCCTAGCAAAAAAAGAAACATCAGGCGAAAATTCTTCTATGTCAAAGTTTGTTAATTTCAGTGTTGTTTCTTGGTATTATTCAAACTATAGCAAATAGAGACATAGGCTTTGTTTGCCATATTTTAAAATTCTTGATAAGTAACATTAAGATGATTAAATTGATACGATTGACAAAATGAAAATCGTTGTGTTTTTACTTCCATTCCAGAGCTATCCAATAGAATTTCACTTAAAACATGAATGAACCATTGTGTCACCTCAAACAATACGTACTAACTAAAACCAAGACTATGAACATACACCCATCTCCACAAAATGGTGGTGTACGTGGAAGCACACAAAACCAACAGATTCATAATTGCTTGTGTTTATATAACAGAAGCCATTCACAGACCCACAGAAGCCGAAAGGAGATTTTAAACAAACACATCTTAGAATTTCTTTACATGACCGTCTGTACAAAGAATGATTCAAGTGGCCAAACCGACCAGACACCACAATGGTGGGCAACTTGTGAAAAAAAACAAATGTTATCACGCACAGCTTGACTCAAGGTTGTTGCAAACAAAGAAACTGAATACCTGAAAAGCAACGATGATGTATCTTTTGTTTTTCATAACGACTATACATTACGAAATTGGCCAATCATTCATAAGTTCACGACTCAAACATCTGCGTAAGAAGAAAATTATTAGCCCCAGGGCTGCGAATTCGTTAGCGTACAGAGACAATTCCAGTTTCGTGAATTCTGATGGACACAATAAGACTCCAACAATTCCTTTTCGACAACAATAGAGTTATTGTCATAAAATAGCCAATAGGTACGAAAATGACGGGTTGCGAACTGCTTTGTGCGTACCGAACTTTCGGCTATTATCGTGGATTCTTTGTTAGTGGATATCCTCGGGGAGTCGCGAGACAACGTCCATAATGCCACCGTGAAACGTATTTATAAACGTTATGATATGAATGGATAATATGCGAGACGCCATTGTGTTATTGTGAGTCGACAATGATGGCAAATCGTAGCCTTGAGTTTGTACAATTATGAGATTAGACACTCAACGAGCAAGGATGCTGATTTGACACCAGATGTTTTAAGAATTGACCCTTTTTAAGCTAAGATCACAATATAAGACCAGTGTTCACATTAACATGGAGATTACAAAGGTGTCTTAGAACTACATGGGCTTATTACAAGCAAGATATACCTAATTGAATAACGGCAGAATAATAAAGATGATCCGAAAGTATTACAAAATGTAATTTTTGACATGTGCGTGCTCACTTTATTTGCACATTGTGTTTGTTTGGGATACAAATTCTTTGTTAAGGTGAGAAAAGAACAAATTAAAGGGAATATTAGTTTTAAAGATAAGTTAGAAGAATGAAATGCTTAAAACGGTTTTCAAGCGAAAAAGTTATTTTTAAATTAGGATCGTAAAAAAACATCTCCATAAGTCAACACAATGTGAGAGAAAATTTGACATTCGCATGAGGATGCTGACTACTACTCCTGAATTCTGCTAATGAAGCAGAGTAGAGTGATTTTGGCAGGCTCATATATAAAAAATTGTAACTGAAAAGTATCTGCAGACCCTTCACCTTGAAGCTATTCTATTACTCGTCGTAGGGTATGTTAAGGGTTATGTAAGCTATATGATTGAATTTTAAATTAAAATACATTAAAAAAAACGTCAAAACTTCTTTTGAATTCCCGGACAAAGGAGTTTTAATGTTAGTCTTATAGAATAACTTTTGCACTAAAAAGAAAATATAAGACCAGGGATCTGCATGCAACATTCAATGTTTGTTTACATATCCATAAAATTAACAAACTATTAGTTGTACCATTAATTTTATTATATTTAGAAGACCCAAATTTTTTAAAATATTGACAAGACAAAACTCAATTTTTTACCGCGCTCAGGTGATAAACCTTGACGCCCTCCAAAAACAAAGTGAAAAACTTGAGTAAGTAAAATACCACTGGCACAGCGCGCGGCCATTGTGAACGCAATAGAATAAAAGATAAAAGAAATAAACAGAAAAAAATATTGTGTCGTTTCTGTTTGAACAATGACGTTGTCAGTGGCAGCCATATTGTTTGTGACGCGTGAGTGCCACAAACGAATACTTTTAAATATAGATTTACACGTATATATAGTCCGTAATATAATACCCATTACTTTATTAACCCTGGATCTAAGTATTCCATATCGAAGTTTATTGTAAGATGAATAAATGCATAACCATTTAACCTTTTATGGGTGCAAACTTTCATTCCACTTAATTAAGCGATAAATCACCAAAGTACGCTCGCAAGTACACTCACAGGCGGACTAGAGGAATCTTAACAAAATTACGCTCTCAAATGTGTATCAATAAAATATTAAAAAGAAAAATAACAATTTCCAATATACATATAACAACCGTAATTAGAGCACGATCTAAATATTAGGTAAACTGATTTCTATTCTAAATGAATTCAACACTTACAAATTCAGAAATGAGTTAATCGTATATTAGTAAACTACTGCAAATTAGAACAACGATTTTTCATTGATAACAATCGTAATTTCAGCATGTTATAGGGTAATTTTATCGCTTTTTGAACGCACTGGACGATTATCATAAATAGATCAAAGCACATACATAGTTTACAATAAATATTTAGGAAAGGACTTTATACTTCATCAAGTGTGACAGGAATATTAATTTTCTATCCTCTTGATTTGTTTAAAAAAATAATTTTACATTTCTGCGTTTCAGCCAACTTATTGACTAAATTAATTTAATTATATTTTTGCACATAATTTACAAACATTACCTATGTACTTGCGCATTGTAGCAAGCGCTAATAATGTCTTTAACGGAATAATGGAAATAAACTATCGACGTAGTGATATAAATTTAATTTACTACGTCTCAGGCTATGACAATGAAAAATCATATTATGAACAAAATAAACTTAACATATATTTCCCTTAAGCGAAGGCTTAAACGAAACCATAAAAACATATTTTGGTATTTTTGTAAATGGCAACAAATTGTGTAACGTCAACAGTAAACCAATGATCCAAAAAGTTTCGCGACACAAAAGAGTTTATATCAGACCGTATTATTACAAGTGTTAACCCAAAAATCAATTCTGATACAAAAATAGATGAATGCCTAATTCCTATTCTCACAGTAGTTTTTCTACAAAACACAAGAGACGGCTTTGTCGCCATATTGGATTCTAAGATTGCGTGCACCAAGCCTTTGTGACTACTTTTTTTATTTTTTTTAGGGACAATGAGATTTGATACGTCGTCGGATCTGAATGGATTGTTTTTTTTTTTTAAATATTTTTAACACCTGAAACCTGGTATCCTTTTTTAGGCAAAACGCTGATCAATTTTATTTCTTTTGTTGAAAGATTTTGTCCGGATGTAACAGAATAGCGAGTATCATTTCATTGATATTGGGGGTGGTTAATCACCATTCATTGTCACCAGTCAATGGGATGGCTCATGGTGTGCAGTGACATCAATGTAAGTATTTTATTTCTATACGTTGATATGGTGAAAGTGTGTAAACGTTCAAAGGAGGCAACACATGATAATTACTAACGTTTGTATCATTACTATAATGTTTGATACACTCTCTAAAGTATTTGACGAACATCTTCAATTTAACGTCTGTTTGACAAATTATTGTATGATATATATACCAGTGCAGAAGCCTTTGAAAATTATAAAAAGTGAAAAAAAAAATAGTAGGATGAAACCCATTAGAAAAGGAGGAGAATATTATAAAAATGAAAGGAAAAATAATTTACGGGCGATCTGAGGTCGGGAAGGGGATGGGGGGGAGGTTTTAAGGGTAAAAAACGGTTTTTCTCGATTTACGGCAAAACTAAAAGTCCTATGGAAAAAAGTCAAATGGCAAAGTTGTAGGTAATAAAAAGATGTAAACTTTTATATTTACACTTTTATCACATAACCTCAAAATTTATGTGAAAAATTCAAAAAACCACGTTTTTGGTTTTTTATTTCTATCTTTTACAATTTTCTTTTTTTTTCACGAAATTTGGTGAAAACTTACCTTTTTATGTCCCAAATACGCTGTAATTTATTTGATTAAAAATATTTATTTTTTCACCTTATATTGAATTAATATCGAAAAAGCATCCTAATTTTCAATTGAAAATTCACCCGTCAAAATATCAGCTTTTTTCAAAAAGTTGGTATGTTTTCTATTCGTTGAAATCTCTACTTTCCGATGGTGAAAATATATATATATGTCGGAGTGAGGGTATCCAAATAATAAAAGTGATACAAACATTTGCCACTATCGAACACTACGGAACACTCTATATAAAGCGGCGCGATCGGCAACAGGACACAGTTCTCTTCAGATCTCGCGACGACCATATCTATTATTTGATTTGCGATTTATTGTATCTCTGTGTTTTATATTGTGTGTATGAGGCGATATTTATCAGTGGGGGAATTACTAGCCTAGGTGGCGAATTCCACAGGGCATCGCGGAGGGGTGAGCGTTGCCTCAATCCCCTCATGGGGGGTTGCTGATGGTGTTTAAGTTAATTCGTATCCGTTTAGTAGTGATTAGTGTTTGGCTATAGTCCAGATTGGCTGTATCTGTGATTCATGTTCTCGTTTATTCTTGTGTCTCCGACATCAGAAGTGGGATCTGAATCTCATTTGCCCACAATGTTTGAGAGTGTAACGGATCGTCAGTCGCGGCGAGCGGTCGAATACCCTCCGCTTGAAAATCGTACGAGGTGTCATTTGTTAAATTTTTGTAAGCGAGAACGCTCACATAGTGTCAAAGTGTCGGTATAGCCTTTTCGCGTACGAACGGTTTATGAGACGTGCGGCCTACAACAGCGGTAGCGTGCGGTAGTAAAAGCAACGCATCGGTAACAACTCCAACAATCCGGTGAGTCGTACTATTTTTATTTTGTACTGAGTGCTCTTTAATAAGATAAGTTCTGTCAGATGAGTTTCTAGGCAAACGACAATATTGTGTAATTTATACTCTCGATTGTTTGATTGATTGTTGATTTTTGTGTAAACAAAAATAAAATAGTGAAATAAGTAAAAGTGATTTTGATTCGAAAATGGATAATATTGTGCAGTAACATTATTGAGGGTAGGTAATGCCCGCACTTATTGTAACATCGAAATTCTATGTACAGTTTTAACCCAGGTTTATTAAGTGCAGTTATTATTTCATGTAGTACACGATTACTGTATTTCAAACGACATAATTATTTAAAGAGAAGAATGAGAATCTGTTTGCATTAAGGTTTTCATTTGCAGTTTTCGAAAATAATTTTGTTCTTAAAATAATAAGATCGTTTCTATTGGTGACATCGGTACAAAGGTAGACGATTTCGGAAGTATAGTGTAGTATTATATCATAGCAGAATATCTGTGATGGAGGTGGATTGAATTACCCGTTCTGCACATGCTGTTAGTTTATTGTTTAAATTTATTTCTTATTTTTAAACCCCGACGCAAGGAGAGGGGTGTTATAAGTTTGACGTGTCTGTCTGTCTGTGGCACCATAGCTCGCGAACGCATGAAGCGATTTCAATTTAGTTTTTTTGTATGAAAGGTGAGTTACGTGCGAGTGTTCTTAGACATGTTTCATGAAAATCGGTTGAGTCGTTTAAAAAGTTATGGGGGTAAAAGTGGGGAAGAATAACCGAATGTCTGCAAAACGTGCCAGTATAATCGTTAAATGACAATTGTGTAATTGATAACTTCGACCTGATGCTGCATAAGGGGTTTTTTTATTTATTCAATTTTAAATTTATGATTGTGATGTGATTTTTAGTTTGAGGCGGATTCATCTTTGATTGTAGCTATTAACATTTTTTTTATTATTATTTTGACCAATTTGAGATAGTTGTGACTCGAATTATAATTACCGTTTTTTTATTTTGTGATGAAATGTCGATATTTTCAGTAAAGATAAAAAAAACTGGTCGGACTTCTATTTGGTGTCAGCTATCTCACCAGCAGCGGGTGATTGTAGCTGGCATGTCTATGTAGTTGGCAGATAGATATACGTGTGGTAGTCACAAGGGATGACTAACTGTTACATTTGTGGTGGTCACAGGGATGCTTTGAGAATTTGCAGCAGTAGTCCATTACTAAAGTTCTTATTTTATGTTGTTTTGATTTTAATAATGATGTTACTGTTTTCTTTTGCTGTTCAGTAGTGTACTGTTTTATTGAGACAGAATAGACAGTGAGGTCAGATATGGCAGAGTGAGAGTGATACTGTGTGTACACTTATGTGACATTTTATAGGAAAAAGGGTAAATTTGAAAAGTTTAATCTCGGTGACAAAGTTAAATCCTAAATATAAAGGACCGTTTAAAATTGTAGTTACTAGACGGCGATCGTTATGCTTTGAAATCTTTAACTGGTAACAGAACCTACAAATGCGCTTGCGTTCGTATACGAGAGTTTCCTTTAAGTGATATACCCGAGGAGGTAGATTTGTCTGGCATTGATAATAGTTTGGTGGATATAGACACAAATTGACCGATGTACTCTAAATATCTTGTGCGTCGCGGCGTCTCGTTTTTGCTAATTGTTTTTAGTGCGTTTGCTAGAGGCTTATGGTCCGTGAAGACGGTGACATCTTGGCCTTCAAATATCCGGCGACAATGTCGAACGGCCATGTAGATCGATAGTAATTCACGGTCGTAGGTACTGTATTTTTTCTGTGCATCGTTAAATTTCTTTGAAAAAAATGCGATTGGACGACGTTGCCCATTGTCCTCTTGTTGTAATACAGCTCCCGCGCAGGTGTCGGATGCGTCCGTTAATAAGACAAACGGTTGATTCGATGATGGGTATGATAGAATTGCTGCGTTTGCTATGTCTTCTTTGCACTTCTTGAAGGATTCTATCGTTCTCTCAGTCCATTGTACGGGGTGTCTTGTCGTTCTTCTTGGAACTTTGTAGATAGCTATTAAGGTCTTTCTGGTGTTCAGCGGCATGTGGAATACATCCTCGATAAAAGTTCATCATACCGAGGAAACGACGAAGTTGTTGAATATTCTGCGGTAGTGGGTATTCTAATATGGCTGTGACTTTCTCGTTCGTTGGTTTTATACCTTCGGCGGTTATTGTATAGCCTAAAAAGTCGAGGGTAGGCTGGCCAAAGATACATTTCGCTACGTTGATCTGAAGTCCACTTTCGTTAAGCCTCTTTAATACTTCTTCCAGATCGCGTCTATGTTGATCTTCTGATGATGATGCCAGAAGAATATCGTCAACGAATTTGAATACGGGTAGACCTCTCAGTACGTTGTCAATGTGGCGTTGGAATGTCTGACCGGCGTTACGTAGGCCAAAGCACATTCTAGTAAATTCGAATAGACCAAACGGTGTTATTACTGCTGTCTTCTCTATATCTTCTTCTCTATTCTTGACCTGGTAGAAAGATTTCCTCAAATCAATTTTAGAGAAGATTGTTTTATCTTTCAAATTGTAGGTAAAGTCGTGTAGTCTCGGTACGGGGTATCGATCTGGAACTGTTATTGCGTTTAGTCGGCGGTAGTCCCCACATACTCTGTATTTACCGTCCTTCTTGATAACTAGATGTATTGGGCTCGCCCATGGGCTCTTTGACGGTCTGCAGATACCTTGTTGCATCATTGCCTCGAACTCTTCCTTAGCTGCCTTGTATTTACTGGGCGAGAGTGGTCTCGCTTTGGCATACAATGGTGGTCCCGTGGTGTCGATGTGGTGTTCCACCTCACTTTGACACAGCTTCAATGTCGGTCGGGTGATATCTGGGTACAGCGCCAGTAAGTCGTGGTACGGTTGCTGGCTGTTTACCGTGTTGATACTGTGCCCTGATGTAGACGTGACGTAACCAATGACGGACAACCCGGTTTGTTTGTCAATCAATCGGCGCCCATGTATATCGACTGTAAGTTGATGATTATGCAGGAAGTCGGCGCCCAATATCGGTCGAGTTACGTCGGCGACCACAAAGTTGCATGTGTAGGGTCTTCGTAAACCAATGTTTAAAACCATTGTTCGTTCGCCGTAAGATGGTATTGACGTTCCGTTGGCCGCGTATAGGTTACTTTTCATCTTTGTTCTGCCTTTTTCTGATCTTCTTATCGATAGGACAGACACATTGGCTCCCGTATCGATGAGAAAACGAAGACCAGTTGAGATGTCTTTAATAAATAAACGACGGTATTTCGAAATTTCTTCGACTTCAGCTTCCGTCGCAGCCAAAGTCTGTTCTAGTTTTTTTGTGTCTGATTCGTATTCTTCTCAAAATTACAAGGACTTCGACATCTAAAGGCTTCTTTTCCGTACTTTCGGTGAAAATAGCATACCGACGACATACGATTTGTTGAGTATGAACGCGAGCGCGAGCGTCGTTGTTGGTATTTGCGCTGATGGCGGTAGTTGTCTCTCGATCGATCTGTTTTTAACGTAGCAATCTCTCTCGTCAGCGATTCAATCATTAAGAGGATTCTTTCGTTTGTTGATGATGTGGCTGGCTTATTCATGCTACCGCTGCTATGACCACACGAACATACCGAGTGTACTTCTTTTGTATGTTCTGCCATCATGTCGGCCATCGCTGCCAGTGCGTCGAGTTTTGATTCCTCGCTAACCGCTAGAACAGCTCGTGTAGCCGAGGGTAGGTGGCTGATCCATAACATACGGAGGGTATGTTCGGGTATCTTGTCGCGTGCCAGGTCACGCATACGCCGTAGAAGTTGGGAGGGTCGCTGGTCACCAAGTTCTACGTCATTTAGCAACTTCTGTAGTTGTTTATTTTCTGACTCCTCGTAGACGGAGAGTAGTCTATTTTTTAACGCCTCGTATCTTCCTGTGTTGGCGGGTGACAGAATAATATCACCAATTTGTTCGATGTCCATCTTCTCGAGTTGAGCTACTGCCAGTGTGAATCTACCTTCATCACCGAGCTTCTGATTGGTAGTAACGGTCTCGAACTGTGCAAACCAAAGTCTAGGTTTATCACGCCAGAACTGTGGTAATCTTGCCTTGATGGAGATAGTCTCGATGTCTTGTATCGACGGCATGGCAGCTGGTACAATCGGATGTTCTTGAGGCATTTTCTTCGTCAGAATCACGTCGGGGTCACCACTTTGGTGGATATAGTCACCGCTTTAGGAGTTAGGCGTTGTAGAAATAAAATATCGATCGTAAGTTGTTACTGAGTAAATGCGTGTCTTTATTGTAAAATGGTTCGTAATTTATACACAATTTGTCTGTACACTTGGCGGTGGAAGTACGGAACATGAAGATCGTGTTGTCCAATCACAGGGAATCCAGGAATTCAACATTATCCCCGATGCACGGCGAGTATATAAGCTGCGCTAGACGGCCACTATAAAACGTAGCGGCCGCAGATATCGGATTCAGTATGCCACATGATTCCAAGCAGGAATGTACTTCGCCGCTTCGCCGGCGCCGGCGCACACGCTCTCTCCTTCGTGCGCGCGCTCTCGCTCTAACAAGCGGCGGCGCAGCCCTAGCCGTGCCAGTACAGGCGCCGGCCTCGTTGCGGTCGGACATATGTAGCTGCGTATGTAGGTCGCTACAATAGTGAGGAAAATCCCCGTAGATCAAGGCCCTATTGATGTTGATGATGATAATCAAGGGTTAGTTAATGCTGATGCAATGGAATGAAATTGAGTTGTAATTGTGTGGCGAGTAGTCTCTGTGAGATATGAGATATCCTATCAGCGTGGTGGTTGTTAAAGTTTAGTTAAGTTTTGTGAAAGGCGAGGTGGCCACTGAAAGGCGAGGTGGCCACTGAAAGGCGAGGTGGCCACTGAAAGGCGAGGTGGCCACTGAAAGGCGAGGTGGCCATTGAAAAGTGAAACTGGTAAAATAAGAGGCCATCTAGATATTGTTAATAATCCAAAAGTGTGTAACGCGATAAACGATGAGGTGACTGTTGCGATACTACTTACTGGTTTTATTAATTTAGTATGTAGCGAGAAGTCTATTAGCAATCAGATTTGATAACGAAAAGCTTATTATTTTATGAAAATGTCCTAAATGAAGTTGTTCCACAGAAGATAAAATGTAATAATGTACCCAATGTCCTTGGTCAGGAGTGGCCGAACAATACAAAAATATCTTTCTTTTCTGCGGATAACGATGATGATGATGCACTGCCTTCAACATCACACGAGGACGTGTAATACGTCAGGACGGCCGTGTCGGAGTGAGGGTATCCAAATAATAAAAGTGATACAAACATTTGCCACTATCGAACACTACGGAACACTCTATATAAAGCGGCGCGATCGGCAACAGGACACAGTTCTCTTCAGATCTCGCGACGACCATATCTATTATTTGATTTGCGATTTATTGTATCTCTGTGTTTTATATTGTGTGTATGAGGCGATATTTATCAGTGGGGGAATTACTAGCCTAGGTGGCGAATTCCACAGGGCATCGCGGAGGGGTGAGCGTTGCCTCAATCCCCTCATGGGGGGTTGCTGATGGTGTTTAAGTTAATTCGTATCCGTTTAGTAGTGATTAGTGTTTGGCTATAGTCCAGATTGGCTGTATCTGTGATTCATGTTCTCGTTTATTCTTGTGTCTCCGACATATATGTTACCATAGTAAATCTTCTCAGAAAATGCAAAAAATCGAAAATTGTAAAAGATAAAAATAAAAAACCAAAAACGTGGTTTTTTGAATTTTTCACATAAATTTTGAGGTTATGTGATTTATTTATTTATTTATTTTGATAAAATTGTAAATACAAAAGCTTACATCTTTTTATTACCTACAACTTTGCCATTTGTTTTTTTTCCATAGGACTTTTAGTTTTGCCGGAAATCGAGAAAAACCGTTTTTTACCCTTAAAACCTCTCCCCCCCCCATCCCCTTCCCGACCTGAGATCGCGCGTAAATTATTTTTCCTTTCATTTTTATAATATTCTCCTCCTTTTCTAATGGGTTTCATTCTACTATTATTTTTTTGGTTTTAGAACTTATCGACACTGGTCTAATACGTAAACAACTGTTTACCCTTAAATTCATGAATCAATAATGATATTTATTTATTTATTCTTAAAAGAAACAAACAGGTTTATAATAAAATATAGGTACATCGATAAATTTGTAGTTTCACTAATTGTACACCCAATCCCGTAACCCCCAATTTTTTTTTATGGAATAGGCGGCAAACGAGCAGACCTATCGCCTGATGGTAAGCGATTACCGCCGCCCATAGGCACCCGCAACACCAAAGGCGTCACAAGTGCGTTGCCAGCCTTCGGTATCCTCACTCACACGGTGAAACACAGCGCAGGCACATAATAAGCTAGTGTACTACAAACTAAAGGCCCGTATTCACTTTGATTAGTGCGAGTGCAGGTGTGAAGTGCAGGTAATCAATGATTGGTAGAAAATACGTGTGGAAATGCGAATTCGCTGTCTACACGTATTTCTCCTTCGTCTACTTCGTCTTCGATCACCTGCACTCGCACTAAACATTACGTTGACGTTGATATTTCTCTGTACAATACAAAAGAGTAAGTATCTAAGCATATTCTAGAACCTATAGTATCCGTTATGCCTACTATTCGAATAAAAAGCGATGCTGATGTCAAAATATTTTTTTCTTTATTTAATGATAGCAACTTTTTCTGCTCTTCTTTCTCAACGAAAAAAATACTTACCATTGTAAAAGTAACTCGTGTTCTACACACCGGTCAACATGGTCTTATGGGTAAGTGTTATTATGTACATAATCATGATGCACTACGAAATAAATTATTCAAATGACGTCATATTATTCTATTTGACCGCAAGGCATGCTTTTAAAAAATCTTAATTCCCCTAACAGTTTCCTAATTTCTCTGTAGTTTCTTAATACGAAATAAAAATACTATTAAGAATGGTACTAGTTCTGTGAGTTTGGGTGTTTTCTATGTATAATATGTATGTATTTACAAAAAAAAAAGTATATATGTATTTGTATCAGTTGTCTAGTACCCATAACACAAGCTCTGCTTAGCATGTGACTAGATGGCGTTGTGTGTTAGATGTCCAAAATATTTATTTATTTATTTAAAACTCTTTAAACTAAACTGAAAATCACAAAAAATTTGATTCGTCCTGTCAAACGACGTTCTAAGGACTGAAAACAGCATAAATATAAAATACATTAAAAAAAAATATACATACAATGGAACCTAGAACCTCCTCCTTTTTAACCGACTTCCAAAAAGGAGGAGGTTCTATGTTCCACTGTAGGTTTTTTTTTTTTTTTTTTTTTTTTTTTTTTTTTTTTTTATTATGTATGTTCACCGATTACTCCGTCATTGGAAGTCGGTTCAAAGTAGAAGACATCTAGATACATATATTCCAGAATAGCTTACCATCAGGCGATACGTCTGCTCGTTTGCCCCCTATATCATTAAAAAAAAATAGCATGTGGACATCGTTTAGTTAGTTTAGTTAAGTGACGCAACTACGGAATTAGCACCTCTGACTCTTATGACTCATTAGAGTAGTCCAGGAGTGGTGAATGTCACTTCCTATCAGATAATCCGTCTGCTCATTTGCTATGATAAGGTAGCATACAAAAATGATATATTAATATTATTTTTTCAGACATCTGACACACAACGCCGTCTAGTCCCAAACTAAGCAGAGCTTCTATTATGGGTACTGGACAAGAACAATAATATAAATACATGTTATATATTTTTTGGTAAATACAATGAATTAAAAACATCCATGTGTTACATCGCATGCCAATTTCACCTTCAGTGACTGTTAATTGGTAATTGCTTGTTTGGCTGATTTAGATTTCACTATATATTAGCACTGAAAGTACGTGTACTGTTGATACAAGTCAGCATGTCGGGGAGGACCTGAAATAACCCAGAGGGAAGAAGAACACCAGGGAAGTGAGATTTGCCACACATTTCTGGCTCCTGTATCCCCAAGGTGCAGGAGATTTGAAGTGAAGTAAAGTGAAAAAAAAGTGGAAGTTATAACACATGGAGGTAAGTGTTTATGGAGACATATATTAGTAATCTGTATGTAAGAGCGGAAAACTCTCCATAACCAGAATCCATTCATGAATAAGTAGATATGATGAGTAGATCCAACATCACTATCTCCCTTTTTGTACAAGAAAAAAACACCTAATGTATAATTTAAACATATTTTTCTACATCATACTTTTTCGAAAATAATTACAAATTTTAACAAAAAAACATGACTTCAATCTGGACCAAATTTATATGAGAATGATTCGGGAAGCACCAGCTTTCAAATAAAAAAAAATCATCAAAATCGGTTAACCCAGTCGAAAGTTATGAGGTAACAAACATAAAAAAATACAGTCGAATTGAGAACCTCCTCCTTTTTTGAAGTCGGTTAAAAATCAAACTTCAATCAAACAACAATAAACTATTTTAGCAACACCATCTGGGAACATAAGAAATAATCCCTTCACACTTAAATATGTAATTGGATTTCAACATAAAAACCATTAAACTGCTCATGAAAACGCCCATTTTTCTCATGAAATATGTTTTTGTTTAATACTTAACTTGTGACTTGTGTACCAATCTTCTCTGCGTGAAAACGCCTACCGTCAAGACACCGTAACTTTTAAAAGTGGTAAGTGTGAATACTGTACGTCCCAAGGTTCGAGTAAGGGGCCCACCCGCTGTTTCCGACTCACGGCCTATTAAACTTAAATTTATCGTTTTAAGTGACGAATATATTAATGAAATTATTTTTGAAAATGTGTGACGATGGAATTTGAGTTTGTGTTGTTATAATAGAGTTTCAAGTGCATTCAGTGGGTATATTATAGTGACATGGTATATATATATATTTTTATTGATGGGCGTGCAAACGAGCAGACGTATCACCTGATGGTAAGCGATTAGTGCCGCCCATGGACACCTGCAACACCAGAGGCGTCACAAGTGCGTTGCACGCCTTAGGGGGATAGGGGGGGGGGGTAAGGGGAGACTGGTTGGGGTATGGGCCTCCGGCATCCTCAGTCACTCGGTGAAACACAGCGCAAGCACTATTTCACACCGGTTTTCTGTGAGGCCGTGGTATCACTCCGGTCGTTGATTAAGTGATATGATGATAAGTAAGTATAGTTGGAAGTGAGTAGAAATGAAGTTAGTAAGAAAACCAGATCATAACTGAGGGAAATAAAGGAAGAGAATGTTGGGAGAAAATGCGCTTAATTTGCAACCTTTGTATTTGCTCCGTGGGTTCAACGGATGCGTTACAACTAAGATTTTTTTATTCACCTAGATAAGCTTGCCAAAGTGACTGTACTCTGACTGATGGAAAGCATAAGCAGAATCCAAGAGTGGTGGTCACCATACTTACTGCGAATGCAGCCAAAGCATCAATGCAGCATGGTGTCCCACACTAAGGCGGCCTATTGAGATGGTTCTACACATTTTGCCTCCGGTCTCGCACTCACAAATGAACACGATAACACGAATGCTGCCATTTTAGGCTGGTCTTCTGTGAGAGGGTACTACCTCCTCGGGCGAGACGACACGTTCGTGGTGAAATCAGCCTGGTTAAAAGTTATTTAAATTTACTTCATGATCTCGAAAGCATAGGAAATTTCTAGACGTTTACTGCAAAGCGCTTAGAGGCAAATCCACCCATCTCCACGTGATGTCATGAGAGCTCCTCTCGCGGTACCAGGAGGTCAGGCAAGTGAGGCGGTACTCACACCAGGCGGCCCGCCCCTTTCACGGTGCTCAACTGAGAGAATTTCGTAGATTTCATAGAAAATGTGCAGGTATTCACACGGTTTACTTGGCAAAAAGGGCGTAATTACTTATAAGATACTGGTATATTAAATGTAATTTTTAACCCTTTATAAATAAAATTATTAATAATTCGTATTAAATCGTATTAAGTTATATTATTGTAGTTTGGGGATATTTGCGAAAGGCTGATAGAAGCTGTCTGCGAGTAGCCCAAAATCGATCAGAGTAGCGTTCAATACGACTTATGTCCTACGAGAGACTTATGTCCAGCAGTGGACTGTAACAGGTTGATAATGATGATGATGGCATTCAATTTGACTGCACGTTTGGCCTAGTGGTTTAACGGTCACCACGCCGTTTCCTACTTTGCAAAGTATCGTGGGTTCAAATCCCACGTAGGACAACACTTTGTGTGATCTACAAATTGTTGTTCTGAGTCTGGGTGTTATTTGTGTACATTTCATGTATGTTTGTAAAGTCCCCCGCGACACAGGATTTATTCCTAGTGCGGGAGTTGTCTTTTAAAAAAAAATCTCTAGTTGCTTTTTCTTGTTCAAGCAATGTAGAATAATTTGTAAAATCGAGGAGAAAGAAATTATTAAATTTGTTCAAGAGTATGTCTATAATAAGGATTTTTTAGTTTTTGAGGCTCATTTTAGTTAGTTACAAGTTGGAAGCAGGAAGGCTCTGTAGAACAACAAATAAGTAGAAGTTAAAACTTCTGCGTGTATGTCACCTGTTGGTTGTCGCGATTTAAAGTAGCCTATGTTATTCTGTGATAATGTAGCTTCCCATTGGTAATAGTTATTTGTTATGCAAGAGGGCAAAGTTGCTTTTTAACAGCGAGTGATTCAAAAATTAGAATCCTGAGCGCTACCGAGGGAATCAAAAGAGCACGAGGTGAAAAATCTTTGCACTCGAGTGCAACACGTAACTTTTCACTCCCCCTCAGCGAGGTAATGACTAAATGTAAAAAGAAGCTGACGCAGGCAAAACAAATTAAACAAAGAACACCAAAAAGGTTACGAGTCTGAGTTTTTAACAAATTAAAAAAGGTGCATGATAAATTTGGCATGAGGTAGAAGTAGACAGGTTTAATGATGTTTTGAATTCACAAACTTAGTGCACACGATTTATCCTGTAGCGGATAAAAACGGGTTTTGCACTCAGATATCGAAGGGCGAAAATACTCTTTCCGAGATGAGGGGATGAAAAAAATTTTTTAAAAGCATTACCAATAAAGCTCACATTTGCTTTTATAACATTTGTCAGGATTCTTTCAATAGCTTCAACTATATGTTTGTTGTGTCCTTGACTTCTGTGCGCGTACTTTTTTTTTCTCAATTTAAAGAACTGTGTGACTGTAATTTCAAATTGTTGCAAAACAAGGTGTTTTCTAGCTCGGGAATGCAGTGGTAACTTAGTAGCAGGGCGGCATAGGCGGCGCTCTCGCCAGGAGGCCCGCCCATGCTAACGAACATTCTTGGCAGAAAATAAATGTATTGCAGATTCTCACGAACTTTGTATTAAGTAAATACTTAAAATACAGAGAATTCTCCATATTTGTTAGGTATTTCATAGTAGACCTTTGAGAAAAATCTTTATGAAATTTAATATTTTTTTATAATCGTCTTGGCAAGATATTCTGTGTTTTCAACTTATTTTGATAAATTTATACAAGCTTCACGTTTTTGTGAATAGTAATTATTTGTAGTATTTTTTTTTTTAATTGGCTAATCAATTAACAGTTTTCTGTAAATCAGACTACAAATTATTTAATTATCGAGTGCCTTAAAATTGTCCAAATCATTCCCCATATAGTTAGGTACATTGTCTAACTTTAATAGTAAAACTATTTTGTGCTAGATGGATTGATCGCCCCCGTAGGTTTAAAATATTCAATTTTAAATTGTGTTCCACTAACACCAATTAAATTGAATTATAATCACACAACAAAGATTTCATAAAAAATAAATCCTCAAACAATAAAATAACAATGTTTCGCAAGCCAAACAAGTTACACCGCAGACGCTTACAATAAAAATATTATCCGAAAAAAAAATCCGACATAAAATGACAATCTGAATCAAATAATCCTTCTAATGCTATCACAGTAACACATTCAAACCATTCAAGATTCCCATACAAAATTCACTTGCATAGAAAAATAACACCCCTTTAAATAAAATTACCATAAAGCATAATTAGGAGTATTATAATATAGTTAGTACGGTGGGCAGTTAGTTTTTTATTAAAAATATACAAAATAGTACAACAATATATTGTGTTTACATAGTGCTTGAATGTATAATTAATTGTGAAATATTAGTGCGGTCATGAGAAAACGAACGGGGACCAGATTACATTACATGATATGCAATCTGATGTAATGTTGAGTGAAGTGTAATGTTAGGTTAATGTACTTGGGACTGTTTTAAACTAAACAATACGCTGGAACTTCACAACAAACCATTAGTACAAGTAACATAGCTTTTCTATCAATGTCTTCACTTCTTCCATATCTTACAATTTAGATTTGTTCCTGAAGTAATTGGTTGAAGGCATCAGGCAAGCCCAAGCCCTCTACTACATACGTGGCACTAAAAGTATATTCAACAACACATGGCCGCTAAATACGATATATTTCTGCCTCGGTGGCGCAGTGGTAGTGAATGCGACTGCTGTGCTTGAGGTCTCGGGTTCAAATCCTGGGTCGGACCAATTGTTTGTGTGATCCACAAATATTTGTTGCGGAGTTTGAGTGTTTTCTATGTATGATATGTATGTATTATCAAAAAAAGTTAGGTATATATGTATTTATATCAGTTGTCTAGTACCCATAACACAAGCTCTGCTTAGCTTTAGACTAGATGACGTTGTGTGTTAGATGTCCGAAATATGTTTTTATTATTATTAATTATTTGTTTGTTATTTCAGAGTTCATTTACAAGTGAGTGTGTGAATGTCGTCTCTTCGTCCGCCATAAGAAATGACAAATACAGAATGTTTCGGCTTGTCTTCCAAAAGAAGATTGCAGGAAGGAAAAGGGTTGGCCGGAAGCGACACTCTTAGCTAAAGAAACTTCGGGAGCACTTCGACTGCATCACCACCTCGCTCTTCATAGCAGCGGCTGCCAAAATTAAAATTGCCTTGATGCTGTCCAATTTCCGATAGGTGTAGCCTTCCCTAGTGTCAAAACTCGGTGTGTCTGTTGGTCACTGCTGTTGAACAAACAAAGTGTACAGGAGTTACAGTGGTGGTAGTGTGGGCGGGACTAGTCCAAAAGGTATGGAACTATAGGACGAAGAAGTGTGTGATTATGTGTTTTAAACTTATCTGGTTTTTGATTTCTTATCTGATTTAGATATGTACACTTACGAGAATAAGCGCGATTAAGTAATTAGTGTTCCATACCTTCAATTGCCTCTAACACTGGTATTATTTTGCAGAATAGTTAAAGGATGATCGGCAGCCTATGAAGACAGTCTGTGGGCTTCTGGTATCCGCACTCACTCGGTGAAACACAGCGCAAGCGCTATTTCACAACGGTTTTCTGTGAGGCCGTGGTATCACTCCGGTCAAGCCGGCCCATTCATGCTGAAGCGGATTTCTGTATAGTGCCCCCTGACACGAGATATTCTTAAGCAGGAGTTGTCTTTATAAGAAAACAGTTCATAATACCGAATTGTTTTTCTTCAGCAATGGCTTACAATGACCTGCTAATATAATTTCCTCGACATTGAAAACCTTCAATTCAATAAACAATCCCAACAATGTACTGTATAATCGTAATCGTTTATTCCAATACGTCACAGTTCACGCCCGAGCACCGAAGTCCAAACAGCGGGACGAAATCCTGAGTTATGTGCCTACACACCACTGCACAATGGATGATCAATAACAATTTGAGGACGAGAATGTACTGCGATTTGTTGTTACGCTAAAAAGTTAAGTGGAGTACACACTTGCAGGTTTTTTGCTGATAGCCGGTTTTTTAATAATATTCTATATTAGGACTGACTAGGAATATATGAGGACTACGAACAGATGAGTCACCTGGTGGTATTGTACATGACTATCGCTATGCCTGTACACCTACAACTCGAGAATCATAAGTGCGATGCCCAGAAATAGAGGGTGGTCGAAGTTGGGCCTGGTTACCTTACTTACTAGGTGAAACGGAACGAAAAACCGCGTTTCTGAAAGATTTTGGCATCGATCCCGGCGAACTATTTACTGTCTAATTTTTAATACCACCTATGACGAAGCCAAAAGTAATAGTTTTGACAGTCCATGTATATTCCACTGTAGCGCTTGAACCACTGAACCGATGTTATTGAATAAATTCGTATATATGCCATGGTGACATGGACTAAATAGATTTTATCAAAAGTTATTGAGTAATCGGTAGTTTAAAAACAACTAGCTTATAATTTGTGTTCACCATGCTGCATTGTCTGCATTCGCAACGAGTATGGTGACCACTATCCTTGGATTGTGATATCTCTAATATTTTACTTTGAAAATCATAAAGACTACTGTAATATAGTATCAGGCCTCCTGATAATCTTGACCTTTCTTTTTTCTTTTAAACCTTCAGAAAACAGTAATAGAAAACTCATAATATTAATAATTATCGTTCAGGATTCATGAATGATATTATTTGCATTCGTATCACAATCTAAATTATCTATTACAAATCAGTCGTGATTAAGCTGAATGAACACAACAAAGGATTTACGAAAAGCTTATTATTAGTTGGATATAAATTTTCATTCATAATCAACTGCTAATAAATTTATTGCGCCGAATCCATTCAACAAGAACCATATTAATTGTATTACCTGTTTAACTTATTCAGAGATTCAAAGCAAATCCTCGCACTTTAGGTATTTACATTCCGGACAATATTATTTATGGCCGGGCCATTAATGGCTGTCACATATATCAGACGGCTGGTCGTGCGGCACGTCATCGGTTTGCATTTGACGTCGTTTGCACGAGTGTGCAAGCTCCTTTACAGTTTTAAAATTTAATTTTGTTTTAATAATAAACTAGAAAATAAAAGTAAATTTTGATGATAGGTATTTGTAATATGGATTATATTGCATTTTAAATATGTTTTCTTTGAATATCAAATTGATTTACTTAGACAACCAATTATTCATGTATGTTTTTTTTTTCTTTTGTTTAAAAAGAACTCCCGCATTAGGAATAAACATCCTGTGTCGCGGGGGACTTTACAGCCATACATGAAACGGACACAATTAACACCCAAACTCAGAACAACAAATTGTGGATCACACAGAGTGTTGTCCCGTGTAGGATTTGAACCCACAACACTTGGCGAATTGGCAAACGGCGTGGCGACCGCCTAAACCACTAGGCCAACCGTGCATATATGCTAGAAAGAAAGTGTAACCAGGTCAGCTATAACAAACAAACTAACGCGAATAGAGAAGGAGCTGGAAGAAGAGTTGGCGTTTCCAATTGCTTGGTTCCGATTAACTTGTCCGAATTAAACAGATTTCACTGTCGCGTCAAAAGTACAGGTTTTTTTTAAATAAACTTCAATATGAAAATGTGTATAAATATAAGTTTCCTAGGGAGATCTGTACTAAAGTCTATGTGAAGAAGAATATCTGAAAATATTTGTTGAGTCATGATCATCCTTCTGCCTCTGCCATAATTAACTTAGGATCACCACAATGGTTAGTGTTTGTTGTAGTTTCCTTCTACCGTGGGAGAGCCACGCTTCGACATGAATGGGCCGGCTCGACCGGAGTGATATCACGGCCTCACAGAAAACCGGTGTGAAATAGTGCTTCCACTGTGTTTCACCGAGTGAGTGAGGATACCGGAGGCCCATATCCCATCTCTCCATCCCCCCCCCCCCATCCCCCAAGGGCCGGCAATGCACTTGTGACGCCTCTGGTGTTGCAGGTGTCCATGGGCGGTCGTGATCCCTTACCATCAGGCGATACGTCTGCTCGTTTGCCCGCCTATTCCAAAAAAATAAAAATAATAAAAATAAAATCAGTTTTTGGATTAGGTAAAGACACTAAGGGGAAACGTATAACAAGTCTCCAGTTTTTTAGCAAGGGACTGAAGCTTCAGCAACTAGAAGAGACCTGGATCTATCACTAACCTCCAGCCTCCGTCATTTGGCCATCGCTACTAAACTTCTCATCCTTGTCTTGTCAATACTCAAATAATAAAGGTTTTGCTATCCACTGAACGATTTCAATAATATCCAATTTCGTGCTATGGGTATCTTCGGATCAGCTATTATCCAAATGATAAAATACTAGCTTTTGCCCGCAGCTCCAAACGTCTTTATGTCGGTTATCGCGATAAAGAGTAGCCTATGTCCTTCCTCAAGAATCAAAGTATCTCTATGCTAAATTTCATTAAAATCAGTGCAGCGGTTTAGAAGTGAAAGCGTAACAAACAGAGTTACTTTCGACTTTAAAATATGAGATGAATTCATTCAAACTACACACGCACATACCTACATATAAAGTTTAATTTAATTATAACAATTAGAAGTAGATTCAAATTGAATACAAAGATTTATGTACAACAGCTATATTTCATCAAGAGACGATTTTCAATTCAAAGCTGGTCAATAATAAAAATAACGTCTCGAAATATATTCATAAATACATCTAAATAAACATAATAAATAAATAAAACGTGAAATAGACTCCGAACATAAACTCGGGACTATTTTTTACAAGGAATTACATATTTCTTTCACATTTTATTTCGTTCAATATGAACAGTGCCATGGAACCCGCGATCTGCGGGGCTCAGTAAATCAGGATTAGCGCGACTCCAACCAGTCTCATTTGTGTGTTATTTATAAAGTAAATCCGAGACGCAGCGTCGAGGTCACTGCGTGCGGAAAAATGGATAACTTGGTATTTTTACGATGACATTTGAAGTTTTTGTTTTTAAGTTTTAATGGGGAATATTTTAAATGATGTTAGTATGGTGTCTTGTGTAAAACATAGATCATTTAATTCACGAACGTTATGTTAATTTGATGGATGACCGGATTTTGACAGCAGTGGTAAGATTATGGCTTTCTATGGAAATGTGTAAACATGGTGTTCTCTACACAGTCATATTTGAATAATCTATGATGTTTTGAAAATTATGAACTTCTGACTGTATTTTAAAGAACACATTTTTGTTGCTGTACTTATACTTTTCTGTTTTTTTATGGTATATCGCCTGACAGTAAGCGTATACCGCCGCCCATGGACACCGTAACACCAGAGGCGTCACAAGTGCGTTGCCGGCTTTTGAGGATGGGGAGCGGGATGGGGGAGTGGGGTATGGGCCTCCGGTATCCTCACTCACTCGGTGAAACACAGCACAAGCGCTGATTCACACCGGTTTTTTGTGAGGGCGTGGTATCACTCCGGTCGAGCCGGCCCCTGCATGCCGAAGCGTGGCTCTCCCACGGTTAAATGCATACATATTATACATAAATAGTCTTATATAGTCCCCAACCCGCACTCGGCTAACGTGGGGACGTATGGCCCTCGCCGTCTCTTGAGAGGAGACCCGAGCCAAGCAGTGGGATATTATGGGTCGTTGTTGATACATAAATGGAAAACACCCAAACTCCGAAACATATATTTGCCGATCATATAAACATTTGGTCCGACCCGGGAATCGAACCCGATACCTGAAGCACAGCAGTCGCATACGATGTTACTGCGCCATCGAGACAGTCGTATATACCTAGGCTTTGCTTGGTTCATTATTATAAGACTATTTGGACTGGATTATTTGGAACCCTAATTGGGTGAATCTAAGGTTTAAGGCATTTCTCAGATCATAATGATATGTAACGTTAGGCAAATGTAGTGTAGGACGCTCTGCGACACGATGGACCGAATTGAAGAAAGTGGCTGGCAGTGGATGGATGCGGACTGTAGACCGGAATAGTTGTCACTCCTTGAGACTTTCGTTCAGCAGAAGACTACGATTGGTTAACATAAATGACATGTGTATTCATTGTTGTGATCTAAAAGTATTCACCATTACTAAAAACTACTACTTTTCAAGGTAGTATAGCCACGCTGATTTCAGCACGAACGGGCGGGGCCAACCGGGGCGGTACTACCCTCGCACAGAAAACCAATTTAAAATGACAGCGTCCGTGCTGTCGTGATTCGTTGGTGAGTGCGAGACCGGAGGCCCAATGATGCAGAAGCATCACTGCTGCCATAGTGTGGGTCACCATGCTGCATTGTTGCATTGTCTGCATTCGCAATGAGTATGGTGACCACCACTCTTGGATTCTACTTATTCTTTCCATCAGGCAGAGTAGAGTCATTTGGGCAGGGCCATACGTAAAAAAAAACCAGACTACAATATGTTTTGTACTGAAAATAGGTTTTATACAAAAGTTTCACAATAAGATAAGTGAGACAAAATAATGAAAAAAGCATATGGCGTTATAATGCTGAATATTTCGTTTGTTCATTGTATCTACAAATTGTTGTTTAAACTATTGTCCCGTGAGTGGCTGGTCTAATATACAAGAGGAGAGTAAAACGCTACCGCTTATGTTGAATTGATAGTAGACTTCGGTTTGTCTTAAATCAAGTCTTACCTATCTATTAGTTTTATTAATAAAGTGATTTACAAATAACTTTCAACAACAAGTCATTCTATAATTCATTTTAAATTACGTATTTGAGTTGTGAGTGTAGATTTGATAGGTCTACTAAAACGAACGATTGGTAATCATGTTTAGCTGTAATAACTTACAATCGACTGTGCGGATGGCGTAGTGGCTCAAACCTCACGGAATACAACACTTTATGTGATCCACAAATTGTTGTTCTGAGTCTAAGTATTATTTCTGTGCGTTTCATGTATGTTTGTAAAGTCCATCGCGACACAGGAATATTCCTATTGCAATAGTTGTAAAAAAA
This sequence comes from Diaphora mendica, assembly GCA_949125395.1. Lineage (NCBI taxonomy): Eukaryota > Metazoa > Arthropoda > Insecta > Lepidoptera > Erebidae > Diaphora > Diaphora mendica. The sequence continues at coordinate 2,644,326 of OX421317.1, forward strand.
ATGTTTGCATGGTGCAAAGTTTCTACCAGGCTGCATACGCTTCGTTTTTACATAATATTTATCGATCGCCTTATTTCCCTGATCAATGTTAATATCCATACTTAATATATAAAGCTGAAGAGTGTGCTTGCTTGAACGCTCTAATCTCAAGAACTACTGCTCCGATTTGATCAATTCTTTCAGTGTTAGATAGCCCAAATATCAAGGAAGGCTATAGGCTATATGTCATCACGTTAAGAGCAATAAAAGTGGAGCACCAATGAAAAATGTTACAAAAAACGGGGGAAAACTATTACGCTACGGGCAAAAAGAGACGTAAACGAGGTTGCGTGTGTCAGCTAGTTTAAAATAAAACCTGAAACTACTATGACTAGATATGTTACAACTTCTAAATTAAGTAAGTCAAAATAAACAAAGAAACTTCGAATAAATGAATTGTAGAACCTCATAAAACTAATTCGCTAACTTTACTAATAACTTTATTTCATGCTTTTGCGATAAAAACTAGAGCTTATGAATACTTGTTATTAAAACGTCTCGCTATCACTGATAGCTTACACCACTCCTGTAGAAATGCCCTGAAGCACTACACATGGCAACATTCAGAGGACCCTTTATTCTATTACAACACAGAACAGAGCTCTTTTCGTATAATTGTGCGAGGTGATGTTAATTTTAATTATTTACAGAGTTCCTTTATTATTTATTGTACAACAATGCATACTCCACTGTTTTTTGTTTTACGTATAAGACAATATAAAGTAAAATTATTAACCGACTTCCAAAAAGGAGGAGGTTCTATGTTCCACTGTATGTTTTTTTTTTTTTTTTATGTATGTTCACCGATTACTCCGTCAGTTGTGGACCGATTTTGATTTTTTTTTATATTCGAAAGGGTATGCTTCCGAGGTGGTCCCATTGCCAGCATATCAGGATCTGATGATGGGATACCAGGGAAATCGAAGGAAACTCTCATTTTTTATAGGCACATACTATGTTTTTCGTATATTTTCTGAAGGTACACCGGTATTTGCGTCTGGTAGTCATCATTTTATGATGATGAGCTGATGACGTAAGGTACAACTCCTTAACGGTTAGGAGTTGGAGGATAAATCTTTAAATATCATATGTATATATGTTACCTTTAGTCGTATTCTTTCAAATTATTTAGGTAAGCTGATGATGGAAGATGGAAGGTACAACTCCTCAACGGTTAGGAGTTGGAGGATAATTCTTTAAATTTCATACGTATCTAAAGACCTTCAGTCGTATACTTTCAAGTTATTTAGGTTAGCTGATGATAGAAGGTTAAACTCTTTAACAGTTAGGGATTAGAGGATGATTTTAATATTACACGTACGTATAGACCTTAATTTGTATTCTTGATAATGAAATTTGATGAAATAGTTCAACTTACTACTGACCTACGATTGATTGCACTAAAAACTGAAAAATAAAAACTTTTTATAAAAAGGAAAAACCGACTTCCAAAAAAACATCCAACGAAAACTCTCTGCCAAAAAAACACTTAAAAGCGTAAAATAAACTGGTTCTTCATAAATTGCGTATACCTGATTCTTTATTCATTTAAATAGTAGTATTATAATGTGTGCTAGGTACCTAAAATCTGTTTGAAGTCGGTGCTAAGCCAAAAAGAATACAAACGAACAATTACAAAAGTCTAAGCGATAGTCACTTGGCACCGACTTCAAACAGATTCTAGGTACCTAGCACACATTATAATACTACTATTTAAATGAATAAAGAATTGGGTATACGCAATTTATGAAGAACCAGTTTATTTAACGCTTTTAAGTGTTTTTTTGGCAGAGAGTTTTCGTTGGATGTTTTTTTGGAAGTCGGTTTTTTAACATGTGTATTTTTTATTTGATGCCTTTTCTGATTAGAAAACATAATGTGCCTTTTGTTCTGGTTGTTATTGGTCCTAACTATCATAGGAACTGCAGCATGCTTAAAATCTAATCGAATAAAGATTCGATATTATTATTACATTATTTACCGTCTCATTGGTCTAGTGGTTAGCCTAAGCGAGCAAGAGGTCTCGGGTTCGATTCCCGGGTCGGACTGCTGTTGGGTTTTTCTTACAAAAATTCTTAATAGCAGCCCTGAGTATGGAAGATGGTGGTGTTTCCCGCCCGTGGCTCGGAGAGCACGTTAAGCCATCGGTCCCGGTTGTCATGAATATCTATGGCAATCGTTATTGGGGAGTCCGTACCCTTAATATTCAGTATATTAAGGGTACGGACTCCCAACTAGTTCAATCTTCGAATTCAGTTCACCCTCAGGGTTGCGGAGGTCCGATGCCAGTCGCTCAGTGTAAAAACTGATATTCAGGCAAAACCGGTTGAACTAATAGCCGACCCCAAATCTTGGGAATAATAAAGGCTAGGAAGATGAAATTATTACAACTAAGAAGTAAATCTTCTAAAAATGGTTAATTTCTTCCTCTCAAAAGTATTCGCTCTCGAATCAATTAACAAATTTCATTCATGCAAAAATTTCTTTCGTGGGATGAATTGAAAGTGACTTGAAAAATTCCGCCTGCGACGCGAAATATTGCCTTTTGTATGGCTAATGTCCAACAATTGGGTGCATGGGCCCATATTTTGCGCATCTCTGCTCCCGTTCGGCCCTGGCGAGTGGCGGGTGTAACTCCGATTCGCTTGAATCGTCACATTGTCATTCGACAAGTAGTTTCGGGAAAATATACCACCCTGTAACTGGCACTAATTTGTACAGGGACGAATTTTGATTTACATTATGATTTAAATAGTGGTTATAAATAAAAAGGGGGTAAACTTTTGACATAAAATGATAAAACTTTTGAGGACATTTTTGTTTGTTCAATATAATACTATTTTTAGTTAGTAGATTTTTAAAGGCTCAACAATTTTTTTGCCAATATTTCTGTTGCGAGTGTTAGAAACTGCCCAATAATGACTTTCCTTTGTCACTATTCTTTGACACCCACTTTGTCACTGTCACTAATAGATGGAATAATTAAATGTCTTCACGAGTATTTTTAGTCTATATAAATTAAAGAACTAATGAGGTAGAGTACTAAAATCAATGTTAAACACGAAAATAATAACCCCTTCACGTACGTTGGGCATAGAAACATTAAAGAATTGTAAAGTCCTCCTCTAATTTGTATAGCTAGTCGTCTAATCGCTATACTAATTAGAGGAGGATGGAGGATTCAGTTCTGAAGAATGAATAATAAACTTGCATAGATTTATTATAGAACAGTTAGAAAAACAACTAGTTTGATATCATCCAACAGACGCACAACTGTTGAGAATGATATTTTAAGAGAATATTGTATTTGTTAAAATATATTAAGATTTATATTTAAGTCTAAATACGGCTCTGCAATAAAGGTGCAACCCGTTGCAAAAATAGACAGAAATTGTCCAAAAATTCTAAACGTGATCAGTTCATTGTGTCCACACACCCGCCACAATGGCACACAATGCCCATCCTTAGCCACTCTTTATTCCCAAACAAAGCCACTTTTACTAACAATAAATCGTACCAACTACCAAAAGTTTTATTTATCTCAAATTTGCAACCGAAATTAGACTTTCATATTCGTACTTAGGAATTACTTTTGTGATTTCGCGTTCCACATTTTGGGATGTTTCGCAAATGTGAGGTGTTGATCGCGTGTTTGCTAGTTGTCATTGTTACCTACACCCATTGTGCGATTGTTCGAACTTATTGAATGGCATCAATGAGAAACATTTTAATATCACTAAATTATAAACGTCTTCCGTGAGCGACCAGCACTGGGAATGTATGGAGTCGCTGTGGTATGTAAAAGTTAATATCATTCGTACTAATATTCGAATATCGATATAAACCACTACACGGATTTGAATAAAATTATACATGTAGATACATTGATTCTTAAGTGAGGAAATAGGCGACTCTTTACCGTTTGCAGCTGCAGGCATAATCTAGTTACAAATAAATGTAACATGAATTCCAATATCAATTTATTTGTTATATATGATGTGTTTAGAAACATAAATGCATGTAAATCCGCAGACTGATAACAATAGCATAACCCGACCCGGGAATCGATCCCGAGACCTCTTGATCGGCAGTCGCTCACACTAACCGCTAGACCAACGAGGCAGTTTATTATTGTTGTTGTCTATTATTGTACTTAGTTATTATATTAATTTACTTTAGTTTTTTTCTCAGTCCCACATTACATATTATTCCTTGTATTTTAGTTTTTTTTAAGTATTGTTTTCAGTTATAATGTTATACTAAAGAGAAAAGGAAAAAGTTTTTTGAATATTTTAAGAAATTGGGAGCTAATGAAGGCAAAGCATTTATTTGTGCCTAAATTCTCTCATAAATAAACTTTTATTATTTATTCATAAATAAACTTTTATTTTATTATTATTATTTATTTACAAGGTAGGCCTTTTCTAGCCCAGTCTGGAGCCTATTTTATTACAAAAAATTACCTTTATAAAAATAAAAACCACCAATATCAACCGTCGTGTTGTTGATGTGATATTAATCTCTCAAATAACAAGAAATGAAAACTATTTTACTACATACTTTAAAATCTGTTTTTAGACTTTCGCAACTTTTACACATAATTTTTGTTGTAAAGCGGGACTTATTCGCGGTAAAATTATTTGAAGAGTTACTATACCATAAATATCCCAACGTTTCAAACGGTTGGTCGTGGTCACGGATGGACTGTCTACCCGTAACTACGAATAAGTCCTGCTTTACAACAAAAACTAAAAATAATTAAAATTTTATAACAATGACGTCTCCTCTCATTTTCCTGTCCACCCCCGCACAATTTATTGTAATATGAAACTATTCGCACGCATTCATACGTCAAGGTAGACACAAACACTATCTCTGCACGACACATCCGGACCCATACAACACATTACAACATCTTTGCATCACTCTTGCAATATTTCAACGCTGATACAATTAAAGCTGTATTCAACCAATCAAGCTAATTTCAATCCAAAACCTTTCATTTCAAAGTTCGAAATTGCTTGAAGATTTTGAGAGTTAATCAGATAGCGGTCAGTAATTCCCGTGATTGGACAATTGAGACATTTTTGGTGGAAGTGAAGTGGATTTATTGTAAACTATATTTGCACAATTGGTTATGAATGGTGAAGGGTGGTGTAAAATCTTTGCAGGATATCATAAAGTAACCACATGGTGTTAACATTGTGTTTCTATTTCGTAATATTTCAATATAATATTCTGAAGAACTTGAAAGACATATACACACATCAAAAGTGTCTAGATTGAGATGTGGCTTTGGCCCTGGCCTGCTCAGTCGACAGACTTGAACCCGATTGAGCATGCATGGGATATGCTACAGAGAAGAGCTCTGCCGAATATGGAGGGTATCCAGTCGCAAGAAGACCTTTTTTTGTTATTGCAACGAACATGGGCGGCCATTCCACAGCGTGATTTGGATGAACTCATTTTGAGTATGCCAAACCGATTCTTGTGTTGTTAGTGTTCGCGGTAGAAACACGGATCATTAACTGTTTAAGTTACCTAATAAAATTTTAAAGAAAACTGTTATTTCAGGCTTTTTTTCGAACTTTAATGTTAGTGGTTCAAATGTCAAAAATCCCTTTATTAGGAAAATGGCAAATTTCTTTATTAATGCAAAGGTGACTTGGTTTATCGTTACTGTGACAAACGAAAACACTTTATTTGATGAATCCTTAAAGAAAATTTTAATTAATATCAATCAGGAGAAAAGTTATTGCAAAAATATATGTTGATCCCTAGACACTTTTGATGTGTGTATAAGCTGGTGTATCAATTGTAACTGATAGATAGAAATGTACATACTATATAGAAATAAATGAAATTGAAGTGTCTTTTTGTAATTTTAAAATAATAACTTTTTCATCCCACCAGCTCGTAAAGAGTATTTTTGGCCTTCGATATCTGAGTGTAAAAGCCGTTTTTATTCTCTAGAGAATAAAGTAAATTGAATTTAGAACATCGCTCGGGTGCACTAAGTTTGTGAATTCAAAACATTAACCTATTTACTTCACCTCCATGGTGCCGAATTAAACATACAATATTTTTTAATTTGTTAAAAACTTAGACTCGGAACCTTCTTGGTGTAGTTTTTTTTTATTTGCTCTGGCCGCACCATTTTCTTCTTAAGTAACTATAGCAACGTAACTTTCAATTTTTCTTAATTTATCTATACATCCATACAAATAAATAAAATTGAAATGTCTGTTTGTAATATTAAAATAATCGCTTTTTACGAAATGCACATTATGTATGTAGACACGGTACATATACATTTTTTTTTTTTTACAATTTCTGTTACATTGTCTGTCTGTCAGTAGGTCTGTCTGTCTGTTTGTTCGGGTAATCTCTGGAACGGCTGGACTGATTTTGACGGGACTTTCACTGGCAGATAGCTGATAATCTAAGGAGTAACTTCGGCTACTTTTTTTGACTAGCTTTGTCCCGCGGTGTTACTCGCGGTACGACTAAAATCGCGGGTAACACCGCGGCGTTGAGCGAGTACCTAAGTATTTTGGAAATAATTTCAAAATAAATCTAAGTCTGTAATACTTACCTATCATAATGTAGTACCTAATAAATATTAATATGTTAGAAATTTAACGTCATTGTAATGGCAACATTTTTGATTGTCATTTTTCTTGTTTGACGTTTTGACGTTGACAGTAGTACTTTGAGACGCTTGGATCGGTCGAGCTGGAGCTTCGTTAAAAAAGAACCGTTTTAATTGTAATTTGGCTAATTGTCAATTCAACCCGGTCCCTTTAGTGGTTTACCGTTATGATTGGTCTGATTTGGACTCGCGAGTTTTTGTAGTCACGTCATAGGCGCGTTCCGTGATAGCTGAATCGGGTGTCTTGTAATTACGAGATTTCGGGAGCCCGCAAGCATTTAGGAATACCTTGGAGGTGTACAGCACTTTGGAGCATGTATGTGTGAACGTACCAAGACAAGCCGCAGTGGGGTACCCCATCAACGGCCGACAAGATCAAGGACATCACGCATCTCCAGTAAGTGCTTGATTACATTAGTTAGAATAAGAACACGGTGAAACGCCGTCGTTTATTGCTCTCGCCAGTGAACTAGTTTTAGCGATTGAATGCTTATAACATGGGCCTATAGGTATCTCAAATTTCATAAGGTGATCGTTCCACTGGGGAGAGGATTGAACAAATACCTAAACTGAAATAAAAGTATATTATATAGTTTTTTTTTAATTTAGTTGTTTCCTCGCTAAGGTGGGATGAAAAGTTACGTGTTGCACTCGAGTGCAAAGATTTTTCACCTCGTGCTCCTTTGATACCCTCGCTGACGCTCAGGATTCTAATTTTAGAATCCTTCGCTTGCTCGGTCATCAAAATTGAGCACGCGGTTAAAAAGCAACTTTGCACTCTTGTATAACAAATAACTATTTACTGAATGCATAAAAGATTTATTTTTCTCTTTATCTTTGTTCCAGATAATCTCTGCAAGAGCTGCACTAGTTCTGATGGGATGTTATAAGGAGTAACTTAGGCTAATATTATTTTGAAAAAACCTGTTAATTTTGTAATCGCGGGTACCATCGCTGGCGCGGCTAGTGCAATAACAAGCTTACAACACCTTAAAACATGTGTATTTTTAGTGAAATCAGGGATATTTGAATGGGTACAGCTGGTCTACCATTTTCCAGACATGTGCTATTTGAACACAACCCTTTGTATCTTACAAAGCCCAACCTTTGTGAATTCAGCTTAAATTCAAATATCAATCCAGGTAATGTTATAAGTGTCTATTTAGTTAGAATTTTGCCTACATTCTATCCATACTAATATTATAATTAGAAAGCACCTCTGTCTGCATGTCTATTAATTTGTCTGCTTATAACACTTTAACGGTTAAATCACTGACCCGATTTGGATGAAATTTACAATGGAGATCCTTAGTATGATTCTTGAAGAAGGATATCTACTCACCGCGATAACCGACATAACTTCAGGCTGAACGCGCAAAATCTAATTAGACGAGACTCGACAATTATATATAATAAACTAGCTTTTACATCCAGCTTCGCTCACGCAGCATTTCATCCCCTGATTTACCCCCTTAGTGGTGGAAATTCGAAAATTCCTTTCTTAGTGCTCACTTACGTTATATAAAGAACCTACATGCAAAATTTCAGGATTCTAGCTTCGGTGGTTTAGGCTGTGCGTTGATCTCTGGGTATGTCAGTCAGTCAGTCTGTCAGTCAGTCAGTCACCTTACTCTTTTATATATATAGATGATGAAAGCATTAATAAAGGAATTAAATTTAGTACTTCAATTAATATAATAACTGAAGTCTCATAAAACCAGCAAAACAGTAGTCAATTTAAAACTCTTTTTTTTCTAATTACTCATAGTAAATACCTACGACAAAATAGCGGAAAGTATATAAAAATACCCATTATTGCATCAATAAAGTAAGCAGTAACTGGCCATCTTTCAATCAAAGAAAAGACCCATTCTTTAGTCCATTAGCACAGAATCAGATCATCCCCATACAGATAAGAGCGGGAATATTGTAAGAAAACTAAATATCTCCGAAAATAACAAGGCGATGCTTTACATACCGTTCAAGTTAACCGTAAGAGTACATAAGTCTTCCTCTCTATTGTAAGGCGGTGCATCTGAAGTAGTCCGTCTGAAACAGTCCTCATCGCTTTCATTCACAAATATTTACAAATGCGGATTTGAGTGACAATGTTTCATTCATAAGTGTTCCATTCATATTTGCCAAAGATCTAAGGATGCGATCTTACTATTAATCCTCTACTGTTCGGATAGATAAGGATTTATTCTGTGAAATTGTTGGTTATCAGTTTGTGTATTACTTTTTTAGTTTGTGATTTATTTTCTTTTTTTTCTACTACGGCAATACTAAAAGGAAAGGTAGTAGTTTTGAATGTCTACGGATGTTTGTTTATTCTAACCGATTGTAATTGATGTCAACAGGTGTAGGTATATAAACGACCCGTGTGACATAGGCTACATTAATATAATAAAAAATAAAATTGTTCCTTGTTTATCTTATTCATCTCAGCCTAAAGACATCCAAGACTGGACATAGACGTCCCCCAAGGCTCTTAATCTTATTTTTAACCGACTTCAAAAAAAGGAGGAGGTTCTCGACTGTTTTTTTTTTATGTTTGTTATCTCATAACTTTCGACTGGGTGAACCGATTTTGATGATTCTTTTTTTATTTGAAAGCTGGTGCGAATGGTGCCATTTAAATTTGGTCCAGATTGAAGTCGGTTTTTTTTTGTTAAAATTTGTAATTATTTTAACCATACTTCAAAAAGAAAAAGGTTGTCAGTTCGACGCAACGTTTTTTTCCCGTATATCTGTATGTATCATGCGATATGTTGGAACAGACTTTAATATATATTATTTGAAGTGAATTTCTTGTAATAAGATCATCCATGGCTGCAATAATTAATGATAGTTGGTTTTATTTATTTGTAAAAGTAATGAATCCTCTTTTAGTAGAAAATTAAGTAATGAATTAATTCATTACAGATACACGTAATAACAATTTATCATGAATACACACGTATTTTTCAAAAATAATTTCAAGAATATTGAAATTTCCGAATACATTTTAATATTTCCTTAAATAAATGCTATAATAATGATCTCCAGTGTTTATTTGCACTTATGTATATATATTATTTTTTAAACATTTAACTTTTATAACTTTTTACCTTATTACTGATAACTTCTTGTCGTCAACGAACATCATAAAAAAATGCTTTTATTAAACATACTTTACCGTTAATAACATTTTCATTCACAATTCCAACCTCTTTCGTAGAACCGGCCAATCTAACTCAATTAATATCAATAGCACTGGCTGTACATAAAATGGTATTTATTCTTTTGATTCCTTTATTAAACTTAAAATTGGAACTCATTCATTAATACCAAATCTCTTTTCATGGAACACCTTTCGAACGGGACTAACGCTTAACATTGAATTATAAAATTCCAGAGGCGGTATTCATTCATTTCGGTTCGAAGAGACTTAGCGGCACCAGGATTATCCACTCCTGTCTGAAGTTTCATTAACATGTAGTATAATACTTTTTTTAAATCTCTTTCTAAGTTTGTCAGTTGGAGTGTAAACTTTGTATTGTGTACAAAGTTGGATTAAGGAAGTTCGTCTGGTTTGTTTCTTTTTTTGTATGGGTTTAGTGAAATGTGAGCAATGTTGTCACTTTTTTTATGGTTTGGTTTTTGAAAATGTTAAATATTGTAAAATGTTACAGTTTCGTATCTCAATCATTTTGACAGTATTAGTGTTATCATCGAAAAGTCTAACTATTTAGTTGAGTAATGAAATGTTTTCTGATTGAATATTTTATCATCAACAACCCATAACGTCCCACTGCTGGCGAAGTGCGGGTTGGGGACTGGCAAGACAACGTTGTGGCTACGTAATCTTGCCGTTGAATGTTTTTAAACCGCCCAATGGCCTCCGACTAAGCTTCACGACTGTTATTCTACGGTGACAACCGTGACCGACTGCTTAACGTGACCTCCAAATCACGGAGACGCTCATGGTATCATGCCACCAGCGGTCACCCATCCAGGCACTGACCGCGCCGTCGTTGCTTACCCTCGGTGATTGTTTCTAATCGCTGTGTGCAACTGGGCTATGAGCGCCTCTGTACAACTGGTCTATGAGCGCCGAATATTTTATACTCTTTCATAATATAACTAGCTGTATCCTGCTATGCTTCACTGTGACATGTTGTGGTTGCACGCAAAAAAACTGACGTGAAAATAGCGAAAAACATTCTTTGAAGGTACTTTTTAGGGTGACTGTTTTCTGTTATTTATTTCTCCTTAGTTCTTTGAAGACTGGGACATGAACATTGATTAAAGGTCATGCAATCGCGAACCGCTGAACCATATGACTGTGGCTGAGGATGTGCCTTATGAGCATATGATATACATATATATTTAGTCTATGGTATGTTAAGTGTTAAAACGTTATGTTGCAACCAATATTTGACTCTGTTGAAGCCATATTGAGCATTTCTAAAACAGTATAGTCAGAAAGTGTTATTATTTTGCCTTTATTGATTTTGAACTGTCACAGTTTGTTAATATGCACAAGAAACAAAGTAGAGCCAAGTATACTGCCTTGTGATATCCCTAATTCAATCGAAATTGTGTACTTAATTTTTACTTCGCTAGTTTTCGGGTATTTGTTTCCAATATTTCGTGACTGTAGCATGCGCCAAGAGTGAACTAGTTCACGGAAATATATATGATGAAATAAGCTGTTTACAATTGCTTATGCAGTGAAAGTTACTCTTTGATAGTTTGAATCAATACCTTCAGTTTCAGTGGAAACATTTCTTACTGTACTACTGTCTAGGTACATGCAAATAAAACCAAAAACTTGAGAAGCAAATATAATAATTAAAGAAAGATGAAAATATTTTGCAATGATAACAAGAAATGAATCAATTACTATTCAACAGTCGCCGTTACCATTGCATCATTTAGCATGAGACAAGCTCCTTGTTTATTGTCACTTCGATTGATCCGGAAATAGCCGTTTTCACCAAAATAACGTCCCCATGAGTTCTTGATAATCCAGTAAGGTTTACCCTTTTCTAAAATAAACAAAAAGAAATAGCAGTCACTCCAGGAGCTATGAGAATATTGCTATTGCGCCATAGAGTTAAATCTAGTTGATTCTAAATTCGGAGGGCAGCGCCATCTAGTGTCAAGAAGCGCACGACTGTGGAGATTATGACTGATAATTCCAATATTTTCAACGCTAGATGACGCTGCAAGTAATTTTAGGATATTCTATTTGGTCCATAATGGTTTATTGAATACTGGGGATCATTCCAGATATTTCGCTAGCCCTATAAAAGCGAAGCGTGTTAGACGTACGGCCAGTATTGCTACACGATACAGCGGATTAACATCGAAGCGATTTTCTAGTGCGACTAACAAGTGATTTAGTGAATTCAATTTCAAAAAGATTTTATTCAAATAGGCACATATTTTACAGGCACTTATGAATAGTCAATATTTAATATAAAAAAATCGAGTGATTCTAGTAGCCAGTTCCAAGTGCAGCCTATCCTTCATGGAGAAGAATCTGGCAAGAAACTCCATTGTTGCTCCTTTTAAAAATAAATAAGTAGGGTTTACAAAATATTTTTTACTAAGAGACTTGGATGAGAACGAAGTCGACCAAAGAAAACAAAAAAAAAAGTTTGGAGTCATTGCTGCACAGCCATGAGCTAACCAATCATGTGCAAGATTTTTATATTGATTTTTATATTGTGAGGTCCACTTATGGAAAATAAAATCCAAATAGCACTTTCACTCACAGTCAAATTTAGAAAGATGTAATATGTCCAAATATAAAATAATCAATAATATGTCACAAATGTAAAATAAAGTAGATGTAAAGTACATCAGCCACCTATTCAACCATAGTTGAGTCGCATACTCAGGCCGCACGGCAAATCATCAGGTCAATATCAAAGAAAGTAACAATAATTATAGTCGACAAAGTGCTCACACAATAACAATTGCGTATTTAAGAAATGGGGAATACAAACATATTGTTAGATAAGTACCAAAGTACCATCTTCATCATTATTGTTTTAAGTTGTAATTAAAACACTAAAAAAAATGTGAAAGCCAAAGAAAATTAACAATTTGTTAAAAGAGGAATTAGATGTCATTAGGTTATAGTATATTATTTTATAAAAAATTCATACCGGAGTACCAACATGTCAAATTTTAATACATTATACAAAAAAAAAAACAGGACAAAGAAGTTAGTGTGTATACCTTAAGCCCATGACTCTTTATCGTTCAGATAATCACCGATCGTATAGTAGGCTTTCCTAATAAAGTGATTTTTTACAATACGCTTGAATTTATCTACAGGAAGGTCAGTTACATCTGTAGGCATTTTATTATAAAGACGTATACCAAGACCTTCGAACAAGTTGTGTACCTTATGTAAACGATGATAGGTACCAACGAGTTTAGACTTGTTTCTTGTATTAATACTGTGTACATCACTGTTTTTCTTATAGTCATTAATGTTGTGCCTAACAAACATAACATTTGCAAATATGTACTATGATGCAACAGTTAAAATACCTATATCTTTAAACAACTCTCGAAGAGAGACTCTAGCACCTAGTATATTCAGCGGATGGCTCGTTTTTGTAGGATAAAAATCGTTTCAATATCAGCCGCCTTGCCCCAAAGTAGTATACCATAGGACATGACGCTGTGAAAGTAGCTAAAATAAACTAGCCTAGCTGTGTCCGTATCAGTGAGCTGACGTAGCTTCCATACTGCATAAGCTGCCGAACTAAGTCTACCCGCAAGGCTATCTATCTGGGCTTCCCACTGTAGTTTGCTGTCTAATGTAATTCCTAAGAATACTGTTGAGTCTACAATACTTATGATTTCACTATTTAGAGTTAGATTAGTGCCTAGCTGTTTTAGATTTGGCATAGTAAATCTCACACACTTTGTTTTATTGGAGTTTAGTAGGAGATTATTTGTTTTAAACCAATTTAATACATCATTTAGTGTCCTATTCACATCGTCTAAAACTGTTTGACATGAATTATTGTTATAAAAGTGTTATCAATAAATATTGTGTTATTTTTGGTAATCAACCGTAATTTAATCAATACCCGGCTCGTAACATTACATTGAAATTAGAAAAATGAAAATTTAATCTGTGCAGCTAGATGAAGTAGGCCGTAACCTCTTTCTTAGAAGAGGCTTGTGTTTAGCAATGGACTAGTAAAGTTTTTAGACGTGACAACGTCTTATAATTCGATGGAGCCGGCTGCACGCACGAAAAAACATGACTCATGCGGCGTTACCTCGCCATGCTGCGTTCCATTTTAGGCTTGAAGTGGAAGCGAGAGATAGATCATTTCATCAATGTTTCGTTATGACGTTGTCACGTTAAACTATCGTCCGTAAACAGACTTTACAGACACTACCATTTTTGATGATGATGTACGTCCAATTTATATGAACTAGCTATGATGGATTAAGACTGACTTGACTGCCTGATTTGACTGCCTCGTTGGTCTCGCGGTTGGCGTGTACGACTGCTGATCATGAGGTCTCGGGTTCGATTCCTAGGTCGGACCAAATGTTTGTTTCGGAGTTTGGGTGTTTTCTATGTATAATAATAGGTCTTTACCTATGAAATTGCCGTTTTGTATGTAATAAGTGAAAGTACCTTTTTTTTCAATTTTTTTTATTTCTGTTATTCGAAGTAATCACCCATGCAATCGACGCATCTTTGCCAACGCATTGGCAGTTTATTGATGCCCTTCTTGTAAAAATCAGCTGGATGGGAGGCAACAAACTCTTCAAAGGCATTTTGTACTGCCTCTCGGGAATTGAATTTCTTTCCCACTAAACGTTGTCTAAATTTTGGAAAAAGTAATAGTCGGTAGGTGCAAGGTCTGGTGAGTATGGCGGATGAGGGAGAGCTCTTGGAGCTTGGAGACCGATGTTGTGAACTGTACCAAATGATGTTGTCAGTTCAGACAGTCTCCAAGCTGCAAGAGCTGGGGTTGGAAGCTCTCCCTGGGTAAAAAATTCAATTCCCGAGAGGCAGTACAAAATGCCTTTGAAGAGTTTGTTGCCTCCCGTCCAGCTGATTTTTACAAGAAGGGCATTAAAAAACTGCCAATGCGTTGGCAAAGATGCGTCGATTGCATGGCTGATTACTTCGAATAACAGAAATAAAAAAGTTTGAAAAAATAAGTAGTTTCACTTATTGCATACAAAACAGCAATTTCATAGGTAAAGACCTATTATGTATGTATTTACAAAAAAAAAAAAGTATTTACGTATTTGTATCAGTTGTCTAGTACCCATAACACAAGCTCTGCTTAGCTTGGGACTAGATGGCGTTGTGTGTTAAAAATGTCCGAAATATTTATTATCATTGATTATTATTATTATAAGAATACGTATTAAGAATGTCTCCACATAAACTTTTTTTGACTGCACGTTTGGCTAGTGGTTTAACGGTCACCACGCCGTTTCCTACTTCGCCAAGTGTCGTGGGTTCAAATCCCACGTAGGACAACAGTTTGTGTGATCCACAAATTATTGTTCTGAGTCTGGATGTTCTTTGTGTCCGTTTCATGTATGTTTGTAAAGTCCCCCGCGACACAGGATTTATTCCTAGTGCGGGAGTTGTCTTTAATAGAGAATAGAGAAACTCAATCCGTGCAAAAGCAAAAGCGATGTAAACAGAAGGAGAATTTGACACAACCCTATAATAATTCCGCTGGTCAGTGTGGTATAGTAGATTAAACCTCCTTACCAACTAACGGCCGTTTTCAATAACCTATCTATCCTTAGTTCTCATTACTACAGTTAAACAAATCTATCTTTTTACTCTTACTTTCGTTTCAATAACCTACCGGCAGATAGCATTTCCTATCGAAGTTGTCTATCTATCATTGGGAGGACGGATAGGCAACTAGAGATAGGAACTCTCATAGTAATCGGACTAACTTGCATTTCAATATAAGTTTCGAGTTACTCTCCGATAGGTGTAGCTAACTCTAGTAACGTCAGTTGCTTATCTGTCAATATCGGCCAGTTACGCGCCAACCCGGCCAGATAGAATTTCGAAAATAATTAAATTTTTATGTAAATTAAAAAAATGGAAGGTTTTATCAGTGATGATAGCAACATGGAATTATTATGGATTATGATCAAAGCAGTGATAGTGATACTTAAGAAAACATACCTTTACATTTACAGAAGGAATATAAGCCGCGTGTGAATTATATGAATAAATTATATGACTACGAATTTGCATATAAATCTAGACTAAATAAAAGTGCTGTGAATCAGTTAATAAATTTGATACAACCATATTTAAGTGTAACATCTAAAAGGTAAGTTAAGTTATCGTTTTAAATCGCAACTTTATACTTCAGCCAAATTTGATAAAAAAATATAAAGAACAGATAGGTATTTAACTATTCTTTAATTTGAAAATTACTAGAAATTGTATTATATTTTCTTCATTGGGTTTGGTTCAAGTGTAGACTCATAATGGTGCTAGTATTGCCATAATATCAAGTTTTAACAAAGTTCTTATTTTTCCAGAAATCATGGTATATCCACCCTCCATCAGATACTTTTGGCTACGATTTTATACATTGGGCACTATGTTAGTGTCTGTTGCAGATTTTATCGGAGTATTAATAGCATCTGCATAGACAATACGACTGTATTGTCTATGCAGACGTATCCAGAGCCATAGCAAGATTATACCCAAACTTTGTTGTGTTACAAAATCACACTCAACAAGAGTTTTATAATATTGCTAGATTCCCCAGAGTACATAGTGTCATAGATGGCACCAATATATAAATACAATCACCAAGTAAGTACCTCATCTCATATTGAACTATCTCATACTTCTATTTAGGTGCTGGTCTAACTTAATTTTTTGATGCTTTCATACTATCTGTACATACATATTAAATACTGTTTTCATATTATTTGCAGACTCAAATATTGGAGAAGAATTTAGAAACAGGAAAGGAATATTCTCTATCAATGTACAAGTTGTGTGTAATATTGTTCATTAGTGTTTCTAAATGTTGTTGCCCGATGGCCAGGGATGTCCACTCAGGATGCAACTATATTTAACCACTCTATTTTAAAAGGTCACTCATTTAGTTGTTTATTCTGTTAATAATAAATTTTTAGAAGCGGCTGTAGCCTAGTGATAAAGGTATTGGACTTGCGAAAAAGAATTAAAGAGGTTGTTGGTTCTAATCCTGACCGGTACACTACCGACATGAACCCACTCCTAACACAAGCAATTTAGCTTAGCTGGAGGGGTTAAAGAGAATACTAGTAATTTCCTTTTAAAAAAAAGAAATAAGTACACTGTTCCTATTGCTTAAAAGACTTATATAAAATATTAAACTTGCAGATTATTGTGAACAAGGTGGACTTGGAAATCGCTGGCGGCTTGGTGATAGCGATCCATGTACACCCTATCTATTGACACCCCTACTCAACCCAAATACTCCATCAGAGCAATGTTATAATGAAGCGCACATTAAAACAAGAAATATTATAGGTTTGTTTTGTTTACTAAATATTAGATGCATGGTAAATGGTTTAAATACACTATTAATACCTACTGTAATATTGCAGATGCATTGGAGTTTGGAAAAGAAGATTCTCCATACTATCTTTAAAAATGAGGCCAAATTTAAAAAATATGCAACATACAATATTGCCAGGAACATGAATTTGGCAAAGATAGAGCCTAAAATATCGATTTCAGAAACAACACAGGAGGAAAATGTAATTATTCATGACAATTCTCCAATTTTAAACATGTCAGAACGGCAATTGGTAATAAATATATACTTTAATGTGTAAAATAAACAATAATTAATCATATTTTATGTAATTTTTATTACCTTTCACAAATTTGAGATCACAATACAATATAAACTAATCACACAATGAAAATGTAATGATAAAAATTTAAATTAATTTAAATCCTTTTCTTCACTTCACTTGTGGTGGAGGTCCCAGCTTTTCATAACTTCACTTCAATGTTTTCTGTTTCATCCATCATCAAATTAGTATCTTGCACAAGTTATCATCAATGTAGATACTTATAGGATTCATTTTGATTTACAAATATATATCAATAATTTAAATAATCAATATCAATATTTAAATAAATATCACAAGATACGCGCGCACAAACAAACGTCAATTCGATATGTCGAAACGTTTTATTTCATTTTGAATGTGGTAAACAAATAAAAAAAATCAAGTTAATGTTGATTCACTATAAAATCTTTTAAAAATACAAACAACAAGTACTTTTAATAAAAATAAATAAATAGTGAATATTTGTTTTTAACATTAAAGATTTGTGTAGCAAAGCACTAAACGTGTCAAGAGGGAAAAAGCTATCCGTCGTTGGTAAGAGATAGATAGCGCTTATCCTTGATTGTGAAACGCAAGTTATGGATAGATAAGATCACGCTGCAAATCTGAGATAGCGATCTATCCTTAACTGGCGATAGGTTATTGAAAACCGCCGTAACTTGCATTTCAATATAAGTTTCGAGTTACTCTCCGATAGGTGTAGCTAACTCTAGTAACGTCAGTTGCTTATCTGTCAATATCGGCCAGTTACGCGCCAACCCGGCCAGATAGAATTTCGAAAATAATTAAATTTTTATGTAAATATAAAAAATGGAAGGTTTTATCAGTGATGATAGCGACATGGAATTATTATGGATTATGATCAAAGCAGTGATAGTGATACTGAAGAAAACATACCTTTACAGTTACAGAAGGAATATAAGCCGCGTGTGAATTATATGAATAAATTATATGACTACGAATTTGCATATAAATCTAGACTAAATAAAAGTGCTGTGAATCAGTTAATAAATTTGATACAACCATATTTAAGTGTAACATCTAAAAGGTAAGTTAAGTTATCGTTTTAAATCTCAACTTTATACTTCAACCAAATTTGATAAAAAAATATAAAGAACAGATAGGATAGAACTATTCTTTAATTTGAAAATTACTAGAAATTGTATTATATTTTCTTCATTGGGTTTGGTTCAAGTGTAGACTCATAATGGTGCTAGTATTGCCATAATATCAAGTTTTAACAAAGTTCTTATTTTTCCAGAAATCATGGTATATCCACCCTCCATCAGATACTTTTGGCTACGATTTTATATATTGGGCACTATGCTAGTGTCTGTTGCAGATTTTATCGGAGTATTAATAGCATCTGCATAGACAATACGACTGTATTGTCTATGCAGATGTATCCAGAGCCATAGCAAGATTATACCCAAACTTTGTTGTGTTCAAAATCACACTCAACAAGAGTTTTATAATATTGCTAGATTCCCCAGAGTACATAGTGTCATAGATGGCACCCATATATTAATACAATCACCAAGTAAGTACCTCATCTCATATTGAACTATCTCATACTTCTATTTAGGTGCTGGTCTAACTTAATTTTTTGATGTTTTCATACTATCTGTACATACATATTAATACTGTTTTCATATTATTTGCAGACTCAAATATTGGAGAAGAATTTAGAAACAGGAAAGGAATATTCTCTATCAATGTACAAGTTGTGTGTAATATTGTTCATTAGTGTTTCTAAATGTTGTTGCCCGATGGCCAGGGATGTCCACTCAGGATGCAACTATATTTAACCACTCTATTTTAAAAGGTCACTCATTTAGTTGTTTATTCTGTTAATAATAAATTTTTAGAAGCGGCTGTAGCCTAGTGATAAAGGTATTGGACTTGCGAAAAAGAATTAAAGAGGTTGTTGGTTCTAATCCTGACCGGTACACTACCGACATGAACCCACTCCTAACACAAGCAATTTAGCTTAGCTGGAGGGGTTAACGAGAATACTAGTAATTTCCTTTTAAAAAAAAGAAATAAGTACACTGTTCCTATTGCTTAAAAGACTTATATAAAATATTAAACTTGCAGATTATTGTGAACAAGGTGGACTTGGAAATCGCTGGCGGCTTGGTGATAGCGATCCATGTACACCCTATCTATTGACACCCCTACTCAACCCAAATACTCCATCAGAGCAATGTTATAATGAAGCGCACATTAAAACAAGTAATACTATAGGTTTGTTTTGTTTACTAAATATTAGATGCATGGTTAATGGTTTAAATACACTATTAATACCTACTGTAATATTGCAGATGCATTGGAGTTTGGAAAAGAAGATTCTCCATACTATCTTTAAAAATGAGGCCAAATTTAAAAAATATGCAACATACAATATTGCCAGGAACATGAATTTGGTAAAGATAGAGCCTAAAATATCGATTTCAGAAACAACACAGGAGGAAAATGTAATTATTCATGACAATTCTCCAATTTTAAACATGTCAGAACGGCAATTGGTAATAAATATATACTTTAATGTGTAAAATAAACAATAATTAATCATATTTTATGTAATTTTTATTACCTTTCACAAATTTGAGATCACAATACATATAAAGTAATCACACAATGAAAATGTAATGATAAAAATTTTAATTAATTTAAATCCTTTTCTTCACTTCACTTATGGTGGAGGTCCCAGCTCTTCATAACTTCACTTCAATGTTTTCTGTTTCATCCATCATCAAATTAGTATCTTGCACAAGTTATCATCAATGTAGATACTTATAGGATTCATTTTGATTTACAAATTTAAATCAATAATTTAAATAATCAATATCAATATTTAAAATAAATATCACAAGATACGCGCGCACAAACAAACGTCAATTCGATATGTCGAAACGTTTTATTTCATTTTGAATGTGGTCAACAAATAAAAAAAATCAAGTTAATGTTGATTCACTATAAAATCTTTTAAAAATACAAACAACAAGTACTTTTAATAAAAATAAATAAATAGTGAATATTTGTTTTTAACATTAAAGATTTGTGTAGCAAAGCACTAAACGTGTCAAGAGGGA
Source organism: Diaphora mendica (assembly GCA_949125395.1). Classification (NCBI taxonomy): domain Eukaryota; kingdom Metazoa; phylum Arthropoda; class Insecta; order Lepidoptera; family Erebidae; genus Diaphora; species Diaphora mendica. Next base: position 2,664,993 of record OX421317.1, read on the forward strand.
AAAAGCTATCCGTCGTTGGTAAGAGATAGATAGCGCGATATCCTTGATTGTGAAACGCAAGTTATGGATAGATAAGATCACGCTGCAAATCGGAGATAGCGATCTATCCTTAACTGGCGATAGGTTATTGAAAACCGCCGTAAGTAGGGGTATATGTCCAGTAGTGCGCTATTAAAAAGTGTTGCTATTTATGATGTGATGTTAGCGATTCGATACTCAGCAGTATACCTACTACAATTCTCATATTTTATATAATACTAGCTGACCCGACGAACTTAACCTGTTAATCTTTGATTTTCTTCTATACAAACCTTGTCCTAATAATAACGAACATATAGAAAAAAATAATTATCCAATTTAGTGCAAGCGATCGTAAGTTATGCGCGTACATACATTACGGGGATTCATTTATATATATAACTAGCTGTTGCCCGCGGCTCCGCCCGCGTGTATGTCGGTTATAACAAAAAATGTGATAAATGAAGAACCGATCTACCGATTTTGTGCAAACTTCACATAAACCATCTACTAAATAGTCCGAACAAACCCTAAACATTTGGTTTGGATAGGTGAGCCCGTTCTTGAGTTATAAAATTACAACGAAAAGTGGCATTGATTTTTATATATATAGATATAGATAAATATACTTCAATACACCACCGTACACGAAATATGGATGGCATCGGGTGCGGCACCTGTCATATCAGCGCTGCAGTCACTCAGGCTTCAGCAATATGCTAAGATAGGCGTCTTTTCTGGCATTGCATGAGACACTATGAATGCTTGTGTTACGTTCCGCTGTTCCTTCCTTTCCGTATTTGATTAATTAATTTCAAATAAGGAGTACAAACTTACAGAACATTACCAAAACATTTGTTATGCAATACGTGCATAATATCTCTCCTAGAGTGTAACGTGTCGTGTGACGTGACCAATCATCCCTGATACAAACATCGAACCATATAGAAATGGTTAGCATCCGTAAGGATGTTCAAAAATGAACCGAGCGAATTAACGCTGGATTTTTTCGACCATGCGTGTATATAGCGATTCCTTAAGATGCCATACAATAGCGTTGTATTCCAACTTACTTAGTCGTCACGTCTTTGGTAATTCAAGAGACACATATATGTGTGTGATCCCTCTTTGATAAATGTGTATAGGTCACATGCCCTGAAAATTTCCCCGAACATAGTGGTTAAAGTGTGTAGTTGCGGCGACTTCCACATACAACGCACAACAGAAGCACACTACAGCGCCATCTACCGAAGTTACACTGAACTACGGAGTAACGTACAACACAACACTACTAATCCCCAATCGCGCAATAGAAGTTTTCGCGCCGATTAGCATATATACAACATCCCAACATCAACCGTTGGGCAGTGGCCCGCCAGGCATGATCACCTCGCTTAGTCGGAGGATCCTTCCCTTGTGTTGGAGGGACACGACACCCGTTCCACCACAAAGTGATTGTGGTGGTGGCGAAGTCTTACCTGATCCATATCCTACGAGAAGTACGCCATGATTGATTTGGCCTGTGCAAAAACTATCTGGAGTTATTCCCCCAGTGTAGAACAGCAAAGCTTCAGCTGTTATAGCTGTAAATACAAAGTTAAGTTTTATACAAATATCCTTATTTTGGATAAAATAATCACAAATTTTAACAAAAAAAAAACGATTTCAATCTGAACCAAATTTAGACAGACTGCACGTTTGGCCTAGTGGTTTAACGGTCACCACGCCGTTTTCTACTTCGCCAAGTGATGTGGGTTCAAATCCCACGTAGGACAACACTTTGTGTGATCCACAAATTGTTGTTCTGCGTCTGGGTGTTCTTTGTGTCCGTTTCATGTATGTTTGGAAAGTCCCCCGCGACACAGGATTTATTCCTAGTGCGGGAGTTGTCTTTTTAAATAAAAAAACCACACGGGAAGCACCAGCTTTCAAATAAAAAAAGAATCATCAAAATCGGTTCACCCAGTCGAAAGTTATGAGGTAACAAACATAAAAAAAATACAGTCGAATTGAGAACCTCCTCCATTTTTTTAAAGTCGGTTAAATGTGTTAACGACTGTAACGCATATTTTTTATAAATAAATTTGGTCCATTGTTTTTTTTAGCACTGTCTTTTGTGGAAAATAAAGTCCTATATCCAGAATTTTCAGCGCAGTAGAAAAGGGATGCGATCACTTAAATCACAGTGCAGTGCAGCCGATTATACTTAAACATATACGTTTTCCACAGAAGTAGAAACATAAATGATAATATATGGGCGCTATGCCATTACATTGTGCTAAATGTTTTTAGTTCACAAGAACCAAGAAAATCCTTCAAGATGTTCTGTTGTGCCTAATTTCTATCATAAACGCCAGCTAAGGGCATGTTATAGTGCACCAAAACTTTCTGATGATGAACGCCGATTTAAAAGTTAATGATGATTGTTTAATGTGGCATTAAAATGTTCGAGGTAAGATACTTACCGATAGAAACCTTCCTAACCAACCTTATACAAAACTTGCTTGGCTTTTTCCTGAGACGTAAGGTTATATGAAGCACAATCAGTTACCTTAGCTACAACTTTACTTTTGTCGAATTTGCATTCACCTTTAGAAACTATGTACTGGTAATCTGTTTCATTCATTTGTCCCCCTTTTGCAATAAGTGTCCTGTAGAACAAAAATACACCGGTTTATTTATTTGCCGATCTTAGGTAAACAAGGCCAGGTACTTATTTTCACCCAGAAATACTAGAAGCACAATCCTCAAAAACGATCTGTCTTAAACGACTTCAATCACAAGAAAGGTACTCTAAGCAGGAGTCCATTTAATCATAGGTCAACATAAGAAATATTCCAATAACTGATCGAAAATGCCCGGAATTTTGTAGTTTGGTTTTTCGTTTAAGAAATTCTTAATAACACCCCCAGGAATATTGAAGTTTGGCTGTATTACACGCTCGTGCCTCGGAAAGCACGTGTGGCGACTTCCACTTACAGCACAACAGAAATATACTACAGCGCCATCTACCGCAAATACACTGAACTAAGGAGTAATGTACTACACAAAGAAACCACCAATCCTGCATCGCGCAATAGAAGTTCTCGCGTCGATTAACATACATACAACATCCCAACATCAACCGTTGGGCAGTTGGCCCGCCAGGCATGATCACCTCTTCTGGTCGGAGGATCTTCCCTTTGTGTTGGAGGGACATCACACTCGTTCCCCCACACACGTTAAGCCGTTGGTCCCATTTGTCATGAACTTCCTTGGCAACCGTTATTGGAAAGCCCTCAAATAAACTGACAATTACTTCAACTTTAGAATTCAGTTCACCCTCAGGGTTGCGGAGATCCGGTGGCAGCCGCTTCTTTGAAAAACTAATATTCAGGTAAAATTTTAACTAGTGGCTGACCCCAAATAATCTTGGAAATGATAAAGATTAGGAAGATGATGATAGTTTTTTTTTACATTCATCAAGTTTAAACCAGGAAGGATTCTTTGAAAGTCACAATAAACAGAAAAGAGTGAATCTCTATTTTTTACAAACAAAATCTTTGAAATGCTCTTGAAATATTATTGCTAACTAGCTTTAACACGCGGCTTCGCTCATGCAGATTTTCATCCCCTGATTTACCCCCTTAAGGGTGGAATTTGATCTCTGGGTATGTCAGTCAGTCAGTCAGTCACCTTCCTCTTTTATATATGTATATAGATTTCTGTAATAATTTTTTACCGGACTGCCAAAAGTTATTTTTTGTATTGCATTGATACCACACTCGATGTATTTTGAAAACGTTATTTTTTTTATATTATTTTTTGGCGCCAAAAATCCTTTTATAGATTCGTCATGTCTGTCTGTCTGTCTGTCCGTCTGTCCGTCCGTATGTCACAGCCACTTTTTTCCGAAACTAAAAGACCTATAATGTTGAAACTTGGTAAGTAGATGTATTCTGTGAACCGCATTAAGATTTTCACACAAAAATAAGAAAAAAACAATAAATTTTGGGGGTCCCCATACATAGAACTGAAACTCAAAAAATTTTTTTTCATCAAACCCCTGCGTGTGGGGTATCTATAGATAGGTCTTCAAAAACGATATTGAGGTTTCTAGTATAATTTTTATCTAAACTGAATAGATTGCGCGAGAGACACTTCCAAAGTGGTAAAATGTGTATCCCTCCCCCCCCCCTGTAACTTCTAAAATAAGAGAATGATAAATCAAAAAAATATATATGATGTACATTACCATGCAAACTTCCACTTAAAATTGGTTTGAACGAAATCTAGTAAGTAGTTTTTTTTTTAATACGTCATAAATCGTAAACTGCAATTTACCTTTCATTCAATCAACACAAATATAAAAAGAAATGTTACTTGCTGCTGCGGAACCCTTCATGGGCGAGGTTTCTGTCTTAATATCCAAATATTTCAGTTATTCATTTTGACGTCACCATACCTACGGTATGTATTGAATTCATTCAGTCGTCCATAAGTTTATCTATGACACGTGTACCAATAAACATAAATTATGGCATTTACTTCACTATTATATCTGCAATATTTATTTATGCAGTAAAATGCAATTAGACAAATTCTTCAATACACGATGGTAGTGCAAAATGTCATGAATACCGATCCTGAAGACGTCATTTACTCTTTTAATGAAGCCTCGAAACATAATAATTACAACACGGAGCACAAAAGCTCTGTAGGTTTTAACTATGGCGAGATTGGAGGTATTGGAAGTTGATTTATTTCGTGTTCGTTAAAAAACTTTTGATTTTTTTTTTTTGGTTTTAAATGACCGCAGAGATATACATACAGTCGAGGGATCACGAAGTAATTTTATTATAGTTGCTGTTTCCCTTTTACAAAATGAGAAGTGTGTGAATTCCCTGGATGGAGTGTGGACTTCTTTTTACCCGACTACGACAAAGCCAAAGGAGGGTTATTAACAGTCGACATGGTGATCTTCTGTTAGATTTATAGAAAACCACCCTTTTCATTTGAAATAAAATTAGAAAACATTTCCATTACGAGTCCTAAGTGAAAATTGGTAGTAGTTAGCGCCACATCACACTTCGTGTCCATTTTCTAATCACAATACACAGTCACAGTATCAACTAGTTCAGAAGGTATGGAATACTTTGAAAGATATGAAGACTACGAAGATACTTTGCTAAAAATTGCTTAAATAGTATGTATGTAAGACAATAGAGCAAATGAGACACGAGGCTTCTTCCGAAAGGCGGGTTTTAGTCGTTGTTTGAAAAAAAGTACAGGTGCTGAGCTACAGAGGGCGCTGAGAACGGTCCGCGTAGTCGTACAAAGTCGCTGCACTTCAGTAGGGTTTTGGATTTAGCAATATAATAGTGGCCCGGTATCCTGCGCACTAAATACCACTTCATTCAAAGGTGACTGCCCGATCGGTCGGTAACATTGATATAGTTGCAGTAGTTGCACCTCCTTATATACTGGGAGCTGGGAGCGAACCATAGTGCGATTTAATTTCGTATCGAGACAGTTCGCAGTTAGTGTTACATGTATAAATATTTTAATTAAGACACCTAGTTTTAAGACAGTAATGTAAGTATTGTTTAATACGCTCTAGTACCTATTGTATCAGGTTAATAACTACAATAAAGAATTTAGAATTTGAATACATTTTAATGAAAAATTGGTTGGACCTTCATACTGATTTACCGTAAGGAAATATCACATTACATCAACAGTCTTGGAGAGTTCACTGTAGGATATATGCCTCTCAATTAATTCAATAATACCAGTTCTTAGTCTGCAATCTGTTAAAGATAAGTTTTGCAGTAATTAAGACGTCGAATCATCAATAGGCAGCCATGATGTGGGTCCCCATACTCTCATTACTGCATTGTTACATTGGCTGCATTTGCAATGAGTATGGTGGCCACCACTCTTGGATTCTGCTTATGCTTTCCATCAGGCAAAGTAGAGTCATTTTCGCAGTCCATAAATGCAAAAAAAAAGAGACAAGAAAGCAAGTAACAATTATACATATGTATAAAATATAATTCAAATATAATGGTATCATTCCGTCCAATTTAATTAGAAGTCTAAATTATTTATACAAATAAATTTAATTAAAAAGCTTAAAAAACAAGCTTTTACTGGAATGCCTCGAGACGAATCAAACGAATCCAAACTCGATGATGTTGCGACGTTTCTTTACAGAGTTCCTATGGCCACCTTCCAGCTCCAGCATCAGATCAGCTTTATGTCATTAGAATATTGTATTGTCACGCTGTATACATATGCTTGCAAAATTTCAACAAAATCGGTTGAAGGTATCTGCTTCAAAATTGAGTTGCAAGATTCCACCCGAACATACAAGCATACATACGTATACATACACACATCAAAAGTGTCTAGGGATCAAGCATTTTTATGCGGATTTCTTGAGATTGAGATGTGGCTTTGGCCCTGGCCTGCTCAGTCGCCAGACTTGAACCCGATTGAGCATGCATGGGATATGCTACGGGAGAAGAGCTCTGCCGAATATGGAGGGTATCCAGTCGCAAGAAGACCTTTTTTTGTTGTTGCAACGAACATGGGCGGCTATTCCACAGCGTGATTTGGATGAACTCATTTTGAGTATGCCAAACCGATGTTCTTGTGTTAGTGTTCGCGGTAGAAACACGGATTATTAATTGTTTAAGTTACCTAATAAAATTTTAACGAAAACTGTTATTTCAGTCTTTTTTTCGAACTTTAATGTTAGTGGTTCAAATGTCAAAAATCCTTTTATTAGGAAAATGGCAAATTTCTATATTAATGCAAAGGTGACTTGGTTTATCGTTACTGTGACAAACGAAAACACTTTATTTGATGAATCCTTAAAGAAAATTTTAATTAATATCAATCAGGAGAAAAGTTATTGCAAAAATATATGTTGATCCCTAGACACATATGTTGATCCCTAGACACTTTTGATGTGTGTACATTGCAAGTTAATAAAAAGCTTGTAAAATAACGATTTCACATTTTAATTGAAAAATTATTCAACAGTAGCAGTCGTCATACGATCGTTGAGCATACGACAAGCTCCATATGGATTGTCACTGCGTTGCATTCGAAAGTACCCATTCTCTTCAACAGCATCCCCATAAGAATTCTTCACAATCCAGTAAGGTATTCCGTTTTCTAAAGAGAAACATAAATTTAAAATAAAAAGGTCTATGAAGTAGAAACAAATATTAGTCTGGAGAAGTCAGAACAAAAACAAAGACCCTGACATCCTCATTGACACGATCGCGGTTTACGAAACTTTTACTCGGTCTGGTTAGTTGTTTAATAATCAAAAGGTGTAGTACAAATTTTTCTCTTTCTTTCAAATAGAAGTTCCCGACAACGTAAACTTACTAAGAAAACATACATATATCAGACTCGAGCTAGATAAAATAACCTTAATTTTGTATTAGACCAAAAATACTTTTTAAGAAATCACAATTGCCAAAATTTCTTTAAAAATGAGAAGGAAGACTCAAAAATGTTGAATCGACAACTGGCGGGCGGACCCGCACATCTTCGTCTGAGCCTCTCAAAAGCGTTTAACTTTTCATGAACTTTCACAAACATTTCAAGAATAAACTTAGCTAAATCAGTTCAGTCATTCCCGAGTTTTGGTAATACTAACGAACAGCAATTAATTTAGATAGGTATATAGAATTATACCTATTCCATATCCGACCAGTAGAACTGCATGGTGTATTTTGCCAGTACATTGGTCATCCATAATTATTCCTTTCGTGTATGAATGCAAAGAATCACTCGTCAGAGCTACAAAGAAATGTGAAATTTAAAATTTATGTTATGGTTGAATTATCTTAGGTAAAGGAATCGTTTCTAGACATGATGAAGCAGTAGTAGACAAACTTGTGTATAGAGAATTAAATCTGTTTTTAGGAAAAAAGATGGAAAGTGGGAGATAGCGCTTAGGTATACCATTGACAGTTGACCATTTAAAAGAAAAACTGTTTTGGTAGCAAAATTTAAAGTCATAGTCAATATTTGAAGTTAGAAGCAGTTATAAGTATTTTTTCAGTCAATGCCTTTCTTTCTTCGTGGAATTAATAAGGTACCTGATATAATGACGTGGACTGTTAAAGATCGCCAATATACTTTGACTCTTTTAGTTACTATGTGAACGTGAATGGTCACTTACCATTTATCATGCATTAGGTACCTGTCTGTAGATGGTCTCCTATTTAGTTGAAAAGTTTTACGGTATGTTTTACTGTGGGTACTACCCTCGCACAAAGATCCACGTAAAATGATAGCGTTCGTGATGTCGTGTTTCGTTGGTGAGTGCCCAATGGTGCATTGTTGCAATATTTGCATTCGCAATGAGTATGGTGACCAGCATTTTTGGATTCTGCTTATGCTTTCTATCTGGCAGAGTAGAGTCACTTTGGCAGGCCCATACTTAAAAAAACAACTAGCTAAGCAACTGATTGACGCTTCTCGTGACCAGAAGACCTGCCTTTTTCTAGCACAGAGAATTAGCATTGCCATTTAACGTGACAATATTGTTATGGTTTTTTTTTCATTTTCTAGTATTTTGATTTAAGTTTAATATAGGTATTATGTTTAAGTTCGGGATGAATTAGCTATACAAATAAATAAAATAATACAATAAAATGTATATCTAATGGATAATCATCACTTACCAATAGATATTGGTCCAAACTTGTATAAAAGCTGCTTAACTTTTTCTTGACTGGTAAGGTTATATGAAACACAATCGGATACTTTCGCTACAGCTTTGCTTGGGTCAAATTGGCATTTTGTCTGTTTTGGTATATATGGATAGTCCTTTTCTAACATTAGCCCCTTTGTATTTTTAAGGCCCCTGTGGAATACAAAATTTCACAACTCTAGTTTAGGTTCGTAGCTTTGCGATATTGCGAATTGATGCGGTCAGCGATAGGGAGGCGGCCTGGTCGCAAAACTGCGGTCAGGCCGCAACATATAACGGTTGGGCTGACAGGTAGTCTAGTGAGACATATGGGCTTCCCCCAGACTCTATGTCTCAATAGACGCCGTGTAGTTCCTGGGGGGGACCTGAAATAACATGGTCCGGGTCCTCTCCAGAGCAGGGTGCCTGAGACCGGCCACCGGGGTGGTTTTTTGTGGAATCACCACATACCTGGCTCCTCAGTCCCCGAGGGCTGAGGAGCCTGGAGATCTGAAGGGATTTTCCACCTCGTCAAAAAAAAGGTTCATAGCTTAGCTCGCGTCTATTTATTTTAGCGATTCTTTTAGGGCAGTTGTTCTTGTTTGAAAAATCTCTTGTTCTTTTTAAAATCCTCATTTTATTAACGCAGATCTTCAGAATCTTTAGTCCAGTATCTCAAACTTAAGGGTAACAAACAAATAATCAAAATAACGTTCACCTAGTTATTCTATTAGTATTTGAAATAGTGTTGCAATTTTTATTTAAATTTATACGGCCATGACAAGAACAAATATTTAGAATCAATTTGTATTTTTTTGTTTTTTTATAATTTTTTAAACATCTAACTATTATATTGTTATATTGTTTGCGATGGAAATATGTATATTGTTAATATTAATTTTAGAAGACTCAGCTTTATATACAAAAACCTAGTTCGAGTTAAAGATATGTGAGCCTAAAAAGATTGCCCAATCTCACTGTATAAGCAGTTACAGTTTCTTTTTTCCCCACCTAATTTTCACAATTATCTTATTAAAGTGTGGCCATTTAATACACGCTTGTCTACTTTTTCGAAGATATAGACGTAAATAAATTCTTACTGATAGGCCAAACTTAATAGTCCACCGTCACAACCCAAGCATTTTTTATTGCAGTCCACAAGTTGTTTTTCGGAAAATTCTGTAAGATTACCATGTTTAAGGAAATACTGCGACTCTATATGACCTGAAAAAATATATAAAATCATATATTAGGTCATTTATTTTCTAGGGTAATGGTTTTCAACACAGTAGCTGTTATACTCATTGGGCCTCCCGTCTCCCACTCAGCAACGAAATACCACAGCACAATTGCTGCCATTTTCTTTCTGTAAAAGGATAGTGCTGCCCCGTTCGAGTTGACCTGTTCGTGCTGAAGTCAGCATGGCTCAGCTACCTTATTAATTTAAAAACACCGATCTTTTTCGAAGTCGATTGCAACTATGTACTTGTCTTCTTTCTTGCTGTAATATCATTCGATAAGTCACTGCTTACTTCAACCTAAACTGACTGCCAAAAATGACTGCATCTGTGGCGCAGTAGTAGCATATGCGACTGCTGTGCTTGAGGGTTCGGGTTCGATTCCCGGGTCGGACCAAATGTTTGTATGCTCTGCAAATATTTGTTTCGGAGTCTGGGTATTTTCTATGTATAATATGTATGTATTTACAAAAAAACAACTATATATGTATTTATATCAGTTGTCTAGTACTCGTAACACAAGCTCTGCTTAGCTTGGTACTAGATGGCGTTGTGTTAGATGTCAAAAAAATAAATAAACAAAACAATCCCATAATAATGATCAACACTGCTTACTTCAACCATAACAATTCTATTTTACTGATCAATTCCAATATTACTGTTAACCATTTCCCTTTTCATTCTCATCGTGTGTCAATAATATGCCACATTGTATTATCTCTTCAAATTTGCCGTTCACTAACTAAATCTACACAAGTTATCAACATTATTTCCTTACCTACTGAACTGAAAGCCCAGCAAGATCCACAGTCTCCTTGGTCTTTTACTCTAGTGACAGCATTTCTGTCGCGCCAATCAAATGCATCTGGTGCGCCCGCATCAGGTATATCTTTGTCAGTTTTTATGACATCGCAATACATGTCGGGCATACCATAACTTGGTTTCATAAGACCTGAATATTGGTTTGTAAATTCTTCCAAAGTTAAGTCTATGAACTTAGTTATGCCTGGAAAAATATTAGGTTTAGTTATATCTGTCTAAAATGCACATATAGGTACTTAAACTACAGGTTTAAATCTGAAATCATCAACATTCAGAGACCGTGCCTCGGAAAACACGTTAAGCCGTCGGTCCCGGTTGTCATGAACATCTATAGCAATCGTTATTGGGAAGTCAATGCCCCTCAAATATACTGACAATTAGTTCAACCTTTGAATTCAGTTCACACTCAGGGTTGCGGAGGTCCGATAGCAGTCGCTACATGTAAAAACTGATATTAAGGTAAAACCGGTTGAGCTAGTAGCCGACCTCAAATCTTGGGGATAATAAAGGCTAGGAAGATGCTGATCAACATTAATTAAGAGACCATTGCTAGACCTATTTGCCTCTCCTTAGAAAGAACGTTTGGGTCTACTCTAATCAATAGCTCTAATTAGTATAGGATTTGTTTCAAGTTCTCCTTTCCTGGAGTGCTGTTGTCATGGAGAGTTTGTTCCCTTATTCAGCTCTTATGCTAGACGTTACATTTAATTTAATCCATCATAACAAGTCTGGACCGTCATCAATAAGTCTCCATCATGATTATTTTCATGTTGCATGTTTTTTTTTATGGAATATGGGGCAAACGAGAAGACGTATCGCCTGATGGTAAGTGATTACCGCCGCCAGAATTTTTAGACGACCAGAGGCGTCACAAGTGCAAGGGGGGATGGGGAGTGAGAAATCAATCCTAGAGAAAAAAATAATAGAAAAAGGAAACCTGTAAATTTTGACTTACGCTGTTAATACATATACAAAGCATTATGCAGTCGTTTGTCAAATCACTCTATTTATTTAATGAAATAAGTAAATGAAATATTCGTAAGGCACCTATCTACTTCTATATATTGTAAGTCCTGAAAACGGGTTAGCGATTAAAGTTCCAAAACTCTGGCCTGCAATAATTCCTAAACTGATGATGCAAATTAAATTTAATGGAATTTGTCCTCTTCATCACTGAAAGTTAAATATTCTAGTGTTTTTTCCGCAATAGCCTCAGTAGCTTCCAAAAAGGATAGCTTTTTTACTTTTTTGATCAACTAAGCGAGGGCACAGAAGTGCCCTCAGAACTTTGAAAGTATGTGTTCTCAAACTAAATAAGAAAATTCACAAATGAAAAGGAGAATATAAATGGCGGCAGAGTAATGAGTACGGCATCTAGCTCGTGACCATGTCAGCGTCAAATCATATACGTCTAATTCAAATATTTAGCTTAGCTAGAGAGCTACACTAGTGTTCTTTAAAATAGGAAGAATACCAAAACCATATATTAATCTAAGTCACGAATACCTACATTTAATTTATACATATCTAGGCCACACACATATACCTAATACAATATTACCAAGCCATTTTTCTAACTATTTTCTAACTATTGTACTGGTTTATATTGAATAAATAAACTTATTATTTATTATACATGTGACTGACAAAAATCTAAGTGTGTAGACTTTAACTGTAATCAGTTCAATCAAATATTATAGTTACCATAAACAGCGTGCGCGCTTTCTTTGTTCAATCTGTTGATATCTTCTAAGTTCTTCTTAAATATTCGGAAGCGAAACTCTTTCTCCTGTTCGTGGATATACTGTTTGTTGAATTTAACTATAAATTCATTAAAGTGTATGTGAGCATCTCCAAGATCGAAGTCTTCCACGGTGACCGATGTGGTCACGCCTATACATACGACCAATAGAATTAAACCGAACATTTTTACTTATTACTGATTTATGGTAATGTTCTTGATATATATAAGAATTTTCATTTGAAAAAATGTGCTTATCAGTACAATTTAATATTTTTGGTATGTAAAACATATGGTACTTAACATAATTATGGTACTTAAAGTTAACGGTTTACAAGATAAACAATTTTACTGTCTCATATTTCCTTGCATTGTTAAGTGTTAAAACTCTGGTATTTTTTTTATAAATTAATCAATCGTTTATTTGCAGAAACATAGGTTAGTTACAGATCTTATGCTTATTTTAGAGGTACACTATGTCCTACCACATTATGCGGTGTGCAAATCTATATATATAAAAGCGAAATACCACTCACTTATTAATCACGAAATCTCAGAAAGTATAACACCTACAAACTTGAAATTTGGCAGGTAGGTTCCTAATAGGGTGTAGACATCCGCTAAGAACGGATTTTACTAAACTCCACCCCTAAGAGGGTAAATCAGGGGATGAAAGTCTGCGTGAGCGAAGCTGCGTGCAAAAGCTAGTATTATATAAATAGAAATTTCATAAGTTAAATTATTCAAACACTTAAATTAAATAATTAAAATATGTCAAATAATGTCAATACAAAACAATGTTTACACGAAATGGGAGAAAAAAAAAGGTTTCAGATATTACAATAACAGGTAGATGAAAAATTGTCAAAGAAAATAGTATATTGAAATTGTACGGTAACATTAGAACAAATCGAATTCAAAAAATATTTTCTACTAGATTTATATTTTTTTATGTATGGCCCTGCCATAATGACTCTTCTCCGCCTGATGGAAAGCATGAGCAGAATCCAAGAGTGTAGCGGTCACCATACTCATTACGAATGCAGACAATGCAACGATGCAGCATGGTGACCAACACCATGGCGGCCTAGTGATGCTGCTACGTCATTGTGCCTCCGGTCTCGCATTCACCAACGAAACACGATAGCAGGAACTAATAGGTCTTTACCTATGAAATTGCCGTTTTGTATGCAATAAGTGAAAGTACTTATTTTTTCAAACTTTTTTATTTCTGTTATTCGAAGTTATCACCCATGCAATCGACGCATCTTTGCCAACGCATTGGCAGCTTATTGATGCCCTTCTTGTAAAAATCAGCTGGACGGGAGGCAACAAACTCTTCAAAGGCATTTTGTACTGCCTCTCGGGAATTGAATTTTTTACCCACTAAAGAGTTGTCTAAATTTAAAAGTAATAGTCGGTAGGTGCAAGGTCTGGTCAGTATGGCGGATGAGGGAGAGCTTCCAAACAGCGCAGTATGGGGTCGCGCGTTGTCATGAAGGAGCAGTGGGGACGACCGATTGACCAAAGCTGGTTGCAGATGTGCAAGCTTCTCCATCATTCTCTCCAGTTCTTCACAGTACACATCTGCATTAATGCTCATGCCGTTTTGTAAAAAGCTGTGGTGAATCACACCCGCACTAGACCACCAAACAGTGACCATCGCCTTTTTAGGGGTCATTTTTGGTTTAGGGCATTGCTTTGGTGCTGAACCAGGGTCTAACCAACTTGCTGAGCACTTTCGATTGTCGAACAGAATCCATTTTTCGTCGCACGTAACAATTCGTTTCAAAATTCCTTCATTTCTTTGCCTGTTGAGCAGCGCAAGGCAGGTCTCGACGCGTACGTTGCGCTGGCGATTGTTAAGGTCGTGGGGCACCCATCTATCAAGCTTTTTTACCTTGCCAATTTGTCGCAAATGGATCAATAATGTTTTGATGCTTACATTAAAAGCTGCTGCTAGATCAGCTGTAGATTGAGTTTCGTCAGCTTCCACAATCGCCTTTAATTCATTATTGTTAACCAAAGTCTCCAGAAGACCACGAGCTTCATTTTTCAAGTCAAAATTTCCAGAATGGAACCGGGAAAAACAATAACGGGTTGTGCGTTCGTTTGTACAGTTCTCTCCGTAAACGTTTTTGATGTTACGTGCCGTTTGTGTCGCGTTGGTGCCACACGACGGAACTCATATTCCATAATTACACGATTTTTTTAAGTATCCATTATGACGAGAAATGTTCAAATGTAATGAAAATACAACGCTAATCAAAAAACAAAAGACTGAGTTTGTAAATAGAATGTCATGGTTTTAAAACAAAATTAATTTGAATTTAGAATACAGAGCCATTACAAACTTTTTTTTATTTGAAATGACCAGTACTGAAGAAAGGCAATTTCATAGGTAAAGACCTAATATTAGATTGTCCGACTCAGCACTTATAAAAAAAACACAGTACCGAAATTTCGAAAACTATTTATTAACTGAAATTTTACTCACACACAACTTCGGACACAGAATTTCTACTTATAACGAAAACTTATACGCGACTTTGATTATAACGGCGCGATAGCCCTAGTGAAGGGCAAGTAGACCCGGAGTGGATTCTTAGCTTTTACTGATAGCCAGCAGGCAGGCAAGAACCAGGTCCGCAGTTTAGCTAAAGAAAGGCCAACTGAACGAATTTAGGAAAATCGTGGATATTTATAACATAATTATTGCTGATTTTTAATATGGTGTTTACGTTAAGTCATTACGTAGTGTTATATACCAGTCGTCTCATTGGAAGAATCTTAACTGATACTCACTGACTCAGGTCGTCATCCAGAAAAAATACTTGACATGTAAAATTGAATTGCACCCTAATGATTATGGTTTTTAACCGACTTCAAAAAAGGAGGTTCTCAATTCGACCGCATATAAGTTTTTTTTATGTGTGTTCGATGATAACTTCGTCGTTTATCAACCGATTTTGATGATTCTTTTTTTAATAGAAAGAAAGTATACCAGCGGTGGTACCATGATAAGGACATTAAGATCTGATAATGGCATCCAAGAGAAATCGGGTCAAACCTTGAAGTCGGTTTTTTTTTTTTACTTGTTACTCTTTTGCTGTGCGAGCAGATTATTTACAACATTACAATGGAGATATTATTCCGGATTCCGCATGCACCGGTGACATAAACCATGCAGTTCTCCTAGTTGGATATGGAACAGGTAAAATTATTCACATGTTTTTAAAATAACCTTTTGAATTCCTAACAGAAAAACTAGTCCATTGCAATTTTAAGCTCGTTCTGATAACAATATAAGAGAATGCTTAAGTTTTATTTGTTTGTAGTTCCATTACGCCACAATGGTTGCACAGAATTTGACGCTCAGATAATCTTATTCGAGAATATAGAAATGAACACGACCGAAAAAAAATTGTAGCAAGTTTCGTTTTAAAAGGAATGATGGTAATTAAAAGAATACAGTTTTTGTTAAATAGCGGAACTTTTCCGGGATAAAATTATTCAGAAAGTAACGATACCTTCTATATCCCGACGTTTCGAACAGGTAACACCACTCGTGGTCACAAGTAGACTGGTGAGAGTTTAGGGACCTATTCGTGATTCCCGAGATGGTAACGTTGAATGTTTGTACTGTCGGTACTTCTATATACTACAGGCTTTTAAGAATTAATTTGGTTAGAAAAGGTCACCATAAGAATGCTTACGCCTCGTCTTGTACTCAAATGTTTCAGAACAAGGTTCTGATTACTGGATCGTCAAGAACTCGTGGGGTACAGGACGTGGTGGACAGGGATACTTCAGAGTTCAACGTAACGGAGCTTCAGATGGTGCCTGTAGATTACTTAATGAAGACATGGCTTTGGCTGATGTTGAATAATACATTTTTGTCATCAATTTATTTATTGTTATTTTTATTTCATTGTCATCAGTCCGCACCATTTGATCGTACATACTAGACATGGGTCTTAGATTTTTTGGTCTACCATGTTTTTCTGACTAAATGGTTTGAAATAGCGTTTTTTAATGTGGAGGAACGGGTGTTATGTCCCTCCAACACAAAGGGAGGATCCTTCGACCAGTGCCTTGCGGGCCACTGCCCAACGGTTGATGAAACGGATGTTGTATAAATGTTAATTGGCGCGAGAACTTCTATTGCGCGATTCAAAATTGGTAGTTTCTTCGTATTTTACGTTACTCCGTAGTTCAGTGTACCTTCGGTAGATGGCGCTGTCACATGTTTTTGTTGCCGCTGTATGTGGAAGTCACCACAGTTAAAGTTTTCTTTGTTTGTAGTGATGTCATTCTGCGTAATACACACATAGGTGGCAAACTCGTCACAATAACAATAGGATTTCTTAATAAAAACCGTTATATTTACAAACTAGCTAAACCCCGCGGTGTAGAACTACAAACGGGTAACACCGCGGGGCATAGCTGGTCTAAAAAAAGTAGCCTAAGTTACTCCTTATATGATCAGCTATCTGCCAGTGAAAGTCCCGTCCAAATCAGTGTAGCTTTCCGGAGATTAGCCGGAACAAACAGACAGACAGACAAAAATTATAAAAATAATATTTTGGTATATGTACCGTGTATACATACATATGCATTTAGTAAAAACGGTTATTTTAATATTACAAACAGACACTCCAATTTTATTTATATGTATAGATGACAAATGTACAAAATATAATCATAAACAATGTATTTTTATGGTATAAATAAGGCACAAACAAGTACCTACTTAAAGTCCTACGGCTGCCTAGCTGCCGCTGCAAGTGTGTTGCTGTCTTTTAAGTCCTCTTCTGCAGAAAGACGTACCAACATCGGCTTTCTATAAGGAAATAATACACTCTAATCTCACTAAACATACAGTACTAAACATATAGTAGTGGCACAGTATACGACTGTTGTGGCAAAGGTTTCAGGCACAATTCCCTGGTTGGAACAAATGTTTGTATGATCTGCATTTTTTTTATTTCTTATCATCATATTCGTAGCCTTTATTATTACCCAAGATTATTTGGGGACGGCTAATAAATCCACCGGTTTTACCTGAATATCAGTTTTGCACAAAGCGACTGGCATCTGACCTCCGCAACCCTGAGGGTGAACTGAATTCGAAGATTGAACTAGTTCTCAGTATATTTGAGGGTACTGACTTCCCAATAAACACCACCATCTTCCATACTCCGGGCTGCTATTAAGCATTTCTGGTAAGAAAAACCAAACAGCAGTCCGACCTGGGAATCGAACCCGAGACCTCTTGATCTGCAGTCGCTTAGACCAAACCACTAGACTATTTTTTTTTTTATGTGTAATAAGTATATATATTTGACTATTACCTATAATACAAACTCTTCTTAGTTTAGGACTAGATGACGTTGTATGCCAGACGTCCGAAATATTATTATTAATATTAAAATACAATTTAACAGCTAAGTACAAAATTTAATTTAAGTCAACCCATTTGAGTGACAATAGCCGCTATTGGTTAAACATTCAAAGATATCCATTTGATATTTCCATTAAATTTCAATTTCCAAACTCATTCCACTGACAATGGAGGATTCCACAATAGATGAACAGTGGAATATTCAATAGTAATGCTACTGTCGTATGTGTGGCTACAAATGTAATGAAAGTTACCGAGAAAGCGCAAATTTCACGCTAAGTATGTACTGACCAAATTTTTGTCAAAGCTGATTGTTATGCGTTCATTGATGTTTTTTTCTTTGGTACGCCTCTTAAGCTATTGTAGTTTCAGACGGTTATAAATTCTCTCTCAGTTTTGGGGTTCCGTGTTTAAATGGGTTCTTTTCGAATGTATGTAATTAATTAGAATAGTCTACAAGTTTATTTCGATTAAAAGTAGCTGTGAAATCTTTACATGATTATTGTATAATATTAATTAGATAAACTCAATCTCTGGCAGTCTTCATGAAGAAAATACAGTCACAGATTACTTGTACAACTTAAAGGCCCAGGCAGGGATTAATGATTGTTGTTACTGTGTGGTCATATTTACATCATGTGTGTTTATTTATAAGTAAGACTGTCTGTGCCTACTATCTATATGACAATGTGAGATAGTTTGGTAATACCCATGATTAGAATTTACAAAATATAGATATCCAGGTATCTATCTCTGTACAAAATTTAAGCTGTAAAGGTGTACAATAAAGATGATGAATAAATAAAACTAATCTTAAGGCACTATGTTTGTCAAATCCAATGTATGTAGATAAATTTGAACGTAAATAAAACTGCCTGCATACTGACTGTGGTCGCAGGCTCTTTGGTCTAACATTTTTGACTCTCCGATGTTGAGATCTTAAGTATTTTTTAATTCTGCAGTTTTCAGATATCGTAAGGATCACTACCAATTGGATTTTGAAGATACGGCCAGATTTACTTTTGTTTCTCCGACCCATTTACCTAAACGAGGTTGGGATTGGCTTATAAGTCGACTATGATAGGGGGCTGAACTTCGACTTTTACGTGGAACGACTGCTATCAAACTTAAACAATACAATTACTAGGCAATAGGAAAGTTCTATTATACAAACAGATATACTCAACAAACATATCAACTACAGTCGTATTGTTTTTAAATAGTATTATACTTATACAATAAAGAAGAAACTACTGCTCCATACTTAAGGGTACAAAGAAAAACCAACTACTTGACCGACTAATTTTAAAAACAAAATTTAAAATTATATACGGAACCTCCGTGAAACCTTTTACGTCAAACAGTGTAGTGTCATTGTGTTTGTATATTAATGTACACACGACAAAATCGTTATAGATAAATAACTAATTTTTTTTCTATCATTTGTTACCATTGAATGGCCGGTTCCAACATGTCTGCCTGTCTCTGCTGCGCTGTTCATTCATCACCAGCGTGGAGAATATATTCGTCATATTATATAACAAAGGGCTTTTATACCTGCTTTATTGGGTCCTCGAGTATTGTGCATGTTTTTGGAAATTATCTGTTGGTTTGTTAGTTGAAGTGGGAGTTGTAACGTGTATGCGAAAGTAAATTTGCGTGTGTGATTGTTACACTTTTAGTGTTAAATGGTTGAGCCAATTTTAATGAATTTTGATACATCAATAGAGGGGAGAAAGATAAAGAAATAAGAAAGAGAAAGGGAAGAAAAATAAAGAGTATTCACATAGCTGAATATCAAATGAAGTAAATAAAACTAATTAGTAGCTGTTTAACCTATTATGAGGAAAATTTACAATTTATTCAGCCTATTAGTTCAGTGGTTTAGTTGGCGATCCAGATTCCTAAGCCAGAGGTTATATAGGCAATTCCCAGCCTCCCATCATTTGTTCTGTGTCTCTGTCAGTTCATCTATAAATAGTATGTGTGTATTATTGTGCAATTAGTTGCCTCGTTGATCTAGGGGCTAGTGTAAGCGACTGCCGATCAAGAGGTCTCGGGTTCGATTCCCGAGTCAGACTGCTGTTAGGTTTTCTTTACAAGAAATTCTTAACAGCAGCTCAGAGTATGGAAGATATTTTACCGCCCGTGCCTCGCAGAGCACGTTAAGCCGTCGGTCCCGGTTGTCATGAATACCTATGACAATCACTATTGGGAAGTCAGTGCCCTCAAATATACTGACAACTAGTTCAATCTTCGAATTCAGTTCACCCTTAGGAGGTCCGATGCCAGTCGCTCCGTGGAAAAACGGATGTTCAGGTAAAACCGGTGGAACTAGTAGCCGACCTCAATTAATAATAAAAATAATAAAGTCTAGGAAGATAATATTGTGCAATTTGTGTAACCGTTATAATTAAAGTAGAAAAAATAAATATTTAGAAACACAAATACACTCTAACAGAGATAGTCCTTATTATTGAAGTCGGTTTTAAGCGATTTTTCAATATCTCAGTAATAAAATGTATGTATATTACGTAGAGTACCTACCTGGATGACCGAGTTTTGCTCGATTTTTTTTTTGGTAATTTTTTAAAAAAAGAATCTTAGCTAGATCAATTTACCACCCCTGAAACCCCGAAACTAAATTTCATGAAAATCGTTGGAGCCTTTTCCGTGATTCAGATAACAATATACACATTAGCTGACTAAAAAGAGACTTTTCCCGTTATCTTTGATTTTTTTTTGTACACAAACCTTGTCCTAACAATCGGAAGTTATGGGAGTACATACATTTCAGCGATTCATTTTTTTATTGTTTAGAGATATTATACAAGACGATAAAATATTATTTTCTTTAAAGTTGTATTCTTTTTTTAAACTTTTTGTAACATCGCTTCTTTACTTTTAAATAGTAATAATAGTGACCAGCCCAGTAACTTTACTTTTTATTAATTACACAATATGGGTTCTAGTGTCAATCCTATACAAACTCTTTTGTAACTGTCACGAAATAAGCTTTGACTTCTTATAAAACGTCAAACTAAATCAAGTTTATTAAGAAAACAAAGTTTTAACTAAAGGGTGTTTATCATATTTATCAATGTCCGATCACCCCCTTGAAGGTACGCGTCGAACCGTGTCAGATCCTAACCAAACTGCCCGAGGCCAAGATTAGGAAACGAGTTGACTCCTCTATCTTTGTCTATGGTATTAGAAAAGAAAGAGATGGTTTAGTAATGTGACAAGGAAAGAGCAGGTTTGGAAAAAACTCAATGTTACTTGTTTGACAGGTTTCTAACAAGAAACGTGGGTGCCATTGTGCATTTAGTACCCGATTGTTAGGAACTGGGGGTCTACATGGACGAAGGAGCTTGTTGATGTAATAGAAATTGTTTTATGATAATCAGAACTTATCTCCTTAAAATCCGAACCTTGGAGTGTGGACTTGATATCTGATAAATTCACTAATTTGGTCATACTGGGCAGATTACTCATATTCATGTACCGAAAAGGAAAATTTTCACATTCCTCAAATACGAATTTCAGCTAAAATCTCTATGAGAGAAGCATGGTTCTGGATAAATGGGTCGATTCGACCAGAATGAGAGCATTAGTTCACAGCTTCGCAGAAAAGTTTTTAAGTAAATTATATTACTTCTCGCTTAAACATGTGAAGGGGTAACGTGGCACATAAAGCCTGGCATTTAACTCATAACTTTGGAGTTCCAGTTATCTTTGAGTGACTCCAGACATCACGAAATAACCTCTATATTATGAAAAAGAACATGCCGTAGGTATAAAACCTCTTGGATCATTTTATCGAATTCGTTAACTAACATGGCAAACAAAAACTAACGTACCTTTCTATGTAAAACTACTAAATCAGATGTAAAAAAACTACTAAACCATAATTCTACTATTTTAAAAACACCGTACTTGCTAAAAATGAACATACCTATACATCCTTTGATGTTTGCACCTTTACAAACGGTCGAACGATTCTCAAGCGACTGGACACTCCCTAAAGCACTCTTCACATTTTAGCCGGGGAGTTTGTTTTACCACCCCCACTTTCTCTCCATACACATCAAAGTTTGTATGAAAGGGTACTTAGCTTTAAATGATACTCAACCTGCTTTGATTTACTCTATAGCCTCTGGTGTATGTTGTTCTTTATAAAATATGTAATATAAACTTCTTTGATAGGCGGGTCAAAAACTAATAAAAATAATGTTGTCATATTACTTATATGTAATTGGAACTTTTTTTTTTTCAATTGGCAATCCTTCATTTATATTGGTTGTAGAAGATGCTAGCTAAAGACATTTAAGTTGACAGTTATAACAATCAAGGCAGGATATTGTTATCACGATTACCCTTAAAATTCAGATTAAATATTGTATCACAAGGATCAACATATTCGTGAGGCTAATGTTGGTTTATTTGATTACTGAGTTGTACTTTGACCATAAATGCCAATGTCTTGGAAATTAATAACGTTTATTTCTTTACTCAGGTATGTAAGCTACCTAAATAAAAAATAAACGTATAAAAGTCAACTAATAACATTAGTTCTGTGTTATCACGAGATATACGAGTATACCTAAGGCATATTATTATAAAATCTGAAACATATGAATATAATAAAATTTGGTCAAGTCGAAAAGAATATTATTCGTAAACCAATTAAAATAAGAATCTATTAGCAAATGACAAAATAAAAAGTACTTATATTATGATTAAATCAAAGACAAACACGAGCATATGGCGCGATACGTCACGGTTGCGTTCTTAATTTGATTTGATTACAATTTGAATGTTATGAGTAAATTGACAGTAGTAAATTGACTAGTTGTCAAAATAAGGTGTGATGACCGTGATGACCCTGCATGTGTTAATTTTTTTTAATAAAGAAGGCAATATAATACAATTTTTTTGTATTATTTATTCAAATGAGATTTTTGTATCTAGCTAAATTATTCCATAGACTAATGGAGATGTGGTTGTGTGGTGTGATTTGGTTGAGAAATTTAAAAAGTCTATGTGTGTCCACGTATACCAAATTTCTTCAATGTATCAAAATTCTTAACCTCCATAAAGTTATTCCAGCTGTTATTATGGAATTATTCAATAGTTTTTTTTAATAATTTTTAATTTATATGGACTTACTTCAAAAATTACTAAACTAAGAGGTAACAAGTGGGTACGTTTATTATGTTTGAAATAATATTTCTCCCACCTTCTTGACTTATAGGTATTCCATATCTAATATTAAAAATGTGAACTACAAAACTTACTAAATTAAATCATACTAAAATTGAAAATGCCATAGATAAGTCAAAAACAGATTCCAGAATTTGAAATTCGAATGCTGGTGCCGTCCTGTCTGCCACGGCAGACGCTACGGCACCTACCTGACTTCCAATCCCTATTGTATCTCTTTCACACATGCTCAGTCTTTGTAAGAATGAGAAAGATAGCATTCCACCGTTCCTTTCATTTGAATGAAACGATGAAAAAATATGGCGCGTACAATTTTGTTTGTTCTAGCCGCCCGAACTGACCCATGTCATTATAAAGTGTTATCTCACATGAATATATTTTTAATGTTGAGATTTTCCTTTTTTAAATTGTGAGGAATGATATTTTTTTAATATATCGAGTATGGGGTGTAGTATATGTAAGGATAGTAGAAATCAAAATGATTTTTCCTAATCCTTCTAACCACATTATGGACATATGACACACAACGTCATCTTTTTTTTATGTATGAGCCTGCCAAAGGGACTCTACTCTGCCTGATGGAAAGCATGAGCAGAATACAAGAGTGGTAGCCACCATACTCACTGCAAATTACCGTGGGAGAGCCACGCTTCGGCATGAATGGGCCGGCTCGACCGGAGTGATACCACGGCCTCACAGAACACCGGTGTGAAACAGTGCTTGTGCTGTGTTTCCCGAGTGAGTGAGGATACCGGAGGCGCATACCCCAATCCCCTACTCCTACCTCGAGCCGGCCCGTTCGTGCTGAAATCAACGTGGCTCTACTATCTTGATAGTCCTAAGCTTTTCACAGTTTTAGTAAGTACTAGCTGACCCAGCGAACTTCGTACCGCCATATTTACATATCTGTCTCAGCTTCCCACAGGCAGTGTACAGTCGTGGACAAAAAAAAAGACTTTTCCCGTTATCTTTTATTTTTTTTCTTTGTAGTAAAAAAATAATGAATCAAATCGGACTATGTGTTATTGAATTACAACTAAGTACATATTTTGACTTTCATCCCCTTTCTCCAGGAAACCGTGCTGAATTTCTGGATAAAAAGTATCCTATGTCCTACCTCGTAATATGAACTCAAATCATACCAAGTTTCATTTGAATCCATTCAGTAGTTTCGGCGTGATGCGCGGCCAAGATACAGACAGACAGACAGACAGACAGACAGACAGACGGACAGACAGACAGACAGACATAAATGAAAAAAATTACAGTTTTGGCTTCAGTATCGATAATAGAAAGCCCTCCAAAAAAAATTTCAATATATCTTTAATGTACAGAATTGGACCTGTTACATTTTTATTATAAGTATAGATAATATATTTCAGATATTCCTATCTACCTACCAGATATTGGCAATATAAGCTTATTTTTATTCTTCTTTCTTGTACTCTTTAGACTTGATTTACATTTATAATGATATTTTAACCACGCCAGCTGTAATAATTCCGTAAGAAATTTTATTTATAAGTACATCCAAAGATTTATGTGTCCACCCTACATATACTATGGCCACCAGCGCCCGCGCATGCGAAGTGATCGAACTTGGTTTTATTAAAGGTTTTATTAATGTACCACGATAGTCGGAGGCATTTTTATATGCCTACCTTGCTCCCGAACGAGCCAGCGTGACGTGGGAATCGAGTGCGGTGACTTTTAAAAATTTATTTCAAAGGACTGTCGCGTTTTTAAATTTTAGTTTATTTTGATTGTGTATGTGTAGGAATATAAGAGGTTATGAATGATAGTGATACTCGAGTATCATTATGGATAGTTGTATTTTTCGGGTTATACACTTTTACATTTAAAGTATTCTGGGCAAGCTGTAGGTTTTATTAAATATATGTTTAAGTTTTTGTTATTAAGAAGAGTTTAAATGTACCTAGTCCTTTTTATAAATTCTTAAGGTTTGAGAATTTTTTAAAGTTGATAATGTTATCATCACCGTCATTAAGATATTCAAATAAGTTTTACCTACGGCTATCGTAACAGACGAAACTGTAACAATTAACAGTAAGGATTATTTTGTTTTTACTACAGTATAATGAAAATTTTGAAGGTCCCTTTTGACAATATGTAAAGTTAACCTGTTAACCTGGAACTATTACAAAATTTAATAGGTCTTTACCTATGAAATTGCCGTTTTGTATGCAATATGTGAAAGTACTTATTTTTTCAAACTTTTTTATTTCTGTTATTTGAAGTAATCACCCATGCAATCGACGCATCTTTACCAACGCATTGGCAGTTTATTGATCCCCTTCTTGTAAAAATCAGCTGGACGGGAGGCAACAAACTCTTCAAAGGCATTTTGTACTGCCTCTCGGGAATTGAATTTTTTACCCACTAAAAAGTTGTCTAAATTTTGGAAAAAGTAATAGTCGGTAGGTGCAAGGTCTGGTGAGTATGGCGGATGAGGGAGAGCTTCCAACCCCAGCTCTTGCAGCTTGGAGACTGTCTGTTGCGTAGTATGGGGTCGCGCGTTGTCGTGAAGGAGCAGTGGGCACGACCGATTAACCAAAGCTGGTTGCAGATGTGCAAGCTTCTCCATCATTCACTCCAATTCTTCACAGTACACATCTGCATTAATGCTCATGCCGTTTTGTAAAAAGCTGTGGTGAATCACACCCGCACTAGATCACCAAACAGTGACGATCACCTTTTTAGGGGTCATTTTTGGTTTAGGGCATTGCTTTGGTGCTGAACCAGGGTCTAACCAACTTGCTGAGCGCTTTCGATTGTCGAACAGAATCCATTTTTCGTCGCACGTAACAATTCGTTTCAAAATTCCTTCATTTCTTTGCCTGTTGAGCAGCGCAAGGCAGGTCTCGACGCGTACGTTGCGCTGGCGATCGTTAAGGTCGTGGGGCACTACAGACAGACTCCAAGCTGCAAGAGCTGGGGTTGGAAGCTCTCCCTCATCCGCCATACTCACCAGATCTTGCACCTACCGACTATTACTTTTTCCAAAATTTAGACAACTTTTTAGTGGGTAAAAAATTCAATTCCCGAGAGGCAGTACAAAATGCCTTTGAAGAGTTTGTTGCCTCCCGTCCAGCTGATTTTTACAAGAAGGGGATCAATAAACTGCCCATGCGTTGGCAAAGATGCGTCGATTGCATGGGTGATTACTTCGAATATCAGAAATAAAAAAGTTTGAAAAAATAAGTACTTTCACTTATTGCATACAAAACTGCAATTTCATAGGTAAAGACCTATTAACTATTTGTTTTAAGAGTCAGCTTTTGTTTTTATTAACTATTAGCTACCAATGTGGTTTGAAAATACAATTAACTTCTAAAAGAATATTCTCGATCAATTTGCCTTTACATCATAATGAATGGACATTATACAGTGTTTTCGTTATTCTTAATATCCCATCTTAGCGGGGTTGTATTTATTTTTTTTACTGAATAGAACTTAACTGGAAATATGCATAAATGAAGTTGTCTGAAAAATGTCACACGTTAATAAACTTCCTTGAAATTACTACCTAAAGTAAAAACTACACCAAGCTAGTTTAACCAAGATTAAGATTGCACAACCCAAAAACGAAACGCCAAAAGCATACACCTTTATCTCCAAACAACTTTTATAACAATGCCATACAAAACGAACAATACCTAATTCCAACTGACAATGACTTGGCAAAATGCCCCCGGTTTATCTAGCTAGACAAAACCGGACATCGGACATTCCCGGACTGTCCCCTAACCTGCTAAGCCGCCGTTAAGCTCTCCGACCACATTTCCCATAAAATAAGATTTAAAACAGGACTCATAAATAATATTTACCTTATTATTCATTGTCACGTCATTGTGTGGAGCAATTTAATTTAACATGGTTGGTGCGACCGCCTCTTCTATGGTGACACCCCTGGGCACACTGACATTGTAAATCATTGAGTGATTTTATAGTTTTTCTTCTGTTGTTTAGAAATTGAATGTTTAGTTTCTATATTTGTAACGTATACTATAATTAGCGTTACTTATGGGCGTGTAGTCAATTGTATTTGGGATTTACGGGTGAATACTATATGAAATAAATTATAGTTTAAAAAACTGAAAAACACGCTTTAATAGCAATCGAACGAAAAAGTAGAAGATAATTTTAATGTAAAAAGCGGGGGGCAACATTATTGAAATATTTTCGGAAAGCACCCTAACTATAATTTATTTTCTATTTTTTAGTTAGGTAATTTACAAAAGAGTAGGTATTTGTCTAGTTTATTAAAACTATTTTTTTAGAAAAAGAACTGTTTGTTTTTCTTAGTTATTTTTTTCTCATTATTGTATTGTCATCGGCCCTTGACCTCTGTGCAAATTTTCAAGTTAATCAGACTCCTAGAAGTGAAAATGAAGTTAAAAGATTTTGTTACATACATACATTTTTTTTTCTTTTTTTTATGTATGGCTCGCCAAAATGACTCTACTCTGCCTGATGGAAAGCATAAGCGAAATCCAAGAGTGGTGGTCACCATACTCATTGCGAATGCAGAGAATGCAGCATGGCGACCCACACCATGGCGGCCTAGTGATGCTTCTGCATCTTTTAGTCTAGTCAACAAGTATGGAACTTGTTGACTAGACTATTGTTGACTAGACTAGACTAGACTATTTCTCGCACTCACGGCCGGCCCGTTCGTGCTGAAATCAGCGTGGCTCTACTACCTTAAAAAAACATACAGGTCAAGCTAATAAAAGCGTGTTAAAAATAGTGTAGTGTATTTATCCGTGTTTTGTTTTTCAGCACTCGGCCAGCGTGAGGACGTATGGCCTTAACCCTCTCCTGAGAGGAGACCCGAACCCAGCGGTGGGACGTTATGGGTTGTTGATGATGTATGTATCCGTGTACGTAATATGAATCCATATGGTGATATATGCGAAAAGTTCACGCAGTCACATAGAGTGAAATTCAAAAATCTTTCAAAAGCCAATAAGCTTCCAGAACGAACGTACTTACATATCAGGCGATCTATGATTATAACCCAGTTTCTAGAATTGTATGACAGAGTAGGAGATTTTTTTGCAAAGAATATTTAAAGAGGGATATCTGACTAACACCACTGAATTGTATTTTATAATTTAGTATTTTTTGTAGTAGGTACCTATAGGGGGCTAACGAACAGATGGATCACCTCATAGTAAGTGTCACTCACCGCCATTGGCAAACACTAAAGAGCCATGAGTGCGTTGACGAAACTGAACGTCCTTCGTCTGAAATTTAGATAACATCAAATCATCAGTTTATAAAATGTTTAAAACTATAATATGAAAACCAAATTAACATAAAGTATACAAAAACAAATTTATTAAAAAGAAAGTGATATTCACGAAAATATATTTTTGGTATAAAACTCATAATTTATATAAACAGACGGTCTGTCTGTTGGCCGAGTGGCCGGTGTCTCGTTAACAACACCTTCCAATTATAATGCACGAAATGTGGACGCAAATTATAAGCGACTAGCGACAACACAACAGAATAGGACTACGTGAATAAAACAGTAAAAATATGATCATGTAGGTATTTGAAAAGGTAATAACACAATCACGTAATGTGCCCAATGTTTCGATTGGGTTTTACTGGATTAATTTTAATAATTCCTGTCCTTAAAGGTATCATCAACAACAACCTCACTGCATGCCTGTTAAATGCTATTGATGCTGTAAATAAAGTATCAATATAATCCATAGTATTTTAAAGGATATGGAACGTAAAAATTGGTAAATGTTGGAATAGGTTTTCTAACATCACCCAAAAGTCTTAAGAGTACCTAAGATAATGACTTCTAGTATGGGCCCAAATATTCAGGTGCATTTTCAACGTTAAATACTTACATTTTGAATAGTTTTGCTAAGGAAAAAAATCTATGGAATAAGAAGATTCAATCCATAACCATGAAATATTGTATTAGGTATATTGGCGAAACAACGACACTTAAAGGATAAAGTAATGATAACTTAAAAAGCAACAGATTTACATTATGATCAACTTATTTTAATCAACCACATAGATGTTATCGTGAATACTGTATTCGCACATTACATTCAAATAACTTTCGCTGTAGCTAGATGACAAGTTATTCTTGAAATTCTAAAAAGCTTCCTAATAATAAAAGCAATGTCTATGCACATAATCGCTATCGTCTGTAACTTGTAACACCGTTTATAACATTTCGGTGATAACAGATTGACGTTTACGAGTCAAGCTAATCAACTATCAGTTGTTTATGATATAGAAAAACATTTGTATGTAAGTTAAAGCAAAATTAACCTAACAACAATACATATTAAGTTCAAATCAGTTTGATTATATATTTGAAGGATGTGTTCTTATAAATATACGTACGTATATACTTCGATATTTGGGTTTTTAGTTCACTGATACTAATTCATCATCATCACCGATTGGGCAGCATTGCCTTTATTCCAATTTAATTTTGAAGTCATTGTACCTAACGTCTAACAGAATTAAATAACATAGTAAGAGTAATAACAGCTCGGAATTTGGAAGTTGGGGTCTTAGACCCCAACTTCTGCTGCTGCCGTCCTGTCGGTCGGCTGTTGGTCCTGCGCCTGAACTCTCCCCGCTCGTGTCGAATAACCGTCCCATCGGACTATGAGAGTGAGGGAACAGAGAGTGCACCTGTGTTTGCGTACTCAATATCTGCTGCGTAGTCGGCTGGTCTCCGTTGAGGCTGGCCACCTTGGCCGAAATCGGCTAGAAGAACACCATCATCAAAAGTAACATAGTAAAGTCATAAGAGAAATAAACCAAAAAATAATCGTTTTTAGAAATGACAAAGATGAATTAAATTTAAAAAAAAATAAAGTGGAGAAACCCTCCAGTAACCGTTACATGAGGTAAAGGGAGTTAATTATAACAACCTCACACATCAGTTCAATTCGATACTAGAAAAAGCAACAAGCTATACTTATATACTTCTAAATACATATATATTATAGATAAATTATACCCAGAGACAAGACCAATGATCGTGGTCATCACAAAATTGTTTGTCCTGATTGGTAATCGAACCCGTGATCTCCGACTTAGCAGTAACAGTACTGAAAGGTAGTACAGCCACACTGATTTCAGCACGAACGGGCCGGCTCTACCGGGGTGGTAGATACTACCTTTTCACAGAAGAGCAACCTTAAACGACAGCATT
Source organism: Diaphora mendica (assembly GCA_949125395.1). NCBI lineage: Eukaryota > Metazoa > Arthropoda > Insecta > Lepidoptera > Erebidae > Diaphora > Diaphora mendica. The sequence continues at coordinate 2,695,365 of OX421317.1, forward strand.
TGTGCTGTCGTGTTTCGTTACTGAGTGAGATGCCGGAGGCCCAATGATGTAGAAGTGTGGGTCACCATGCTGCACTGTTGCATTCCCTGCATTCGCAATAAGTATGGTGACCACATCTCTTGGATTCTGTTCAAGCCTTACTGCACGGTTGACCTAGTGGTTTAGGCGGTCGCCACGCCGCTCGCCAATTCGCCAAGTGTTGTGGGTTCAAATCCTACACGGGACAACACTTTGTGTGATCCACAAATTGTTGTTCTGAGTTTGGGTGTTAATCGTGTCCGTTTCATGTATGTCTGTAAAGTCCCCCGCGACACATGATGTTTATTCCTAATGCGGGAGTTGTCTTTAAAAAAAAATACACAAAAAAAAGGGTCACTTTGGCATTCTCATACTAAATAAAAAAAATACAGTCTTGTCTAGTTAATATTAACTAGCTCATAATTTTGCTTATGTCGGTATCCTCAATTCTGAGGGTCGTGGAGTCTATTTGGAGCTGTTGTGCGAGTGACAGCTTGTCTCTATGTAGTCTCTAGTTTCTATCTTTATATATATTTATTAATATTTTACCAGAATTATGCATAAAAAGAAATATATACTTAAAAAATATACTTTCGATATACGTACAAGGTTTAAATTTTAGTTACTTATTAGATTATGGTAGCTACGAAAATATTCTAATAAGAAAATAGTACCTTCCTACCTGCAAGTTACGATTTATTTCTGAACTTACTCTTTCAAAGCCATCGAAACATGTAGCTAATGAAAATTAATCTCATATACCTATCTACTCTAAATATTTAGTTAATCTCACAGAGGTAGTAGAGCCACGCTGATTTCAGCACAAACGGGCCGGCTCGACCGGGGCGGTACTACCCTCGCACAGAAAATCAACGTAAAATGACAGCGTTCGTGCTGTCGTGTTTCGTTGGTGAGTGCGAGACCGGAGGCCCAATTAGTCTAGTCAACAAGTTTCATACTTGTTGACTGGACTAAAAGATGCAGTAGCATTACTAGGCCGCCATAGTGTGGGTCCAGTGCCGTCTTTACCATAAGGGCACACGGGGCCAGTGCCCAGGGCCCCCATCATCAGGGGGGCCCCGAGGAACCGACAATTTTGTCTCAGACATATATTCTCATTATACTTTGCGTACACATTACACCATTTTCACAAAAAAAGTGTTGCCCGCGGCTTTACTGGCGTGGAAGTTGATTATATGTATTTAATCAAAATCTGTAAGTATGTATGAATAATTTATTCATGTTCTTAAACGCTTTATTTATTACCTAGCGACCCGCCCAGCTTCGCCCGTGTGGATTTTAGATGCACCAACTGATGACACGATTCGTGCAGTTAAATTGGTTCAGGTAGCGAATATAAAGAAGTCTCGAGTCGAGAACGCCATCTGAAACACGTTTTCCGCTCCCAGATATGCGATAGAGCCCAATGTCCAGGAGAAGGTCAGCAGCAATGTACGTTGGAAATAGGGAATATGCATGTCTTTTTTTTATTTCTTAATCTGATCATATAAGTCTCCATAACATAGAAAAAAATATAAATAGGTTTCAAAATAGTCAAACAAATTTTCAAAGTGAAATTTAAAACACCGACTAAATTTGAGCTATTCAAACGCCGCCATTTTTCGCGCGCTATTGACATAACATATGACGTCATTGTGATTTCGTGTTTGTTTACTATTGAGTGTTTCAGTTATTTTATACCTATTTACAGTTTTGATTGTTATAAAAATCATGGAAGAAGTCATTTTTTCTCACAAACACTACTAACACAGTAGGAATTTCGACGCCGATAATTTCGATAATGTAACAATCGACGTCACATTTTGTTTCGACCAATAGGACGCATTTTGCAGGTTTGAATTTCCCTCCCTTAATTTTCACTTTTTATTTAATATTTTCTGGGTTTAAATAATCACTAAATAAAAGAAATACCATTTAGGTATATTGTAAAGACAATAAAGAATCTAGAAAAAAATGTTTGAGACAAATAAAAATTTTATGCATATTCCCTATTGAGAACCTCGTACGGAAAGCGTAGATGATAAAAGCAAACAACATGCAAATTTTCATAAACAGCATCAAGGACCTGTAAGTAAGAGCTGCAGCCTGCGGTGGTGGCCAAGCCACCACGCTTCAATAAGTGAAGCACTGGACGCCCTGGAGGTCGAAGTGGTTCGACAGGATATCCGGCCGACCCACAAGCGAAGTCTCAGAGGAAATAAAAGAGATCAAATATTCTTTTAAGAAGAGTTCTGGGATCATGTGCTACAGATATGGTGAGAGAGGTCATCTGCAGCTAAGTAATCCGCTAAAGAGTTAGTAGATGTCCAGGTTGAAAAAAAATATAGGAAGGCCTGGAGGAGCTGTTGAGGAAACGATGCGAAAAAAGTTTGTTGATCTAAGACGCACGTTCCAAGGCACCAATCTGGGAAAGCCTGATATATAAAAGGTGACTATATAAGACAATCCAAAGAATATGTCTCGATGAGAAAATTTACTCTGACTCGAAACTCGAAATCTTGCTTCGAACTCAAAGCTTGACTTATGGGACCCTGTGAAGATGAAACAATGAAGTTAGCACAGGGGGATGACATTGACCTAAAGAAAATTATTACATGGTAAGCATCTAAGGTTCCAGACGTTCTCCGTGCAGTTCACGATGGAGCTTCAGGAGGCCATCCTAGTGTCAAGAAACGTCGGCAAGATGTACCGGGTTGGTGTCGTAGTGGTGCCGTAAATGTACTACTTGTACACTGTTGCAAGCAACTTTATAATAGACTGGAAACTAATTGCAGTTGACATCGCGAACGGGAACGAGAAAATTCGATACGACTGGCGCTCAAACGGTTTTGATAAAGGTGCACTGGTTTGGCTGAATAACTCGACACGTATGCATAGAAAAGCCCCAAAACTACAGACCAAGTGGGAGGGTCCGTATAAAATTAACCGGATTAACGACATGACCCACAGGATTCAGCGACAATTGAGTTCAAAGTATGTAGATCATATACACCACCTGGCTGAATATAGAAGTGGGTAAATATAGCAGCAATATGGCGTGGTAGCAATAGTGATGCAATGTTAGCCGAGAACGTTCTAGTCGTATTCTCGAGGCACAGAATAATAAAACTTATGGGAATATAGACTGATTGCCGCGCGGTTGGCTTGTTTATATTCGACAGCGTTTTTACGGAACAGGGCGTTTCGACAGGCTGTTGAACTTGCCCAAATAATCTAGTAATGGCGGCATCTATCTATTTAAAAAAAAAAGGTTAGTTTGAGCTACAGTGCGACAAATATCTGAGTGATGTAAGTGATTAACAGAGCGACCTAGGCGGTCATTAAGGACTATTATTCTAAGTTGTTCTGTGGTTTTAAGAGCGTTTATAATAAAGTCTCTTTTACACGTCAAAAGGCTTAATTCTCAAATTCGTCGAATCCGAACACGTGATAATAAATACAAGGTTTTGGTTAAATATAATAAATATCATAATAAATGTTCATAGTAGAAAAATGTTAGCATACACTTTATTTACTCTCCAAAAGGGCCCCAAATTCTTATGTGCCCAGGGGCCCCCGCTTAGGTTAAGACGGCCCTGTGTGGGTCGCCATACTGCACTGTCTGCATTCGCAATGAGTATGGTGACCACCACTCTTGGATTCTGCTTATGTTTTCCATCAGGCAGAGCAGAGTCATTTTGGCGGGCCAAACATAAAAAAAAAAAAAAAAAACTAGTGGGGAAAAAAATCCTAAGTTTAGATAGGTTATAGAATCCCTATATAAGTAGCTGCTTGGGTATCGCTAAGTCAGATGTTTTAGGTTTGATTTCTTCGTTTTATTTTTCGACAAATAAAATAATATAGTTCACAGATGACAATAGGCTTTAATACACTTCTGTCTATAATAATATATTTATTTAATAAACATTATTTTACATAGTTCATGGTTATTCATTTTTTTTACTTCAATTTAGATTTCTATACCTTCAGGTACAAAAAATGTGAGTGCATGAATACAGGTAAGTATGTGTATTAGTTGGTCAAACTTGAAAATATTTTGACTGTATTTTTATACCACTTTACTAATAGTTGACAGGCCTATTGCCATCTGCACGTATATGTTCAGATAATTGCATTTTTTGCAGATTCCTCCCTACAGACGTTATTGAACTGAGGGCCCTATATTATGTCGCCGTAAATTCGTAATGTCAAATTGTACAGTTTTGGGATTTTCTTAAAAGTTTTAATTAATTCTTAAATAAAAAGCATTGACCTAGAGGCAGTACTTCCTGAGATCTAGACTAATTCATTTTTTGCAATCATCTCAACTGAGGACCCAAGTTATTTGATCATAACAGCGTTATTTCACGTTTAAGAAATTTATGACCCATTGCTTTAGATTTTTACTATTTTTAACTAATTCCTATTTGAAGTTTATATCGTTTCGCAAATATTTAAAAAATGGGCCCTCAATCTAGATGCACACATAATAAACTAGTAAACTAAATATTTTTAATTGTAAATACATTCGAGCTTACACATACCTACTTATGTATTTAATAGTCAAACCTATAAAAATTGAAACAGCTTTCAAATTATTGAATTTGAATACATTTCACAGTAGCTACATCTTAATAATGTGATTATTTATTTAATACATTATACATATGCCGCGCCCCAATACGTCTCAATACATTTCTCTTAATAGTTCAATACAAACGGATTCACGATAAAAATTATTCATACGGCTATATCTTCCGCACGATTTATTAAAACTGACATCAAGTTACGCCCACTTTACCCCTAATATGGTGCAAATTTACTAATAGTTACCCCTTTTTGCTGTATTCCTGTCTTGTTCTAATGTATGGCAGATGACAGAGAGGTCACACGACCCTTAAAGTAATAAAACTGTCAGCGTACAGTCGCAAATTTGACATTTATTGCAAAATTATGCAGGACCATTTCCTATTAAGTTTTTTGTTGATGTGATCATTGTGTTAGTAAGATCGCGAATTGATTGATTTTTCCTCATAACTTTTTCATCACATAACATAATCATCGGATGAAACGATGAGACGAAAACGTTAAATTTCTCAGGTAGGTACGTACAAGCTGTGATAATACGAGGAACATGCATGACCGAACTTTGCTCAATCGATCATAAATCGATACTAGCTAGATGAATTTATCGCTCCTGAAACCCGCTGCATACTAAATGTCATGAAAATTGACATCTTCTCGTGTCACAATGTCACAATGTTAGTTACCATACTCCCCTGAAACGGCTGGACCGATTTTTATGAAATTTGGTGTCCATATCGGGTAGGTCTGAGAATCGACCAACATCTATTTTTTATACCTAATATTTTTTTTTATGGCAAAACAACGTTTGCCGGATCAGCTAGTAGGTATATAAAAATGAATCGCCGAAATGTATGTACACACATAACTTCCGATTGGCTGCACCAAATTGGATAATTCTTTTTTCTCTGTGTTCGTTATTGTTAGGAGAAGGATTGTGTACAAGAAAAATTAAATGATAACGGGAAAAGTCATTTTTTGTCCGCGACGGGAAGCTGAGACAGATATGTAAATATGGCGGTACGAAGTTCGCCGGGTCAGCTAGTCTTTATATATATAATTCTTCTGTGAGTGTGTATGTCACTGAACTTCTCTCAAACGACTGGACCGATTTTGATGAAATTTTTTGTGTGTGTTCAAGGGGATCTGGGAATGGTTTAGATTCACAATTTTGTCCGCTGGACAATGTTTTTTTAATTAATTTTTGAAATTTTCAAATTAAAGAAGTGTAGACAGGACAACGTCTGTCGGGTCAGCTAGTTTAGTATATATTTCAAGAATTGCTCGTTTAAACCAACGTATTTAGTAAACAAACTTTATAAAATCTTCATTTTCCTCTTATTTATTTTCCTCCATCCCTTTATTATTCAAAAGATTATTTTGAGGTCAGCTACTACTACTACTTACTACTGTAGGTCAACTGGTTTTAGGTACCTGAATATCAGTCTTACGTCGAAGCAACTTACATCGGACGTCCTGGGGGGGAACTGAGTTCGAAGGATGCATTTCATTAGCCGTCAGTATATTTGAGAGCACTGACTTACCAATAGCGATTGTCATAGATCTTCATGACAACCGAGACTGCCGGCTTAACGGCTTAACCCAGTCACACTTTTGGCTAGACCCTGGAATAGAACCCGAGACTTCCTGACATTGGTGGCATACACAAAGCGCTAGACCAACGAGGTAATATTTTAATAGAATCTTAATACCAATTTAATAACTAATTACACTAACACATAAAATGAGTATTAGTTGTACATAATGAAAAATCATTTAATTAATAAAATCAGCTAAGTGTGAGTCGGTCTCGCGCTAGGGGGGTTCTGTACAATTATCTATACATTTCAAGCGTCTGCCTGTTGCCATTATTATAATCGAGCAAAAAATGCCAAAAAAGCATGTTTGTTGTATGGGAGCCCCCCTAAATGTTTTGTTCTATTTTCTTTTGGGAATTTGTTGTTATAAGGACAACAGAAATACATCATCTATGAACATTTCAACAAGATAGTTGAAATTTTCATAGATGATGTATTTCTATCACGGTTTACGAGATACAACCTGGTGACAGACGGATGGACAACGGCACCTTAATAATAGGGTCCTGTTTTTACCCTTTAGGTACGGAATCCTAAAAAACGATTGAAAGAACTATATCAGGTTAAAATAGTAGCAAGTTATTAATATTCATAGAAATATATTATATATATTATTTTGGTCTTGGAGAATTGAACTACATATTTCCTATTAAGTTGTGAGTATTTATAATAAGAACTATCTTTTACCCGTGGCTTCACCCGCGTATAATTATGTCGATTTTCGCGGTCTATGAAAATATCTAGCAAAGTCAGCTCACATGTGTGTATTAACTGTGCTACGATACATTTTTTTAGGGAATTCTAAAATTGTAGACAAAAAAATTATTTTGTTCTTCAGTTCCTGCTTCTAAGACGAGTTATAGATTAGTTATCTAAACCGGATACGAAATTACTAACGATTATTTTATTTACTAACTTTTAAACTTTCGCGTTTCATGATATCATAACTATTACTTTTTTACGGGAATTAACGCGATCACTTATTTAAAGGTACTGGCCATGGTTACAGGCTGACTGCCTGTAACCATGGCCAGTGCAACCTGATCGCAACGTCGGGCAAATCAGAGGTATGTAAATATATTTAAATAAGTGATCGCGTGAATTCCAGTAAAAGTAATAGTTATTTTTATTTGGTTGTCTACTAAATACTAGTTAAACATAGGCAGCGTTCTGAACTTCCGAGATTTTCCGAACTTTAATATGACACACAATCAAATGGGCTACCAGCATTAGGTACTACATGACACACTTTATCTACATTAAATTTTCCACCCCATCCTCCCCTATAATTGAAAGCAGAAGGACCCAAAGTGCATCAAGTATCTGTAGGTGAACAGAATTCATTTCCAAGTGTATATTTTTGTCACTATCACCAAATCAAATAAACATAAAACCGCAAAAGCCTTTCCCATCATCTGCGACCTCTCGCTTATTATACGCATATTAAGTTAATCTTAAGTTAAGCACTTTCGTATAAGTTGTATGAGTTATTAACGAGAAAACATAAGTAAAGATTAGCGTTTATGTAACAGGGGATTAAAGTGCGTCGTAACAAGATGGCCGACGGTTTAACGTGTGATAACTAACTTGATTAGTAAGTTTGTAAGTTTGTTTATGGGATTAGGTGTATTAATCGTTTTATTTTTAGTTTAATTATTCCAAAGTATATTGATTATACTCGTACTAACAATATAGATATAAATAAATGAAAAATGGATTAATTAACCATGAACATAGGTAGGTGATAATCGTTTTAATAATTGTATATAAGTAATCATCAAATCATCACACTTCGCACTAATATTATAAAGGTGAGAGTTTGTGAGTGTGTATGTTTGTTACTTTTTCACGCAAAAACTACTAAACGGATTTGAATGAAACTTTACAGTATTATAGTTTATACATCAGAATAACACATAGGCTACTATTTGCCGCGTTAACCGAGATACACGCGGGCGGAGGGGGGGAGGGGTTAGGGTATGGGCTTGCTGTATCCTCACTCACTCGGTGAAACTCAGCACAAGTGCTATTTCACACCGGTTTTCTGTATGGCCGTGGTATCACTCCGGTCGAGCCAGCATGCATGGTGAAGCGTGGCTCTCCCACAGTAAGTCGTTGTCGTCGGATAAATTATTTATCTAGGAAAAATAAAACGTATTTATCTCTTATGTGCCAAGTAAGTGCCCAAGGACAGCAGTAGTCACTTGGCAGCAGGTAACCCCTCTGATCATCATCAGTAGCAGCCTTTAAAAGTGCAACTGCCAGACCTAGGCCTCTCCGTTCCTCTCTCTCGTCTATGCGACTGCCTCGGTGGCACAGTGATAGCGAATGCTTCGGGTTCGATTACCTTGTCGGACCAAATGTTTGTATGATCTGCAAATATTTGTTTCGGAGTTTGCGTGTATACTGTATATAATATGTAGGTATGTATTTACAAAAAGAGAGTATGACTGTATTTATATAAATTGTTTGAATTTGAATTTCAATAAGATCTGCTCAGGTTGGAACTAGATGGCGTTGTGTGTCAGACGTATGAAATATTATTATTATTAAAACTACGAGTTCTCTAGCGATCCAAAGAGTCATTTTAGTAATTGTCGTCATCCGCTAAACGAAGGCCTTTCCAAAGAGCGCCAACCATCCCAGACTAGTGTGTATAAAATCAAAATCAAATAGCTAGCTAGTTAATCTACCGTGGGAGAGCCAGTGGATTAGCCATTTGAGCTAGAAGGTGCTAGAAGGTGTGCTCGGCTAGCTATCTCTCACGTGGAATACTTCTGTTCTTTCATTCAAAGACATTCAGGGCGTGAGTACATAACAATAGCAATTCTTTTCTCAAAATAGAAATACCTAAACAACAGGATCCTCAAAAATCCATGAATCAGCAATCGTTAGCCCTTTCAATAGTTTTTTAAAAAGGGTGGAAATTCGCGAAATTATCTCCGTCAATTCTTTTCTCGTGAGGGCTAAATTGAGGACAGATGCAATTGTACAGCGAAATAACAATACACCAAGACAGCATCATAAAAAACACAGCATTTTACAATTGCAAAGAAATTTACTCGTCTTGTATTGATCCCCAATAGAACTTATATTTAATTCAAAACCCTTTAAATACAATCGAATAATATTTATTAGGTTTTTTTTTCTAAATCGATTTCACCATGTAATGCTCCAGATAACGGCAATTGAAAAAAAAAATATTGCAAGGGTCTTTTTGGGTAACTTGAGGTCATACTTGCTCACACCCCTGTACTTCCTGTCTTAAACTGATGTAGGGTTGTCACTGACGGTTACTATTTTATTCATTTTTATAGGTATTATCAAAATGTATTTAAATTTAATTTTGTCTTTCATTTTTTTCATAGATGACTAATATTAGCATATTGTTACAAATAGCATTATGTACATTTTTTTTTGGAGATAAAATCCTAAATGCTATTCCAGACTTTCATATGTCTAAGACTCAAATTACATTTATATTAACACAGCCATATTCGCGGCCTTTACACCATTAGAAACATTAATTAAAATTTTTGCATTTATAAATATAAATAAGATTAATTAAAATTGGACTTTTAACATTCTTCAAATATAATAAATCATTTCAATTTATAACCAATAATGGAATCTTTGTATAAATTCATTTTAGAACGACACTAATTTGTGCTGTATTATTTTCAATGCCATTATAAAAGCTAAATACATATTTTATAACCAAAAATCTACATATTGAGGTTATTAGTGAAAACGTACAAAAAATCAGGTTTTAGATGAACATAAATCAAAAGTATTATAATTAATTACCATTATAAGGATACAGAATGAGTGTAGAATTTCTATTGATGAATATAAATTTAGCCTTTAACATAGCGCATTTAGCGTATAACAAATTTAGAAGGAAGAACATGGGTAGTTAGCTGAAATTCGAAAGCAATAGATCTGATAGGTTTACAAGAAGCAAATCCTGACCCAAGATTAGAGTAATAGTCGTAAGGTTTAGGAGTTAAGTGTCCCTTAGTCCCTTTCCTTTCATAAAGTTCAAACCAAAAGAAGACAACCGAAATATTTAGTATATCCATCTTACCAGTTTCAAGATTGCCTTGAAATCTAGCATTTAGCAAAAAGCATTAGTAGCTTTATGTATTGATGAGCTTTTAGTATTAATATGTGAATACAAATGAATACCTACATTATGTGGTTTTAATTTTGTTTTTCTAAGTTGAATAAAACTTAGTGACTCGTTTAGACACATTGGTGTAGGTATACATTATAAATAAAACTAACTTTTTGCCAGCGACACGGTAAAAAGTAGCCTATGTACTTTCTCAAGAATTAAATGCCAAATTTCATTGAAATCAGTGCAGTGGTTTAGCCGTGACAGCTTAACAGACAAACAGACAGAGTTACTTTCGAATTTAAAATATAAGTATGTACCGAACATTAAATAATACATCAAAAGATTTAAAGTTATAAATTGGAAAAAATGCATCAACTCAAACTTTTGAGTTTTAAATACTTAAATATTTATTTTCTAAAAGTGCCAACCCTAACGCATTGCAATTCGCGAGTACAACCATGCGACAGGTCACGGTGAGTATCGACAGCTCCGTGAGAATGCGTTTGCGCAGCTGACGTCACGTCACCCGAGCCGAGCCGATGACAGCCGATGAGACCTATTGTTGAACATAGTAAGTTTTGTTTATTTGCCAAATGGATTTTGATTGTAATAGTTATAGTGTTAGGCAAACTTAGATCTGTTTGGAGAATCTTGAAATGACAATGCTCGAGCAATTGAAGATAAACATTGGAATTGTAAGGGTTAAGTTATAATTTTTTCTTCATATACATATTAACTTACTAGTCTTTGTCTATTGTTTCACACTTACAAAATTCATATTTCCATACCTATCACTTTTTTTTGGGTAGAAAAACAGACGTACAAAGGTTGTCTGGAAGAGATCGCCATGAGTGATAACACCGCCTATTGTAATACTTAATGTTGATCTCCATTTATGCATCGCTGTACTAACTTATACTGTAGTGGTGTGCAATGAAGTTGTTTAATTAATATATATACCTAAGAACAAAACAGAATATTGTGATCGAATTGTGAACCTCCTCCTTTTTAAAGTCGGTTAACCATCGAATATATTTTATACTAGCTGACCCGGCGAACTTCGTACCGCCATATTTACATATCTGTCTCAGCTTCCCACAGGCAGTGTACAGTCGCGGACAAAAAAAAACACTTTTCCCGTTATCTTTTATTTTTTTCTTTCTAGCAAAAAAAGAATGAATGAAATCGGACTATGCATTATTGAATTACAACTAAGTACATATTTTGACTTTCATCCCCTCTCTCCAGGAAACCGTGATGAATTTCGGGATGAAAAGTATCCTATGTCCTACCTCGTAGTATGAACTCAAATCATGCCAAGTTTCATTTGAATCCGTTCAGTAATTTCGGCGTGATGCGCGGCCAAGATACAGACAGACAGACAGACAAAAATGAAAAAAAATACAGTTTTGGTTTCAGTATCGATTACAGAGAGCCCTACAAAAAAAAATTCATAATATCTTTAATGTACAGAATTGGACCTGTTACATTTTTATTATAAGTACCTATAGATATAGATGTATGTCATCAAGTTACTGGTGTATACCAATTCGATCGAGTGAATCAGTTTACTAGACCGAAGGCTCCTTGCCCTCGGGAGAGGAGGCACTCAGCGTTCCACCTGATGGCTAGTACATACCTACCACCACCCATTGACACAAGGAATTCAAGATGCACAAATTCTTTGAGCCCATTGAATTGTGGTACGAGTATTAGTCGATCATTATGTACCAAAGCATGGCTCTCCGACGGTATTAACCTATACGTGTTTACAAAATAAAAATACTGTCAACTTTTCTTTATACGATCGAAGCTACCGGTTTAAACTAGTATAGAAACGTATTTAAATTATTTTTACGTAGCATAATGGTCAACAAAATGACAATTGCCCACCATGGGGACAATGTACAGAGCGGCTTCTCGAAATTCACAGAAACTTTACGATTTCCCAAGCATTCTCTACAAAACGATAATAGATAGTTTTGCATCTGCCATTAATTTCGAATAAAGAACACAAAACTAACCAAAAGTGGTCCAACTTAACATCTTATAGCCATTCACTACCCGATTAGTTAGTACTATAGATTTATTCGAAGAATTACTAACATAACAAACCCAGTAGCCAACCGTGTGATTGCTTCAGTACAAATCTTAATGAATAGCTCTCTTTATGGACTTAAGCTCTACACAGGACTTCCGATTACGAAAATAGACCCATTCAACTATTACCTATTATTCATTATGTTGGAAAGTGAATGGCATGCCTTATAGGCAGATGACACCACTTAACTCTTAAACGACAATTCAATTAACCAAAGATTAAGTGATACAAAAACGTGAGCACTTTCTTTAGTTAATCCGAGTTTTTATCAACATTATTAACTGGTTCAAACCGGATATTGTGGAACCGGCCGCATAGATAACGATCTAATTTTGAATGTAGATTTGCGGCATTGCATTCTATTTACGAACGACCACTGGTTTATTATTTAAAATTTTAATTGAAGTTCTTATGACTCTTATGACGTTTGAGTAGAGTTGATTTTTGATTACTTTTAAATAACGCAAGTGCGTTGTTAAGATTGTATTTCATACTGAGCTTTTGGTGTAACAATGTTTTTCATGCCGAAGAAATAATTCTTAAGGCGTATGGAATAAAGTCGAAAGTCGTATGTCGAAATGTGAAATATATTGGTAAGCTATTTCGTTCATTGGGAGGATTATCGATGTCCGATTTTCGTTAAAGATTCCCATACATTTTGTTTGTATCGGTAGCTTTGACTGTATACATGGTGTTGCATATTGTTGTCGAATGTACAGCTGGTTGTTTTTTATAACAACGTTTGCATTTTTGTGACTGTAATAAACGGGGTTTAGACTTGGTAAAGTTTCTTGACAAGAATATAAATAATTAGAAATTTATTTATTATTATTTTTTATATACATACATTTATTTTCATTTTTTTTATCAGAGTAAAAAGACAACAGCTTTGTGATTGTTTCAAGTAGTTTAATATGTACATATTCCTCTAAAGATATTATTTATTATAGTAGGAAGGTACTACGATTTTGATAACATAAGGGTCCTCTATTATTATTCTATTATCTATTTAACGTATATAATTGACAGGTTACGTTGTTACTCACAATGATCTCCGAAACTATCTCGGCGATTATATACTTTTTAAATGTTTGATTTGCTGGTGTTTCTAAAATAGGATAATTAACATCTCGCTTAGGTGAATAGGAGCCGAGCATGATTGAAAAGAGATGCAGACGAAGTTGCGCGGTTCAGCTAGTATTGTTTATTTATATTGTAATGAGATAAATAAATAGGTAATCTTCTGCTAAGAATATAATAATTAATAATAATTATTCCGGACATCTAACACACAACGTCATCTAGTCCCAAGCTCAGCAGAGTTTGTGTTATGAGTACTAGACAACTGATATAAATACATTTTTACATTTTTTTTTGTAAATGCATACCTATTATACATAGAAAACACCCAAACTACGAAACCAATATTTGCAGATCAATACAAACATTTGTTCCGACCCGGGAATCGAACCCGAAACCTCAAGCACAGCAGTCGCATACGCTACCACCGCGCTACAAGAACCACTTATGGTCAGTTAGCAACTTAATATTTATTACGAATAGTTATAACAACTTAATATAACCACATTAAAAAAAAAACTTAATAGAAACATTAACGGAAATTCATATACTGTATCTATGATCAAGTGATGTCATTCAAAAATCAACTCTACCAACGGGCATTAAGGTAAAATATCTATTGTAGTGTAACAATTATATTATTGAATTAATATCACAAATGAAATTGGACTTAAAGGCAATGAGATAAAGTTTAAAACACTTTGAAGTGTGTGAAGATTTAAGGGATGTGCTGAGAAAGAATAATTAACATGACGCCAACAACGGAAGTGGGTGAGTAGATAATATAAATTGTTATTTAGTTGTATTCATACATTTATGTTAAGGAACTAGGATGTGTTAAGATTCGTGGTAAAGGGATAAGCTTCATATTAAAAGGGTTCTACACCTATTCATCAACAACCCATAACGTCCTACTGCTGGGCTCGGGTCTCCTCTCAGAAGAGGGATAAGGCCATACGTCCCCACGCTGGCCAAGTGCGGGTTGGGCTGTACCTATAACAAAAATAGATTTACGAAATTTTTAACAAAAAAACAACCGACTTCAAGGTTCGACTCGATTTCTCTTGGATGCCATCATCATATCTTATAGTGTCCTTATACTGGTACCACCGTTGGGATATCTTTCCATTAAAAAATATTCATTAAAATCGGTTCATAAACGACGAAGTTATCCACGAATACATATTAAAAAAATATAATATGAACCTCCTCCTTTTTTGGAGTCGGTTAAAAAATAAATATGGTGTAGGCACCTGCTCAAGAGATACAGGTAGATTTCTGTCATATAAGTCTTAAGTCGGTTATTGCGAGTCTTTAAGTAGCCTATGTGCTTCTTCAAGAATCAAACTATCTCCATTACAAAATTTCATTTAAAGTGGTGCAGCATAGGTAGACTGCACGGTTGTCTTAGTGGTTTAAGCGGTCGCCACGCCGGTTACTACTACGCCAAATGTTTTGGGTTCAAATCCCACATGGGACAACACTTTGTGTGATCCATAAATTGTTGTTCTAAGTCTGGGTGTTCTTTGTGTCTGTAGGTATGTTTGTTTGTAAAGCCCCTCACGACACAGGATGCATATTCCTGAAGAGGAATCGTTTAAAAAAATTCTACCTGTTATATGTACCACAGTAAGATTACTGGAATAGACTGGCCTGACTCGTTGGTCTAGTAGTTAGCGTAACCGACTGCAGATCAAGAGGTCTCGGATTCGATTCCCGGGTCAGACTGCTGTTGGGTTTTTCTTACAAGGAATTCTAAATAGCAGCCCGGAGTATTTAAGATGGCGGTGTTTCCCGCCCGTGCCTCGGGGAGCACGTTAAGCCGTCGGTCCCGGCTGTCATGAACATCTATGGCAATCGTTATTGGGAAGTCAGTGCCCTCAAATATACTGACAACTAGTTCAATCTTCGAATTCAGTTCACCCTCAGGATTGCGGAGGTCCGATGCCAGTCACTCCGTGTAAAAAGTGATATTCAGGTAAAACCGGTTGAACTAGTAGCCGACCCTAAATCTGGGGAATAGAGGCTAGGAGGATGATGAGTAAGTACTGTAAACCAAACCCTTGATCCTAGGGAGAAGGACTCAAAACACTGCAGCACAATTGTATCTTTTGAGTTGTCGGTAGTCTCACTCCATCAGGTGACACTGTGACATATCTATTAATTTGCCTAAACCCATTAAAAAAGAATCAGCAGAAATGCACAGCTTCTGCAGTTCCCAGAGATGAAAGAGGCAGGTTTTACATCATTTTCCACCAGATTTAACACATTGCGGCAAATTCATTGCTTTATTTGATCTTATCATTGCACCTAAACAAATAACACCGGGTTTTGTACCATTTTGTATTAAGTTAATTTTGTGATTTTATATTTTGAGTTATAATGTTAAAGCGTAAGGTTTAATTTTGAGTAAAGATTCGGATAAACTTTGTTCGGATAAAAAAAAATGTCTCATTATGTCATTTATTAGTTCTCAAATTGTGTGTGGTACAATTGATAAGAAATTCATTATTGTCTGGCAATATTTAGGTAGGTACATATACCTAAGTACAGAAAAATTAAATTAATTAAGAATTTTTAATGGCCAATTTGTGCTAAAAATGGCTCTCCCAAGATAATATATTTCAGTGTCAAGATAGTAGAGTCACGCTAATTTCAACACGACCGGACCCTCACAGAAATCCAACCTAAAATGACAGCATTCGTGATGTCGTGTTTTGTTGGTGAGTGCGAGACCGGAGGGCCAATGATGCAGAAGCATATCAATAGACCGCCATAGTGTGAGTCAGCATGCTGCATTATTGCATTGTCTGCCACTATCACTCCTCTCCTCTTGAATTTTGCTCATGCTTTTCAGCAGAGTAGACTCAATTTGGTAGGCTCATATATCCTACTAATATTATAAACGCGAAAGTTTGTAAGTATGGATGGATGGATGGATGTTTGTTACTCTTTCACGCAAAAACTACTAACGGATTTGGATGAAACTTTACAGTAAAATAGCTTATACATCAGAATAACACATAGGCTACTATTTGCCGCGATAACGGATATACACGCGGGCGGAGCCGCGGGCAAGAACTAGTATTACATATATTTGATATTTTTTATCTAGACGACATATTAATCGCTACAGCTCATAACATAAACGACATAAAACATTCACACACAAAATGATCATTGCAGATTAAGCCGTAGGTTTTGCGCTCTACTGACTGCGAATGCCCAATCTTATAGCCCTACAGGGTCTATTGTCGATGACGTAAATACTATGGCTATATGGTCTCTTTGGTGATCGAATTAACGATAGGTTTGTGGGTTTAATGTTGTAGGGATTTGCTACTGGTTTTAAGGAACTTATAAACTACTTGATACAATTTAAAAAAAAACGAGTCTTAAGTATATTTGTAACATCTGACGACTGACGACCAATGCTATTAAGTAGTTAGTGAAATTAACTTGACTGGTACTAGACAAGTACCTATGCTTCTTTAACACCTTAATACGAAAAGGGAGAGGGAGAGCCACGCTTCGGCATGAATGGGCCGGCTCGACCGGAGTGATACCACGGCCTCACAGAAAACCGGTGTGAAATGACGCATGCGCTGTGTTTCACCGAGTGAGTAAGGATACCGGAGGCACATACCCCAACCCTAAAGGCCGGCAACGCACTTGTGACGCCTCTGGTGTTGCGGGTGTCCATGGGCGGCGGTAGTCGCTTACCGTGAGGCGATACGTCTGCTCGTTTGCCGCTTATTCCATAAAAAAAAGGAAACGTACTTAACAGTAGTACCTACCGCCTAATACTGTAGCATTTGACAGTTCACCCAACATTTGACAACGATTTCTGGCACTTAATGAAATACTGACTGGTAGATGAGGCTGTACCTATGCTTGTTTAACACTTTAGTAAAAAAAAAAAAGGGAGTCGTGTCTTCCCAGTCTACCTACTATCTGACTGGCAACTCCAGGTTGAACTAAATGATAATTGCTAAGAACACTTAGGCAACTAACAGTCACGATAGTTGGGTATACATAAGTTTTGTACCTAAACAAGCAACGCGTATGAAGAGCCTTACCATCAATAACTACATAGGTAAGTACATATCTATAGACTGCACGTTTGGCCTAGTGGTTTAACGGTCACCACGCCGTTACCTACTTCGCCAAGTGTCGTGGGTTCAAATCCCACGTAGGACAACACTTTGTGTGATCCACAAATTGTTGTTCTGAGTCTGGGTGTTCTTTGTGTCCGTTTCATGTATGTTTGTAAAGTCCCCGCGACACAGGATTTATTCCTAGTGCGGGAGTTGTCTTTTAAAAAAAAAAAAAAAAAATATATCTACATGAGAAATGCCATAATAAGTAATACGCTAAACCATCGCTGAACGGACACCGTGCAGCATTTAGGTGAGATGGTGACTCGTTCTAGTCCACATTTTCGACTGCCTCGTTGGTCTCGCGGTTGGCGTGTGCGACTGTTGATCACGAGGTCTCGGGTTCGATTCCCGGGTCGGATCAAATGTTTGTTCTACAAATATTTGTTTCGGAGTTTGCGTATTTTCTATGTATTTACAAAAAAAAAAGTATATATGTAGGTATTTGTATCAGTTGTCTAGTACCCATAATACAAGCTCTGCTTAGCTTGGGACTAAATGGCGTTGTGTGTTAGATGTCCGAAATATTTATTTATTTATAGGTAGGTACATACCTACACGAGAAATGCGATAATAAGTAATACGCTAACTAAACCATCGCTGAACGGACAACGTGCAGCATTTAGGTGAGACGATACAATGGTTCTGGTCCACATTTTTGAGCAAATAGGCCGTCGTTTAATGTACAATAATATTGTCCTTATGTACTGGTTAGTTGTATATGTTTGCATTGTATTCTGGGGGTCATGAATACATTATTTTCATTACATTTAATATGGATTCGAGTCAAAAATTGATGTTTTCTGACATAGTCGATAGAGAATGATCGATTTTCGTTACAGCTTATTTAGAAAAATACTAAGGTACATATAACAACATAACATTTTGTGAACTGCTTCTATAGATACCGCTTAAAGAATGGGTACCGGCATATAGATGCATATTTCGAACTCCTTTCTGAAGTCCTTCCTTTCATGTGAATAAGTCAACTTATTTTGATCTCTTCAATATCGATCTCAATAATCCAATAAAACCGAATCGCAAACCATTTAAATATCAATTAATCAATCAATTACCAACGGTTGCATTTCTCAAGATTAACATAAGAAATAACCTATCAATCAAATTTAAAAATTTCAAATTCAAATTTAAAAATAGAACCATCGTTCACGCCTCTTCATACATAAAGGAACCATCGTTTTATATCGATTTTAAATTTCGAATTTATACAAAAAAAAATTAGCATCAAAATGTCGATATAACGGATTTGTTCGATACATACAATCCGTAACAAATAGCGAATTTGTATCCCTTTTGTATGGCAAATGTATTAACATATGACATTGTATCGTATGGATAGGCAAAACGATATGCTAATGATACTTTATTGTGATCGGTGTGGTGAATCGCGCGCACATCGAAACTATTTGTTGTTACGCGATTTCACGGAAAATCTGATAGCTTTATATCTGACATAAGGTATGGAGAATATCTCAAAGGTAATGCGATATTATTATACCCTTTCATGTAGTGCTAAATTACGAGCGTAATCCAATTGATGATTTTCGCAATGTGGAAGAGAGTTCTTTATGAGATTTTTGCACAATTAGAATCAATAAAAACAATATTTTCTGCTTGAAGTAAAATAATTTAGGGCGCCTGAGTTCAGCCGTCAGGGTGGTTTTTAGAGGAATCACCACATACTCTCGGCTCCTATATCCCTAAGAAACAGACGATTTGAAGTTATTTTCCATTCTATTAACAAATGAAGTACCTATAGCTTTGGAACAAAAAAACTTCTAAATAATTTTCTTGGTTGTTTTAAGAATAAAACTTACTGATTAATTGTACGTTGTTATTTATTGTGCACCTATTTTAATATCTCAGATTTTATAAATGTATCTATCTTATAAACTAAATGTATTACCTACCACTAAAATGTGTGTGATTTATATTCAAGCCTTATATCTAATACATAGGTAGTATTAACTATGTAGAAAGCAAATAAAATCGGTCAGAACTAGTTTTAATTTAATAGATATCGATCGTTTACAAACTAGTATACCTAACCATTATTAGTTTCTTCTTATACAATTAAATTTTGTGTTCAAACTTATCTATATGTGTTATCTATCTCAACACAGTTAGACATAAATTATATGCTCTAATAATATCAAAAGGTATCTTTGGAGGGGTATACCTATATATTATTTTATTTAATACTTTCATTAGTATTCAAAGACTTTTCATTAATGGACCATTTTGTCCATTATCAAATCAAGTATACGTATCAGTTCGCTAATAATCGAATTTGTAACGGTCTATCGAGTTTCGTTGTGTTCAACAAAATCTCATTTAAATGACAGTAGGTGAAGCAATAAAAATAACAAAGCTACCTGCATTTACACATGTTACCGAATCTACATACGTTGCGCCCCAAACATATGCAAAAATCATTTATCGACGTTTAAAATTCTTTTATCTGTGGCACATGTACACCGTCACGGATTGCTCAATAGATTTTTTTATTGGCAATAAAATGTGTATGTAGTTAATTTGCGTATGGCGTATTGTAGACCGCACATTGTAGTAGTCCGCGTGGAGGGCGCGACCCGCTGCCCTCATGTCGCCAACATTTCACACAACCTAACAATTCAATTATCGAACGCTTTCATTGTGTCATATTCATAATTTTAAACGGCCTACCATTTTTCGGTGGCCATGTCGATTTTTTAACAAAACCTCATTTGAATTTGAAATAAGGATTTGACGTTTGTGATTTTTAAAAATATGTGATGTATTTCTTGTATCACTTACGTATTTGCATATAAGTTTGTATTATGCAGTTATTGGATCATTTCATACTTGTTAGACATATGTTAATTTTTTATAGAATTTTTATTGATCTGTATTCGAAGTAACATCTTTTCTTAGTTTGATGGAATGTTATTCTTCGATCTAGCTTCCGTTATGATTTCTATTGATGTTAAAATTTTGATATTGTGTGCATGCATTCTTGACCTTTAATATATTCCAACGGCATTTTACTTAGAAATCGATACGTTATTGTATTTTTAAGTTCAGATGGTACTTTGTAAGATGTAACAGAACTCTTATCAATAGGTATCCTTTTATACGATTACATGAAAGACTTTGAAAGGAGTAGATACTGAAATAATCAGTAGGTTGTTATCACCATTACTTTCAAATCTTAACAATTGATACACTTTTCAACTATAAATACCATACATACTATAGAGTCATGAAATATTAGGTACATATAAATTCTATAGCTAACTTAATTTTCTTTTAAGACAAATACATCTAATGCATGTTCAGTGAAATCTCACTAATCCAGCACTACTAAAAATCAGAAGGTGCCTGATTATTGGAATCTTTGGATTACTGGATTGGATAGAAAAAGTCATAATAAATAAAGGAAATAGAATGTATTTGGGTTCCATTTCCATACGTTTTATTCCAATAATAAATAGCGAAAATACATAGGAATCTCAAAACTAAGTCACGATTAGGTACATCGTTTTGTAAAACTTGTACCTACCTAGTCCTTGTCTCCAAACCTTTTCTTGCATGTTTCGACGAGTTATACCTAATATCTTTAGCAGGTGTAATATATTAAGTATTAGTACCTAATAGTAGTAGTAGAGTTGTGGGTAATCTTCGCTATTTAATATTTGTGTTTTTAAAAAGGATTTGAAAATTTAAAAAATTACACACTCTACTTTCGAGTCCTTGTAGAGGTCTTTGGTGGGGTATCGAAAAGGATTTTATAGCATTATACTAAGCACCGAATGTAATCAAAATGATGTTGCGGGTTGTTGTTGTGGGATCCTTTCGCACTTAAAACAAATTGGCGATACAGTGACGAGCACCATCATTCACCATCATATGAATTTATCTATAATATATACGTGTATAGAAATATCCTATAGGTGGGTACCTGTGTATATTTATCAACAGTCTGGTTACCTTGTCACAGGCCTTGTTTATTTTGGGAACAGACATGTGTGAGATGTGTTTGGTTATTTTTAGGTACAGATAGCGATTGGTCTTATGTAATAGGTAGTTTTATATTCAACTAGCCCTCCAATAATACACTTACCTATGTAAATAAATTGTAACAAGTAGGCAGGAAGAAAGTATAATTAAATTTTTCAAAGGATTTGGAGGTTTTCAATGATACAGCGCAACTTTTTGTCAGAGTCACTATTGAACAAGAAGTTTTTTTTTAGCATTTAGTTTCGAACACAAATTTAACTTTTGTACTTTACTGACTTAGAAATATATTACATATTTTGATTTACGTAAATCTCTTATTAGAAAAAAAGACTTATAAGACAAGGTACTAACAATCTAAAAAATATAGTTATTTCACTGTTTATAGCGAGTAAACAGTACCAGCCATATCCCCTCTCACACAAACCTTCCAAGGTGCAAGGAATGTGTGGGAGTTTTCTTTGGTGTTCCACTTCTCCTTTATCTACTTTTAACTCCCATACTTAAACACTTTCCAATTTCTCCAGTTTTTCTAAGCCAAGATAATGTATTACTTCTTAACTTTTTATACAGAAGAACTACTATTATCTAAACTCCCTCGTACTCATTCACTTACTCAACATCATCTGTCTCACTTTTTACATTTCTGGTATCTTCTAACCATACATAACCAATGATGTATGTAGACCTACATTTTTTACTTATAATTAAAGATATAACTAGGATTACAAATTTTTCCCGTTACCTGCCGCTGCTCCATGACGCAGTTTGATCTATCTCGTTATCACAATTATGTCTAATATTCATATTATTTAAAGCAAATAAGTAATAAATAACCACTACAATGAGATGGTACTAAGTCTTGCCATCAAGAAAAATCTCTCGAATTGTCTGGTGTTGAAACATCCACATGTTATAGAATGTGTTTATATTAGCAATTATTTACCTATCCTCTGACTACTGCCTTTTATGTACTATAATTAATTGTTAATATATTAGCCTTATTATTTATCACCTGTGCTTAGATAAAAATATAGTCTTACAAGAGGTAAATCTTATTTGAATTAACAGCTCACTTGTTTGTTGAGAGTGCCATCTAGTTACTCATGTCTAGTTATTGTGCGATTGTATGAAGTTATTTATTGATTTGAGGTTAACCTCTATAGTAGCACATGTCTTAGTAGGTACCTACTGAGAAAAAAAAACTCAATTTTTTTTATAAATTAAATATCTAATTTGATTAACGTATCTTGAAAATACAATTGTGATAGAGAACTTTTATGCCGGATAACTTTTGCTATTTACTAAATAAAGTTTAAAACTCTTTTTAAACTACCTTACAAAATATTTAAGAAAATTTCCTGTGTATTTTCACGTTTTACCAGGAATCAAATCCTTGAAACTCATAAGTTCAAAACTTTTTAAGGTCACCAAAGCTTTTTGACTTTGTCAAAAAACTTTATTAAATAAACAACAAAAAAATTCATTGTTATTTCTAATTAACGGTCGTGTACTTATACTTGTAAGTATTGTAGGTATTCACATACATGAGTGTACACACATATGTGTCTGAATACACAAATATAACATTGCCCGTTGCATTGTTTTCTCAATAAGCAGTATAACGAAACGCGCTAAGTGGGCATTGAGAGGCTCAGGTGAGACCGCTGTCATACGAATTTATTTTTGTTTCATACACCAAGTCATCATAAACAAGAAGGTGGACGGACGAGCGAGACCGCGAGCACGACGCGCCAACCAATTTGCATTGTACGCCTGCTAGTAAACGCTTAAAATTCTTATTTCGAACTGTTGGTCTCGTTCTGCATAATAACATCCGTAAGGCAATGCCAGCTGCTTGGCCAATGGCGTCGCTCGGCTCGTACTCGTGGGCGTAGTGGAGCGTTTCGATTGGCGCGCGCACTCGGCTTGATTACTCGATTTGTCGGTAGTCGTCACCGCAGTCGGTGCGCGCGATTGTCGATTGTCGCCATTGTGTCGAGCGAGCGACGAGCGCGCGGTACGTTAGCTTGATTCGCACCGATAACGCAAATCGATCGTGTTATAAACTAACAGTTACACAATGACAACATTTGAAATTTGAATATTTGTTTTTGAGTAATATTGATTTGAGTGAGTGTGTTGTGAGGACTGAGTTTTCATCGTGACCGAGAGCGGAGCTATGGATCTGGAATTGCATCAGCGGGCGAGCGGCCACTTTATGAGGTAAACATTTAATGCATTCGTAATTTGAAAAAATAACTTTTCTTAGATGGTATTGTCTTTGGTCGTTGGTCGCTGCGAGGTCAGACCACAATGTCGATGAACCTACATCTAATTGATTAGTTTTGGTGCTTGTTCGGTAACTATTGTATTCGACTGTTTTTTATTTTGTTTATTATTACTTTGAGGTAAGTGACGGGTAAAAGAATTAGTTATTACGTTATTCGGTTGTATTTTACACTTATATTATGATGTTATTTGATTACGAAGACGTCAGTAACAAATAGTAACTATCTTTATGTAATTCATCAACAACCCATAACGTCCAACTGCTGGGTTAAGAGGCCATACGTCCCCACGCTGGCCAAGTGCGGGTTGGGGACTGCTTTATGTAATTGTTTTGCGGTAATAGGTACCTACCTATTTACCTAGGTAGTGTACACAAATGTCACTGTTATAAAGTTGTTGCATATTTATAGATTTATTTTGTATTGTTTGCCATTGTCATTATAAGGTAATTGCATAGCTAACAATAGGTATGTTTTAAATAAGGAATTCATTTTATATAGGTAAGAATAAACCTTCACTAGATATCGTTTATGTAAATACTATTACAATCATAGTAAATAAATATTTAGATACTTAACTATATACTTTTAAGAAATTTTATTTAAATATTTATAATCCAGTTAAAAAAGATGAGAATGAATAAATCAATAAAACTTTCATTCATAAAAATACTTATAAGACTGTTTTACCAATAGGGTTGTAAGTACTTAAATAAGATATCTATCGGTCCTAAACAGGCAGGTAGTCATCTTATTAGAGATACGCGGGTAGGTAGGTTATTTTAAGTTAGGTACTTTGCCGACATACCTAGGTAGGTAGATACCTAAAGGCTCTTTCACACTGTTACGCTATTACCAATCGATAATAAAGAATACGTTAATTTAAGACGGAGGAATACAGGCGTCCTGCTTCTATTGCGTCGCTATTATCGCAGCAGTGTATAATTTCGTAGCCGTCCTAATTCAGAATGTACTAAGAACAGATATCGCGGTTACGCGTTGGGTATTATTGGCCAATAATAATTATCTCGACTGAGGAAGCTTTAATATGTATTTAAGTCGGTATGTTAGGGTAATGTTTAGGTAATTGCGTAACAAGGGCGTACCTAGCTACTTCCACCTTAAAGACAGACAACGCACTTGTGTTTCTTAAGCTGCAGGTGTCCATACTGTACATGGGCGGTGGTAATTATCATCATGTAACTCGGCTACGCTTAGGTATACCTACTATAAATAAGTAGTTACTACTCATATACCTACTATAAATCAATTCTATTCTATTCCTCATAAACCGCGGGCGTTCCGCTAAACCCTTAGAACCTGACCCTCAACAGTTTGAAATGACGCATTTAGGGGATGAAAGCACCCTTAAATATCTACAACTCAACAGTCGCATGTTGCCGGAGTTTCAATGTACCTATGACTAGATTTAGGGTGGGAGGGAGTTGGACAAGGTAAACTGCAATAAAAGTTCGATTTTCTTAGTCCGTGTTAGGGTATTCCCCGGTAAAACCTACCCGTAGCTAAAGGTGACTAGTATGCCGAAACAGCCTAAGTACCTAAGTATTTCTCCTATGCTAAAATCGTCTTTATAGGTATGAATAAGCATTCATTCGCTTATTGTAAGTACTTACTTAGGTATTGTGTATGTAGGTATGACGTGATGATGTTGATGATATGATGATAATACCTACGTGAAAGGATTTAGATGTACAGGTATACCTAGCTTTTTCTGTTGACGGAGTGGAAAATTCTTTGAATCTCCTGTGTCTTGGAGAAATAGGAATTTATAGGATCCAGGAGTATATGGTAATTCCACTGAAAACCATCCCGACGGCCGACCTCAAGCGCACTACTCTGGGAGGACTTGGATTACGTGTCATACCCTATCGCGGACAAAAGCACTTCCACCTCAATCTTAGTGTGGCGACACCTTGTTGCGATCAGTTCACTATCCATTTATTTACCGCAGCAACTAATCTGCTACCAGAGCAGAGGTCCCCACTCTCTGGCAGCTTGCGGCCCGGTCGACGGCTAGTATTCACCGCCGACGTCCTCCACGCTCGGGATCGGCTATCTTCGATACCTGCCCCCCTAGCCAAGTTGCAAGCGTTCTTCTTTCTGCAATCGTTAACGCCTAAATTCTCGTATGTAATTGGCTAACCTTAGACAAAGTAATCTGAGACAAAGTATTATTCAATGACACACGAGAATATAGGCGTTAACGATTGCAGAAAGAAGAGCGCTTGCAACTTGGCTAGGGGGGCTGTTCCTACTTACCTGCTATGAGTGAATGAATGAATTTAAGCGTTTTTGAGGTCGACAGCAATATCAAATTCACGTTTAAATTAAAATCGTTAACTATTCTATAGAAAATCAAAATATGAAATCGAATAGGTACCTATACGACTCTCACAATAAAATCTCACTACAAACCTGCGTTAGTGTGCCTTTCTTTTATCCAGGTGGAAAATCTCTTCAAGAAGGAGCTACCACATGGAAAAATGAATAGAATGTTATATCTAATCGGCGTAACAATTTTTATTACGCGATGCGGACAGTCAGTAGGCACTTTGCAGTTTGTTGTGTATTTGTATTACACAAATATGGCTCCCGCTTCCTAATTAATAACATTCGATGAGTACCTTCCTATACAGAGAATACCATCTAGCGACGGTGGGCAGAACTAATGATGGTTAAGAAACTACCTACCTAATGGGTTTAAAATGAACTTGTGTGAAATACAAATCGTTTTAAAATTTGTAGCCAGTGTAATATAAAGCTGGAATTTTCTAAGCTCTGAAATTATTTAGGTGTCATCTTGATATGAATAATTCTTCTTGTGTAGCTACTTAGATTGACATTATACATACCTAGACTACCACATTACTCCGTAACTGTCGAAATTTAAACCAAACCACAATTTAGACGACTTTGGTTTATCGATGTATTAAAGACATACCTAACTACCCTACCAGGTAGGACCAGGTAGAACCTACCAGGATAGGTAGGTAGTAGGTATGGTAGGTATAGGTATATAAAAATATACGTGCTATCGATGGATAGGCTATCCGTCTGTAGCACGTATATTTTTAGGAAGTCGATCTCCGTTCTTCACTTTACAGTAATGTAACTTATTAAACTGGAAAGAAGAAGATCATTATGCTGGGAACTAGCATATCTTTTGGCTAATGCCTAATGTCATGTAATCTTTGTGGTGCTTAAAAAATAAGTTTCATGTATATTAATTACAAAATTAATTTTAACTTTTGACGAAAAATATTTTTAGTTTAATTAAAATATCTAGTCTAACGGAGCCCATGCTTCAAATATAAATAATCACAAATTTTAACAAAAAAAAACCGACTTCAATCCGGACCAAATGTAAATGGGACCACACGGGAAGCACCAGCTTTCAAATAAAAAAAGAATCATCAAAATCGGTTTACCCAGTCGAAGGTTATTAGGTAACAAACATAAAAAAAAATATATAGTGAATTGAGAACCTTCTCCTTTTTTAAAGTCGGTTATAAACATCTATGTATGTACGTAGGTATCTTGACCGATTTCCAAGGATATTTTTTCCAAGCTCACTAAGTGCCATTTAGTTGCGCCTTCAATATGCTATCGGTCATCCAGTTAGGTACTTACACCCAATGTCAGTCATGAATAACCTACATCGTTTTTATTTAGACTACTATATTTATTATATATTTTTTTATTTATACAAGGCAGTCATTTCAAGAAAACGTCACGGGAACACGTTTTCCTATTAGAAAAACTTCAAAATTATTATCATCACAGTAATAACCTTGTTCATTTCGACCGTCTCATTTCAACCGACTCATTTCAACTTACTCAGATTTTGTACTATGATAACCCAAGTGCTAATAATCACGCTTAGGCACCTAAATATTTTTAAATACCTTTTTACAAATCATTAAGTAATGTAAAATGAGGTCGGTGCCCGTTCTTGTGCGGTTAGATATTTCAGACTACGCAACGGATGTTGATATCACCAATAGAGGGAGCAATTAAAGAAGAAGGTTTAAATGTGTAATACGTCTTGTAGGTATAGAGAAAAATCGAGAATTTTAAAGATTTTTATATGAAGCCGGAGTGAGTCTCTGGTTTATACCTAGATAAAGTACATCTAGACGCAAAACAAATGACTTAGCTCCTCACAAAGTTTTAAGTCCTAATTTTAAATTGAAGCCACCGACTTCAGGTTTAGAAGTCTGGGTGTAACTACAAGACATATATATAGTCTCGTCAATCGATAAGAATAGGTTGTATGGAGGTAGTTAAGGGTTTGTTCATTCGTCATTTAATTATTTACTTGATTGAAAACTGCCACTGACTGCTATCTAATAGCAAGTTTACAGTAAGGAGGCCTGTGGAGGCTATCATCATCATAAACAGCCTTTGAAGTCCACTTCTGGGCATAGGAGTCTCCTTAGAAAGAAGTTTTTGGGCTACTACTTCATGCTATACAGACGAATTAGTATCTATAGGGTTTATTCCAAGTATGTATAGCTTTTCTTTACAGTGATGTTGTGCTGCCTAGTTTGCTCCTTTCATCAACAACCATAACGTCCCACTGCTGGGCTCGGGTCTCCTCTCAGGAGATCTCCTAAGGTCATACGTCCCCACGCTGGCCGTGTGCGGGTTGGGGACTGGCAAGACAACTTTGTGGCTACGTAATCTTGCGTTGGATGTTTTTAAGCCCCCCAAAGGCCTCCAACTAAGCTTCACGACGGTTATCCTATGATAACAACCGGGACCGACTGCTTAACGTGACCTCCGAATCATGGAGACGCTCATGGTAACATGCCACTAGCGATCACCCACTGACCGCGACGTCGTAGCTTACCCTCGGTGATTGTTTCTAGTTGTCTCCCTTAGTTGTCTCTTATGACACCAATAGGATAAATAGGGGTGATGATACTACGTATTTTTAATCTCATATCATACGTGGGAATATAGAGGTCCGTAAATACTATTTGGAATAACTGAAGTCTTCTCCATCGGAAACCTAGATTACTAGAAACTAAACTGGTTGGCAGTCCACAACTGGGCGCTTTTCCAGGAACTCTCTGCCTCGCACAACAAAACTGTGGAATGAACTGTCGCCTGCGGTATTCCCGTACCAATACGACCTTGAAACCTTCAAGAAAAGAGCGTACTCCTTCCTAAAAGGCCGGCAACGCACTTGTGATGCCTCTGGTGTTGCGGGTGTCCATGGGCGGCGGTAATCGCTTACCATCAGGCGACACGTCTGCTCGTTTGCCCCCATAAAAAAAACCTTTCCAGCTCAGTTTTTGTTGTGTTCTATCTGTTACGACATTAATGTCGTGACCGATTGTGTTGAAAAGTGTCTGTCACGTAATCGTGACGTGTCTATCAAACTACACCTGAGCTACTAGCTGTCATAACTGTTGCGACACCAGCGCTTTAAGAATGGGTAAAGGGAGCGTACTAGCGTGGTGATCATTGCTTGGTTTGAGTGTTTTTTTTTATGGAATAGGGGGCAAACGAGCAGACTTATCACCTGATCCTGATGGTGAGCGATTACCGCACCGCAACACCAGAGGCATTACAAGTGCGTTGCCGACCTTTGGGGAATGGGGAGGGGGATGTTGGGGGGTTGGAGTATGGGCCTCATGTATCCTCACTCACTCGGTGAAACACAGCGCAAGCGCTATTCCACACCGGTTTTCTGTGAGGCCGTGGTATCACTTCGGTCGAGCCGGTTCATTCATGCCAAAGCGTGGCTCTTCCACGATAGTGTAGAATAGAATAGAATAGAATAGAATAGTAGAACCGATGCTGAAGTTTCTTGTTTTTTTTTTAGATATTTTAAGGGTTTTTAATGCAGCAGAAAATCTTATACTATCCCTAAATTAAAAATGTTGTTTATCCAATCGCTGGATGCGAGAAGCCTAAAATCGATCAAAAAGGTGTACAATGGAAGAGGCCTATGTCCAGCAGTGGACTACAATAGGCCGAGGAAGATGATTAATCTAATTGTTGAATGCGCTTAGCTGTGATCGTAATGTTTAATAATAATCTATTTCAAACGCAATCAATTAAGTTAAAATTTCAAACAAGAAGCTGTCAACTTCGACCGGCGAACTTCGTACCGCCACATTTTTTTTGTAAACATTTTCTACATTTCTGAAAATTCTAGAAATAGAAATACGGCGCCATCTACCAGATATCTGTGCAACTTAGATACCAAACCGCGATCGAATAGGATTTCATAGAACTAACCGATAAATACAGACTAAAGTCGTATAATAAACAAATAAATAGATCACGGAACAATATTTAAAGTACTTGCTTTCTAGCTAAAAAAATAATGAATGAAATCGGACTAAGTATGTGTTATTGAATTACAATTATGTAAGTACATATTTTGACTTTCATCCCCTCTCTCCAGGACACCGAGCTGAATTTCGGGATAAAAAGTATCCTATGTCCTACCTCGTAGTATGAGCTCAAATCATGCCAAGATTCATTTGAATGCATTCAGTAGTTTTGGCGTGATGCGTGGCCAAGATACAGACAGACATTCAAAAATGAAAAAAATGACAGTTTAGGCTTCAGTATCGATTATAGAGAGCCCTCCAACATTTTTTTCTTATATCTTTAATGTACAGAATTGGACCTGTTACATTATTTTTTTTATTATAAGTATAGATATAACAACAAAACAGACTGACAAAAACTTACACCTATCTCCACTGAAACTGAAAACCAACAACCTTTTTTTAATCTTCGCCAAGTGAATGAGCTTCCCGAAACTCAAACCTTCCTGATTCTAGAGACGTTAGAGTTGAAAGGACTGCTACACATTTGGGACTCTTGAGAGAAATCTTCTCATTTATATCACAAGTAAATTAAAACACATTTGACATTTTAAATGTTATTCAATACAAACAAAGTTGCCTTTACTTCAAGTTTTGTAACTGCAACGAATTTAAAAAAAATACAAAAACACCTACAAAAGCCCCACAAGGATCGAACCAGCAATGTTTACGATCAATTAAGTTCTGAACTGGTCTAATGAGGACGAGCACGTCTCTTATACAGGGTGTTATAAACTGTGCATTACAGATTTACAATGGTGATTAGCCTTTGTGTTACACCGACAATTTTATATCTGTTATGAATATAAGAGATGTAAGGTTTGTGAACAAAGAAATACTTCAGAACATTGATATTGAGGTTATTAGCGATGATCTGTGAGTGGATTACCTGCTAGTGTTGTAGCAACCATATTAAATATCAAAATTAAAAATTTATACCTATAGTAGTAGTGTAGTAGCAAAGGTAGTGTGGCGACTTCTACATACAGCGCAACAGAAATCTACTACAGCGCCATCTACCGCAGATACACTGAACTACGGAGTAATGTACTACACGAAGAAACTACCAATACTGAATTCACGCAATGAAAGTCCTCGCGCCGATTGTCGTAAACTAGTTGTTGCCCGCGGCTCCGCCCGCGTATATGTCGATTATCGCGGCAAATAGTAGCCTATGTGTTATTCTGATATATAAGCTATATTACTGTAAAGTTTCATCCAAATCCGGTTTGTAGTTTTTGCGTGAAAAAGTAACAAACATCCATCCATCCATAAGTACTTACAAACTTTCGCGTTTATAATATTAGTAGGATATAACATCCCAACATAAACTGTTGGGCCGGCATGATCACCTCGCCTGGTCGGAGGCGAGGTGATCAAAATACTTTCATTTTTTTATGTGCACGACAAATTGACTCTACTCTGCCTGAAGGAAAGCATGAGCAGAATCCAAGAGTGATAGTCACCATACTCATTGCGAATATAGACAATGCAACAGTGTAGCAAGGTGATCCACACTATTGTGGCCATTTGAGTTGCTTCTGCATCATTAGGTCTCTGCTCCCGCACCCAACTAAACACAACAACACGAATGCTGTCAATGCTGTAATTTTAGGTTGGACTTCTGTGAGACACACAATTCGCACGTAATAAGATACACAATATACTAAGATCAATTATTATTACACTAAGATTAAGTAAACTGTCATTTCTCGGTCTTATGTGAACTTTAAAAATGCCTTGGTTGTTGAACAGAACCCGAAAAAATCAACACATTGGTACCAGAAGAGGTTGGTAATAAAAAAAAACACAAAGCAGACATGGGAACTGCCGACAGAAGTAAAAACTCAAAACTATAAACAAACAGTTGTTTAAGCTCACCTGAAATTAACCCCTTTGCTCTTTAAATAAAATGCGCTATAAAAAGAAGTAAAAATGCTTATTGTGATGTTATAAATGTAGGTTAATGCTATACAGTATAAACATATTACCAGTCATGTCATATTAGACACTCGAGCCATCAGCTGTCACCATGCACACTCGCGCAAGCGCCCTGCGCCGCCGTACCGCTCAAGCGCCATGCGCCGCCGTCTTACGGTCAGGTCACGTGTTCTGACGCGAGTTTAATCTTTTTACCCATCCCAAACTAAATTTCGTTAAAGTGGCAGAACGCCGCTAAAGAAGTTTTCACTTCAAAAAACCATTCGCAAGCTTTCGTACCTACTACACGGACTTCAAAATATTATTATTAAGAATATAACTGTGAAGGCAACGACAGAATACAACAGTAGTATACAACGTAATCAAAAACCCCAGAGAGAACAGTACGATCCCGACCGCCTGGGGAGTTTACCAACTACAGAAGCAAAGTCATTAAATGCTTTATTATCGATATATCCTGATCAATCACCACATCTAAGCATTGGAATTTATATCAAGGGGTAGGAGTTCGATTCCCGCTCAATTGCACGTATAGCCTGGCGGTTTAAGTGGTAGCCACGCTGATTCCTACTACGCCAAGTGTTGTGGTTTCAAATCCCACATGGAGCAACAATTTGTGTGATCTACAAATTGTTGTTCTGTGTCTGGGTGTTCTTTGTATCCGTTTTGTTTGTTTGTAAAGTTTTCTGCCACATAGGATATATTCCTAGTGCGAGAGTTCCCCATTTTATGATTAAAATAAAACTACTATATACTATTTAGTATTACGTATTTCTATGTACCAGAAATTGTCATACCGTTCAATTTTAAACTGTTTCAAACATATGTTAACCACCGCTTAAACTGATACCTTACTTTTAACATAACATATCCACTATCCACCAATCGTCGTAATTACCACCTCATTACGACATTTACTTGCGTTGAGTCGGTACGTCGGCCTGTGTTCTGCCGCTTGTAAACAATCGCTCATGGTTGCGTGTGCGCATGACATTAGCGTCCAGTTGCTCGCGCCGATTTCACTTGAGCACGTACTTACTGACAGGCGGACTTAAACAAAAGACAGTACATGTGCAAAGAGATACGTCAAAACTTGTAGTTTATAGAAAAATGATTTCGAATTCTGCCTCGTTCTTGACTTTCTAAGTTTCAGGCTATTTCGACCTGAACCTGGGTCCAAAAAAAAAAGTTGACAATGGTCTTATTAATTCCAGAAAACTAAATATTTGGTTACAGGTATGCGATATCAAAAATGCCATGTTGGAGCGAGCTTATTTGTAAACGTCGAGAGAAGTTAATCGACCGACCTTGACGTTTACGTCACTAATTCACTTTATGTTCGAATGATAATTAGGATGTTTCAGTTCTTGATGATAATATAAGTTGAACTATTTGGACCAGGATTCAAAAGATATGTGGAGTGAAGCGAACCTATATTGTCACTTCGCTCACATCCGCTGCAATTTGTCATCTCCACGCGTCGCTGTCGTGTTGACATTACTTGTTTTATAAATGTTATTATAGTTTATTTTTTTACTTTTATAGTGAATCAATTTACTTAACTATCATAAAAACTACTTAACTCTCTCTCTGGTCGGTCCCTCATGACTGAGGATCGTGGTCAGCATGCTGGTTGCATCTGGAATGGATGATCTGCCTCCACCGGTTTCTGTCCAGCGCCTCTCTCACAACCGTATAAAATTTGGAAAAACTACTTAACAACTACTCAAAATTAACTAGGATTAACTTGTCAATCGTGAAACAATGTAATCTGTACTTTAATATTATAGAAAGGTAAAGTTTCTAACTTTGTATGTATGGTTGTAGGGGGTAGGTAAGTACTGATCCGATCCTGAAAATTCTTTCACTAGCAGAAAGCGACACTATTCAGGAGTGACATAGGCCATATTTTATTTTGATTGAACAAAAAATTAAGTAGAAAATAATAGTATTTGTAAATCAAGTCGGTTAACGTCCAACGAAGTTGACACGTATCGGCTAGTGTTAGGTATTTATTGTTAAATAAACAGTTATAACATTTTTCTCAAAATATAACCATTGCTGTGTGGGTTAAGTAATATTCAATTGAAAAGTTTTTATACGACTATCCATTTTTTGAAATACCCTACAGAACCTTCAAATAGTGTGACCGTGTACGGTAACCACATATTAGGTGCAGACGAGTAAAATCCCAAAGTTTCGACGTCCAACGTTAATTGGTTGGACAAGCTGCGCAGTTGTTTGCGTCGGTGTCTTACGACCTCTAAGTAGTTTACAGTAGCGTGTTTGTGTTGCACTGTATGTCGGGAACACTGTGTTTGATCTTTGACATAATTTGTTGGGTGTGAGAAGAGTTATTGCTAATTTGGAGCGATAAGTAGTGTTGGGATTATCGGTGTAATATGTAGTGTGTATATTCATTTATTTCAAAACAAGTAGGTTTTAATATTAAAGTTTTTAAGCTATTGCATAGCTTTTATCGCGGGCTTTGAGGCTTTTGAGCGCGGCGACCGATTCAAGAATATTCCGTAATACAAATAAAACCTAACACCCGAAGCTCGCACGGATCGAGATGAGCTGCTCCGAACGACGAATGCACGAAGTGCGTGACAGTGACAATCAGATTCGTTGACGAGCTGCTCCGAAATCCACACTCAGCGCCCTCTATTGTTTGTTGCGAAGTTTTCGTGTCCTTTTTGTTTTTTGTATTACTTATTATTTTTTTATTTTTTTTAGTTTATTTTTCAAAACATGCAATTACAATATAAAGTCTTAACCTAAACACAAAAACCTATCTTAGGTATATGAGTGCTTAGCGAGTCGCCGCTAGTTAATTATAGATATTTTATTACAATATGTGATTCACTTATTGCGATTACACAAATATAAGTCAAAAAGTTAATGAAAACCTATTTACCACAATATCCAGGAAACATTCACAAAAAGACGACGACGCCTAGTTGAGATTTGAACTCGAGGCACCTTCGTCATAAATCATTCACCTACACCTTCCAGCCAATAACTCATTACTACTAAACGTTAAAATTGTTGTTCTTATGCTACTTGATAAATTCTTACGGTCCGGTAATTCCAAACATACATTTGTTTGTTGTCAGTATGGCACCAATTATATAGATGGCGGTGTACTTCGAATGCGATGGAGCATTTGAAAATTTGTTTAGTCTTTTTCAATCACAATATTATACATACTGCATAAATAATAATAATAAAATTTGCATAAGTTGATAAAAAATGCTATGCAATAGCTTTACCGCGGCTGTCCCCGCGTCCCCTACTTAGAAGTAGGGTAAAGGGTTTATTTGTCTCATCTGATGATGATTAATTACACTGATTTATTGTCAGACCGCCTGTAATATCATCTGTTAGCTGCAAGAATAATCGAAAACTGACCCCCCAAACATTAGTTAGCTAGAACATGGTATTATTTTTATTCAAAAAACTTTAGTCAAAGAAAAGAATCTCAGTGTCCAATTCTGAACCAAAAACTCTTTAGAGACACATAAGTCATAACTATCAAATGCTTTTCTGGTTCTTTACTTTCCATCGTTTCATAAGACACAAGTTTTGCCGATCGAACCGCTCTTAAATTTCACTACTTATATTTTGTTTAACTATACATATAGCTATCTAAGATTTAATAGGTTTTGCGAATCGTAAGCAGAAATAAATTTTTATTCAATCAACAATTCCACACTATTCACTAAAGATTGCCGCTTACAGTAATTCCGGTCCATGTTTGAATTCATCACCGCCATCCATGGTAATAATAGATTAAAAAAATATACATTCTTCTCACAAAAGTAACAAGGTAGCCAAGACAAACACACTTCCCTCGCAAAACAGAAAAGGCGCTTCAATGTTTCACATACCTCCGATTGTCAATGTTTGGTCTCAAGTTCACGGGCTACCGTCAAATGTTCGCTAGCTGGAACCGACGTCTTAAAATAAACTATAAAATAACGAACCACACATAAATGTTGACAAACGCCATTTGTTTGGAGTGAGTCAGAATGTTCTTAGGTAGGCAGTATTAAAACCCACAGAAAGAAAACTATCAAGGCTACCGTAAGAATATAATAAAACAGGTATTTCACAGACAAAAACTTAGCATGATAGTAAGAACAATATTGTTATCTATTATACAATTTATTTATAACTTACAGGAAAATTGTGAACTGATTCACTGAGTAAACAATAGTTGGCGATCCGCCTGACTTCCATATTACTTATACTGAAGTGTACAGACAATAGGTATACTTGAAATAAGTTACAGTTATTATGTATGTATGTATGTACGTATGTATGTATATATAATTTTTTTTTTTTCGGACAAATGTATATAATTCGGACAATAAATAAATAACGCTGGCAGATAATGACGCTTTTTTTTTTAAATATTCGTTACTTGTTTTATTATACCTATTATTAGAGATATCTCTCCGATTATAGCTGTAACTAACAACTTGAGCTATCCGTTAAGTAGGTAACCACTAGAAAATTATAGGTAGCTATAATGTATTACACAAACTTGCAAATCAATTTAAAAACTGCCATTAAATCCGTAACGTTAATAATTAGTGTTAATTACTGAGCATAGAGTTCAATATTTAAAATAAGCTAAACACTGGCCGGATGGTTGCCAAGTGACAAATATTGACACATTCCATAGAAAACATGAACTTTTTGAACCAAATATATCCTTCCCAGAAGGAACAGACAGGATGAAATGCTAAAAAAAGAGTTAACGATGTTTAAATCTATTTGAAATGAAATCCCGGATTTTAATTTAATAAGGCGGGCACCTTAGTACCCACACATGTAATTGTAATACACATATCTACACATACATGCTTGATATTTTACTTCGGTAATGCTACTTTTTTAAATTGCCTGTTATGTTTGACATAAAGTGTACAATACAGCTAAACATGAGTAACTAAATATTAATTGCCTTAACAATATTTTGCTAAGGTAATTAATTCCACTTATATTCAAAATAGAACTTTATATCCAATAAACTTTAAGATTCTAATTTCAATTGTTATTTCTAAGTGCTTTAGGTCAACGTGTTTCTTTTAATTCCTTAAAGAATATTAAGTAAGTCAAATTTAGTCGTTGCGTTTAACTACCGAAATAATATGTTTTGTAAGCTCGAGCACACACATCACACACTACAATCTAAAAGATTTGAATATAATAAACAAATAAATCTTAATATATATAAATCTCGTGTCACAATGTTTGTCCTCAATGGACTCCTAAACCACTTAACCGATTATAATAAAATTTGCACACCATGTGCAGTTCGATCCAAATTGAGAGATAGGATAGTTTAAATCTCAAATTATAGTCGCAATTTTAATTTATTGCTAATTATTGTATATAAATATGGCGGTACGAAGTTCGCCGGGTCAGCTAGTAGAAACATAAATTGTAATATTATAAAAACAAGATAATATAGCCGGTAACCGAACCCCTCCAATTGTGTTATTAAGACAACAGTAAAATAAATAAATAAGTTTACCAAACTCATTCGTGACCCTCAGTAGGGTGACCAGCTCGCGACATACGTTTTCAGACACATTTTGTCATGTACGCTGTTATAAATGATAGCTCTCCCCTATTGGGTTTTGTTTGCGGTTAGGATATCCTACGCTTCTCGAATTGATTTGTTTCGTTTTGTCTACATTTGTGAACGGTTGGTGGTTAGTTATATATCGTCAAGTGTTTAATGTTGTGGTTCATTATAAGGTAAGGATTACAGTTTGGATAAGCAGGCAGTGATTTTGACAGTAAAAAACCGGCCAAGTGCGAGTCGGGCTCGCGCACCGAGGGTTCCGTACAAACCTGTAGATATATTGTGTGACAATTTATGCTATTCTCAATTTGGTCTTTATCTGTGCTATAAGACGTTGCTTCGTACCAAATTTCAAGTTTCTGAGTTTACGGGAAGTACCCTGTGTTTTGATTCCCTTGCGAGTGTCGAAAATTTGCAGCATAAATGGCTGTATCTTTTTATTGCGATAGCTTAGAAGTTTGATTTTAAGACGGACAACAAAGTGATCCTTTAAGGGTTCCATTTTTTTAAAACTTTTTCCTTTTAAAGTACGGAACCCTAAAAAGGGCGTTGAGTTGAAACATACATGAAGTGGTATTAATTGTTTTTGTATATGTAAATATACTCATATATATCTATGAGAACCTTTCATTGTAATATCCAACTTGTAAGATTCAGGAAAAGAAATTAAAACAGATTTTGGGACTGAGAACCTTTCTGGTTTTTTATTTCGATTTATCTAGTGATATTTTTCAAAACGAATTAATTCATTTAGTAGTACGAAGCAACAGAGAGAAGGGTGCTCTTACATACAGGTCAAACATAACCCCTTCTTTCACAATATACTACTAACACATACGGTCATTCGGCAAGACTAGTGTACTATTTAAAAAAATTGTTTTAAAATTTATAATCATTTTAATCTTATTTAAATTGAGAATGAATCCTATTCATATTAAAACCATATAAGTTAAACGCAAAAGCCACTCATCAAGTATGATTCTCAGTACATCTTGATTACCAACATTTTGTTACCCATTTCGTCGTCTCTTACTTAAGGAAACTCAAACTCCACTCGTTGTAAGGGCCAATCAGAAGCTTGCTCTTTAAAACCATCCCTGCGTCATAAGCCATCCCTGACACCCTCTTTAATATTAATATTTTCCACATTTTTGAGCACAGTAATTGTGCGCCATATTAAATGTAACGATTTGATGCACGTGGTAGGCGAGGGAAGTCCTCGTTAAAGGTGGATCAAAATTTATTAATATTTTGGGGACACCCTATTGTGAGTTTTTAAAACCTGGAGATAATTGCATGTTTGCTGGGATATTGATATTAATTAATTTTTTGGATGAGTTGTGGAGTAGGTTTTTTATGTACTTATATTAATGTTAGCTGTAGCAATATAATATATTATTTTCATTTGTTCTCACGAATTTGCTTATTTCGATATAGATTGGTGTCAAATGAGGACCAGCCTAGTTGTCATTCTTCAAAAGTAATCTAATTGTTAGAAAACTAACAAGAGGGTATCTACCCTCTGTATCGTAAATAAATACCGATATCTCCTTCATAGAAACGAATATTACAAAACATCTCGGAAAATATTACAGCTATTCATTTTTCTTAAAATTTATTAGGGGCAAACGAGCAGACGTATCACCTGATGGTAAGCGATTACCGCCACTCATAGACACCCGCAGCACCAGAGGCGTCGCAAGTGAGTTGCTGGCCTTTGGGGGGTGGGGAGGAGAAAGGGGTGAGGGGGAGGGGTATGGGCCTCCAGTATCCTTACTCACTCGGTGAAACACAGCGCATTTTTTTTACAAATTGGTAATATCTTGAAATATATTGGTCAATTGAGTGGTCACAATCACAATAGTGACGTCACAAGTTTGTATTCAGTACATTTTTCAAAAGTAATTGTTTTGACAGATGATAAAAAGTAACTAATTTGACCAAAGTGTCATCTACCCTTTTGTAATAGTGACATCATTTCAACGCGAAGTCAAGTGGCTAAACAGTGGCGTTAGCGATAATAGAAAGAGAATCGACGCGAAGTACTTGCATCTTAGCTATGCGGCTGCTCCCTAAGTAGTATATTGTTTTTCTTATAATTTTTTAGCCTTATGTTAAAACGAAGCACTGTCTACTGTTTGAGTTGTGTATAGTTGTAACTGGATGGCAGGTTTACTGTGCTTGGTAAGACTGTGTTTTTTATTTTTTCAATCTGTTATCTGTATCTGTACCTATTGAATAAAATAAATAGTAAAAGTAAATACCTGCCTAGGTACCTACCTCTATAAGGGCCCCT
Organism: Diaphora mendica; assembly: GCA_949125395.1. Lineage (NCBI taxonomy): Eukaryota > Metazoa > Arthropoda > Insecta > Lepidoptera > Erebidae > Diaphora > Diaphora mendica. Next base: position 2,735,538 of record OX421317.1, read on the forward strand.
AATGTTTTTGTGCGGATACCTAACTTTGTTTATGGTAAATTATTATTATTATTAGCCTTAATTTAAGTGCTCTCTGAGGCACGGGCGGAAAATATCGCCATCTTCCATACTCCGGGCTGCTATTAAGAGTTTCTTGTAAGAAAAACCCAACAGCAGTCCGACCCGGGAATCGAACACGAGACCTCTTGATCGGCAGTTGCTTTCGCTAACCACTAGGTAGACCAACGAGGCAGTCATTTATAATTTTAGGTAACTATAGATATTCAATTTTAACTTAAAAAAAACTCAAGGTAAGTCTGGCATTCTGGATGTGAGATTTTTATCAATATAAATTAATTATTACGTGGTAGTCGTATGTAATACTCTGACTTAAGTATTGCTTATTTGTTATATTTTCACTTAGAAACTATTACCCAATTTTCTACCGATTTCCGATTTATTCTCTTCCGAAGTTGTACCATAGGAAAGTAGTTGCACATCTTATATATCTAAAAGATAATTACTTGTCCCCACAGTGCTGCAGGCGCGATGTGCGACCGAACCGGCTTCGGTACGTCAATGAGCCACTTCCCCATGGGCCATATGTCTGCAATGGGGGCCATCGGCACCATGGGCTCCATCTCCGCCATGAACGGGCCCTCGCAGCAGAAGAAAGTACAGGAGGAGCATATAAAGCGACCCATGAACGCTTTTATGGTGTGGTCGAGACTACAGAGGCGGAAAATCGCTCAGGATAACCCAAAAATGCATAATTCTGAAATCTCCAAACGATTAGGTAAGTTACTAATGTATTATCATTTTTTATTATTTATATTTGTATTTAATATTCCTGCCATTACGAATGTGTTTCATTAAAAATCTGTTTACAATCGCCAAAATATTTAATGGCTAAAATCATTTCTTTTTTGGAAGGAAACTATCTTCATTACTACATAAACTAACATAACAATACAATAGGCTATTTATTGACAATGATGGCCAATGGCTATTTGATCTAGTACCTTATCTTCAACAACAGATGGCGCTGTTTACAATAATAAATAATCCTAGGTACATAATAGCAATAAGCTCGGTTCTAACAAGAAACTATTAGTATGAGAATTATCGTGTAGATATATCGTAACAGTGTATTAAGGTTGCAAATTTATGTGGGTACGGTGGCACCGTACTATGTGTTTATCGACTTATAAAGTAATGGCAATATTTTTATGTAGGTAGGTACTGTACATATTGCGTGACACAATTATCTTTTAATATAAGTATATGTAAGTTATCTACTTTATACATAGAAAGTAGGTTTTCTTTTGACAATTTTTTTAACATGTTGTCAACACTGGATTGATCAGAAAAAGCGGAATGTCATTTATAGGTAGGTATTATTTTCAAATAACACGTCAATATTGTGGGGAGTTGTGAATATACTACTTTACTTATCGGACTTTGAATACTAAGAACCTGATCCTTTCCTTCCTGATTTCATTTATTGCAATTATTTTCGCAGTTTAGCTTCATTAAATATAATTAATTTGGCGATAATCTTGGATTTGGCCGTAACTTTAGTTTAACCGCGTTTATCATTGCTGCTCTATCGTTGATTCCAGTATAAAGTTAAATACTTACTATAAATCTACATCAACTGGCAGATATAGCCTACCAAAAAAACAAACGCAAAAACTTTGTTGCAAGATTAAAAAACCAAGGAAAAATGAAGTTTGACAGTTTTTCAAAAGCAATCCAAAAGAATAGCCAAGTCTTTTGAAATAGTAATCAATAACAAAACTATGATTCCATTTTCAAATTAACGTCAAAATAAACCCTTTTGTTTGTGAAGTATGTCTTGATAATGTACGAAGACGTCACTAGTCAGCTCTGGTCCCCATTGTCTCATAGAATCTATTGAAATTCAGACTAAATTACTATTATGCAAAGTGATAGTACCTACCTGCTTACTCGAAAGGGTTCATTTTGATTGCAAATTGATCATTCTGGGGATTTATTGGAGCAATTTCGTTTTAATTTATGAAGAGATATCTATGGGACTTAATGTCTGTAGTCATCGTGTTACATTAAATTTATAGATAGTACCTCATTATTAAAAAGAGATTTATGTTTTGAGACTTGAGTTTTTCTAATGAAAAGAGTTTTCAGGACATCATCAATAGTAATATTTTATTTAGATGATTGTCAAATAGATATAATGAGTAACTAAGACTACTTATCCACGATTGTTGTTGTAAAAGTGCAACAATAACAACGCGGTAAAACCGCGGAGCTCAGCTAGTTTAAAAAGTAATAGGTATTAGGTAAGTGGATTTACTTTAACTAATTATAAGTATGTAGCTATCTAAAGCATTTAATTTTCTAATACGGGATAACTAGAACTCCATTCTACTCAGAATTTATTTAGGTAAATAATTTTATCTACAGCTAAAATTAAGTCAGAAAATCCAACCTCGACTTTACTCGTGGCCGGTATTAAAAAATCACTGAGTTTTTAAAAAACGGTTGCAATCATCCTACAGAAGCGACACAGCGGGGGTATTTTCAAATAAAGAACACCTCAAATGTAAGCATGGCACAAGTTTCGTTCGAAATTTAAAAAAGCCCAGGGCTGGGACGAACGGAAGAGTATGGCAATACAAGCAAAACCGGCCACGGCTATTCTGCCAGTGACGGCGAGAGGAAACGGCTTTTCTATTTTCTTATTTTTTCACCCCCTCCGGGTTAGGGAGATGCTTTTTACGATGTGGTATGTTTTATAGACACTTATTTGTTCAAATTAAAGGATGGTGTTTATTATGTAGTACACTTTTATTCAAGCTATTTAGAATTGTTCCTTTTTTAGAGACGTGAAAATTTCTGCTTAACGTTATCACAACAGAGTTGTTTAAGTATTCCAAAAAATACTTATTGTACGCCCAAACCTATACCTGAAATATTAAAAATAGAGTGGTTTCTTTTCTTATTCAAAATATCTGGACTTCATTTTTTTTTTAAACAAGACGCACACAACCTCAATTAGTATTACTTACACATCCTTGCACAATAATTCACCCACTTAAAATTCATACGTTTCAAACCGTCAACGCCATCTATTGTCAGCAATATTAACTAAAGCTGTATTAGTTTTTCTTTTTGCGATTTCCCGGACGGAGGGGTAACCATGCTTCATGTAAAAGTACTCTTTGTCAAATTCGAACACATACATTATTCATGGTGTGCTGTAGTGTTGAATTTTTGTTTGTCAAGGGAGTAATCGTGGAGGGAATTGGATTAAGGAATAATGTACTATGGTTGTTATTCTGTTGGGGCGTAAATATAACGACAATATGGTTTCTTCATTTTAAGGTTTCTTTTAAAAAATATGTTTAAATACCCCATGAATATACAGAAAATACGCAGTTTAGTCAAGTGTAGAAAGGTATTCTTTTAGGTGTTACACCAACCTGATACCCTATTTTGGCTGGTTATCAAGTTCAAAGGTCTTTGGGAGATTCCTATAAGATAAGCAGTGGAATATCAGAGTGGGTTTTCGTCGGTAAGAAGTCCGGTAGACTACTTTTACTTTATAAGTCGGAAGACATTCATGACCAATCCACTGAGTTTTACCGATCTCAATGACAGTATTGACAGTACCGATCAGCTGTGCACCATATTCAACGCTATTCCTTTATAATGAAATCTATAAATGCTTTAATCCGCATTGTCGACAGTCCCGAAGCCACTGAGTCCCTTGAGCCCCTGCAGTTGCGTGTTGCCTCTATGGCAGTAGGTACTCTGTCGCTTATATCACGGAGAGTGTTCTGAAGAGCTCCCCCCTTCCTCTACAGGACAACACGTGCCGGCGTTGAAAGTCACCGCTTCAGAGTGGTAGACATACGATCATGTACTCATCGCTTAGGTTCCTCCTTTCTGTGCCGAGCGGTCAAAACCTGGAACTCACTTCCAGTACACGTGTTTCCCTCTCACTATGATCCCGGGTCCTTTAAACGGGGCGTAAAAAGCATCTCACTAGGTGGCCATAGTGTGGGTCACCATGCTGCACTGTCCCGTTATTCGCATTGAGGATGGTGACCACCACTCTTGAAATCAGCTCATGCTGGAATGCAGCCTGATGGAAATCAGGCAGAGCAAAGTAATTTTGGCGCAGCTAAAACATTTAAAAAAATCTTTATTTCAGCTTTTTATGTAAACCGTTGAAAGCCTACTTACCCGTAACACAGGTATTCCAATAACTATCTCGAGTACTAGTCTCTCACAAATGTTTGTTGTAAATGTATTTTTAGATTAAGCATCTATAGTCTACACTGTACTGCATATACATCTGTGATGAGAAAATAACGATTACTATTATTTGCTATTGCATAGTGGTCAACTAAATCTAATTAATATGTATCATGCTTTAAAAAGATACCTCGATGTAATAGTTTCTCTCTGTAAATAATTTGTATTTATTTTTAAAGAAAGTCTTTGTATGTTCCTGGACTGAGACTAATTCTGAGCAAAAATTGGTTACAATAGCAGGTTCACGGTCTATTGTTAATTTATCTAAATAGTCGCAAAATATTAAGAGAATGTAATTTTTAACAAAATTTTATTAGCTTCATCTGCATGTTTGTTTGTAACCGATTTCTGTAAGCATGTTTAAGCTATATTTATTATTATTTTCTGCAGGCAGTGCTAGTTGAAAGATTTTTACATTGGTTTGGTGGTGTTAAGTAATCTAATTTTATTTTTTAGAAACCTGCCTTAAAGATGTTTTTTTTTTCTAACAAAATAGGGACTATCCGATATAGAGGGTGACAGCAAATATCACGAGTTGAATAAAATGAAATTAGAGCTTTAGTGGTTTAAGCGGTTGCCATGCTGCTCTACTGTACCAAATGTCGTAGGTTCAAATCCCACATGGGACAACACTTTGTGCAATCCGAAAAAAATTGTACTGAGTCTGGGTGTTCTTTGTCTTCGTTACATGTACCTATGTTTGTAAAGTCCCCCGCTATACAGGACGCATATTAATAATAGGTACAAACTTAATCAGTGTAATTAAGTATACCAAGACCAAAAGAAGAGTTCATATAACACAGCAAACATCTAGCCAATTCTTTTTACGCAACTCTATTAAGATCAGGCACAGCACAATTTTTCAACTCATAATTATCCTAAAAAATACCTATCACTAAATTGAAAAAAAATGGCTTGTTTAGAAAACAATGGTAAATCGTCGGAATATCGTATTGCGAGCATGCTGCAACGCATCTGTTCAACCTGTCAGTACCAATTGTTTATCGAGCGGTACTAATAATTGTGGCCCGTTTTGTAATCGAAATCAATCGTCAACTTGAACAAAGGTGTGTGCACAATAGAGCGAAAGTTTCGCAGCTTCTGATATACGGGCTTTAAGTATGACTAGCATAATATGTGTGCAGTTACGTATATGTAAATATTGACATTGCAATTGACATTGCAAAATAGGTGGTGAGTTGAGTACTGGTGATCACTGTTGCGAGTAAAAATAGATTAGTTGTACTATAACACATCAAGTATTAGAATAAGTACGTCTACTCTATATATACTATTTATAAGAAAAATAAAACCGTTTAAAAATACGTTTGGGTTAGATTTTACTTAGTTATTTATTTTATACCCGACAGCATTAGAAGGAAGGTTATGTTTTTTAGTGTAAGTATGTATGTAGTTGCATTTCTTTGCAGCCCAAAACGGTTTTATATGTCGTTAGATATGTATTAATTGTGAGAGTGACACTGGTAAAAATTCATACCGCCGGTTTGTTCATTTTTCATATTCACGCAGTCAAGTTGTTTGTATTTTATTTGTTTAATTCATAATGTCTATGACTCACATTCAAAAGGAAAACACTTGTTAATATTTTAAATGGTTGTTCTTCTGTTGAAAAAATATTTAGAAAAATTATTGTTTAAAATGTAACCATTCAATCAAGCTTAAGCACAGTTTCTGAATATTTATTTTATAGTTTGTTAATATTCTCTAAAAGAGTGAAAGATACTTGCTTCAAATTCTTGCTACAACTGATATATCTATTGTTTGTATAACTTCTATCTATGTCTATTTAAGCCGTAGTTTTGTTTATTTTATCGTCTTTCGGCTTTTATCGGGGTGCCCGAGCATTAGTCAAAGTCACAAGTGTTGTTGCCATTTGAAAAACTCAAAGAGCGGCAACAGAGTTAGAGGATTACAACCTTATCTGAGGCTTCTGAAACATCTCTTACTCAAAAAGCAACGAAGAATTTACTTAACACTGTCAGTAACCATTCGGTTTAGTTTTTTTATGCGGAACGCACTCAACATGCTGGTAAAAAAGCTCGCTACACAACAGGCCCGTGTGTAACACATGTTTGTTTTCATCAGTGTCCGATGCACCTACCCTTAATAGTTTATACACGAGGGGCCGGGTGCACCACCAGTTAATATTAATTAAGGTGGGGTGAGGGCCACCCTATCTAGGTGTCGAAGACGTGTACAACTTGATGACTATGTAATGCATATTAATTGTTTAATGTAACTTAATAAGGTTGTATTTGGTTTGTAAAGACCCATGGATTACTGTGAGGGTTTGTTGCATGATATTAAAAAAATATTAGATACTAGCTGTGTCGTACCATGCCTTACTGTAGCATGTTGTGGCTGCATTGATCAAAAATGAGGAATAAAATGACATGAAAAATGGACAAAAATTGTCTGTGAAGTTGGGTTGTAAACTGTGTCAAAATTTGATCTCAAACGGTGTGGAACTTTTAGAGTTTTTGAATCATACACAAACATACATGTATGTGTGGCGACCTCCACATACAGCGCAACAACAACATAATATACTACAGCGCTATCTACCGAAAATACGTCGAACTACGGAGTAACGAAGGAAACGAAGGAACTACCAATACTGAATCGCGCAATAGAAGTTCTCGCGCCGATTATCATATATACAAAATCCCAACATCAACCGTTGGGCAGTTGGCCCGCCATGCATGATCACCTCCCTGGTCGGAGGATCCTCCCTTTGTTTTGGAGGGACATTACACCCGTCCCTCCACATATGTATCGATATTGACCTGAACTGACCCACGCTATTTCGTCTGCGTCTCTTATCAATTATGCTCGGCTCCTATTGCTCTAAGCGTGATGTTAACTACCCTATCTTAAGCATGCAGGCAAAACACACACTTAAAAATCAGTTAGATAGTTTTGAAGTTCATCGTGAGCTACAACGTGTCACAAGAATTATATATACATTTAGATTGAGAATAGTGTGATGATTTCCACATACAATGGAATAAACGTACCAGCCGTCAGCGCCATCTATTAAAGATACCAATCACATTCAACTGCAACATCATTAATTACAGAAAAAGAAAATAAAATAAACAGCCTACCCTCAAAAACATTAGAAACGTCCCAGATGTTAGACTCCATTGTATTACATAACAACACATGGCTTAATACCTAATTTACTACAATTTTCCTCGGTCCAACTACCATAGGCGTATCGGTAACTTTTTTGTACCAAACTTTTTTGTTTTCACACTTTTTCCATCAAGTAATTACCATCTTACCAAACACTATTGGGTATTTTGAACGGGTCTGCGACCAATAGTAGCACCGCGACTAATCTCTTAAAGAACTCTCTTGTGGTATAAAAGTCGATAGTTTTTTACCATCAAAATGTTATAGTGTTCAGAAATAACCCATACTCTTTGTAAAGAATCTATTAAAGAGGTTCTCTTCTTGTAAATTTTGTGGGAATGACTCTTCCGTTTGTAGTCAGGGAGCTGCCATTGTAACTGATATAAATTGCATAATACGTTTTTTAAGGATGAGATATCAGAGTTCTTTGTACTTAAATTGATTTAAAAGGTTATTGTACTTTTGATGTTTGGTTCACGCTGTCTTTAAGTCTTATATTATAGCGCATTTTTTACTAATTATTGACTTGTTTTTGTTGTTTTTTGACATAACTGTTTGTATTGCCGCGTAGGTAATAAATTCTTACTAGGTAATATAAATGCTTTCAAATAGGGAATGCAATCTCGTTCTCGCGAGATCTCGTTTTCGCGAGATCTCGGCCTTTTTTAGCGAGATTAATCTCGGCCGAAAAATGGGCGAGATCTCGCGAGTTTAACGAGATTGCATTCCCTACAGGCAGCCTCCATTTTTACTAATGGTTCTATATCCGTGTGGTCACTAATAAACTAGGTAGCATTGACTGTGTTTAAAGAACCTAGAAACTGAAAACTAGCTACGAATTCGTTGGAGTTACTAATCAAAAAGGTCAAAGGTCAAAAGGCGAACTTTTACAGTTCGCGGATGACTGCCTGAGGTCTATGGTTCCAACTAGCAGGGATACGAAAGGGCCTTCTCAGCGACTGGTAATCTGAACAGCAATTTAAGCAGCCGTTTAGCAGATGATTCTTTGGACAAATTGTGCTTCTTGAGGAGCTACTTTCAAAATAATTCGTTATTATGGCGTGTGCTGTGAACTGAACAAGCCTTTGATTTGATTGGAATATTTTGTTAATTAATCTCGAATTTCTAATAGATCTGTGAGTAGGTATAGTTTTCTTTAATTCATAATAAGATGTTAGTTTAATAGTCAACTCAACTTAGTTAATAAGTTTCATTTTAGTTTTTGACTTCTTGTTTTTTTTATAAAAAAACTGTTTTATTATCAAAAGACTTTAATTTAGTAGTAGAAGAGAAGACCGGTTCTTTACTTCATTTCTTTTTTGATTAGATACGTCAAAGTTTCCTACTTAAAAGTTTATTAGAAAAATGATACATAGATACGTCAAACAATGTTGAATACAAAAAAGTTTATTGAAAGAATTCGTAAATATAACTGTTTATTTCATAATACCTATAATTCTCATTATTTATTTCCTATTTTTTTTTCAAATATTGTGATTATTTACAAGAATAAACTCACAAAACTGCCAATCTCGCATTGTTATTCATAAACTCGCGAGATCTCGCCTGAGCCCCAATCTCGCGAGATTGCATTCCCTACTTTCAAACCTGTACAGGCCCATTACCACGATCTCAAAAAACAGTTTAAGGGGGTGTCAAGCGGGGTTACAAGTTAAACAGTTCAACAGTTAAACAGTTCAGTACAAGGTAAACAGTTCAAGGGGGTGTCAATACAAGAACAACAGAAGAGTAGTTCTCTAGCCTCTGACACCTCAACTCCACTCTCATCTTCTCGCGGTGAACCCCGTTATGTTGAGAAACCTAGAGGAAGACTGGGTGAAAATCCCAGTGGAATCGAGGTCAACAAACGGACGAGAGTACAGGGGGGCCAACAGAGCACATACCTTGGTGGTTTGTTGACTCGGTGGTCTTCAGAGGAGGAAGACACACCTAGGGTCGGTAGCGGAAGAATCTAATGAAGATCTACGGTAGCGCCCAAAGCTCTTAATAGTAGAGCTACTTCTCACTTATTCCTACGTTATTATCCTACGTTTTGGGCAGACGGATAAGTTAAAAACCTAAACCCTTCAACAATAAGCAGTATGTATAGCCACGCTGCTTTTGGCGTGAACGGGTTGGGTTGACCGGGGCGATACTACCCTCTCATAGCACCAAACTATTATAACAGCATTAGTGCTATCGGATTTCGTGTTTAAGTGCGAGACCGGAGGCCAATGATGCTTCAGAACCAGAAGCTTTGTATGGTGACTACTCTTAGATTCTGCTCATGTTTACTATCAGGCCGTGTAGACTCACTTTGGCAGGGTAATTTATATATTTAAAAGAATACAGATTTTGCCTTCTGTATAAAACTAACAATACTTTGATGGGCCACCTGGTATAGTGTCTGATGAATCTGACTGCTGCTAAATACCCAGGAAATATTTGTGTGATGAGGAGTCATGAGGACAATAATTTGTTCAGTGTCTAGGTGTATTTTCCTATGATAATATGTAGGTATATATTCAGAAAAATATAAGTATATTTATCAGCAGAGTGGTTATCATAGTATAGACGTGGTATATACTCTACCTAGTCTGAGTAAGTTGTCTAAAATCTACCTATAAGATTATTTTAGGCATATTAGAGGTAGTAGAGCCACGCTGATTTCAGCACGAACGGGCCGGCTCGACCGGGGCGGTACTACCCTCGCACAGAAAATCAACGTAAAATGACAGCGTTCGTGCTGTCGTGTTTCGTTGGTGAGTGCGAGACCGGGGGCCCAATTAGTCTAGTCAACAAGTTTCATACTTGTTGACTGGACTAAAAGATGCAGTAGCATCACTAGGCCGCCATAGTGTGGGTCGCCATTCTGCACTGTCTGCATTCGCAATGAGTATGGTGACCACCACTCTTGGATTCTGCTTATGTTTTCCATCAGGCAGAGCAGAGTCATTTTGGCGGGCCAAACATAAAAAAAAAAAAAAAAAAAAAAAAAATTGAAATCTATTAGGTGTACCTAGCTAATTCTCGTGTCAGGTTTTTACTCACGATTAACTCCGAAACTATCTAACCAATTTTCAGCAAATTTCGTGCTTAAGATAAAAATTTAACATCACGCTTAGACAGACATAAGCCGAACATGATTGAAAAGAGACGAAGACAAAGCACGTGGGACAGCTGGTATAATTTTAAAAACTACGTAATTGTGAAGGACGTCGTTGCAAATATAAATTGCGATATCACACTACGTCTAAATCCTGAATAAAATGACACCTCTATACATTAGAGTTATGTTTAGGTTAGTTTAAAAAGTCCGTACATATTCTTTATATACTTAGTCGAAATGGGAGCGCTTATCGCCTCAAAACAGGCACCCCGCCCTACGGGGTGTTCGCAACAAAAATACTGTTGTTTCCTTATTGTTGGCGTGTGTTGTCGTCTGTTGTCGGTCGTTGTCGCTTGTTGTCAGCAAGGGCCCCGTTGTTTAATTACTAACGTTTTTGTAACGCTGTGTAAACGTTGTGATATTTTTGTTTAGCTCCCTGTCTAGCGTGGTTGAGGTTTTGTTATGATGTACGCAAAGAGATAACGATTTGGAGGGATCTGTTCTTTGCATAGTAATTTTAATTCCATTATTTTGTTAGACGTATCTGGTTTCGCGATTGATTCGACTATTCGTTCGTTTAAGGGAGGGACAAAATATGTTTGCATTGAAACAAGAATGATTTCGTTACTGACGCTTCTCAACTGCTTAACTTTATTGAAGACCTCTCAGACATCATCATACAAGATAAGCATACCTAGACGGAGAATTTTATGTGAAATTAAATTCGTTTTTTTTTAAATTTATTTTTAAAACTTATATAAGTCTTTAAAATGATACAACTTTTTTTATCAGCAGATTATATTTAGTACCGTACGCGATTGCTGTGCATGAGGTCTCGCGTTCGATTCCCGGGTCGGACCAAATGTTTGTATGATCTGCAAATATTAGTTTCGGAGTTTGGGTATTTTCTATGTATAATATGTATGTATTTACAAAAAAGTAGGTACCTATTTATGTATTTAGATCAGTTGTCTTGTACCCATAACATAAGCTCTGCTTAGCTTGGGACTAGATGGTGTTGAGTGTTAGATGACCGAAATATTTATTATTATTTATATTAAAGCTTATCATTACTACCATTTTACTCAAAAATCTATTGTTTTTAATTATATTATCACGTGTCTTTTTAAAATCAGACTCCTTGCCAAGGAAGCTTTCAGTTCAAAAATATTATCGATTTAAACGTTGTAAATTATTCAATGTATCATAACTTATATTTTCTAAACTAGGAACTAAGAAATATTTAGCCAGCATCAATGTCCTGAATAGGTATTTACATTATTCTCTGCAGTAGGTAGGGTACTTGCTCAGTGATTGTCCAACTAAATATCTTCTATTCACTTAAGAATAACACTTAGTCATTACTGGAAACTAGAGCTAGTGGAGAAACCATGAATTCATATCTTCAATAGACAGAAGCACAACAGGCAAGTCAACAAATAATTATCACATAATAATCATTACTCGTTCCTATATATTGTAAGTATATGTACCACGAGACCATAGAACTATAATGAATGTATCGTTGTACCAAATTTTATCCAGTTACGATCAGTGATTAATCCATAATTGAGTAACAAACCCTCCTCATTCAATCTTTCGTATACATTTAAATTTATCCATTCCAATTACTTAAGAATCACTCTTACAAAACAAGTCTAACTTAATCAGAAAAGCCTACACTATCCACACAATAGCGACACTCCCCTAAAACTCGTAACAAAAAAATCTATTAACATTTAATAAAATCATGACCTAAATAACATTTCTTACCATTTCAATTTTACGGACGAAAGGGTGGTGGGTGCTCCTTCGCCATGCGTCTTTGTAAGACCCTCCCCCTCCCCCTTGCCACTCTACTCCTCTTTTCCCTCCTCCCGTTTCACCATTGTCGCATGGCACACAAGCTTTCAGAGTAATGAAGAGCATTTTCGTCCGATTCTGAACACAATAGCCCCTTTAATACAAGGCAGAGAGGAAACTTCTTTGTTGCCGGGAGTATTGTACCTAACGTGTGTGTTTGGTGCCTTGTATTGTTTTTTGTTGTGTTTGTCTGTTCGATTGTTGTGACAATGGTGCGTTATGTATGATCTATCCAATGGAAGGTGTTTGATGTTTTTATGGCACATTTAGGCGTACCCCTTTTACAAAGCACTTACGCCTGACGCCAGTTTAATGAAAATTAAATGTTTCGAATTTATATAATTCAATTAGAGTATTGAAGATTCATAGATATAGTTTTTATTTATATTTTTCATATCATTCAGCTAATGTAAAGGGCTGAAAGTAGTTTGCGAGCGATATCTCCGGAGAGAACAAAATAGAGAAGGCTTTGCTTTTTAAGTGACATTTCTTATATCGCGTAGTAAATAGATTGAAGTAATCGTTAATAAATCTGTGTACTCATTATCTTCGTCATATAATTCTTTTTTAGCTTTTGGAGATCATTAAAGTAATTTCTAAGTTCCTGTTTCTTTCAAACAATCCATAAAATACACAATTCTGGTGAATGTGCTTTAATTGTGGGTGACAATTATGTGGTCTTTAATAGATACCTAGTTATATATTCAGATTATTAGTAATATGAAGTCGATAAATAATCTAACAGACAGTTAAAGTACCTTGTTTAATTAACTAGAATGGAATATAGGTACCACTTTATACTCGTAGTACATCAATTACAAATTTTAACTGCCATTTATTGAAGTCATTCGAAATTCTCATCCACTGCCACTTCTAATTTGAGTGAATTCGCTGTCTCATACACCAATATTCTTCCGTAGAATCAAATCTTTCACCGAACTCCCTTGTAAATTCTATATATTCAAAAACACTATATTCCAAGACAATTAACTAGCATATAACTATTATACCTAATTCCACAACTGAATACCGGACAATCATTGTTCAATGTTGCCATCCTATTACCATTGTTTCTGTAACGAACGGGCTGTGTAGGAAATAATTATTGTGTAGTAGCAACACTAGTATCGACACGTGTCTTTTGTCGTTCTATTGTTCGTGTTGCTATTAATTAAGAATAAATAAATAGTGCTGGGGTTTTGTAGAGGAGAATGTGGAGGCTTAAGTCTACACTGGGATGAATCATGGAGTTGAGAATTGAGAAAAGCTTCTGAAGGTACTTAAGTAAAATCGCATCAGTTTTAAGAGATGCATTGCTTACGTTTGCCATTTGTTTATAAAAAGCTTGATCTCTGTGATAGCTGTCACTAGTTTGATTTAGAATTTTAGTTTTCATTTTAGGTATGAATTCTAATATGTATAAAATCATTTATGATCAAACTAGCATGTAAGGAATGAAAATATAGGTGATTAGAAATAAAATTGCGTATTCAAACATCTAATATATAAAAACAAGCACGTACACGTTTTGAAGCAATTTAGTAACATTTGTAATAAGTTTCAATTGAACTCGCAAAAGGTCATTTAACTTTATTCCTAACAAACGCTCCTATAAAGGTCTATAACTTTCACAATACCAGACCCAATATCGTCTGAATTAAAATAGATATTCGCAAGAGCACAATCAATATTCAGCTTTCAAAGAAGATTATAAATACGTGACCTTTCGTGTAAGGACTAAATACAGGATTGATAGAATTTCATTCGTGAATTGAGACGTTAGACTTTATAGACCCAGTCAGTTCAGTTCATCATAACTACTACTACTAACTGCCTCTGTGGCGCAAGTGGTAGAGTAAGCGACTGCTGTGTTTGATGTTTCGGGTTTGATTCCCGGGTCGGACCAAATGTTTGTAAGATCTGCAAATGTTTGTTTCGGAGTTTGGGTGTTTTCTATGTATAATATGTATGTATTTACAAAAAAAACGAATTTATGTATTTATATCAGTTATCTAGTACACATAACACAAGCTCTGCTTAGCTTGGGACTAGATGGCGTTGTGTGTTAGATGTAAAAAAAAACTACCTTCCAGGAAAGCGTGCTAGAACTAATTTCTAATGAACTAAAAAACGAAAAGTCTGACTTATCTTGCGATCCAAAGAACGAAAGCCTTTCCAAATAGCGCCAACCATACCAGATCCAGAGATTAGTGTGTATAAAATCAAATACTTAGCTTTTTTTTAGGTAGCCCTTTTATGCACTTTTGAAACGTTATATTAATGACTCTATGTCCTCGGTTCCAAAATATCATTTATATGGAGAAGTACCGGCAGAAAACTCTTTAAGTTACTCCCTTTTTTATGGACATATTCCATAAAAAAAACCAAATGAGCAGACATATCGCCGGATGGTAAGCGATTACAGCCGCCTATGGACAACCGCAACACCAGAGGCGTCACAAGTACATTGCCGGCCTTTGAAGAATGGGGCGGGGAATGGACCTCCGGTATCCTTACTCACTCGGCGAAACAGCGCAAGTGCTGTTTCACAGCGGTATTCTGTGAGGCCGTGGTATCACTACGGCCTCATACGGCATCTATCTCTACGGCATGAATGGGCCGAGCCGGCCCATTCATGCCGAAGCGTGGCTCTCCCACGGTAAAAAACGGTCCTTTAAAAAGCATATTTACAATTTTCGTGTAGGTACATTATTATTTACTAGTTTTTGCTCGCGGCTCCATTCGCGTGTATGTCGGTTATCGCGATAAATAGTAGCCTATGTGTTATTCTGATGTATAAGCTATATTACTGCAAAGTTTCATTTAAATTCGTTCAGTAGTTTTTGCGTGAAAGAGTAACAAACATCCATCTATCCATACTTACACAAACTTTCGCGTTTATAATATTAGTAGGATGTGAGCAATAACAACGTAAAATAGCAAAATTAGTACCTAATTTTGAAACATAAAAAAACATCCTAGAATTTTGGAATGAATATACACAATCAGACAAAAAGCTTTTAACTATTGTATATATAAAATATTGATTGTTCGTCACGCTAAAATGTAGCTAGTATACCACATAAAATCCATGTCTAATCAAAAATGTAGGTCAATCAACTAGATATTAAATAAAACAATGATATTACATGAACGCATTCCAACCTATACAGATATTTACTCAATTGCTCACACCAAATAAACATTCAATATTAGCTAATTACAGACTGTATTCATTTACAAGACAAAGCTTAAAACAAACCTGTGGTAGAACAAACACAGTGTAAATACGTGTTCCAACTGCTAAACTGCATGCTTGTCAACACGCATTTAACTTCAAAAGTGTCACAATTCCTTTGACTCTCAAACAGTGTGTCTTTGTGGGTCCGAGTTGGAGGAGCATTTTGTTTAAAGCAATGCTAATACGAGTATTATATTGTAAATAAGTAAGGTACACTTTGTTTTAGCTTGTAAGTTATGTTGGCGGGAAAGTTTTATTATTTTTGAACATAAAATTCAGTAAAAAATAGTACCTAGTATTTGAAAATCAAGTTGAAAATCAAGAGAAGTGGGCACGGGTCGCCTAGTTAAAGATAAATTACAACCAGACAAACAAATTATTGTGTTAATCGCAACACTGGCACTGTATAAAAATTCGATCAACGGCTCCTGTCTTAGATGTTGGATCATCAACCCCACTAGACCGACAAGCCAGTTACTTTTTACCCGATTATGAAAAATTTGATTATTATTTTGAACCCGATTATTTTGAGCTCATACAAATAGTAATTTTAAATACAAATTTCATCCTACTTCCTACTAATATTATAAATGCGAAAGTTTGTAAGGATGTGTGTGTTTGTTACTCTTTCACGCAAAAAACTACTGAACGGATTTGGATGTAACAGTTGGATGTTGCAGTAATATTTAATTCGCTGCCCAAACGTACTTTCCACCAATCACCGATCACCCGCACTAAGCACCTGCACTCGCACTAAGCAAAGTAAATAAATGCCTTTAGACATCAGAATGACACACAGGCTACTATTTGCCAAGATAATCGACATACACGCGGTCGAAGCCTCGCTCGGGCTGCAGCTAGTATTATGTAAAGTAATTTAAAAACTACATAAAACACTTGCATACAATACACATATGTCGGCATTTTCGTGTCTAAATAAATAAATAAATATTTCGGACATCTAACACACAACGCCATCTAGTCCCAAGCTAAGCAGAGCTTGTGTTATGGGTACTAGACAACTGATACAAATACATATATACTTTTTTTTTTGTAAATACATACATATTATACATAGAAAACACCCAAACTCCGAAACAAATATTTGTAGATCATACAAACATTTGGTCCGACCCGGGAATCCAACCCGAGACCTCAAGCACAGCAGTCGCATACACTACCACTACGCCACCAAGGCAGTCATATGTATGTCATGTGTATGTTGACTATCACGAGCAGCCTATGTCCTACTCCAAGAATCAAAGTATCTCCATGCCACATTGAAGTTGGTTCAGCAGTTTAATCATGAAAGCGTAGCAGACAGACCAAGTTACTTTCGAATTTATAATATTATATATATATTTTTTTTATGGAATAGGCGGGCAAACGAGCAGACTTATCGCCTGATGGTAAGCGATTACCGCCGCCCATGGACACATGCAACACCAGAAGCGTCACAAGTGCGTTGCTGGCCTTTTGGGGATGGGGGGGGGAGGTAGGGGATTGGGGTATGGGCCTCCGGTATCCTCACTCACTCGGTGAAACACAGCGCAAGCACTATTTCACACCGGTTTTCTGTGAGGCCGTGGTATCACTCCGGTCGAGCCGGCCCATTCATGCCGAAGCGTGGCTCTCCCACGGTATTAGGTATAGTATGAATGTAATATGTACATGTACAGGCCATATTTGTTCCACAACAGTTTACACACAGAAAATCCCACATTACCAAGTATTACACAGACAATAAAACCACATAAACTTAGTAAGACTAAATGTTGTGTCATAAAACTAATAAATGATAGTATTCCTCATATTATTCACGCAAATAACACCTCTATTGTAATAAGAAAAGTAGCTTATTTTTCCCAAACAGTCCTAAAACCGTCGTGGTAATTTTAATAGAACATTAGTCTTTTATACCATTGTTGTTACTAAGCACACGATCCTATCATCTGTACCGACAAAAGAGGAGAAAACCCACCCCAAAGTATCGACATAATAATGAGGAACCGGGAAAAACTTCTGTTGTGGAATGAAAAGCGCAAATTCGTCATTAGGCGGCGCTTTCCGCCATTGTTGTAGCTGTCTCACTCCCTCTCAGTAAATTTTCCATAAGCACGAGTGAGAGTAAGGGTGGTCCTTCGAGCTGGATTGTTCCTTTCTATGTTAGCGACATTGTTTTCGCTTTTATACCCGGCTGAATTGGGATTGTCTTGTCTGTTTGAATGGCCGATGGCGCCCCTCCACGGTGGATGAATACAGCCTTCTATAAATGGGGGGAGACAAAGGGTTGGTCTCTTGAATCGGCTGGGAGACAGGTCGTTTGATTATTGTATCGATTCAATGTATTGTCTCTGCAATGAAGGATGGTTAGGGCAAATTACTTTTCTGCTTTTTATTCAGTGCTTTAATAGTTCGTGTATTATTGTTTGGTAATGTGAATAAACCGATATTATTGCGTAATTGGTCATCTTGATTGATTGGTAACTAAAAACTAACTAATAGGACCAAATTAAATAAGCTTCCCTTTCTCGTTTGAAGTGGGCAAAGACTTAGGTTATAGATTACAACTCCGCAACAACCTTTAATATTCATTTTAATTTATACTAGCTGACCCACGCAACGCCGTCTACGTTTCTTATTGCCCATAGCGTAAAAAAAAATCCCCCGTTTTTGTAACATTCTTCATTGGTTCTCCGCTCCTATTGGTCTTAGCGTGATGATATATAGCCTTCCTCGATAAACGTACTATCCAACACTGAAATATATTTTCAAATATTAGTAGGTATAGATACTTAGAGATATGCAGACTGCAGAGAGTGATGTTGGACTCCGGGTCCCCAGTAACCTCACTCAGTAAAAAGTAACAAAAAAATGCTTGACACCGGCGTTCCTGATAGGCAATGATAGCACTCCGGTCGATTCGATTCATACATACCTGCCAAAGCCGGTTAAAAGTCTTACTTAAACCAAAGTAGCAGTCAATAACTTTTATAGTACTGTTGGTTATCGAAAGCAATTACTGTAAAATTGTTCTTATAATTGGTGTTTAAACTGTTTAATGTTAATGGCACACATAAATGGCACGTGCGATTTCTAAATACATTAACCTAACTGTTTATTATATACATTCAAACATCTTAATCATGTCTGTTTACCATGCTCAATATGTTTTATAGTAAGTTGAGTAGCACATATCAATAGAAAAACAAATAGGTACAATAACAATATGGGACATTAATAATAAATAAATAAATATTTCGGACATCTAACACACAACGCCATATAATCGCAAGCAGACCTTCTATTATGGGTATTAGACAATATATCTACTTTTTTTTGGTAAATACATACATATTAAACATAGAAAACACCCAAACTTCGAAATAAATAAGTATTTGCAGATCATACAAATATTTGCTCCGACCCGGGAATCGAACCCGAGACATCAAGTACAGCAGTCGCATACGCTGCCACTACGCCATTGAGGCAGTTGAAAGTAGTAAATGTTGTTATTGCGCATAACTAACGAACAAAATATTTGAAACGTCATTATAGTGAGTTTTCCAGTTTTGATACATCTGCCTATTCTTTACGAGCGTCTGTAAGGTATATACCAGAGTTAGAACTAAATCATTATTAAAAAACCTCTAACCGTCCACTTTTGGACCTAGGCTCCTTAGAAGGAGATTTTGACTTACAATACCACACTTACTAGACAGGTTGATAGAGGATTTGTATCAACTAGTGAAAGGTACCACGGCCTCACAGAAAACCTGTGTAAAACAGCGCTAGTGCTGTGTTTCACCGAGTGAGTGAGGATACCGGAGACCCAAACCCCTCCCCCTATCCCTCCCCCCATTCCTCAAAGGCCGGCAACGCACTTGTTACGCCTCTGGTGTTCATGGGCAGCGATAATCGTTTACTATCAGGCGATACGTCTGCTCGTATGCCATAAAAAGAAAAAAAAAACTTTTCTCTCTCTTTGCAATGCTCTTCTTCTACTTAGTTTTGTTCCATTCGTCCCGACACCCACGGGATGACCAGTGGTGGTGACCATCCGTATTCTTAACTCCTCACCACACGAATACTCGTAATAATTCCTGAGTAATTTTATTCAATTCTTTCATTCATAGGTGCGGAATGGAAGCTTCTCACCGAAGACGAGAAGCGACCGTTCATCGACGAAGCCAAGCGCATCAGGGCGATGCACATGAAAGAACACCCGGACTATAAATACCGGCCTCGGAGGAAGCCGAAGACTTTGAGGAAGGAGGGATACCCGTATTCTATACCCTACCCCAGTGTCCCTATGGATGCCTTGAGAGCTGGTAAGTACATTCTTTTTAAAAGCTAGTCTTAATACTTAGAGTTTTCTAAACGTAATATCAAATAATTTTGTGTTAGGATAGCTCAATCTTCGCTCAGTACAAATAGGTACTCGTAAAACTTTTTTTAATATTACTTTTATATTTGTCTGGATGGATAATTTCATACAAAATGAAATTCTCTATAAAATGTGTTTGCAGAAAATGTCTAATTACCCATAATACCTACTTAAGTCAGGATAATAACTTGACACATGACCGTCCTGGCCAAAACTGGGTAAAGCCTGTCCTACCTACGGTAATTAATAAATAAAAAGCCCTTAATTTCTTGTCTTTGGTAATTACCCTACTGAAAATAATTTGATAAAATAGTACCTCTTTTATACTTATAATTTTTATATTTAGATACATATATTCTAGTGCCTGTTTATCTGCAATTCGTCCCCTTACACATTTTGGTACAAAAATTACAGTTGACAAATATAATAACAGGAGTGTATATACGTATATAAATAGTTATAAACAAAGAATTAAAACCCGCACCTTTAGGTCTTTAGAAATCAAACACAAACGGTGCCACATAAAGCATACACAAGGCAATGCACCCAAAAGCTCCATTCGAGTCAGGCTATAAACGCATCAGTGTTATAAAGAGCCATAAATGCTTTACAACTACTAATGACAGTCTACCTGTCTTCACCACAATGAACATTAGAGCTTAATTAGCTACAATGTCGCTGTTTGATTCCCGTAATGAAAGTTTTGTATCAAGCAACCATATTATTAACGGTAAAACGTATTTATTTATGGTGTAAACGGACAGACGTGTAAGTTTTATAAGTTTGTTTCTCAGGGCAAGTCCAGTTTGGAAAGGCCGAACGCATCTGCTCAAAAATAGTTTAACATGTAAAAGTGTTATTAAACAATTCTCTAGATTAAGTGTCTACCATCGATCATAAACACCAATAATTCAAACAAGAAAGAGATTAAAAAACTATAACCCGACTCAAAGAAATTTTAACCCATGTCACCAGGGAAATTTTTGCGAACTAGTTTTTGCTCGCGGCTCCACCTGCGTGTATGTGTTATTCTGATGTATAAGCTATATAACTGTAAAGTTTCATCCAAATCCGTTCAGAAGTTTTTGTGTGAAGAAGTAACAAACATACATACTCACAAATTTTCGCCTTTATATATTAGTGTAATGTGATGTGATTAGTATAGATCTATTGACAACCAATTCATTAAAATTGATTTATAGCTTAGGGGATACGAACATATATAAACTGCTTCAACGTAGTCCCTCAAAATATAAAATGGATCTCTAGACTTAAAATAAGGTTTTTTTTTTTTGTATAGCCTTACCAAAATGACTCTACTCTGCGTGATGGAAAGCTTATGCAGAATCGAAGTGTGGTGGTCACCATACTCATTGCGAATGCAGACAATGCAACAATGTGACCCACACCATGGTGATCTAGTGATATTTCTGGATCATTGGACCTCCGGTCCCGCACTCACCAACGAAACACGACAGCACGAACGCTTTCATTTTACGTTGATCTTCTGTGCGAGGGTAATACCACCCTGGTCGAGCTGGCACAACCGTGCCGAAATCAGCGTGGCTCTACTACCTTGAGATTGATTTTTCATTGATTTTCATATATTTCTAGTTTTATCGTCCACCTCTATTAGTAAGTACACTGCCGGACATAGCCGGTTTTGTCCTACCTCGTACTGTAATACTATACCTCGCTAGCTAGACGGGTTGGTATAGAGGATTTATTTCAAGTTTTACTTCTCTTTACAGTTTTGCTTTGCTTGTAGTTTGCTCCCTAAGTCGCCTCACACCCACGGAATGAATATGCTGATAATCCGAATCCTTAATTCCTCACCACACTGATTTGTTGTATAAAAATTTGAAGTAGGCAAAAGTAGATTTATGACTAAGGAATAAAAAAAAATTACATGCCTAAAACTTTTGTATTAATGTTTCTTTTCTATGTAATCTAAGTAAGTTTATCTATTCGTTACCAAATTCAGTACAATTTAAAATTAGTACATAATTAGTTTATATACCAAGAGTTGATATCACCCTTCAAAAATTAGTTCTTAGTGTTATATAACAACTTTTTAATGTTACACCTGCGATCCACTCCATTGCATTATTCTCACTTTTCTTTTTCTATCTATCTCTCTCTCTTACGCCAAACAATCCGTTATAATCGGGGAGAAAAGTTTTCTGTCCAAATAGCCAGAGCAGTACAAAAGGGCTTGTATTGGACGTTATCAGCCTATTCATTGGATGTCATCGAATCCGCCATAGCCGAATTGGGATTACACAATGGCCGTGCCTCGTTTACTATGTACGATTACGCGAGCTATTTGATTTAGTGGTGTTCCGTTAACGTGCGAGGCATGAATGAAATTCTGAATGGTTTAGTCTGTAAACAAAATTTAAACGGTACATGATATTGATTATTGCCACTGAGGGTACTGACTGTTTACCTTTTATTTTATATGTTGAGGTTCAAATACCCTTTAAAATAATTTCAAATCGGTTGTTCTATTTGTAAGAAATAAGAAATACTTTCAAAGAACATGGCTTATGCAAAAGTAAACACACTCTCTCTGATAATACGCTATGTCTAGTCTATCACTAATTACCAATATTAATTACAGCTCACATCTACTGACAGTCTAATTCAGCACTGCCAACTCTTTGTCTCGTTCTTGAAAAGCCATGCATACACTGCCCTAATAACACTAAATGTCTGGGCATTAAGTGGCTGGGGCTATTAAGTTTAACTATTTTGAAAATAGTTAAAATTGTATTTTCCTATTTCCATAAAGTATCTTAAATTTTTATCTACTACTGTGATACCAAATAAGCCAATAAATATTAAAATCGACTAATATTAGACGAATCAAACTGTGTTCTATTACTTTATAAAATAATTCACTGTTACTGTATTCTATAAGTAGTTATTGAGTTTTTCTGGTTTTAGAAATATTAGAAATTCTTAGTAACAGCCTGGTAGGTTTAAAGCTGAGGCCTAACCCCCATGTCTCGTTGCCCTCGCACGTAAAGCAGTTGGCTCTGCGCCTGCTCTCTTCCCAGTAGGATAGCCATCCCACCGGAATGTAAGAGTGAGGGAAGAGCGAGTATACATGGATTTTGACCGCCTTGGTCGAAATCGGTTATCGATCCTTAATTTCGATACTAGAGACAGATATTGACACTTGAACTCCACACCTTGCCATTACGGCACATGTTAGTAAACCGGTTGATAATAAATCTAAATTAGGCCACTTCTAACTACTCGCACAAGTAACTCGCCTTCATTAAACGCAGCACTCCGGTCACTCGCCCTATCCACGACAAAAACGCACGCCTACAGTCACGACAAAGCCTCGTGACTCCAAAAATAACAATTTAAAGCTAAAAAATCACAACTACAAAAGACTACAAAGGCAGAAAGGGACAAAAAAAATATTTTTTATAACAAATTATATTATATTCTTACGCCTATTTAGTGAAATATTTTCGATATTGAACTATAAAGTTGGTTATTTATGTCTTTTAGTCATGTTTTTGATGCGACATAATTCTGTATTGTGAACCGTTTTATTAGAGAAAGTCATTGTGGTGCTCGCCGTGTTGGTGTATGAAAATAGTTTAGATTGTAAAGTCGCGTGTACATTAGCGGTAACTTTATACCAGACAATGGTTCGATTGCGGCTCAATCGCTGAAGTTGTAATGTCACAATGATATATTTACCTCATGACGTGGTTTGAATTGGAATTGTTTTGATTCTTATACCGTTATAGAGTCACGCACATGGGCTAGGTTCAGCTGGAGTGATACCAAGACCTCATGGAAGGCAGGCTTTCTTACATTGCTTTTCACCGAAAGTGTATGATGGGCTCAAATCTTCATCATCAATCTAATGAAAAGGTCTCTCAAAGGACCGCTAAAGCACTTGTGTCTCCTGGGTTGCAGGTGACCATAGGTACTGGTAGTCTCTGGCGATCAGATAATCTTTCTGCTTGTTTGCCCCTTACACAATTTTAAAAATGAAGACTGAGATCTTATGCAAGTGCCATGACTTTTAGAACCTTTCTGCTAGAACCTTTAGGCGTTATTTAGAAAATGTATATTTTATTTAATTATTATACCGCGGCGACTTCCACATACAGCGCATCAAGAAAACATATGACGGCGCCATCTACCGAAGGTACACTGAACTACGGAGTAACGAAGGAAACTAAGAAACTACCAATCCTGAATCGCACAGTGAAAGTTCTCGCGCCGATTATCGTATATGCAACATCCCAACATCAACCGTTGGGCGGTTGGCCTGCCAGGCATAATCACCTCGCCTGGTCGGAGGATCCTCCCTTTGTGTTGGAGGGACATGACACCTGTCCTCCACAAGACTTTCTAATAACAGGAGAGGCTTGTTAAACTTCGACTCTTTGTCGTCAACCTAGACTGTAGTAGCAATAGGTGGGAAAATTGAAAATTCAACAAGAAAAGAAAATGTTATAAAATTTGTAAAATGGGAAACCAATGTTATGAAAGGGATATTATTTTCAGGGTTGAATGAGGCAGATGAGGATGACATACCTGCAACCCTGAATTAGCAGCAAGGAAGACCGAGCCCTCTAAACTATAGGTTGTTAGAGAAAAATGTTAAAGGTGATACTAACCACACTATCACACGCCACATACCATCATGCCATGGTGATTACGATAAACAATGATTACAACTATTCAAACCTTTTTGCTGATAAATTGAGAATTTCATAGGAAACTACTATGTACAATCTTTTTTATTAATAGACTCGGTCAGGTGCGGTATGTTACGTATGTAGGGGCTAAAACTATTTCTAATAGAATTTTCAGAGTATAATCCAGATATTATCTACATCTAAATTTACAAACTCCTAAACAATACCTGTTTAAATAAATTGGTTGGTAAAAATTTAAATGAAATATCGGGATGTTTGATTCATTATAATTTACATTCACGAATGATTTATAATATCTTTATTATCCTTTTACGAAATTGCGAGTAAATTTAATTTATTCATATTCTAGAGTTAAAAAAGCAAGCAAAACAGCTCTATAAAATATGTAAATTCTAGAACATTACTATTATTGAATACAACGTATCACATTTACATAAAGGTTGGTACACAATACATGAACCATAAGAAAAACTGCTTCACCTACGTCACAGGACCTCACAACAAAAGATATTCGAAATATGAAAAGCGAAAATGGAACGCATAGTTTAAACCGTCTTGGCTGCTTTTGACAGTTGACAGTTTTCACTGTCAACGTGACAATGGGGTTAGTTGGGGTGCGTCAGTTGGGGTTACACCATTGACATGCGATTAAAATTATTGAAAGACTTCGCCTTTAAACGTGTTGCTATTGAATTTTTCTTTAAAGGGTTGTTTTGAGGTTTTAGTTGAGCGAGGTTTCTTATTTTTTAATTTACAAGTGAAATATCAAAGAGTAAGAGCACTATATCCGGCAGTGGGCTGCAATAGGCTGATGATGCTGATGATATTTACTCAGAGACCAACCAATATAGTCATGGATGTAAAGATATCTACGATATTTTATTCTACGTTTATTCGTACTTTAAAAACACGCCAGTAGAATAAAAAACCTTCAATTTCCACCAAAATATAATACAATAAAAAAAGGTTAAATTTAACATAACATATTTGTGCCCCTGCGCCCGTTTAAGCATTGTTACCATTAATATTGAACACTATACAAATTAGTCTAAACCTAAGAAGGTACAGGCTATGTACCTAATCAACCTGAACGTAACGATCCAAGTAACCATTTTAAACTATGTGTAATTGGTGCTGCAGAACAGGAACTTCGGAGGGTCTGGAAATCTGTTACCGTTACACATACCTTAGTGACTAATAAATACCTACAGTTTTTTTTATAAAAGTAATAATTATATTTTTGATACGATTTTAATATACGGTTTTAAAAATAAATGAATAAAATGAAATAATTGTGCTAACCTCGTCAGACATTACAATCTCAACAAAAATGTAATGTACCATACTAGGTAAATTCAAAATAAGGAACTTCATTCTTTGAAATCTTATAGTAATTACATATGATATGTAACATCTAACAATAATCTACTAAGTACCTGATGGATAACTATAGCACGCTTCCCTAGTTATATACTTCCGTCCCTTTTCCTAAAACACAGTTTACAAGAAAGCGAGAGGAAAAATGTTACATTAAAAACAAACCCTGTATACAAACAAATAGCTACTCAGCCAATATTACCCGACATTAACATTTTTTACCCGTCTCCATTGCGGTCGCCAAAACTAAACGTGGGCGGAGTCGGCACGTGTGTCCTGACCCTTAAATAAGGGTCGCGCCACACTTTGCACTAACATGGCTTTTAAGTTAATTGCAGTTGTGAATTTATGTCGTGAAATAAACCAAGGGGTGAATAATTACTTTCGCCATTTAGGAATGATTTTTAATTCGCTTGTGGATGTTTTAATTAGTAATATAACATTTTTTTTGTACTAAAACTATGTTCGTTTTTTTTTTGTTAATGGCTTAATATTTATAAATTAAATCTGAGAATTCTTTTTATTCTGAAAAAGCTGTGGTAAAAGTTGAGTTTGGAAATATGAAGGGTAAATTTGTAGTAAGTCCACGCTAAACTAATTTAAGCACGAACGGGGCGGTACTACCCTCCCACAGAAAACCAACCTAAAATGACAGCATTCGTGCTGTCGTGTTTCGTTGGTGAGAGCGAGAACGGAGGCTCAATGATGCAGAAACATCTCAAAAGGCCGCCATAGTGTGGGTCATCGTGCTGTCTCGTTGCATTTTCTGGATTCTCAGGATAGATAACCGTATTTTCCACCTACAGAACCTTCGCAAATAATGAATTCAGATTTTTTCTTTCATCTTTGTCGTCTTACACTTACATTAAATAATAAAATCCACTTACAAATCTCTATTAGAATGGGCCCTTAAACGTGAGGCGCACGTGTCGGTCACGTGGCTGTGACGTCACCAACTTTAGGGTTCAGTAGTAACGTGAGTGCAAGCGCACGGCAGCAACGCCCCCTTGCGGGTAATTTGGACGATTATTGATAGGTTTGTGACGGAGATTTTAGTTGAAATTGTTGTGATTATTATGTGTTGACCATAGGTCATATGACATATCATACACAAACAAAAACTAGGTAGGTAATATCACTACGAAAATCAGTGTGGTTTTAATTTTTTTGTGCGTATACTATGCTGAGGTGGTTTTTATTTTCTAATAAGTGGGTACTAATCAATAGGCCATAGGATTTGCAAGCTGAAGTGGCAGTGGGCTGACCATATTTGCCGCAGAACCGACAACCGTTAGGGTAAACGGGTTCTTGAGTGGAGACTAAGTGAAGGAGGTCCACAGGCCAGGTGGAGTAATGACTTGCGCAAGTCGGCTGGCAGGAGCTAGATTCGAGAAGCCGAGGATCGAACCAAGTGGCGTGCAATTGGAGAGGCCTATGTCCAGCAGTGGACTGCGATAGGCTGATGATGATGATGATGACCGTGGGACAGCCACGCTTCGGCATGAATGGGCCGGCTCGACTGGAGTGATACCACGGCCTCACAGAAAACCGGTGTGAAACAGCGCTTGCGTTGTGTTTCACCGAGTGAGTGAGGATACTGGATGCCCATACACCCCCCCCAACCCACCCCTCCGTCTCCCAAAGTTCGGCAACGCACTTGTGACGCCTCTGGTGACGTCTGTTCGTTGTCTCAAAGATAAAAGCTATACTCTGTCCATTTCTTTATTTTCTTTTTGACAGTTCAAGAAATTTTGAAATTAGTGACGCCCTCACCCATTACCGATTCGATTTGAAACTTTTTCTGAATTTTATTTATGAAGAACTTTCAATCGATTTATTAAATATTTTTTGTTGAAATATTAATTATTCCTTTATTAGTTGTTTATATTATGTAAGAAATAAACAAAAATATAAATAATAAATCAGTAAATTAGATGAATGAACAGAGTTATTGTTCTTTACTCTTGGTTTGATCCTAAATTCCAAGATTTCGACTTAATTCCTTGCAAAAATTCAATCTTGGAGTCATAGATACTATTTTTATTTCTTTTTTTTTATTAAATTTACAGAAAAAATACTTACATGAAGTCAAATTATTTTTATCATATGATCGATTTATCGTATTTCAACTACTGTTTTATAGTCTGTGGTTGTTTGTTATGCACAGACCACTTCACTAAAGTACCGTCACCGTCAATAAAGTACGACATTACTGTAGTACATAATTCCGAAAAAAAAAATGGTAATTTATAGGCGTGAGCTGTCAAAAAGAAAATAAAGAAATGGACAGAGTATAATGATTGATTGGTTACAGATTAGTCCCGGATAGCTTATCTTATAGATAGTTTGACAATTAATATGGAAGACAAGTCAAATAATCAGTCAGATAAACTATCTGAAACTTATCTGTAACTGGTGAAACAAGATTTTAATCTATCTACACACATCAAAAGTGTCTAGGGATCAAGCATTTTTATGCGGATTTCTTGAGATTGAGATGTGGCTTTGGCCCTGGCCTGCTCAGTCGCCAGACTTGAACCCGATTGAGCATGCATGGGATATGCTACAGAGAAGAGCTCTGCCGAATATGGAGGGTATCCAGTCGCAAGAAGACCTTTTTTTGTTGTTGCAACGAACATGGGCGGCCATTCCACAGCGTGATTTGGATGAACTCATTTTGAGTATGCCAAACCGATGTTCTTGTGTTAGTGTTCGCGGTAGAAACACGGATTATTAATTGTTTAAGTTACCTAATAAAATTTTAAAGAAAACTGTTATTTCAGTCTTTTTTTCGAACGTTAATGTTAGTGGTTCAAATGTCAAAAATCCTTTTATTAGGAAAATGGCAAATTTCTTTATTAATGCAAAGGTGACTTGGTTTATCGTTACTGTGACAAACGAAAACACTTTATTTGATGAATCCTTAAAGAAAATTTTAATTAATATCAATCAGGAGAAAAGTAATTGCAAAAATATATGTTGACACATATATGTTGACACACCCTAGACACATATGTTGATCCCTAGACACTTTTGATGTGTGTATATATATAAAAGCGAAATACCACTCACTTATTAATCACGAAATCTCAGAAACTATAACACCTACAAACTTGAAATATGGCAGGTAGGTTCCTTATAGGGTGTAGACATCCGCTAAGAACGGATTTTACGGAACTCCACCCCTAAGGGGGGTTGGACGTTTGTATGAAAGTCCTATGTTTTTGAAGTAAGAGACTTGAAATTTAAAATATATGCTCTATAGATGGTGTGGAGACGTACTAATAATGTATCTTTTGAAATCAACCTCCTTTTGGGGTTAACACGGGTGATGGTAGTTTGGACGCAAACGAGGTTGCTTGGGTCAGCTAGTGTTATTTATAATACAGTAGGTAATTTATTTAAATAATTTTCACAGTAAACATTACCATTTTTCAAAAACACGCTATTTGTTTATCTACCCACATTTACCCAAATGTTGTTCATTGTACGAGTATTAGACTTATTTGTTATGTCTTTCATTGAATAATAAAGCATTCGGTTCTTTAAAGATTTATTCAAAACTATAGTTTTTTTTTGTTTTGTATTTTTAAATAATGATTTCTTTCTTTAATTGCGACTACACCATTACACAATAAATGAAGTCTAAGGGTGATAAAAAAGGATATATATATATAATTATGTAGTACAGCTTATAAGTTGCAATTTATCATGGTTAGAATGCGTTCAAGTCGGAATGTTAATAAGTATCTTACAGAAATCGATAGAAAATTAGATCTCTATAATAATTTTAATCTGTAATATGAAAGAAAAAGAAAACTATTCATATGTCGTAATCAATAGGTATATTAATACGTAAAGCAATAACTTTGTACCCTCTTGTACGAAAATTATGTGAACAGAGCATTCCGAGAGCGACACGGTGTGACGTCACTATCCATTTACCACTTTATAGCAACATAACACGAAATGTACCAACCAGAACCAGCGATAGCGATGATGACGTCATGTCGGTTTCTCTGTCTCATCACTGTGTCTCGGAATGCCATACCTGGCAAAGTATATTGTTATACCATGAGAAGTATGAAATTGTCTCAAATTGTCACAATTGTAGTTTACATAGAGGGGGGTGCTGAAAGACAAAAGAAAAATTTAAAAAAAAAGTCGAATTTTGATCACTGCTATACACTAATGAAAATTAGTGTCTTCAAACAAATGAATGTAGTCTCATCACCAATAGATGGCGTTGTAAAAATTAATTATAATCTGCAACTGACTATTGAAATTACATTTAGTTTTCAACAGAGCTATTGTTAAAAAAAGAATGTAAATACACAGAAAAGCGTTACAAGAAACATTTATTTTAACAACTGTATCTGAAACTAGCTATTGTGTAACACAGAGACAGGTTTCATTCAAAATTAGTCTATTGCTTCGAAATACACACAAATGTATTCATTGTATGTACAAGTTAAAGTGTTTTAATTGTTATGTAAATTTTACAAGAACAATGTAATCTTTGAATAAGATTTATGTATTCATATTGGTTACATATTTTCTTTGATTGTTTTACAGAATAATTAATAATGTAATTGACGCAGACAATCTATTGTTTCACTGTGCACTTATTTGTATAGCTTTGTGTTTTTAGTTGGAAAGCATTGTCGACGTTCGTTGTCTGAATTTCAATAATAGCTAATAATTCAAAATATCTTCATCATTGTTAGGTATTTTGCGATCCTAGTTCTGACTTTATTTTGAATCAGCGTATGCTATGCTTACACGCTCTGTATTCACGAGTTAAACAGATGTTGCATGTTGGTAATGTACACCCATACTTACACACAAGCGTGTATTCACGAGGTGTATTCAGTACTGTTGATAACGGGCCACTGAGTCTACTCGTAGTAGTTTGCGATACTTATAGTTTAGCCAGAAATCGTGGATTCAATTTTCAGCCAACTACTTAACCACTTACACACCAACTTAGGCTGGTGGGGGGGGTGTATGGGCCTCCGGTGTCCTCACTCAGTGAAACACAGCGCAAGCGCTGTTTCACACCGGTTTTCTGTGAGGCCGTGGTATCACTCCGGTCGAGCCGGCCCATGCATGCCGAAGCGTGGCTCTCCCACGATAAAGTATTAAAAATCAGAGTTTTAATGGGTTATAATAGTTCATTTCTTAGTACAATATAATTAGTTGATCGTGAACAATCAACAATTTAATTAAATCAGAACGATATGCCTAGAAGTTTTACTTACTTACCAAAAACATATCTACAAGTATTTGTGTATACAAAATACTATACAATATTTTTATCAACGAACAAAACGGTCGCATTGGAGTTCTATATCGTTGAAAGGAAAAATAAAACTTCCATAAAACATAACATATTTCTGTTGAGTATTGTATAATAAGAATTTATTATTTTGTTATTTTACAACAGAAATATCTTGAGTCCTAATACCCACTTACAGTCCTAACATTTGGTGCTAATCCGTACAATAATCCAATAAATTGCTTATTCATGATTAGCATATTATGTATACCAGCAGTTTGTTACCGAACGGAAGTGTCCAATCGCGTGCGCCGCCGGAAGCTCCACCCCCCACCGCCAAACTGCTTCCGGTCACGTGACGTCATTTACATGACAGTTGAACGCAGGTCGTTGGGGAGAACAGACGTGCGTAGCGGAGACTTTTTGTTTATGGTTCTAGGAAATGATTTGTAGTTTTGTTTATGTTGTATTTTTTTGGCTGGCGTGTGAATTTCTTTTTCTGATTCTGTCTTTTTTTAGGAAATAGAACGACTTTTCTTGAGCCACCTTCCTGTCTGACAAATATTACTTTTCCTGGCTTATAGTCAGAAAAGTAGTCGCCAACAGAAACAATTGAAAACCAATCAATTAAGCGAAATTCAATTAAATTTGGAAAAATTATGATGAATATTAAAACAGAACGCTGTGAAATAGTGCTTGCGCTGTGTTTCACCGAGTGAGTGAGGATACCGGAGGCCCATACCCCAACCCGCCTACCCCTATCTCCCCTCCCCCCATCTTGGGGCGCCTCTGGTGTTGCAGGTGTCGATAATTCTGACTCAAACACTCAGCCGTCGATTCCGAATTAGACATGCCTGTACTGTAACTCATCAAACTTCTGAAAGTCATACCTAGTTCTTTATATATTTATAAATAATTTAAATACAAAATATAATAAAAAAAATACGCTCGCACAAAGAACAATTGTTTCTGTTCGTGACGCAATTAGTTTTCTTGCGAGAATTTGAATTTGTGATCTCTAATTTATTAGTTTACTAGCGGCGGCTTGCGACTTCGTACGCGAAGAGCTAGTTATTTACAAATAATTTTTAATTATATTCGGAAAAGCTAGATACAATATTAGTACACCTCCACACCATCTATAGAGCATACATTTTAAATTTCAAGTCTCTTACTTCAAAAACATAGGACTTTCATACAAACTTCCAACCCCCGTTTTGCCCCCTTAGAGGTGGAGTTTAGTAAAATCCGTTCTTAGCGGATGTCTACACCCTATAAGGAACCTACCTACCAAATTTCAAGTTTGTAGGTGTTATAGTGACTGGTATTTCGCTTTTATATATATAGATGTCACTAACAACTAAAGCTATAGGTAGTTCTGTTAATTAATAACAATAGGTTACATGGAATGCAGTTATGGGTTCGTCTGCCATTTTTTTTTACTAAGAGCCCCGCGAATAACAGTGCGAGGCTTGTTAACGTTAGACTAAAAAGTATACTTAATTAGTCTTTATATCATCAGTTACATGCAGTGAAAGTCCCGTTAAAATCCAACCAGCCATTCCAGAGATTAGCTGTAACAAACAGACGGACAAAATTTTTAATAATTGGTCTTTTTGGTGATATCATTATATACTCTCTCATGCATTTAGTGATAAGCTGTTTAATTGAAATCAATTTTATTATCTGCCATATTTTAGCAAGTATACCTACCTATTACTCAATTTATAGAACTCCATCACTGCTCAAATCATTGTTAAAGGTACCAGGGCATCATAACACACGCAGATATCGAGTAGGATGATATGCATGATTCGTGGCTAATCTATCAATTTAACCACGGTTTGTTAAGTACGTCTGTTCCCCTGGTGCTATGAAACGGCGAAAATCCACCCTCGCCCCGCTGTCACTGCAGAGCGTCGCACGAGGTTTCAAGGGATCAATGCGTTTTGTGATATTTTGTTTATCTTGATAAACATTATACCTACATATATTATAAAATATACAATCGTGATTTCAAATTTCATGAAAATTGTTGGAACCATTTTCGAGATTCAGATTAGATTTACAGGAGTACATACATATCAATACAAATAAATAAAATTGGAGTGCCTATTTGTAATATTAAAATAACACATTGTTCTTAAAAGGTGTGTATACACGGTACTTAAACTAAAATATTTTTTTCCAATTTTTGTCTGTCAGTATGTCTGTTTGTTCCGGCTAATCTCTGAAACGGCTGGACCGATTTTGAGGGGAGTTTCACTGATAGGTAGCTGATGATATAAGGAGTAACTTAAGCCGGGTCTCCACCGAACAAAAGTTGTCAATTTTTGTGTTGTCAACACGTGTTGGTGACAAGTTTCTGTAAAGCCGTGACTCCACTGAACAAAAGTTGGCAACTTTCGTGTTGTCAACCTTTTTTGGGTTGTCAAATTTCGGTGGAGACGCGCCGAGGCTACTTATTTTAGACTATCTTCACAACGCGTGATTCAGCTAGTATTATTATAAAATATAGGTACAATCGTGTTTTCAAATTTCATGAAAATCGTTGGAACCATTTCCGAAATTTAGATTAGATATCAGAGTATTTAATTATATATATATATTGTATAAATGTATACATGAATTGCTTATTTAAAGGTATAAGATGATGTAGGATTGTAGGTAATATGTCACCATATTCATCTACCACATAGTTACATGTCCAGTCACACAAAACAGAATGATAAAATAACAAAACTCTAAAAAGTACATATCATTCTAATCCATTTCAGAAATAAGCCGGTCAGTTGATAAATCACCCTACCTGTCGGGTCAAAATAACCATTTTCCGAGAAATTTAACACATTCGGACATAAAGAGTACAGAGCTCGAAAAAAACGGAGCCCATTGAAAAGGGAAACCCGTAGGAAATCCCATTTAGCCGGTGTCCGACCTTTCTGTCGATCCCCTTACAATAGCGTGTGTTATATTTACATATATTATTCGGAAGATGGTCATTATGAATATGATGGAGGTGAATCCTTGTATGAAATTATATCATTCTATTTTTAGAAGGTTTTTTTTCTCGACAAAATAGGAAGAGTTTTAATCAGCTTTTGTAGGTATTCTTAAAATATCTGCATAGCTATTGATATTGTTAATGATCATATGATCTTTCTTTTTAGGGTTCCGTGCCAAAGGCAAAAAACGGAACCCTTATAGATTCGTCATGTCCGTCTGTCTGTCCGTCCGTCCGTATGTCACAGCCACTTTTTTCCGAAACTATTAGACCCATAATGTTGAAACTTGGTAAGTAGATGTATTCTGTGAACCGCTTTAAGATTTTTACACAAAAATAAAAAAAAAACAATAAATTTTGGGGGTCCCCATACTTAGAACTGAAAGTCAAAAATTTTTTTTTCATCAAACCCATACGTGTGGGGTATCTATTGATAGGTCTTCAAAAATGATATTGAGGTTTCTAATATCATTTTTTTCTAAACTGAATAGCTCGCGCGAGAGACACTTCCAAAGTAGTAAAATGAGTGTCCCCCCCCCCCCCCCTTTAACTTCTAAAATAAGAGAATGATAAATCTAAAAATGAGTGCGAGACCGGAGGCCCAATTAGTCTAGTCAACAAGTTCCATACTTGTTGACTAGACTAAAGGATGCAGTAGCATCACTAGGCCGCCATGGTGTGGGTCGCCATGCTGCATTGTCTGCATCGCAGTGAGCATGGTGACCACCACTCTTGGATTCTGCTTATGCTTTCCATCAGGCAGAGTAGAGTCATTTTGGCGGGCCAAACATAAAAAAAAAAGCTGCAATTTACCTTTCATTCAATCAACACAAATATAAAATAAAACAAAAATTATATTATGTTACTTGCTGCTGCGGAACCCTTCATGGGCGAGTCCGACTCGCACTTGGCCACTTTTTTTTTAAAAGACAACCACCTCATTAGGAATACATCCCCGCGGGGGACTTCACAAACATACCTCAATGAAACAGACACAAATAACACCTAGACTCAGAACAACAATTTGTGGATCACACAAAGTTTTGTTCCATGCGGGATTTGAACGCACAACACTTGGCGTAGTAGAAAGCGGCGTGGCGACCGCTTAAACCACTAGGCCAACCGTGCAGTCTTATTTTCATTTCAATTGTATAGTAACTTCTTTAAATATTTCAAACTTTTACTTAAATTATTCAAACAGTTCAGTCTTTTGTGCTCTGCTTTGATCAGAAACGACCTTTGACGGAATAAAAGATGTATAAAAATACTTAACCTTTTACATTTGGTGTATTTACAAATTGTACGATTACTGAGAATGTAACAAACAACAATTCATAATCTTGAGTACCAAACTAAGCAGAGCTTTGGATGTACTATGAATCCTAGACAACTGATATAAATATAACATATAAAAAAATACCCCACTTCGAAATAAATATTTGCTGATCATACGAATTTTTGGCACAACCCGGGAATCGAACCGCTACTAATGCACCGCGGAGGCAGATAAATTAGAAAGCGGAGGAGAAGGATTTTAGAAGGAATTGATGACCCCATTCGAAGGGGATTCTTAAGTTACCGCTTATGTACAATCCGTCCAACAATCGAGTGAATTTATCAAAAAAAAAAAAGAATAAGTTTTGAAGTTCAGAAAAAATCACATAAATATCACATGAAATCAAAGTAATGCTGTCAGATAAAGTAATGCTGTCAGCAATTAGTATATTATAATTGTAAGACCTTGTATACCTATGTGATGCAATAAAGTATTGAGTATAACAATATTTTAGTATTATTCTACACGTGTGGTACACATATAGGTATTATAATCCACGTTGCTAAGTAAATAAGAAATCGATAAAACATTTATTTCCTTAACAGAATCGTCAACATTAATAACTCTAACTCACAAAAAAAGTTCTACAAACTTATTTTTCTGCTTCTAAAAACTTCCACAAAGTAACAAAGACCACGAAAAATACTGCCTATTTTAATAATAACCCTTCAAAAGTCCTTTGACAAAGTTCCAAACCATATCAGTGTATAAAAGTCCGCCACTGTTTTGGAAAATTCGTGTGTTTTAATTAAAATTAGTAATTTAATGTTGCATTTTAGCGGTTTCCGTAAACCTCTGGTTGGAATTAATTGGTCTTTTTGTTTGGTCTGTTCGACCAACAGCAAGTTAATTTAGGGTTAATGCAGCCTTTCATACTGTTTGGCTTCGTAGCTAGGTAATAGTGGGAAATTATCGTTTGGCGCTGACGGCTCGTGTTGGCAACTTCGTATGTAATTATACGTTTGATGCAAGAACCCTTATGAGAGATTTGGGCTATATGTGTGTGCTGGTTGTATAATGACTTTATGTTCTAAGTTATACTTAGAAATGTTGCAATGACGACTTAGTACATATCGACTTATAGCTTATAAGTATGGATCACTGAATTACAGTCATTTAATTTATTAGAGAGACTACAGTAGGTATATTATTATTATTTTTATGTTTGGACCTGCAAAAATGACTCTACTCTGCCTGATGGAAAGCATAAGCAGTATCCAAAAGTGGTGATCACCATACTCTCTGTAAATGCAGATAATGCAACAAAGCAGCATAGTGACCCACGCTATGGCGGCCTAGTGATGCTTCTGCATCATAGGGCCTCCGGTCTCGCACTCACCAACGAAACACGACAGCACGAACGCTGTCATTTTACGTTGATTTTCTGTGCTAAAATCAGCGTGGCTCTACTACCTAGTACTTATCTGGCCAATAAAACGGCATTTAAGAAGCGTTGTTGATTTGCGGGTTGTACCTAGGTCTTGGTGCTATGTAGTGAGAATGTTTCTTCAATGCCTATTTTTAACAGACTTCAAAAAAGGAGGAGGTTTCTCAATTCGACCGTATATATATATATTTTTATGTGTGTTCGGGGATAACTTCGTCGTTTATGAACCGATTTTGATGATTATTTTTTTAATGGAAAGGAGATATCCCAACGGTGGTTCCATGATAAGGACACTAAGATCTGATGATGGCATCCAAGAGAAATCGAGTCGAACCTTGAAGTCAGTTTTAATTTTGTTAAAATTTTATCTAAGAGTTTACACCTATTATATATACAATTTGAAGATTAAATATTGTTTAGAGATTTACTAACAAGAAATATGATTTAATTGGTCTATGTTATATTTAAATGTCATACTACTAATTTTAAGCGGTCAAATGACATTATTTTAACAAAAATATTTTTGAATATTCTAAGTAAAAACCTAAATAACTTAAAATAAATCCATCGGTCGTACGCCAATACCAGGAGACTAGATACCCACAAGAGATGACAGCGAATTTAATTATAAATATAATAAAAATCTCGATCGTCCCTTTCTAAAAACCGTCATGTGCTTTGCGTTCGCAAAAATAAACCATCAGACGATTTTGCACCTTACGACTCCCTCATACAACTCATTGTCCATTTAATAAATTGCATTATAAAATTGACGCGTTTTATAATATAATATTGTAGATACGAGTGACGTCATCACAATGAGGGTGTCTCATATATTTTTTTATTTAAATTCTATATTCAAATATTTCAGGCGAGACATGAAGTGTATTTTGATTTCCACGTAATAGCATTACGAGTGCTTAGATTGTCGTGACATCCTAATTTGGTTGTATTATAAATATTTCGGCACGAAAGTTGACAGTTCTATTCTAAATTTGAAGATTTGACATGAATTGACAACATAATAGGTTTTAATCTAATGAAACACATTTTTTAAAATTTATTATGATTCGTGTCTTTTGTACAATACCTTGCCAGGTGAATTAAATTGTTGTTTATAAAAATTAAATCTTATTGCATTTAGATGACGACTTAATTATAAGTTCAAAATACGTCCAAATCAGTTTTAAATTAGACTAGAATAAAATTAGAGTAATAGTTAATTTATGAGCTAATAAATCAAACAGTTGAAATTAAATTCCTAATCCGGCTTCATTATTTATCCATACCGTCAACTAGTCAAAGTAAGACGCATTTAATAAACACCTCTAAGGAACTGACCGTTGGTTAATAGTACTCGAGGGTGAGATTATTCGAAGCACAATGAAATAATTAATTGGTGCTCGAATCAGAGTTCCCAGCCGGCTATTATGCCGTGGCTATGGAGTACTGTCCATTACGGCGGCCACTTGCTCACTGGATGTTGGTGCGAAGTGAATTAGATTAGATATTCTGCACGTCTGTGGATGTTTTGAATTTCGAATTGTTTTGGAATGGTTCAAATAGTTTGTAGGGGATTAGGGATGTCACAGGATACAATTAATTTCATCGTTTGCCTTGAGTGTTTAGGAAAATAATGTAAAGAGTTTTGTAGTGTAGTTAGTAAGTTCGTAAGGAGAATGCATCGGGTAGAATTTGTTATCCTACTAATATTATAAACGCGAAAGTTTGTAAGTATGGATGGATGTTTATTACTCATTCACGCAAAAACTACTGAACGGATTTGGGTGGAACTAACTACATCAGAATTCAGAATGACACATAGACTACTATTTGCAGCGATAACCGACATACACGCGGGCAGAGTCGCGGGCAACAGCTAGTTTCTAATAAATGAAATGAAAAATGTCCGAATTCGTAATATCAAGTTGTTTTTAAATATTTAATAATCCACATCCAGAGCTTTTATTAGTCCACTGCTGGACATAGGCTTCTCCTTAGCCCACTATGTCACGCTGGCTAGCCAGGTTGGTATTCATGTACGTTACATTTTAAGATTTCCTTTGCAGTACTGTTGTCTTGCTTAGTTTCCTCCCATACACCCAAAGGAATGAATAGAGGTGGTAGCACACTTAATCCGACACCACATGGAAAATTAAATTTTATACTTTTATAGAATACTAGCTTTTGCTTACGGCTCCGCCCGCGTGTATAGCGGTTATCGCGGTAAATAGTAGCATATGTGTTATTCTGATGTATAAGCTATAATACTGTAAAGTTTCATCCAAATCCGTTCAGTAGTTATTGCGTGAAAGAGTAAAAACATCCACCCATCCATCCAAACTTTCGCGTTTATAATATTTGTAGGATTTCGTAGTTTAAGTATAGAAATGACTGTGTTACAAAAGTTTGTTAATTGAGTGTTTTTAACCGACTTCAAAAAAGGAGGTTGTTTCTCAATTCGACCGTTTTTTTTTATGTGTGTTTGCAGATAACTTTGTCGTTTATGAACCGATTTTGATGATTCTTTTTTTAATGGAAAGGAGATATCTTAACGGTGGTACCATGATAAGGACACTAAGATCTGATGATGGCATCGAAGAGAAATCGAGTCGAAGCTTGAAGTCGTTTTTATTTTATTAAAATTTAACTTGTCTTCATCAGGTATGGCCGGTGGAGGTATGGGTCAAGCCATGGGTGGGTACTACGGCGCTGCATATGGACCGCTCGGAGCCAGCATGGCGGCTGCAGCAGCTGCTGCTGCGCAACAGAACGCCATCTCTGCGGCACTAACACCTAACCCACAGGTAATTTTTTTTTTTTATTTATTAAGAAAGTAATTTGTTTGGTACAGACCAGGATCATAGTCATACTAGAGATTAGAACTGTCAGATTAATTGGTGAATACTTCAATAATATGTAGGTACCGGTATATTCCATTTATTACTTTATACCTAATACCTATTATGTTTATTGGTTTCTTACTTCAGTTGTGTTCAACCAACCAAAGAAACCAACCTTGTGTAGATAATTAGTTCCTGTATGTTTGTACCTACATGGTATTTATGTGTGTATTGATGTATTATTGGTAGGTATTATTGTGTGTAAAAACACGATTTGGCCCGGCCCGGGAATCGAACCCGAGACCTCTCGATCGGCATTCGCAAACGCCAATCGGTAGACCACCGTAGTAAATTATTGCTGAGCTAACTGTATGTAATTAATAATGTCGGCAAATCAATTCTGAATACCGAATATTGCCGAAAAGGTTCGAGAGTTGCCGAAGTATCCCAAAATTAGATAATTATTCTATCAGCCTCTTAACGCGGAAGGAGCATGAAATCTTAAACGTTTTGCTTAAAATTATTAACACCGTGAAATGGGCCCATCACGGATGAAAAATTTCACCACAAATTGGCCTAAAATGCCTTAAAATTATCATACGTCATGATTATGGACCAACAAGGCCCAAGATGACGTGTTAGAATATGTTTGATTAGATTTTTCGGAAATTTGCTAGTGGTTAAAAAATTGTAACGCTTAATAATGCTTATAAGATTAGGGGATACCCATAATGATTGAAAGTGTGTAAAAAGTGGTGATTAATAAGGCGTTGGAAATTAAATTTTAATGTTGCGTGAATTAAGGGTTGTTAAGATTTTCTTACTTATTTATTGCATTACAAAAAATGATATGTTTTCATTAGGTTCACAAGTACAACTATTTCAACAAAGCCTAGTAGACAATTTTGACTAATTATAGTGTACTAGTTGTTGCCCGCGGCTCCGCCCGCGTATATGTCGGTTATCGCGACAAAAAGTAGCATATGTGTTATTCTGATGCATAAGCTATATTACTGTAAAGTTTCATCCAAAACCGTTCAGTAGTTTTTGCGTGAAAGAGTAACAAACATCCATCCATCCATACTTACAAACTTTCGCGTTTATAATATAGGTATAGATTGACTTGAATCTTTATGCGTATATATTTATAGTTTGGTTACTATGTTTATGCCCTTAGAAATTTGCATAATCTCTATGATTTCCCTATAACTATTACTAAATGAATAATTTACAATGTATTAAGATTCCACACATCACATCAAACAAATATTTTTCCCCCAAACTATGCACCCACACATATACAAATAGATATTATACCGCCATCGCCTATTGTACACGACGGTGGGTTGTCACAAAATAATTAGCAATAAGCTGCAGGTACGATATGAGGTAATTATTGTGTCACTTGGTGATTGTTGCAAATATTGGGGATTTAAATTGTATTTCTTTTTGGTAATTCGAATTGAAGACCGTTTGGATGAAAATATAACAGTAAACCTTTAATAATTGAAAAAAGAAGCATTTGAAATAAGAAGCAGAGATTTCAGACATTTCTTTTTCTAGGAATCTTATTCCTATCTAATACTCTATAGAAGCTTCTTTGCTTCTCTGCATGAAATTCTCTGTTCCAAAGTTATACCTATTAAGTGAAGAAAAAGTAATAAGGATATACCGTCTTTAGTTTTTTTTCAGAGCACTAAATTTGACTAGATCTTCCTTTCAATAATTAGAGCTATGTAACCAGTACTTGTATTATAATTTATTTGTCAATGGCAATAATATTAAAACACTTAAAAAGGCATTTAAAACCCTCAACAAATCTTAAGACTTTCTTCAAACTCTCGAATCGACATCATATTCTCAAACTCGTCCATATCCTTCCGCCCAAGGGACTCGGCCCTTCGATTTTAAAAACCTACCCTCGCAACTGACGTTTAATCTTCTGAAAGTGACGTAGATGTGTTGTTGAGCGTAGGGCGAAGGGCGCGATCCAGATTCTGTTTCCACGTTATTAGATTGTTATGTTGGGGATTATAAGATGATTTATTTTATGTTGAGGTGTGAATTTGTGGGGATAAATAGGTTAATAGATAAAATAATGGGGACAAAGTTCTTTATGGAAAAAAAAATCTTACAAAGCTGAAAGTAAATGATTGAGTGCACGATACTAGTGAATCGTCTTTATTATTGTTTAAATAGACTAGATGGGTTTTGATAGCTTAGTCATTTCACAATTAACTTGCATTCAGTTCAATTCACAGCATTCGTGCTGTCGTGTTTCGTTGGTGAGTGCGAGACCGGAGGCCTAATGATGGAGAAGGATCTCAATAGGCCTCCATAGAGTTGGCCATCATGCTGCATTGTTGCATTATAAATAAATATTTCGAACATCTAACACACAACGCCATCAAGTCCCAAGCTAAGCAGAGCTTGTGTTATGGGTACTAGACAACTGATACAAATACATATAAACTTTTTTTTTTCTAAATATATACTTAGAAAACACCCAAACTCCGAAACAAATATTTGTAGACCATATAACATTTGGTCCGACCTGGGAATCGAACCCGAGACCTCATGATCAGCAGTCGCACACGCCAACCGCGAGACCAACGAGGCAGTCATTATTTGCATTTAGTACGGTGACCAGGGTGACCACTACTTTTTAATTCTGCTCATGCTTTGCATCGGGCACTTGGGTCACGTTAGCAGACTCTAATATGAAAAATAAAACTACGCAACCTAGGCTTCAGTTTTTTTTTAAAACAACACACACTCCTGTCACGTTACTGTCGAATCAGAACATAAATGCCGAAGCATGGCTTTTCCATAGTAATAATTGAACAATTCTCCACTTCTGGACGAATGACCAAAAACTCCAGAACTTGTTAACCAGCCATATTTTCAAAAATTTCAACCATTTCCAAAATAGAACATCCCTAATATAACTCAATAAAAAGTCTCACCCTGCACAAGGTGTGACCAAAACATTTAATTACCCCTTCGCCCGCCCCGGCAACGCTAGCATCGGATGATGCCGCGGTTCCATTCTTATTGCCGTGACAAATCCACACGATACCGGTAGGAAACAATATAATCAACTACTATTCATATCAACAACTGCAACTTTACCTGGCTTGTATTAAAAATAATGATTGGGCACTTTCGGCTCATTAGGGCTGTCTCAAATGTTTTGACTGCAATAGTTACTACAATAGGCATTTGAAATAAGAATGTAACGTACACGGTAGGTATTGAAAACGAATTTATTAAATTTACAGATGGAATAAACAATACCATCTTCTTTTTTATAAGTTCCCTTTGGTAGCACACGAAATTTTAACTATACAAAGGTCTATTACAAGTGATAGTGAGAATGGCATTGTATGGGTTTGTTCTTGTTTAGCAATAATTTTCGTGGTATTGTCATCAAATGGCTAAATATTAATATTCATTTTGTAAAGTTCCATGGTTCCAATGTGAACACATAATATAATATTTAAGCTTTGCTATGGATATAAAGATATTTGAATAATATTCAAATCATCATCATTAGCCTATTGCAGTCCACTACTGGGTATAGACCTCATTTTTTTTAAATAAACTTAACAAACGATGCATTGGTCTCTAAACACAATACCGAAAATAACACAAAATAGTATCCACAATTAAAAAAAAAGGAAACAACATATGAGAGGCAGCC
Organism: Diaphora mendica; assembly: GCA_949125395.1. Lineage (NCBI taxonomy): Eukaryota > Metazoa > Arthropoda > Insecta > Lepidoptera > Erebidae > Diaphora > Diaphora mendica. The sequence continues at coordinate 2,779,206 of OX421317.1, forward strand.
CTACGATTAAAGCTACCGCCAAATGTCGAGTTCTAACGAACCATTGTGATTCCTCGATTATATTGATCGATGATTTATCAATGGTTATCTACTTGATATGAGCTACTTTCACGCCTCACGGCTCGCCGGTACGCTTGACGACTAATTAGCCACCTAAACGCAACGTGAAATTGTGAAATTCGCTACTAACTTTTTAATAATTTTGGGGCGAAGATTTCTTTTACAAAAAAAAAAACTTTTTTATTTACACTGACAATAGAGGATTGTAGCGTCTTTGAGAACCGACAATATTGCTTTTTAACCGACTTGCAAAAAAGGAGTATCTCAATTTTGTTGTATTTTTTCTGTTCGTTACTTTTGGACCAATATTGAATCTACGTTTTTCGTTTAGAACTTATTAATACTTCCTGTATTGTCTCTTTAAAGCGTAAAATTTTATGTAAAGAAAAATATAGTATTCTAGTAATACTATATTTATCTTAACATATTTTTTTTTGTTATACTAATGTTAGTAACTGTGTCTGTCTGTAACACTTTCACAGTTAAACCGCTGCACCGATTTCAATGAAATTTGGCATGGACATACTTTAATTTAAGAATAATCCCTAAGGGGTGGGACATATATTACTCTTTACCGCGATAACCGACATAAACAAGGGCAAAGCCTCGAGCAAAAGCTAGTTTTATATTAATCACACCCAAACACAAGAGCACATGACTGTGTTCATCACGTAATTACTTGGCCAGAATGGGAATCGAACCTACAGTCTCTGGCTTAGCAGGCAGAGAATTACTAGACAAACTAGTCCAATTTTCTGTACCAAATGTGAACAAAATTTAGTAGTAATAATGGGTAGTACCTACAGTCAAAGCAGGGAAAATAAATAAACACATTTCAGCGGAATTCTGCAGTTATTATTTAGGTGGTTAGAATTAGGATTTAGAATTGTGTGATGTTATCTAGTTTTACGTCCGTAAGGCTTTTGTGACTTCATATACTATTTCCAGGACTTATGATAATTTTACATTATTACATGAGATAATATCTGAACAGTTCTGGAATGACAGCAATATCACCCTCGAAACAAAGAATCTCTCCTACCTTTTTCTTAGCCTTTATTATTCCCAAGATTTGGGGTCGACTACTAGTTCAACCGGTTATACCTGAATATCAGTTTTTACACGGAGCGAACAATCTCTCCCACCTTCTGATTTGTAAAAACATTTTGAAACACTAGACAGTTCAAAATGGAAAAAAAATATGGAATATTTAACAGTCTTTTTGAATGTATGAAGAATTCAACATAAATTTTTATATGTAATTTTTAAACAAAATTGAACATCAAAAGTGGACATGACGGCATGAGTCAAAATATTTTTCTAAAGAGAACGTTTCAAATTCAACTAGTTCGACTTAACAGTCAAAAAAATAAAAATATAAGTCTAAATTATTATTATTTTTACGGGAATTAACGCGATCACTATTTCAAGGTACCAGGTTGCACTGGCCGTGGTCACAGTCAGCCTGTGACCACGGCCAGTGCAACCTGGTCGAAACGTCAGGCAAAACAGAGGTATGTAGTACCTTGAAATAGTGATCGCGTTAATTCCCGTAAAAATAATAATAATTATATCATGGAACGCGAAAGTTTAAAAGTTAGTATAAGTCTAAAGTCAAAAAATAAAATATGTACTTTCAATTTCGTTCAAGAACTAGTTTGACTTAACAGTCAAAAAAATAAAAATATAAGTTCAAAGTCAAAAAATTTAATACTACTATTTACTCCTCCTTTTTCATATTTTTTTTTGACAACTGCAAATATTTCTGTTAAGTATCAATATTTTCTTTTCTCTATAAAATAAACAGTAGGGTCAAATTTCGACCAGTGGTCAAAAACTAGTTTAATAAAATCTCGATCAATAGTAAAGCCTTTTATACCATCTTGAATGATGGTCTAACAGGCGTTAAAGACATATAAAATACTACATCTTCAGTCTCATTGTTACGCTGTTTTCTTTCATTTCCCACGCGTATCAATAAAACCTCTTCAAAACTCCAGACCATCACAATTCCACATTGACAAACGCCGCATAGTTCCTTCAAAACAAAAAAACCATCTCGTATATAACTGGCTTGCAATAAAATAGCCGTAAGGGCGAGCCGTAAACTTCGTACATGATGCCTTTGCGTCTGGCTAATCCTGATTTAGCGCTCTAGCTGTGACCAGCCGCCGTATGTTATGCGCCAGCGCAGGCTACACACAGACACCTAAAACGACAGACTAGTGGGCGAACTTGTTAGTACTGTAAACATTTTTATAATGTAACAGCCTTTTATGTAGCCTTTTGATGGCATTTCAATAGTTTGAAATGGAAATCTGGCAGTAAACTGGATAAATGTCTGTCTAATCCTGATTCAAAGCGTTAGTTAAATGTTTTGTTTGGTTGCATTTGTTAATAGAATTATATTATTTGAAGATAAATGTTATAAGATATGATTGTAAAGATTTATGGGACATTAAGGAGTTGTAATATTAGTTAGCTATACACTGAAAAATAATATAAATAAATAAACAAATATTTCATTTGACACACAGCGCCATCTAATCCCAAGCTAAGCAGAGCTTGTGTTATGGGTACTAGACAGCTGATATTAATAGATATTTTTTTTTTGTAAATACATACGTATTATACACAGAAAACACCCAAACTCCGAAACAAATATTTGCAGATCATACGAACATTTGGTCCGAGTTAGTGTACTCCGAGTACTTGTTTGCTCAAGCATAGCAGTCGCATACGCTACCACCGCGCCACCTTGGCATAATATTTTTATATCAATTGTTAGTGAACGAAAAAGTATGTTTAGTTATAGGAACTTATAAAATTTCTAGTTCTATAATAAATAGTTAAGAAAAGCCAATAGGACGCCTATGACCATCAAGTTAAGTGCAACGAGTGAAGTACAAGTGCAATAAACTAGTAATTACAGTCATTGGACTATGGTTATCGGCTTGTTTTAACACGAGAGGCATTCACACTGATAATGTACAAATATAAAATACCTATACGAAAGTTCAACAATACTTCTCACTTGCTTCAATGATGCACCTGCTACACACAGCTCTACACAACCCAAAAGTCAACTGGAAGATAATGCCTATATGGTATTAAGTCCGCCTTAAGCAATGTATTTGTAGGAAGCTTAGATAAATACGTATAGACAGTCAGCACCCATTACTAGTTAAAATACTTTTACATGAAATTAAATGAAGCTTAATTCAAAAAGATATTCTCATCATAATATATTGTCTAATATGTTGAGATAATTTTAATACATGGAATTAAATTTCACATTTTTAACGATGTTAGCTAAACAAGTTGTCCGTGTATCGCCTCTAAACGATATTTTCCTCACAATATTGTGTAGGGCTCACTTCATTAAAAAATTTAAAATTCGAACCTTTATTTGATTCCATTGTTGGGTGTGATTTGTGTGTCTGAGCGTGTAAAATACAATACTGTATTACGTTCCGACACTACAAGCAACTTTATACCGTTTTGCGTTGGATTAAAACTGAATATTTTGCGCTCAATTTTATTTGTTACATGTAAATTGTATGTGTACTGTAAAGAAAATTATTTTTTAATTTGTTTAATTTATGTTCTATAAATATACCTACTTGAGTTTGTCATGTGCGTTATTGTCGATTATTCGGAATAGAAAGGGCTATTTGACCTATGGGGATTGTATAATATCTTCAAATTTCAATCTAACTGAAAGGCCACCCTAATTAAAACAATTTTCAAAATTGGTTTGTAAATAATCGACTTATCGGGTAACACACATGAACAATTCTATCGAACTTAAAACCTATTTTTTTTAATCTCTAACATCTTATTAAATGCGGGCGAAGCCACGGGGGAAGCTAGTCTTTAATAAATCTAACTGGAATTCTCTTTGTCGACAGGTTGGACCTTCAATGGACATGTCGAAATATTCGCTGGAAGCTGAAAAATACCGCAGCTACGGCATGTACCCGGACCCGTCGCGAGGCTACCTGGACTCTGCCGCCCTCTCCAAGGCATACATGTATATGGATCAACAACAACAAAGGTCATATCCTGTAGACATTAGTAAGATGTACTCCGAGGCCTCAGCAGCAGCGATGGCTGGACTCAGCTCCGTCAACTCCGCACCCTCAAGCTTGTCCCCACGCTCACCGGCTGAATCTCCCGACATGACAACAAAAGCACAAGACAGAACTGAAGGCAGTTCATCTTCAGGCTCAAATCCTTCACCATCCCTCCCCTACTACCAAGGATCTTCAAGTATCCTCATGCCACAGTACCCTGGACAGTACCCGCAGAGCACTCAGGGAGGTTCAGAGTTTCGGCGGCCGCTCACGGTTATATTTTGACCTGAAAATTAGTTTATTGTTGTTGATGTTTATTTATTTTTTTTATTTTTATTGTTCTTGGACTGCAATTGTTTTTCGAATGAGGCGTGTTCGATTTCCAATTTGAAATATTGCAATGGACATTCGAAATTTGAAATTATATAAAAGTATTGTTCTACGGAGTTGGAACCTTTGTAATTTTAAGTTTATTTTGTATGAGATTTTTATTTGAATCGATTTTGAAATCGATTGTATAGTCCTTTAAGCACCAGTGTTGGTCTATGCTTTATTTTCGTTTTGTGGTCCAAAGTTCCTTCTTGATTTTCCTCTGATAGAAATTAAAGTTGAGTAGTTACTTGTAGATGTATAGACACAAGTATTTGTACATATTTAATATACTTAGTTGTTTAAAAATTGAAAATGATCTTCGTTGATACGTCAGTGTTATTGCAAAACGTGTTGTTGTAAAAAAAGAAAACACTATATTTTATTTTCGTTATTCATTTTTTGACTATGAAAAGACATACATTTATTACCAACAAACGATTTTTTTTAATTGCCTGAAGTTTTACGTGAGTTACAAATGTTACTTACCTACTTGACACTTCAAATGTCTAATTAATACCCGATAGTAACTAAAAACTATTCGTGAAATATAATTTCACGTAAAACAAAAGAAATTTGATAAACGATTAAAAAACAGACAATGTAACAATAATGGCATATCAATAAAGAATCATAAAGATTAAAATTATTGGAATATGGCAACATTTTTTTTATAGTTTTTGCTTATGTCAGAGTTAAAAAAAATGTTGTCTATGCCACAATAGTCTATCGGAACTTAATAGTCTATAATAAATTACAACGACTTTTGATAGACGTGTAAATATAAATAAATAAGTGATTGTTATTTTTGTCTCTAGAATCGTATGTGTCATCTTGTAAAATAAATAAATCTTTTTAATATCAAACCGCTTTAGAGATTAAGATTTGTGTACAAAAAACTCAGTTTCCTTCCTGCCAAAATTAAAAAAAAAACAGATCTGGATCTTTTCAAAGAGTATATAAATCACTACGTGATCTCTTATTTAAAAAATGAATATTTAAAGAGGTTGTAACGCCTAGTGTTTTTATAAATTTTCAGACATTACCTTAATTTTGTTTTTTTTTTTTATTTCACTTCGTTAATGTTCTGTAAAACTATAATGCTATGCATTACTAACTGAAGGGTTAATAATTAATCTAAACTAAAATCTTTAATTAATCATATGCGGTATCAAATTAAGAATACCTATGAAGTGTCACCACCTGTGAGTGTTGTAAGAGCAAACTGAAACCGAGTCTCTACCGAACAAAAGTTGCCAACTTTTGTGTTGTCAACACGTGTTGGTGACAAAAAATTCTGTAATTTCCTTGTGTTGGCAAAAAAAAACTGTCAACAAATGTTGGGAACCGTGTTTCTGTTTTTGGCGGTAAGCATCAAAAGAATACGCTTCTTGCAAATATTTATTGGCTCTGTGGAGACGCTGTTCGAATGTTTTTCAAATTGTTGGCGACTCCGTGTAGACAGAATGGAAACAAAAGTTGGTGATTTTTTGAAGTGTTGAAAACAGTTGGAAACTCTGAAATTGCTAACAATTTCGGTGGAGACGCCTTACGGGAGCAAACTACGCAAGACAACAGCACTGTAAAGAGACGAAAAACTTGACTCAAACCCTATATCATCGCGTCTTAGGAGCGTTGTGTAGTAGACCACGACCTCTTCTTACCCGACCACGGCCAAGCCAAAGGAGGGTTATGATTTTGACAGGCTATGTATGTATGTTCATCTGTTCCCTCATAGCTCCTCAACTGCTTATTAGAACTGGACAAATGAGGTATTAGAGGTTAGAAGCATCTTGATCGTCCGCTGGTTATAGGCTATATGACGTCACTGAATCTAATGTGGTGCCCTCTAGCCGACATCAAGAACTGTGTTAAAAAATAAATTTGGGATAAATATGCCGTGTTTGGTATCATTGGATAGGGCGTTATTTGTACATTTCAAAAATACATATATTATTAGCATTGGCTTGTGACTTTGTCCGTATTTATTCAATTATTGTGATATTTCTATGGCACCTATTTAAAATATACTCTGCAAAGAAATTAATATTATAACGGCACCAAAACATTTTAAATAAAAACAAGTAAAAACTAAAACCCAACTACGACAAAAAACGCTGAAAAAGTATGAAACAAGTTTGAAAAGCCGTAGTCACGCGTTGTTAAAGTGTTAAGGTACATTTCTATGTAACGTGTGACTATGGCTTTTCAAACTTGTTTCATACTATTTTAGCATCGAACCTATGTCGAACAGTGGACTAATAACTGCTGTTGATGTGGAGTGTTGGCCAATCGAATGAAATACGCCTGCATGTAACTAAAATGCGAATGATGAGATGAGGGAGGACCACATTAGAGGGGGTCTCAAAGTAGCCTTAGCAACATACATATTATCCTGGTACGGACATGCGACAATAGAATGTGCTAAATGTATTGAAGAAATTTCAAAATGGAGGTTGACGGATATGAAGGTAGATTACCACAGATAGAGTAGGACTGGAGTGGATGGATGGACTGCGTGAAGCAGTATATGTCTTAGAATTGAGTTAGCAGTAAATTGATGAGAGATAGAGGAGAATGGAAACAAATAACTCTTTGCACCGGCCCATAATTAAGTTCGGAAAAAGGCAAGAATATGATGAAACTTTTTTATTGTTTATCAAATTCGAAAAACAAATTTCGAATTCGAAAAACAAATAAATAAATAATATGAAAATAAAAATACAAAATTTATGTATTTGATTAATTATTCACTCTCATCTCTGAAATCCTTGAAGGTTTTTTTATGGAAAAAATCAAAAATAATAAAAAAAAACAGGCTTGGTTAAAAGCCTTTGTCATCATTGCATTTACATGTTGCCATATTTATTTTGATTTCATATTTGTTATAAATTACTTTCACAATTCGCATGTTCAAATAAATATTATTATGTAAGTCTACCTAAACGAAAGTATTTTAACCGATATTTAGAAATTGTAATTTATGACAAAATAATTTAAATATATCTTGTAAAATAAATGTTGTAAATTAATGTCGAATGTAACGATGAGACTATTATCTCGAAAATATTATACGTAATTAAAGTTATTAGAAATTTTAATATGATGTTTTAATTATTTACATACATTCCACACTCTTACTCAGACTCGCGCAGGTAGGGTTCCGTACCATTTTCTATATATTTTAAGCACCAACTTTTGCCATTATTAATATCGAGCAAAAAAACGGACGGACAGCGGAGTCTTAGTAATAGTGAATGTTTTACATTTTAGGTGCGGAACCCTAAAAAGAGTTCTCCTCGACTTACAAAAAAGTTTTTCTACATCTCTCGCTCCCTCGCTCTCTCATTCCCTCTCCTTTTATTATCCATCTGAAATAACCAAGGCTAAACTAAACATACAATTTTAATTAATATTAATTACATTAGTAAAAATCCGCTTGCTCAGTAAAAATCTCATACAGAGATAGTGAGTGTAGGAAACCTTTATTTAAAGAACGTGAAAATTTGACATACCTACATACAGTATGACTCATTCTATAGTAGGTAGGTATTCAATAAATATTTTGGACATCTAACACACAACGCCATCTAGTCCCAAGCTAAGCAGAGCTTGTGTTATGGGTACTACACAACTGATACAAATACATCAATACTTTTATTTTTGTAAATACATACATATTATACATAGAAAACACCCAAACTCCGAAACAAATATTTGTAGATCATACAAACATTTGGTCCGACTCGGAAATCGAACCCGAGACCTCATGATCAGCAGTCGCACACGCCAACCGCGAGACCAACGAGGCAGTCAAAATAAATCGAAGAGGCGATTAAGAGAGTACTAAACAGAGATACAAGTGGCAAAAGAAAGCCGTCTATCTGGCTTTCTTTTGTAATCTGAGCAAGTGGGTAGTCAACCAAAACAGTAGCTAAGTGTTTTGATCTGCTTTATAAATTAGTTTTTGGTAAACTTAATACCTATTTATGGACTGACATGTCACCAATTGTGTGCTAAACGATCCGTCTGCCGCATACTATAAAATTCCTCCTAACAAATCAACCACTTTAATAATTTTCTGTTACTTAACTTCCTGCTACACTATGACCATCGTGCAGGCTACTCTCAACACCTTAACGAGCACCTTCAATAAGAGGATGAAGGACTTCGAAGCCCAGCTCACCAGATCATCTGCCTCCTCAGTGAGTGTGGCCAGTTTATCCACCGAATTCGGTTCTTTTAGAGCCTTTGTGACCCAGGCCTACAACTGCTACAGCACCAGGCTGAGGCTTTGTCCCACACCATGGATAGATTGGAAATGCAGGGGCGTCGGAAGATTTTGCTCCTGTACGGTGTTGAGGAGACTAGGGATGAAAATGTTGCCGACACTGTAACGGTTAATAACACTTTCACCGTGGGAGAGCCACGCTTTGGCATGAATGGGTCGACTCGACTGGAGTGATACCACGGCCTCACAGAAAACCGGTGTAAAATAGTGCTTGCGCTGTGTTTCACCAAGTGAGTAAGGATACCGGAGGCCCATACCCCATCCCCTCCCCATCCCCCAAAGGTTGGCAACGCACTTGTGACGCTTCTGGTATTGCAGGTGTCCATGGGCGGCGGTAATCGCTTACCATCAGGCGATACGTCTGCTCGTTTGCCCTCCTATTCCATAAAAAAAAAAAAACTTTATTACTTTATTTATTTTATTGTCTTACTTAGTTTTACACCGGACACTACCCTACACTATCTCATAATCATGTTTTCCTCTCCATCCAATGGTTGCCTGTAAGGGAGAGCCACGCTTCGGCACGAATGGGTCGGCTCGACCCGAGTGATACCACGGCCTCACAGAAAACTGGTGTGAAATAGTGCTTGCGCTGTGTTTCACCGAGTGAGTGAGGATACCGAAGGCACATACCCCAATCCTCTAAACCTACCCCCCCCCCCCCATCGCCAAAAGTCCGGCAACGAATATTTTAAGCTTACCTTGGAATGAATCTGGTGTACAAAAAAAAAACCGACTTCAAGGTTCGACTCGATCTTAGTTGGGATATCTCCTTTCCATTAAAAAAAGATTCATTAAAATCGGTTCATAAACGACGAAGTGGATAACTTCGTCGTTTTTTTTTTTCGTCGCGAGCACACATTAAAGGGTTTGGCACCGTTCGCTTCTTTCCAAGCTACCGGCTTTCGGTTTGCCCCCCAAACTCTGCAACTGGGCTGCCGCATTCCTGCACCAGCGCCGCATCAGAGTCATTTGCGACGGTGCGGCCTCTGATTTTCAGTCGATTAACATCCTCCGTCCTGTCATCCACACTATTTTTTCTGCATATCAATGACATGTTAGCCCTTGGCAACATTCATTGCTATGCAGACGACAGTACAGTTCATGGGCGATATTTTGAACATCCTACAGCCAAGTTTGCAGCTTGTTGTTCAACTCGACCATGTTCTGGGCCGCATTTCTCAATAGGGCTGTGAGAATCTGGTCGAGTTCAACGCCAAGAAACCACAGGGGTGTACGTTCTCTGCCAAAAAGTCTCCATTCCTTTCCCTTCCTACTTTTCAGGACACTCAAATGGCATTACAAGGCAGGCTCGATATCCTGGGCATTGATATCTGCCGAGATCTCAACCCACGCGAATACGTTGAGAGTGTCACTAAAGCGGCCTCGCGGAAGCTAGGTGTTTTAAACAAGGTGAGTAAGTTCTTCTCGCCCGGGCATCTGTGTCTTCTTTACAAGACTCAGGTTCGCTCGTGCGTGGAGTACTGTTCTCATCTTTGCGATGACCTTTGACCGGTTGCAGCGGCGAGCAATCCGCATTGTCAACAGTCCTGAAGCCACCGAGTCCCTTGAGCCCGTGCAGTTGCGTAGAGATGTCGTCTCTATGGCAGTACTCTATCGCTTGTATCACGGAGAGTGTTCTGAGGAGCTCTTCCAACTGGTCCCCCCTTCCCCCTTCCTCTACAGGACAACACGTGCCGGCCTTGGAAGTCACCGCTTCAGAGTGGTAGACACACGATCTCGTTCTCATCGCTTCGGTTCGTCCTTTCTGTGCCCAGCGGTCAAAACCTGGAACTCACTTCCAGCGCACGTGTTTCCCACCCACTATGATCCCGGGTCCTTTAAGCGGGGCGTAAAAAAGCATCTCACAAGGCGGCCATAGTGTGGGTCACCATGCTACAATGTCCTTATTCGCATTGAGGATGGTGATCACCACTTTTAGAATCTGCTCATGCTTTCCATCAGGCAGAGCAGAGTCATTTTGGCGTAGCTAAAATTTATTTAAAAAAAACATATATACGGTCGAATTGAGAACCTCCTCCTTTTTTGAAGTTGGTTAATAAAGAGATATATTATTATTAAACGCATCTCTGCCAAGAAACCAAAAAATTGAAACAAATCCTATACCAATCCGAGAGACCAGCATCAGTAGCCCTCCAATCTAAGGAGTGGCCTATGTTCAGAAGTAGACTGTTAAACGCTGTTTATGTAGGTATGCAATACATCTAAAACCTTCAAGAATTAATAAAAGTGCAATCAATGACCACTTTTGTACATTATGTAGACCCATAAGCTCGTGCCTGTGCTAGTTCTTCAGTTGAGGTCCAAGTTGCCAACTTCTCCTGTGCTATCGGTTTCTTCTACAGAGGTTTGTATGGATATTTGCTACTCAATCACACCAGAATTACTGAACAGAAATAAAATGAATATGATACAGGAGAGATATTTTTAATATGAGCCTCCGAAAGTTACTCTACTCTGCCTGATGTAAAGCACGAGCAGAATCCAAGAGATCGCCATACTCATTGCGAGTGCGGACAATTCAACAATGACGCATGGTGACCCACACTATGTCGGCTTATGGAGATTCTTCTACATCATTGGGCCTCTAGTCTCGCACTCACCAACGAAACATGACAGCACAAATGCTGTAATATTAGGTTGGTTGATTACAGATTAGTAATCATTAGTGGTAAGTAAATAATTTTTTATAAGAAAAAAAATTGTACATGGTCATCTTGGTACCTCATATTAATGTAAACTTCCATGTGGTAGCGGGTAAATAATACGGAGGTCACCAACACTATTTATCCCGTATGTGTCGTAAAGGCGCGTATCCACTGAAATTGTTGGCAATTTTAGTGTTTGCAACTGTTCAGAAAATCGCCAACTTTTGTTTCCATTGTGTCTACCATCGAGTCGCCAACAATTTGAAAAACATTCCAACTAGGTAAGCGTTCTACAGAGCCAATAAATATTTGCAACAAGTATATTCTATTTCGTTTGATGTTTACCGCCATTAACAGAAACAAGGAAATTACAGAAACTTTTGTCACCAACACGTGCTGACAACCCAAAAGTTGCCAACTTTTGTTCGGTGGAGACTCGGCTTAAGAACTGGCTAAGGGAAACTATTTAAGGGGCCGGCGGTCACTGAGTTCTCCATACAAATTGAATACCAAAATAATTTGTAGTTTGAACATATGTATTTCCACCATATAATGTTGATATCCAGATTTAAACAGTATTTATTCAGGCTCCTTTTCCCTTTTTATTAAAAAAAACTCAAGTAGAGTAACGAAAAAGTTGAATTTAATTTTGCACATTTTTACAGCGTAAATGGCATGTTTTCAGTTTGTTTTTTCTATATTATAAACATCAATACATATAATATTTATTATAAAAAAAGCATAGCTTGTATTATCAAATTACTAATTATCGAAAAGAAAATGAAAAAACATTGAGTTTTCATTGATGATTTTTGGTAGTCTACAACACATCCATATTTATTATAAAAACCAAACAGTTAGTAGTGCTATCGCAGCAAACAGATGTCAATATACTATGCCAGGTATGGCTTACCGAGATACAGTGACGAGATATTAGACATATATTTTATTTTATTATATATTAGATACAGCAATATTCCGAACAAATTTCAACTTGCAGTTGCGAGCGTCGGTCGCCGCGCTCGTAACAGAACGCTCTTACACTGCATAGAGAAGGACACTTGATAAACATTCTATAACTACCCATCTTCCTTTCGAAAAAGAGGTCAGTACCCAGCTCTAGAACATTAACGGCTGTTGATGACTAATGCATAGGTATAAATGTAATCACTCTAGTAATAGTTGTAATATTACTGAAAAATACATAATTGTTACCAAACTCTAACACGACTTTTAAACCTGCTGCAGTTACCTTTGCCATCTTTCATAAAGGTGCCCGAACTTTGAAGACTGCATAACAAGTTAACTGTAGGTAAACGTACGGCAAAGTTAAATGACATCTCAATTTGTGTAGCTGTTAAACATATTTGCTTGACTGACATTGACTGCCTTGGTGGCGCAGTGATAGTGTATGCGACTGCTGTGCTTGAGGTCTCGGATTCGATTCCTGAGTCGGATCAAATGTTTTTATGATCTGCAAATGTTTCGGAGTTTGGGTGGGTGTTATTTACAAAAAAAAGCACTCATGTATGTATTTATATCAGTTGTCTTTTTTTTTTTTTTTTTTCTGTATGGCCCGCCAAAATGACTACTCTGCCTGATGGAAAGCATAAGTAGAATCCAAGAGTGGCGGTCACCATACTCACTGCGAATGCAGACAATGCAGTATGGCGACCCACACCATGGCGGCCTAGCGATGCTTCTGCATCTTTTAGTCTAGTCAACAAGTATGGAACTTGTTGACTAGACTATTTGGGCCTCCGGTCTCGAACTCACCAACGAAACACGACAGCACGAACGCTGTCATTTTGCGTTGATTTTCTGTGCGAGGGTAGTACCGCCCCGGTCGAGCCGGCCCGTTTGTGCTGAAATCAGCGTGGCTCTACTACCTATAATCTATATCTATGTCTATTACCCAAGACACTAGCTCTGCGTAGCTTAGGACTAGATGGCGTCGTGTGTTAGTTGTCCGAAATATTTATTTATTAGTTCGAAAAATAATAACACAGAAATGGAAAAAAAGACTTCCCTAATACGAATTTTTTACACACTTTAAACTAAACCAACGTATCATTTGAACCAAATTAATTTATTTATTTAATCATTATAACAGATTTAAAGTTTATTAAAACAACAAGTTACCCTTTAAACTTCGCCAAATTACTCACTCATCACTATTACCCGAAATAGATCCCTAACACTACTGAATAAGGCATAAAACTAAAAAACAAAACCTTCAGTTCTGTGTGGCAATCAAGTATGAAATTTGCTGACGATACAGCCGCCCTCTGTTTTTTAATAAAATATGAGCACTTGATAGATATCATTGCGACTAACACTAGGGTAGTGATTTGGCACAAAATAAACAACAGGGCTGTCTTTTGTGCACCAAATACGACGGAATAACATAAACAATGGAACCCTCGATAATAGAAAAGGTAAAAATATATTATACAGGCTGATGCCAAACTAAATTCATACAAAAAAACTGAAGAATTTCCTTTATTTGTTTTATCTATGTTTTTGTTTAAAACGATTGTTTTTTTTTAAACCAGAAACTGTCTGTAACTGCACGAACGCCGGGGCTTCCAGATACACTCTTCCATCACTTTCTTCGAAATATCTACTACAGCCCCCCTAGCCAAGTTGCAAGCTTTTTTCTTTCTGCAATCGTTAACACCTAAATTCTCGTGTGTCATTGGCTAATACTTTATTTAAGACTAGTTGTTGACCGCGGCTCCGCCCGTGTATATGTCGGTTATCGCGGCAAATAGTAGCTTATGTGTTATTCTGATGTACAAGCTATATTACTGTAAAGTTTCATCCAAATCCGTTCAGTAGTTTTTGCGTGAAAGAGTAATAAACATCCATCCACCCATCCACCCATTCATACTTACAAACTTTCGCGTTTATAATATTAGTATAGATTTCTTTGTCTAAGATTAGCCCATAACACACGAGAATTTAGGCGTTAACGATTGCAGAAAGAAAAACGCTCGCAACTTGGCTAGGGGGGCAGATTAGAAAGCTACAGATCCCCAATGTGATTTTTAAATTTTTAAATGAATTACTATAGAATTCCAAATAGAAGGATTGCAGGTAGTATCTGAAAAAGGACAAATGTAGGCAGCATTGCCATAAAAACCAAAAGTGTAGGTACTGTAGATTAGGTACCTTGCGTAAAATGTCTATCGCTTCCAATAACTGATTTGAGAGAATTTCCAAAGTATTCGGCGTTGTGCCGGTGTTTACGATATATTTCATCATGCATGCATGATGAGGTGGGTCCACCGTAAAGACCACATAGTCTGGGCATAATGAGGCCACATAATGATACCATGTCCCGGTTTATAGGTCTGCGGTGCGTGGGATGTAAAGCGGGATCCTATCAAATATGTAGTATAAATATTTTTATGTAACAGTTACTTATATTTTATATTACACATGAAATTTAACCGTTTTTTAGGTTCAGTATGTTATCGTTTTATAAGTAACGGTAAATAATGATGAATGAAGCATTATTATGTAACAATATGATGTAAAATGAAACCCCCCACAGCGTTTGACTGTCTTTCTGCTTGTACGTAATGAACTCCAAAAGTATCTAACTAATTTTAATAAAATTTTACTAATAGATGGAGTGGTTTACATAAACGTTATAACTAACATACGAATTAGAAATTAAACATCGCCCTGTATCTCACGTACACCCTAACTAAACCATTATGACAAAACGAACTAAAATAAACAGCCGCGTCTGATGCAGAGTCGTCAATTGTTTTCAATATAAACAAAATCAGAACTAATATTATATCGCTATTAAACACATTGCACTCGCAAAAAGGCTGCTTTTATTTATTTTATAATTCATTTATGAGGGTTGATAAAAAAGTAAAATTATTAAGTGGTTAATGGTGGATTATGATATGTCATCCTTATGGTGACGGAATAAGAGTTCAAAGTACCACCACCCCTGTTTAACCCGTGAGTATCGTAAGAGTTGTCTTCGAGGGGAAACTACAACAGCGCTGCAAAGAAAAGGAAAACTCAACAATAACCCTATGCCTATCAATCTACTAGCTGACCCACGCAACCTCGTTTACGTCTCCTATTGCCCGTAGCGTAATAATTTCCCCCCGTTTTTGTAACATTCTTCATTGGTGCTCCGCTCCTATTGGTCTTAGCATGATGATATGTAGTTTGTAACCTTCCTCGATAAATGGGCTATCTAACACTGAAATAATTTTTCAAATCGGACCCGTGGTCCCTGAGATAAGCGCGTTCAAACAAACAAACAAACTATTCAGCTTTATAATATTAGTATAAATAGTATAGCTTAGGGCAGCATAACCTCCATTCTAACGAGCGGCCTAAATAATATAATAGTATTTTAACAACACGGAAATGAACGTATCTCACGAAAATTCAAACATCAGACAATTAAAAAGTTCTCGATAAATTCTAGGTTTATTCCCTACCATAAAACGACAACCTCAAAACACAGTCATTACTGAACTACACGTTATTAGAATACTTGCAAACAGTCATTACACTCTGTTACTAGTAATTATACAGCGCGATTACCGGTATTACTCCTTAGTAATTTGCTAATAAATGTTTTCAGAACTGACTTGAATTGAGGGGAAAACTGTAAACGTGGTAGCTTCGACACTTCAAGACATTCCGAACAAATTTACATTTGCATACCTAGTACAAATGTAAATTTGTTGCCAGAGGTTTTTAGGGTTCCGGGCAAAAAACGGAACCCTTATAGATTCGTCATGTCTGTCTGTCTGTCCGTCTGTCTGTATGTCCGTCTGTCTGTCTGTCCTTCCGTAAGTCACAGGCGCTTTTTTCCGAAACTATAAGAACTATACTGTGGAAACTTGGTAACCCTTCATGGACGAGTCCGACTCGCACTTGGCTGCTTTTTTATTAATGGATAAGTGGCATACGAGCGGACGGATCGCCTGATGGTAAGCAGTTACCGCCGCCCATGGACACCAGTGACGTCACAAGTGCGTTGCCGGCCTTTTAAGTACGCTCTTTTCTTGAAAGTTTGAAGGTCTTATTGGTCCGGGAACATCGCAGGCTACAGTTTTGTTGTTCAAGGCAGAAAGTTCCTAGAAAAACCGTTGGTTCGATTCCCACCCGAGACAAATCTTTGTGTGAGGAATACGATCATTTGTTCTGTGTCTGGGTGTAATTTATTATGTACTAGTAATCGCCCGCGGCTCCGCCCGCGTATATGTCGGTTGTCGCGGCAAATAGTAGCCTATGTGTTATTCTGATGTATAAGCTATATTACTGTAAAGTTTCATCCAAATCCGTTCAGTGGTTTTTGCGTGAAGAAGTAACAAACATACACACGAACTTTCGCCTTTATATATTAGTGTGATTAGTGTGATATACCAGTCTTACCATACTACCGTGTACATACCGTGGGAGAGCAACGCTTCGGCATGAATGGGCCGGCTCGACCGGAGTGATACCGCGGCCTCACAGAAAACCGGTGTGAAGTAGTGCTTGCGCTGTGTTTCACCGAGTGAGTGAGGATACCGTAGGCCCATACCCAACCGCCCTCCCCTTATCCCCCATCCCCCTTCCCCCACCCCCTCAAAGGCCGGCAACGCACTTGTGACGCCTCTGGTGTTGCAGGTGTCCATGGGCGGCGGTAATCGTTTACCATCAGGCGATACGTCTTCTCGTTTGCCCGCCCATTCCATACAAAAATAAAAACCACCATAGTACAGGCTTTGCCTTGTTTGAAACAGACGCGTGTAAGATGCGTAAGGATATACCTAATATTATATATTATTAAATAAATGAAATTAAAAAACGTTTTAAAAACAAGCTTTTTCTGAAATGCCTCGAGACGAATCAAACGAGTCCAAACTCGATAATGTTGCGACGTTTCTTTACAGAGCTCCTATGGCCACTTTCCAGTTCCAGCATCAAATCAGCTCCATGTCTTTATAATATTGTATTGTCACGCTGTATACATATGGTTGCAAAATTTCAGCAAAATCGGTTGAAGATATCTGCTTTAAAATTGAGTTGCAAGATTCCACCCGAACATTCAAGCATACATACTTACATTCCAAGTTAATAAAAAGCTTGTAAAAAGACACATATAGAGTGTAGTATCTTTAAAAGCCTAAAACCAAAGATGTAACATTAAGAAGCTTATTCATTATTATGTAATGAAAGTGGTTTGGATTGCATTAGCGCGCTTTGAACATTTTCAAGTTCATGTGAGCAATTATAAGTTAACTATCTCTTGAAGTAATAGAAAAACAAGGTTTACACAAACTAATTTATTTCATAGTTCTCTGTATTTTATTGCAAAGATTTATTAAGTGCTAAACAGAACAGATCTGCGAAGTATTATTTCCTTAATAATTATTAGATTCAATTCAATTCAAAATCATTTATTCATCTAAGACACCAAGTGACACTCATGAACGTCAAATTGAAGCTATACTTAAAATCATAGATCGACACAAACAGACGCCACAGCATGTGCTGTATTGTCGAGGTAAATTAGGCGAAAACACCAAAAATCTACTGCCTGCCTGTGTCGATCCATAACTTCCAGTTTCCAAAACGCGTAGAGCCTCATGAGAAGAATACTGGCAAAGAAACTCATGGCTACTCTTTTTCAAAGTCTGATTTTCAGGTACAATAGTGTTAGTATTACATGTATGGTAAACAGTATGCAAGCTGATTGTGATTAGGCAACCGCGGAGAAGAGCGCCTTGCGGCACGATGGACTGAAGATTTGAAGAAAGTGGCTAGCAGCGGATGGATGCGGACTGCCCAAGACCGGGATAGTTAGCACACCTTAGGGAGTCCTTCATTCAGCAGTGTAGACTGATAGGTTCATATGTAGATTGCGAGAAACCTTATAAACGTGTCAGTGTATGAACTCTTTTATAAAACTAAAAATTGTATACAAACATAGCGTATGTTTACTGTATTTACGTACAAAATAGGCGATCGGAAAATCAGTGACGCCATAATGTGGTCCATAGAGGTTTTTCCTATAATATCTTGACATATCTCAAACACGGCCCTCTGATACCAAACTTTGCAAAAGCCTGTACTACGATAACTAGATTGCTGATTAACCTATGTCTCTAATTAGGTACATGAGTAAATGACATAAGTAGGTAAACTATGTCTAGATACTGAACAAGTGATTCGTTATCATCACACAAAAGAAAAAATTATGGACAAGTCGATTAAAAAAACAGACAAAATGACAGTATTTATTTCTCGAATTTATTCATGACTCTCCTCCCCATTTCTTATTGATTATTTATATCACTAAAAGTGAATGTACGGGTGCGGTCCGGGTTCCGTGGAAAACCATCAGCACTCGCACGTGTTACACCGAAAGCCTATCTAATTACAACCTAAGTACGTGTATCGAACGGGCACCGTAGTGAACCGCACTAATCAATACTCGCACGTAACCTACGCCTAATTACCTAAATCCCTACTTCCCTATATTCCCTAATCCTACCAATATATGATCCCTGCGGTGAGGGTATATATACATATATAGATAGTGCGGGAAGTCTGTTACCGGGAGACCTAAGGCAACAGACGGAGACGAGAAGGGAGCCGGGTTTAGGAGATGGTTTTCTCACTGCCGGTCGAGCAGACTCACAAGACCGATCTACTGACGGCTAAGGGTGTCTTGGCCACAGTGAGAGGTGAGGGGGGGTAAGGTAATGAGTCAAAGTCGGATTAGACAAAATGACTGATTTTATTTACATAATTAATAGCTTATATACTAATCTTACTCTAAGTACACATGTATGGCTATTTACTTTTGTGCCATCCGTGTGTTGTGTCGATGCAGCTGCCTTAATGTCGGTCATGCCTAACAGTTGACAGAGTGCGATGCAAGCACTGCGTGCGATATATATTTGATGTTGCAGGTGTTGCAATCATGTTCTAGATTGAACAGTGAATTAAGAAAAGTTAGTTAATTTTAAAAAATATATCCTTCACTGCACTAAAAAAAATAGTTTTTCGCAGCTCACTTAACTATTACCACTATTATAGTTCTTCATTCTAAAATAGGTAGGTACATGGGCGTAGCCAGCCATGGGCTCAGGGTGGGGTAGCAGTCTAAAATAATATGTAACTATCAAACTATACCCGCGGTCTTACCCCTACCGATTCGGACGTGGCCTATAGGTTCATCGTGTTGCTGGACGAGGCGAGCAAATTGTTTGAAAGGATACTGCCCGTGTCGTCCGGCATCTTTGCGAGGTGGTGCTCGATCTGTCGGAAGCGCCTGAGGGCCGTGATTGAAGAGGCAGTGGGCTGTGGCGGCGTGCTATTGACGGTATCGTTCGACATCGCCAACACAGGGAAAGGGAAGCACTCCACAACTTCGGCGTGCCAGAGTACCTGAGGCAGCTAGTGGCAGACTATTTAGAGGAGCGTACCGTCATATACTAGGATCGAGAGGGCGTCTTGAGACGGCGACCCATGACACATTGATCACGGCCCGGGGGAAAACTTCCAACAGGTGGCGCGCCTGGCCACCAGGGGTGTCTCTTTGGTGGTTGTCGCTGGGCCTACGGGTGGCCCTAGATAAGACTGAGGCCTTGATGTTCAATGGGCCCCGTCGTGGTTCGACCCCCGGCGCCTCTATCGTGGTTAACTCGGTCCTCGTACAGGTTCGGGCTCAGATTTAGTATCTGGGCCTGATCTTCGACGGAAGGCGACTCTTTGACGAGCATTTCCGACAGCTTGCTCCGACGCTGGTCAACGCTGCCTCTGCCTTTGGGCGACTTTTGCTTAATGTGGGTGGAGACAGCATATGTCGGACCGCCTCAGGGAAGTGTTGGACGCTAGCCTGGCGTCCGGACGCTTCCCTGAGTGCTGGAAATGCGGGAAGCTGGTCCTGTTGAGGAAGCCGGGACGGCCTGCCGATTCGGTCGCGGCCTATAGGCCCATCGTGTTGCTGGACGAGGCGGGTAAACTTTTTGAGAGGATACTCTCTGCCCGCATCGTCCGGCACCTCTGCGAGGTGGGGCCCGACCTGTCGGACGCCCAATTCGGATTCCGAGAGGGGCGTTCGACGGTCGATGCCGTGATGCGCCTTAGGGCCGTGACCGAAGAGGCAGTGAGCTGTGGCGGCGTGGTGTTGGCGGTGTCCTTGGACATCGCCAACGCCTTCAATAGTCTGCCATTTAGCTGCATCAGGGAAGCACTCCACTACCACGGGATGCCAGAGTACCTGAGGCGGCTAGTGGCAGACTATTTAGAGGAGCGTACCGTCGTGTACGAGGACCGAGAGGGCGTCTTGAGACGGCGACCCATGTCGTGCGGCGTTCCGCAGGGGTCTGTCCTTGGACCACTCCTGTGGAACGTGGGATACGACTGGGTCCTACGAGGTCGTCTCCCCCCCGGGCTGGGCGTAATTTGTTACGCCGATGACACTCTTGTCACAGCCCGGGGGGCGAACTTCCAAGAGGCGGCGCGCCTGGCCACCTGGGGTGTTTCTCTGGTGGTCGGGCGCATCGAGGCGCTGGGCTTACGGGTGGCCCTGGACAAGACGGAGGCCCTATTATTTCATGGGCCCCGTCGTGGTCCGCCCCCCGGCGCCTCCATAGAGGTCAACTCGGTCCTCGTACCGGTTCGGGCCCAAATGGGGTATCTGGGCCTGATCCTCGACGGTAGGTGGCTCTTCGACGAGCACTTCCGACAGCTTGGTCCAAAGCTGGTCGGCGCTGCCTCTGCCCTTGGGAGACTCTTGCCCAATTTGGGTGGAGCCAGCGTCGCAACGCGACTCCTCTACACGGGGGTGGTCCGGTCGATGGCGCTGTATGGTGCACCGGTGTGGGTGGGGGCTCTGACTGCCCTAAATAAGGCCCGCCTCTGGCGGCCTCAGAGGGTATTGGCAGTCAGAGCCATACGCGGATACCGCACGGTGTCGACCGAGGCGGCGTGCGCCCTGGCCGGAACACCCCCGTGGGATTTGGAGGCGGAAGTGCTCGCCGAAGTTTATCGACGGGTGGCTGAATATCGGGCGGAGTATGGCTATCGCCCTCCGCCCGAAGAGGTACGCGAGTGGCGTGAAGCCGCCCTTCGAGCCACTATGGCTAGATGGTCGTTCCGGCTGGAGACTCCACGTGCTGGCTTTGCCGCCGTGGAGGCTCTCCAGCCGGTCATCCTCGAGTGGGCAGGGCGGCAGCACGGGACCCTTTCCTTCCGACTGACGCAGGTCCTTTCCGGGCATGGTTGCTTCGGGAAGTACCTGCACTCGGTCGCTAGGAGGGAATTGAGTCCCGCCTGCCACCACTGCGACTGCAATGAGGACTCGGCGCAGCATACGCTGGCGATCTGCCCTGCATGGGCGTCGCAGCGCCGGGCCCTCACTGCAGTCATCGGAGGAGATCTCTCGCTACCGGCCGTCATACGCTCCATGGCCGGTAGCGATAGCAGTTTTACCGCGGTCGCAACCTTCTGCGAAGAAGTCATCTCGCAGAAGGAGGTGGCGGAGAAGGCCCGGGAGGATGATATCCACTCGGACCCAATCCGCCGCCGGCGAACCGGGCGGCGGAGGCGCGCCTATCAGCGCCTCATGCCGCCCTGAGTGTGGCCGCGGATGGTCGGGACGGGTTTTCCCCTCCATCCGCTCTAGTGGCCACCCGCGAAGGGGCGACGTACGCGTGTGCCGTACGTCGCCTAAATTGAGAGTTTTACAGCAGACGGTGCCCGCTTCAGTGCGGGCAAGCGCTGGGAGGAGTCCGGATGTGTTAATAACTGCAGTTCCCGGATTCCTCCCTTCACAGGCGCAGAGTGGCACACCGTGTGGTTTTAGTCGGTTCGAGTCCGACACACCGCCCCGCCGTAAACCCCGGTGGGGTGACGGTCCGAGGGGATTTCCACACGTAAAAAAAAAAAAAAAAAAGGGTGGAGACAGCATCGCTACAAGACGGCTCTACATGGGGGTTGTCGATGTCGCTGTATGGTGCACTGGTGTGGGTGGCGGTTCTGACCGTCCAGAATAGGGCACGCCTCTGGTGTCCCCAGAGGATAATGGCTGTTAGAGCCATACGCGGTTACCGCACTTTTTCGACCGAGGCAGAGTGTGCCTTGGCCGGAACTCCCCGTGGGATTTGGAGGCGGAAGTGCTCGCCAGAGTTTATCGGCGGACGGCTGACTTCCAGGCAGAAAACGGCTTTCGCCTTCCGCCCGAAGGACAACACGAGTGGCGTGAAGCCGCTCGTCGAACCACCATGGTTCGCGGGTCGTCGCGGCTGGAGACTCCACCCGCTGACTTTGTCGCCGTGGAGGCTCTACAGCCGGTCATCCGCGAGTGGGCAGGGCGACAGCATAGGACCCTTTCTTTCCGATGTCCTTTCCGGGCACGTTTGGTTTGGGAAGTACCTGCACTCGGTCGCTAGGAAGGAACTGAGAGCCGTCGGTCACCACTGCGATTGCAGTGAGGACTCGGCCCAGCACACGCTAGTGGTTTGCACAGCCAGGGCGACGCAACTTTGGGCCCTTACTGCAATCATTCTAGTCAACAAGTATGGAACTTGTTGACTAGAATATTTGGGCCTCCGGTCTCGCACTCACCAACGAAACACGACAGCACGAACGCTGTCATTTTACGTTGATTTTCTGTGCGAGGGTAGTACCGCCCCGGTCGAGCCGGCCCATTCATGCTGAAATCAGCGTGGCTCTACTACCTATAGGGGCAGTTCCCGGATCCCTCCCTTCTCAGGCGCAGAGTGGCACACCGTATGGTTTTAGTCGGTTCAACTCCGATAGACCACCCCGCCGCAAACCCCGTTGGAGTGACGGCCCGTAAAAAAATTGCCCCACCCTGCCCCACCGTGGCTACGCCCATGGGTAGGTATATTATGAACAAACATTACTTAGAATATGAATAACATTTGTGTATCTTAGAAAATCCCGGTCATAATTTTATTCTCCGGTCATGTTATGAATTTATCTTGTTATAATATTGTAAAAGTTTCTAAATAAATAAATGTTTCGGGCAAACAATTATTATGTCAAGGCGTTACCTAAGTAGCAGTAAACTTCACACGTAACCCCTGTGGTCAAAAGTCAATTTAAAGAACAACAGACTGACCGTTCGCCTTCTATTATCAATTTTGACAAGTCCCGACATGTCAAAAGTCAAAACGGCACGTGTCGACGCGTGCGCTTTAAACTTTTATCGGATTTTGACAGCATCCTGTCAAAGTGTGACGTGTTGTGAATTGTGGGTGACGGTGTGCGATAATGATTTTGGTTTTGTTGTGTGTGATTTTGAATTATGCAAAAGTTATTGTAATATAAATTAAATGGAAAATATTTCTATTATAAGGGTTTATAATGGCTTATCTATATTGAATGTATACACGTAAAAAGAGTTATTTTTTATGCAAGAAGGAATGTCTAATTTTGTACGTATAAAGTTTATGTAGAAACAGAATTAGTGCAGAAAGCTAAAATGTTCGACCATCAGCCACGTCAACAAAATTTTTGTCAATGAAAAAAATAAAACATTATTTGGTTATTTAATTAGTTGTGCTGAAATATGTGCACGTACATCGTACGACGACCCAGACGGCGCCTTGAATGTTTCCTATACCTACCCAAAGTTGCGTCGAGCATTACGAATTGGACTCTCACATGGGACAACATTTTCTACAACAATTAACAGATTCACAGTTCAAACAGTTCTAAGTCTGAGTATTTAGCACATCTGTTGCCAAAAAATTTGTGGGTGAAGCGAGGCCTTAAAAATGTTATAAAAACCGACTGTAAAGAAATAAACAAGTACCTAACTATCACAATATCCATTAAAATTTAAGAAAACTAAATACTCTATGGTGCCGCATGCGGCGACAAACGTGGTTTTGGTAGATTTTTCTTTGACCGTAGGTAACAAATTATTGTACCCTTTTTCAGACGCAGTCGGGTAAAAACATACTCAGTGCGGGAGATTTCTTAAAAGAAAAACCTGGTTGTCGTAGATAACTCATTACGTCTGACTAGTCGATGGCACATTTTTAAACAACATAATAAATCAATAAGTTCGTACATACAAGTTTTCCAATACAAACACATAATTTTGTCCCGTCTGACATGTATTGTGTACATCCCCTTGTCAGCATGAAAAACATCCATTGTAAGCTTGCTACTCTCCCTCAGAGGAGTTTAAAACCCCTCTTTTATACCTTAAAGATTGCCCCTCTTCGATTGTTATTGATTATGAGTGATATTGAGTATTGACGTCACTATTGTTCTTTCTTTTTTTTAATCTCGCTTGTAAAAAAATATTATAGGTATTTTACATTACAAAGGACAGGTATCCCTGTCCTTTGTAATGTAAAATACCTATAATATTTTTTTATGTAATAGGCGGGCAAACGAGCAGATGTATCGCCTGATGGTAAGCGATTACCGCCGCCCTTGGACACCTGCAACACCAGAGGCATCACAAGTGCGTTGCTACCCTTTGAGGGATGGGGGGATGGAAGAGATAGGGGAAGGGGTTGGAGTATGGGCCTCCGGTATCCTTACTCACTCGGTGAAACACAGCGCAAGCAATATTTTACACCGGTTTTCTGTGAGTCCGTGGTATCATTCTGGTCGAGCTGGCCCATTCATGCCGAAGCGTGGCTCTCCCACGGTTTATTTCATCTTCATCATCAACAGCTCTTAACTGTTGACTACTAGACACAGGCCTCTGCTTAGAAAGAAGGATTTGCTCTACCATACCACGCTGACCAGACGGGTTGGTATAGGGTTTGTGTCAAGTTTTCCTTCGCTTTGGTTCGATGATGTCTAACGTAGTTTGTTCCCTTAGACGCGTCTTAAGACACCTAAGTATGGGTTCGGTTTATTTGCTTTACAGATATTTATTATAATATATACTGTTGGGTACAGTCAGGATTCATCTATTTAATGAAAAACGTTGTCAAGATAGGTACATCCTTGTATTATATACTTTAAAACACATTTTCAATACAATCAATATTAACAATCTTTACCGTATTACTACACTTGTTACTCTGCTGAAAAGGAAGACACGAATGACCGTCCTACTGGCTTGTGCGTGAGCCTCTTTCACAAACAATCTTAAGCTCCGCCCTTGGACACGTGTGACAGTTACTTGACATTTTATAAGAATTATTCTAATAAATCATTTATTAATATTAACTTTTAGAACTTCACACTTTAAGAGAATTATTCCGAACAGTCATTTGTACAATGCTAGCTAATCAAACTTATAAGCTAACAATACTTAGGTATTTACTTGAAAACGGATGAGAAGTGCTGGTTTGACTGGAGTTTTGTCTCATAGAAACCAGTGCTAAGGAATTCTTTGGTTGTTCTTAACCGAGGGACTGATACGACAATCCCATTGCGGGCCTTGAATAACAGGTGTCTATGAACCCCATCTTCGCACTGATATTAATATATAATCTAAGTATCAATTTCTTGAAATTACATTGCAATAATTGAGTATAACGTTTTTTATTGTGTTGGGTTGGGGGTAACTCTTGTTTTACATTATGTCCAGCTATGGTATTTACTTGCCATCAGATAAATAGTCTACGCGTAGAAGGGCCTAAATGTCATTATTAAAAACCACCTAATACAAATTCACTTTCCTTAAAAAGATGTTTAAAAAGTTACGAGTTTAAATAGAAGTATTTTTTTCTTTAACTTTAACGCGTTTCTCAAATACCTACCTATGCCGAACGGGAGCCAAACCTTTCAGTTTGCGAAAAGTGCAATCGCAACATTCAACTAACTCGTTCCATTTTAGAACCCTTTCAAAAACCCACAGCAAAACCCCAATACCTAGACATAATATTTTTAATTTCCAATAGCCAATTAGGCTCCAAGCACGATTGTCGCCAACAAACTTTGATTGGTTCCATTTCCACAGAGACCAATTATGCTTAAAAGGCCAATTCAACGGTACCAAGTCTTATTGTAGTATACTGAACCGCGTCAGACTCAGGGCTAGAGTTCAATAGGCCAATAATTAAAACCGCACTGGAGATCGACTCCTTGCGTTGAGAGATTTCGATTTTTAATTAACTCCCAATTGTTTTAGTTGGTGATTTATAATTGAATTGTGTTCAGTTTGAACTGGAGGAAGTCTTAGGAGTTATTGTTTTATGTTGTGTTTAATAGAACAGTTGTGTTCGTCGGCGCAGTGTTTGTTGCGACTTGCGCAGATCGATATAGAAGGTTTAGTTATCTTTGAGAGGTTTTGGAACAATATTTATTTGGTACTAGCTGACCCGGCGAACTTCGTACCGCCATATTTACATCTCTGTCTCAGCTTCCCACAGGCTATGTACAGTCGCGGACATAAAAAAGCTTTTCCCGATTCTTTCTAGCAAAAAAAGAATGAAAGAAATCGGACTATGTGTTATTTAATTACAACTAAGTCCATATTTTGACTTTCATCCCCTCTCTCCAAGAAACCGTGC
The DNA here is from genome assembly GCA_949125395.1 of Diaphora mendica. NCBI lineage: Eukaryota > Metazoa > Arthropoda > Insecta > Lepidoptera > Erebidae > Diaphora > Diaphora mendica. Next base: position 2,806,168 of record OX421317.1, read on the forward strand.
TGAATTTCGGGATAAAAAGTATCCCATGTCCTACCTCGTGGTATGAACTCAAATCATGCCAAGTTTATTAAAAACTATAACTATAGTGGAGAAACCTCCACTGCTCCACCAGCTATCTGATGTCACTGTACATTAAGGTCCTTCGAGCCGGATTAATACGCACGAACGTTATTCTATATATATTTTGTTAAGTGCGGAGTCATCAAATCATGTACGAGCTCGTACACTATAATTATAAACCATATTGCCATTAAAACTTTGAAAGTAACTCTGTCTATCTGTCTATTACGCTTTCACGGCTAACCCGCTAAACCGATTTGAATGAGTTTCGGTATAGAAATAGATTGTACCTCTGAGCAGAACATAAGCTATTTTTAAGCTATTGCATAGCTTTTATCGCGGGCTTTGAGCGCGGCGACGAAATCAAGAAATTCCGTAACGAAAAAACCTAGCACCCGAAACTCACGGAGATCGAGACGAGCTGCTCCGAACGACAAATCAACGAATCTTTCTGTCTCTCTACTGCGTCAAGTGTTGTGGGTTCAAATCCCAGATGGGACATCACTTTGTGTGATTCATAAATTGTTGTACTGAGTCTGGGTGTTTCTTGTGTCCTTTTAATGGAGTCCCCCACGACACAGGATTACATTCCTAGTGCGGTTTTGTCTTATAAAAAAAGAAAAATAAAGGAAAGTACAGTTTGATTGTGAACCATCATTGGTCTCTATTTGATCACCAAAAAAAAAGGATTTATGAGTTTATCAACGGTCTGGTTGTCACGGACCTGTTCCTTCTCAGTTTAGGAGCAAACGGTCATTTGTGAGTTAATTCATATCTATAAATTCGACAGTAACTCTGTAACTGTGCCTGTATGTTTGCCTGTGAACGATTTGAATGAAAACGATAGAGATCCTTAGATTCCTGAGGATAGATAGGTATACCTACACGCGGGCGGAGCCGAGGTCAAAAGATAGTTACTATTTTTTATCGTTACTAACTATTGCCGTACATTAATGTAACTGATTAGGAAATATATCATTCAATATCAAACTCTAGGAACTTTACCAAGTCGTGTTGGAGATAGTTTTCTGGCTACTTTTGAATTGCGTTATAGATGTAGAAAATTCTGACTGTGATTTTATTAATATAATTATAATTGTAGATCACGCATGATGATGACATCATACAATGATGAAATGAACATATGAATAAACTTAATAGATAGTAGAGAAACGCTGACTTCAGCACGGTTGGGCCGGCTCGACCGGGGCGATATCATCACTACATAGTATAAATCACTACTTGGTATAAAACAAAGTCGCTTTCTCTGTCCCTATATTCCTATGTGTGCTTAAATCTTTAAAACTACGCAACGGATTTTGATGCGGTTTTTTTAATAGATAGAGTGATTCAAGAGGAAGGTTCTTATGTATAATAAATGCATAATATAGTATGGGAACACTGTTAATTTTCGAGGTTTCTAATGTGATGTAGCAAATAAACATATTTTTTTGCGCTTACCTACATTGTAAAAGCTGGCTGCACCCTACGAGATAGATCAAAATAATGTACTACAGTATTGTACACCTTAAAAAGATCTACAAAAGGTCCCCGACGGTATATGTCTATCTCTTAGGGATAACCCACAACAACCATTTTTTATTCCTTTCTTTTAACGAGAAATAATGGCTTATTTACGAAGCGATTTTAAGCAATACAGAATGAATCCTTATACAATTAAGTGAATTAAATACATTGTGCATTTAATATAGATCAAAATGGCCCTTTACAGTATCTAAGTTAAATGAATATATTCGAAGATATTACAGTATTAAAATGCACGAATCGTGTTGTCGACGTGGGCATCTGAAATCCACCCGTGCGAAGCCGGGGCGGGTCGCTAGTGTAGATATATAATGCAAAGGGAAAATAACTAAGAAATTTATCAATATTTTATTAATTTAACTAAATAATTGACAGCTTCACATTTAACTTCTCAACAAGGTAACTATAGTTAACAAAACTATAGGACTATAGGAAACTGTTCTATAAAAAAGGGTCGCTGATAGGATGGTGGCAAGGAATGCCCGGCTCCCATGGTGTTTTTATGGCGTGGCCGTAACTAAATGTCCTTGTGGCAAGCTGACTCAGCGATATTTACAAGGTGCCATTCTTTTTAAATACTTGTTATAGTTTAGAGGGCGTTAACGATATTTTGAACTTTTTATTAGATGAGAAAGTTTTGTATATAAGCGTAGGTCCTATATCTTTTACCACTTTAGTAGCTGATGAGAATTTTTATAAACCTGGCTCATATTTGTATGGTCGGAGCTGTTTTTCGAATAGTGGAGCATCCTATCCCGATAGTACCTATTACACGTCATAGGTATAGACGTCATGAGGTACGGCAGGGGGGACTCCAGAAGCTGCTGGTGCGTTTCTGGAGCTCCTCCAGACTGACGAGGTAGGCCGCCGCGGGGTTTAGTGGGTAGATCGGTTCTCCGAGAGTCCCACACACGCCCTTCGTCTCCCCACGTAGGGTATGGTGCGAAAAGCATTCCCCGCGAGAAACAAAAAAAAAATATTATAGACGTCCATGAAAGGGGTTTCCTTAGGGTCAAAATTAATTCTAGCAATAGTGAAACACGTAAGTATATCTGTAACCTGTATTCTTACAGTGTGACCTGTCAGTTCCTGTACCGTAAGAGATCCAGGCTTCGACCCAAATGGTTTGACTCGACGAGCGTGAATATCAACCATTTGCTTTTCCCCATATAAGTAGGGCAACCGAAGTTCGACCGAGTGTGGTCTCAGACCCTCTGATTTCACAGACCAGACTTCTTAGAATGTACACTATGGATTCAACTTAATCATGAGTCTATGTTTCAGCTAGCTTTTACCCACGTCTTCACTTGCCTTTATTCAAGTAACTAAACATTTCCTTATTTGTTCAAGAACTAGTCATGATGGTCTGTGATACAAGACATGCAATATTTTTAATAGTAATAAGAAGTAACCCTTTAGATATGTATAGGTTTTCCCCCCACCTTCCCCCCGCATTGTACTCCTCTAACACAACTAGATATCACTTATCAATGGTATTCATTTAACCAAACCTCGTGGTACAAGCAAGACTCGGATTTACTCAACAATGAGACGCCTAACGCGTCTCGGGTGGGGGCGGGTAATGCCACCATGATTTACGTAAACTGTAGGACTAGTACTTCATTCAGGGAAGGGAGTCAATAGACAGCAATTCTCATGTGACTCTTAGGTAGTTGCACCTGGTCTATACAAGACCTAAGAACTACCTAACCTATCATTAGGCAACCGATCTTTCATACCTACTACCACCTGTCACGTCATGCTTAAAATTATCAAGCGCCTCATTTGAATCAATTATTTTCAACGTTTACTTATTTATGAAGTTATAATAGTAACCATGATTTAACAAAAAAATTGAAGAGCGTGTAGGAGATATTTTCAGGAGTTGAGTAATTTAATGTACCTATTATTTTTTAAGTAGGTATTTGATAAAAAAAACCTAATTACGTATGGTGTGTGATGTAGTAAATTATATTCTTATTATTTGGAGTAAGTAATAACTAATTCGTAGAGTAACCAATAACTGAAAGAGCGAAGACACAGAGACCTAAACCCCTCTTACCATTTCGGTCTTCTCACTTTGAAAGGGGTAAAAACACATGTATTGTGACTTTGTGGACTTGTAGGAATACATGGGCAGCCGACTCATTATCAGTTGACCCGTCTGCCACAGTACACCTACCATAACAAAAATAAGGTATTGATGCAACAAACATCAGCAGGAATATCCTACATTATACCTTAATGGTGGTAACCTTACAGTGGGGAGGTAGGGGCCGTCTGCCGCACAATGCTCCGCGTAATAATATAATCGGCTCGACGCCACTTGCTATTAATTAAAATTAAAATTTTCATTGCGACGCCATTGTTATTTCTATGTCTTAACAGTTTCTGGTCTTATATGTATCTGGTAGGTGTTTATTGTTAGTGGTAACTTGTTAAAACTGTCAGAATGTAATGAATTGTTGTTAATATTGTGCGTAATAAGATAGGTATATGATTCTCAAATAAGTCTTAACATCGGATTAAATTATAAGTAGTGGTTGGTATTTTTAAAAACAGTTTTCATGCTGTAGAAAGTTAGATTGTTGAGGGGTACTTGGAATTCCTTAGGATTACGAAATTGAGATGTTATAAAACCTCCATGTACCTATAGGTAGTGTTTTTTTGTTTGGATTAAATATGTAGTAGGAAAAATAAAGGTACATACTTTGGCCCACATCGGCCAAACGAGCAGACAGCACTTGGAACTCACGAGTGCAATTCTGCCTTTCGTAAACATAACCCCCCCTTCCCCATAAATAGTTTAGTTAGGCCTCCGAAAGCCTTACAAACTAAGTAAAAGCGACGTAAGAATTAACACAGGTGGTATCTCCTTCACTCCAGTCTAACCGGCTCATTATGAGTTCTCCCAAGAAACTATACCTAGCTACCTACCATTTTCATTATAGGTATATATTACTTGCATAAAATAAATAAACATATAACCATAACACTCCAAACACCAAACCATAATCAATCTTAAATAACCCCGATCACTTACATCAATGGCCGAATTTATAGGTTAGAAAAAACATGGCGGCTTATAAAAGAGGTTTCATTGACAAACAGCCAACCGTTTGGCTAATCATTGGGTGCAAGGCAACTTTATAACTTAGCACCTGCGTTCTTTATATCTACCATAAATATTGAAAAAAAACTAACCCTTATGAATGAAGAGGAAGTGATAAAATAGAACTTGATATTATAAAACATCTTTTGGTTTTCGAACGTGAGTTTTTTTTTGGTTCCATTCATATTTGAGTTTGGAATAGGTTTTCGCGGGAGAATGTTTTGGATATTTTGTTTTTTTTTTAATATGATAGTGTGGTAACTAACTAATCTAATAAGCTAGAGTTGAAATCTCGTCTAGTCGAAGCTTATATGTTTATGAAATGCTTAATAGATTTATGGGTTGCCATGGGATATTAATAAGCTTTTGGGATACAAATTGCTAAGACTCACATCTTCCAAAAATATTTACTTAATACAGTTAAGCAGAAACCTTTACGTCGGCCATGAGATTTGAATGTTCATTTTATTCACAAGGAGTTAACTAGCAAGCGCCTGATATAGACGACGGTCCTTCCTATCTGTTTATTTCAGCTGATCTACGAAACCGAATCTTACAAGATTTTACTTGCAGATAGCTGACTGTAGGTATTACTAATTAATTAGTAACTTAGAATAATTTTCTATTCGATAATATTAAGGGTACAAGCAACAAAAACCTATAAAATTTATGAGAAACCTCGATTTTAATGCAGTTGTCAGCAGGTACAGAGCAGGTGCTTAAATAAGATCTGGCTAGGTATTTCAAAAATAAATAGGTACATTTTGTAGAACAAGAAAGGGTTAAAAAAAACTATAGTCTATGACACCTGGGCCATTAGGAATTACGAATCTGTTGGTCAGTTCAATTGTTTAGACGCTACGGTAGAACAAACATACAAAGACTGCCAAAACCATTACCCTTCGTTTAACGTTCACCTTTGTCGGGTAAAAATATATTCATATCAATTCTAATATTCCCATAACATCTAAATTTTAAAATGAAACGTGATATTTACTTGACTAAACACGACAAAATATTAATATCAGAAGTACGCAACGCAATTGTGGGGTAACGGGGCTGTATGGGAGTCTATGGGGCTGTATGGGCCATTGTGAGTCGTTTAATGGGTAATACCAGCGACAACTACACCTGTGTTGAAGTATTGATTATTTCACCATTTTGGGGCATTTCTTGTAGCGACAGTGTTGAAGAATGGCGTTTTAAGTTTGGATTATGTCGTCTTGATGTTAAATGTAGGCTGGGTAGAGTTTGAAGCTTTACTGGTTGAAAATGATACCTAGGTATGTATTTTTGTAAGTACGTCTTTACAGATATTTTTGAAGACTCGATAGTACCTAAGACGGTGATGGCATTTTTAAGACTCACTCTTGGAAGAAACACCGAAACAAACCACGGAGGTGTATCTATATGTTTTAACGCTTTTATTAGCTCCGTTCGTCAGTACTTACGTAAGTAGCGTAAACTTTGTACATGATTTTGATAACCTTCAAAACTTTGAATTAACTGGAAATTCAAATCTACCTATCAAGGATCGATGACTATTCAATATTTTAAACAGTTAGACCCGTTATCGTTACTAGGATAATCGGGAATAGCGAGTTTTGGTTTATCATATACCTATTGTTTTATGTAGCTACCACGTGTCACAGCGTGGCATACCTAGTAGGTACAGCTATTATAACATAAAGTGTACCTGGTTGACCGAGTTGTGTATGTTTTTTACCCGACTGTGAAAGGAGGGTTATGTTTTTCGAGTGTATGTATGTATGTATATATGTATGTATGTATATACTATATATATTTCTTTGGCACGCCCTACAGCCTAAACGGGTGTCAATAGATTCGTCTTAGTCGTGAGAACGACACTGGGTACATCAAAATAAAAAATAAAAAAAGGATTTTTGGCGCCAAAAAGTAATATAAAAAAAATGTTTTCAAAATACATCGAGTGTGGTATCAAAATAAAGAATTTTTTTACGGTGATTACGAATATATATAAAACTTATATGTTTTTATTGTTAAATATTGACGCAGTCGGGTTTTTTATTTTAAATAATTTGTACTTGTTTATTGGTAAATTTTCTAAAAATGAATCTGATTTATCGCCCCCGAAACCCCTGCTTACTAAATTTCATGAAATTCGTTGGAGCCGTTTCAGATTATATTATATACATATATACACAAGAATTGCTCGTTTTAAGGTACATATTAGCACGGTAGGTAGATTAAATAGATAGATATTAAGTTGATTTGTGCCATTTCTAGATTTGCCCTTACCGGATGCGTCTTAGGTATAGCTCTATCAAAATAAGTAGGTAGGTACCTACTGTTTTTAAATTACTGTTTTTGTTATTATTATCACATGTTTTTGATATAAGTAAGTAATTTAAGTAATTTAAATGACTTACTAACTTTTAAACTTTCGCGTTCCATGATATAATAATAATAATTATTATTATTTTTTACGGGAATTAACGCAATCACTATTTCAAGGTACTACATACCTCTGTTTTGCCTGACGTTTCGTCAGTCAGCCTGTGACCACGGCCAGTGCAACCTGGTCGAAACGTCAGGCAAAACAGAGGTATGTAGTAGTACCTTGAAATAGTGATCGCGTTAATTCCCGTAAAAATAATTATTATTACATTAGTGACTTTTACCATGCCAGGTAGGTAAGGCTCTTAAAATAGGTAGGTAACTCCTGGTGCCTCTACTTAGTAAGGAGGTTTGGCTCACTACACCACGCTGTCTAGTCGCATTGGTATAGGTAGGGTATGTTTCAAGTTGTCCTTCTCTCTGTTGCTAACTTAAATGCTCGCTTATAATTATGTCTTATAAAATAAGCGAGCAGAACCCCAGTGTGTATGTGACCTAGTATAAGCCCCTCCACACACGGTGAGCGACGCAATAACGAGTTCGGTGCCGATCGATATCATTGTCTGGCTCTACTTCGCAGACATTGTTATATCAACTATATAACATTTTATTACTTATCGTCACTGATACATTGTGTAACTAGTTATTTTACAAGTGTAGATCTATATAGGTATTAATACATCATCTTCATAGCCTTTAGGTATTATTCCCAAGATTAACAGGGTTCGGCTACTAGTTCAACCGGTTCCATCTGAATATCAGTTTTTCCACCGAGCGACTGGCATCAGGCCGCAGCAACCCTGAGGGTGAACTGAATTCGAAGGATGAGCTAGTTGTCAGTGTATTTGAGGGCACTGACTTCCCAATATCGATTGTCATAGATGTTCATGACAACCGGGACCGACGGCTTAACGTGCTCTCCGTGGTACAGGCGGGAAACACCGCCATCTTCCAGAGGTACTCCGGGCTGCTATTAAGAATTTCTTGTAAGAAAAACCCAACAGCAGTCCGGCCCGGGAGTCGCACCCGGGACCTCTTGATTGGCAGTCGCTTGTGCTAACCGCTAGGCCAACGAGGCAGACTAAATCTATATGTAGGTATATTAATACGTCAAACAAAAACTTTGTAGGTATCTTTCTACGAAATCATAATGCGAACGGAAGAGTATCTACCTTTGAAATTTGGCATTGTTAGGTATAGGTATGGAGAAATCCTGTGTCGCGGGGGACTTTACAAACATACATGAAAAGGAAACAAGGAACATCCAGACTCAGAACACAAATTTGTGGATCACACAAAGTGTTGTCCCATGTAGGATTTGAACCCATAACACTGGCTCGGTAGGAAGCGGCGTGGCGGCGACTTATACTACCTACTAGGTCAAACGTGCAGTCATACACATACAGGGTGTGTGTATGGGCCTCCAGTATCCTCAATCACCCGGTAAAACACAGCACAAGCACTATTTATGTATTACTCCTTATTAATAAACTAGCTGAGCCATTCCAGATCACAAGTTATCTACCTAATCTACTCCATGTAACAAATTCCATCCTAAGCGTCTCAGCCATTACGGTGCCAAACAGTACCTTATAAATATTCACCCAACTGTATTCTCGCCTAACATAACAGCTTCGTACTTGAATTCTCGATTGAACCAAGTACAGTCTAAGATAAATATCTTGAACTTTTTAGGTATGTCTTATACAAATAATAAATATATCAACACCTACCTTTCACCAATCAAAACATCCAGTATTTAGGTAAAAACGGTATTTCAGCACATAGCCCCGCCCCACACTTCTGCCAACCACACAATAGGGAACAATAGCCCCCAACAATGAACACAAAGGGTACCACTGTCATCCCATTGTGGGGAACAAAGAGAGCCCCGCCCACAACAAAAGCGGCTTTGTTTCATCTCAAATGCTGGCCATCTGATTGGGTGAGATGTCTTCTAACATATGGCCACCCGCCGTTATAAGAATGTCCCAAAAAAATTGTCTACACACTTATGTATATGACAATTCAAAACCTACTGTAGTACTTAAGAAATTCGGTTGAATTTTCTGTGAAATAGAAGAACAGATGCTTTTAATCGACCAGAACTTTGATCCGAATTAAATTGACAGCTCTCTATAAATAGTGTTTTTTAATGTATTGTTGAATGTGTTATGGGAGTCTGGACTTCAAAGATTTTAGATTAAAGTTGAATTTTGTTCGTGGTGTCGACTATAAAGTTTTTTCAATCTACCGCCGTCACTTCGCTCGGTAGTGAACAGTGAGATTTAATGGCAGATATAAGGCAATTATAATTTATAACCTGTGGCTAGTTTTGAATATATTTTCAGTTATAAAACACATGTTTTTTAATGATAAACATCATTAATATGCCTAAGGATTACTTTTTGGTTGGATTAGGCGGGTCTGTACCTATTAATATGTGAAGGTAAGTAATTCTTTTCAAGCAAATACAGCACTTTTATACGTAGGAGAGACATTTAAATAAACTATGGTCATGTTTCACCGGTTTCAGATAAGTTTCAGATAGCTTATCTAACAGATGTTTTAACACAATTTATATGAAAGAACGTCAAATCATCTGACAGATACCGGTGAAACAAGGGTTAATTTAAAAAAATCATTATTTAAAAATCTCACAATTCAAACCAAATCTATTTCTTCCCAGCATAGGCTTCCCCTAAGGGTCCGTTCACACAGCAGATTTTTATCACATTGGAAACAGAGGTTTGGGTAATTGTAGTAAGGTTTATTTTTGCATGTGCCCTTCTTTTGTCATCAAGAAAGCTTGAAGGCGCTTGGTGTGAAATAATAAGAGGAGCCGACCGGCTCCGATTGCGTGCTCTTTCTCGCTCGCGCAGCCGATCGGCTCTGATTCTCTTCCACAGCCGGTCTATGTGAAATAGTTGGCGGCTGCGCTCCTTCCAACATAGATAAGAATATGTACTTCCAAGCGTATACGATCCGGTCTGTGCGAAAAGAAAAAAGCGAGACGATGCTCTCCGAGCCGTGAACGGTGAACGGAACGTGTGAACGGACCCTAAAGCTTGCCATAAAATGTGATCTTGTGTTTTACCTACCTAATAATAGGGACATCGATTTCTTCGGTGCACGATTTTTATATAATACCTATCGCCGTGAACCGTCCTCCCAGAAACATTTGTGCACGCTGATGACGGTTTAAAGGACAGCCACACGTTCTAACACGAGCGGTGGTAATCACTTCCCGCCAGGTTACCTATCTGCTAGTTTGTCCCTATACCTACTTATAACCTCAGATCAAAGAAAAAAGGTTTAGATACCTAACACACGGCCTTGTTCTTGTTGAAGCAAAAAAAACTCAGCTACTGCCAAGTAAACACACGCGTTAACGCACACACATGCTAAGAAACTACGCTACTTTTCGTCAATATCGTACAAGTTAGTTATGATAATACTGACGTTTTTTTCGCTTCATCAAGCTTGCTTCACTTGCTTTATTTGATCTGAGATTATAATAAAATGCTCAGAATTTAACAACGTACCTTTAGTTTGTGTCTAGATAACACTATTCAATGCCCATAGGTAGGTAGGTATTTAATACCTAAATACCACAAAATAATGTATAACCTTTTCGTTTTAAAAAGGCAATTCCGCTATAGGAATACCTATTCCTGTGTTACGGAGGACTTTACAAAAATTACCTACAAAAAAAACACAAAGAGCACCCAGACTCAGAACAACAATTTGTATATCAAAGTGTTGTTCTACGTGAGATTCGAACCCATAACACACAAAACAGTAGAAAGCAGCGAAGTCACCGTTTAAATCACTATTCATACAGTAAAATGACCAAAAATACCTATTATTAGGTATACCTAGTTCAGTTCAATAAACGGTGGCTCTCGAAAATGGCACAAAATTGGCAAGTTGTCGTTAGCCGTTGAGGGCACAACCTAAGAGGCAAACACATCCGTCTGAGTGTTTCCCGAGAGCGGCAAATTGGCACTCAAGACGGACTCTGGTGCCAAGTCAATGGGGGCCTAATCATTTTGGCTTCAAGTGTACTTATTGGGTAACCAATTTAAGTCCTTTATAGTTTTAGTTGGCTACATAAAGTAAGGTACGGAAGGTACCTACTGACTGACTTAATATCAAGTAGGCATCGGGATTGAGCATGGTGTTTTTTGATAAATTTTCTAAAAATGAATCCTAGTTAGATCAATCTATCGACCCTGAACGAAACCCCTTGCATACTAAATTTTATGAAATTCGTTGGAGATGTTTCCGAGATTCAGATAATAGATAGATACATACTTATTATTACCTATAGATATGTAACAATTGCTAGTTAAAAGGTATTAAATAACAATTTCGTTATTTAATCACGTAATCTAATCTTCCACTTTGTGCAATTAATTACACATAATTAATAAAAGAATAGTCATTTTTACGGGCCACAACCAAATTGGTAGCTAGGTACCTACCTGTGTCATATTTTTTAAATTTTAGGTAAATTTTGCGATGACTAAGTGTTCCCATTTTCTTTTTGCATTATTTCCTAAAACTTATACTCGAAAGAGTTGTTTAATTGTTATGTGTTTAATTTTAATAAAGACTTGCCAACAACCTTAGTATGTTTTGTGTAATTAATCTTTGTAATTATGTAAGTAATTTCTTTTATAGCGTATTTGGAGTTCAATCCTCTCAGGATAATTCTGAGAACAGCTCTAACACTGGCGACGGCGACATATGTTCCGATATCATATGTAAATTGAGAGTGAGTGCCAGCACTGTAGAAAAAGCAATTGATGCTCTAAATACTGACAAGGGTCCTGGATGCGATGGCATTTCCCCTATGTTCTGGAAAGGCTGTGCCAGATCCTTAGCGGCTCCTATTTCAACTATTTATAATCGTTCGTTGGAGGAAGGAGTCTTCCCGGATATATGGAAAAAGGCTCATATTGTTCCTATACATAAAAAAGGTTCACGGGTTAAGATAGAAAATTACAGAGGCATCTTTATACTCAACACCTTGGGTAAAGTTTTCGAAAAACTCGTATATAATGCCATATACCCTCAGATACTGGCTGGAATTCCAAGCTCACAGCATGGATTTTTAAAAAAACGTTCCACCGTCACAAATTTAGCTTGTTTTTCTAATTATGTCTTTAAAAATGTGGACGGTGGGGGGCAGGTTGACGTGGTATATACGGATTTCGAAAAAGCATTCGACCGGGTGGATCACGTCATCCTGCTTAACAAATTATTCAGACTCGGTATACGTGGTGATCTTTTGAGGTGGATTAAGTCTTACCTAGCCAAAAGGTCACAAGCAGTAGTGATGGGAGGGTACCGTTCCAGTTTTTGTGAAATCCCCAGTGGTGTCCCACAAGGTTCACATTTGGGACCGTTATTGTATAACGCGTATTTATACGACATCAATGATGCCATCAGAAACTCTCAATACTTAATGTATGCTGATGACAAAAAAATATTTTTAAAGATTGGGTGCCTTACTGATTGCTTGGCACTTCAATCTGACCTAAACTATCTGTTTGATTATTACGGTAAGAACAACATTTCTGTAAATATTAATAAATGCCAATGTGTCACTTACAGTCGTAAAAAACAACCGTTACACTATTTTTACAATTTTAACGGCGCTCCGATTAAAAGAGTCACTGCTGTACGTGATCTCGGGGTGTCATTCGACAGTACACTATCGTTTTCTGAGCATATTGACACTATTTGCTCTAAAGCATATAAAAACCTTGGGTTTGTTCTAAGATCTTGTCAACATTTTAAAACAATTGAATCGCTGAAGTCTGTTTATTTTGCTTACGTGCGTAGCACACTTGAGTATAGTTGCCCTATTTGGTCCCCTTATTATCTAATTTATTTGAATCAAATAGAACATATACAAGAAAAACTGGTAGATCACTTTAATTATCGTCTCTGTAAACCAGTCATGACTTACCGTCAAAGTTGTAGAGAACATGGCTTGTTGACTCTTGAGGACAGACGTGTGGTCCTGGACATGTGTTTATTGTATGATGTCATAAATGGAAATATCGATAGTGCCGAATTGGTTTCGCAAATAGTTTTTAATACCCCATCCCGTCGCACCCGACATACGCCCATGCTTCATGTACCCCGTCATGCAACTAACTACGCAAAGAACTGTGTATTTACCCGTATTTCGCGTACACATGTTTTTTTCCATGAGGTAGATATCTTCTCATGTTCCAAACAATTGTTTTAATTTAAAATCACTGACGTTTTGAGTGGACAGTGTAAATGATTATGTTTATGATATGTAATTTGAATGTATTTAGACATATGACATATTTCATGTTCTCGTTCGCAGGCTGGATACATAGTATTAGTTAACCGAGGAAAACCTGTTATTGGCCACACTTTCTGTGTATGTTATTATGTTAAAATATTGTATCGCTGTTGGTTTTCAATAAATAAATAAATAAAAAATAAATAAATGTTATTCATTTTATAATTTAAAGAAATAAAATTTGACTACAATTTAAAGGCAAGATCGTTACACGCCATCTAGCGGATTTGGTGCAGCACGCCATCTGTGCTTTAATTCGAAACTATTTCAGTTCTAAAAGTCGGTGACAAGGCAAGCATTTTTGTTAGAACATAGTTCAAAAAGTTTTCAATAGATGTCGCTATAAAGAAAAATGGAATACGAGAAAGATTTGAATGAGTACTTCGATCAAATATATCATAGATGCACTGTTGCCGCTTAAAAAGTGGCACCGGCAAAACAAGGCATATATATATTTGATCGAAGAATGAGTACAATAAATAACAGCTTATAAATTTAACTTGCAATGCAATGTTTCGAAGTGTTAACAAAGATTTGCAATTTGCAATATTATTTAATTTTCACTAGGCTTTAATTTCACATTCAGGATTAACTTTATAAATCGATTGCAATTTTTTATTGCGATTGATGCAAAACCAGCGTTATTAATGTTCTAGGTCCTTTCTTATACATAATTAATTTAATAATAATAAAATGAATTGTACCTCCTTATTAATCCTTACTGATGTTATATAATTTGGGAAAATGTTTCTAACTGTCTGTTTACCTCTGCTCGGGTAAACCGATGAACCGATTTTATTAAAAAACCTATGCTAAAAGACCTCAGTAACCGATACAAGCGCGGGTGGAGCCGAGGAAAAAGCTAGTGATTTTTATATGATCCGATTGCTGTTCTTTGAGTATACGGGTTCAGATATTATTTTCTAATACATATCTGTATTGTACTTGAAGTTAACATCGATCGTAATTTTTTTGTCTTTAGTTCAATGACCCATTCTATGAAAGACAACATACTTACATTGTTGTTTGAAGTTGGTAAAAATTTTTATAAAAAAATACAAACCGACTTCCAAAAAACATCCAACGAAAAATCTCTGCCAAAAACTTTTTGAAGAACCAGTTTATTTTAAGCTTTTAAGTGTTTTTTGACAGAGAGTTTTCGTTGGATGTTTTTGGAAGTCGGTTTTTTTTTTTATAAAAAGTTTTTATTTTACAGTTTTTAGTGCAAACAATCGTAGGTAAGCAGTAAGTTGAATTATTTCATCAAATTTCATCATCAAGAATAATACAAATTAAGGTACGTGTAATATTAAAATCATCCTCTAATCCCTAACTGTTGAAGAGTTTAATCTTCTATCATCCGCTCACCTAAATAGCTTGAAAGTATACGACTGAAGGTCTTTAGATACGTATGAAATTGAAAGAATTATTCTCCAACTCCTAACCTTTGAGGAGTTGTACCTTCCACCTTCCATCATCAGCTTACCTAAATAATTTGTAAAAATACGACTAAAGGTAACTTATATACATATGATATTTAAAGATTTATCCTCCAACTCCTAACCGTTAAGGAGTGGTACCTTACATCATCAGCTCATCATCATAAAATGATGACTACCAAATGCAAATACCGGTGTAACTTCAGAAAATATACGAAAAACATAGTATGTGCCTATAAAAAATGAGGGTTTCCCTCGATTTCCCTGGGATCCAATCATCAGATCCTGATATGCTGGCAATGGGACCACCACGGAAGCATACCCTGTCGAATACAAAAAAAATATTCAAAATCGGTCTACAACTGACGGAGTAATCAGGTAACATACATAAAAAAAAAAAAAAAATACATACAGTGGAACATAGAACCTCCTCCTTTTTGGAAGTCGGTTAAAAAAATACATACAGTGGAACATAGAACCTCCTCCTTTTTGGAAGTCGGTTAAAAAAACACTTAAAAGCGTAAAATAAACTGGTTCTTCATAAATTGTCTATACCTAATTCTTTATTCATTTAAATAGTAGTATTAGAATGTTGTGTGCTGGGTACCTAGAATGTGTTTGAAGTCAAGAATAAAATTTAAAATCGGATCACAATTGACGGAGTAATCGGTGAACATAAATAAATAAAAAAAAATTACATACAGTGGAACATGGAACCTCCTCCTTTTTGGAAGTCGGTTAAAAATTACGCCACACCTATAAGTAGAGACATTACTACGATCGATTAAATTGAGTAATAGAAGTATAATTTAACACTCCTCAACAAGGACCGTGTGGCCTAATGGATAAGGCGTCGGACTTCGGATCCGAAGATTGCAGGTTCGAGTCCTGTCACGGTCGAAATTTATTTTTATGCTTTTTCATATACTTTAAACAATTAAACATGAAAACGAAACATTTTAAGTTATTCATTGTAATATTATCATGTCATATTCATTAAAACAAAGTTTAATTAGGTAAGACAAATGTTTCAATTATTTTATCTTACAAACAAAAAAGAAAATTATTAAAAATAGTTGCAAAATAAAAAAAATACATTGGTATTAATTATTTAACAATATTTAAATTAAACTTAATTTTGGCATCCTTGATAAAATTAAAAAATATTTTTCAAATTGACAAACGTCAAGAAAGCTCTTTTTAACCGACTTCCAAAAAGGAGGAGGTTCTATGTTCCACTGTATGTTTTTTATTCGATTGTGGACCGATTTTGAAATTTTTTTTTGTATTCGAAAGAGTATGCTCCCGAGGTGGTCCCATTGCCACTATATCAGGATCTGAAGATGGGATCCCAGGGAAATCGAGAGAAACCCTCATTTTTTATAGGCACATACTATGTTTTTCGTATATTTTCTGAAGTTACACCGGTATTTGCGTCGGGTAGTCATCATTTTATGATGATGAGCTGATGATGTAAGGCACAACTCCTTAACGGTTAAGAGTTGGAGGATAAATCTTTAAATATCATATGTATATATGTTACCTTTAGTCGTACTCTTTCAAATTATTTAGGTAAGCTGATGATGGAAGGTGGAAGGTACAACTCCTCAACGGTTAGGAGTTGGAGGATAATTCTTTCAATTTCATACGTATCTAAAGACCTTCAGTCGTATACTTTCAAGTTATTTAGGTGAGCTGATGATAGAAGGTTAAACTCTTCAACAGTAAGGGATAGAGGATGATTTTAATATTACACGTACGTATAGACCTTAATTTGTATTCTTGACGATGAAATTTGATGAAATAGTTCAACTTACTACTTACCTACGATTGTTTGCACTAAAAACTGAAAAATAAAAAACTTTTTATAAAAAAAAACCGACTTCCAAAAAACATCCAACGAAAACTCTCTGCCAAAAAACACTTAAAAGCGTATGAATAAAGAATTAGGTATAGACAATTTATGAAGAACTAGTTTATTTTACGCTTTTAAGTGTTTTTTGGCAGAGAGTTTTCGTTGGATGTTTTTTGGAAGTCGGTTTTTTTTTTTTATTAATTTATTAGACATTTTAATATTGCATTTAGAGTATGGATAGAATTAGATTAAATTAATTTCATGTTATCTTTGAAACCAGAAAGTTTTTAGCCATTGTTTTATATGTACTTCCATTTTCAACCACATCTTTGTATTTTTACGCCATCTAGCGAGTTTATTGAAAACTATTAGCTACTGATGTTTCTCTGTAACTTACGAGCGTGAAGAACACCTGCATCGTATGACATATAAAACACTTGTATATTATGAAGTTCAATGCAGTGATGCTAGATGGCGTTAAGTAGAAATATTTTCAAACAAAGTTTTAGGTAATTCAATCGGGTCTGACGTTGAGTATGCAACAATAATATAGGTACCTACATTTTTATGTTTATTTTATTTTCTTAGTACATTAATGAGTATCAAATAGTTATTTTAAGATTGGGTTCTATTATCCATTCTACTTAGCTACCTGTATTGAACTGTCGGTAAGTATATTTTTTTGTTATGTTGACAGTTAAACTTTGAATGAAATAGGACGTTTAATTTTAACTAGTGGTCGAAGTTGGACCATAATTCATTTAATTAATTTTTTTAGCTTTCTGCAGTCCTCCTACATATAAACTTTGACTATGTCAAATTTAATACTCTTCCGTTCGCATTATTTTATAAAAGGGGTAGGTACAAAGTTTTTAATTCGTCTATTACTATACTAGCTGAGCCCCGCGGTGTTTCCCGCGGTGTTCCCCGCGGTTGTTGTTGTATCGCGAGTATCGCCGCGAGGCGAAGCTTGTCTAAAAAAGTAGCCTTAAGTTACTCCTTACATCATCAGCTATCTGCCAGTGAATGTCCTGTCAAAATCGCTCCAGCCGTTCCAGTGATCAGACGAACATACAGACAAATTATTTTATTTTATTATGTTGTTAGTTTTTGTTGTAACAGCGGCAACAGAAATATGTACATCATCCCTGAAAATGTCAACTGTCTAACTGTCACGGATCGTGAGAAATAGCCTGGTGACAGACGGACAGCGAAGTCTTAGTAATAGCACTGACGAAATATAACTAATTGTGTCATTGGTAATAGTGTTCCGTTTTACCCTTTGGGTACGGAACTCTATAAAATTTATGAGAGTGAAAACAAGAAAACATTTGTAACATCTATTAGATTTAAATATATAAGAGCTTTCGAACGGGAATCAAAACTACCGATTACCCAATAGTGCTAGGGGTTGCGGAGGTCCGATGCCAGTCGCTCTGTGGAAAAACTTATATTCAGGTAAAACCGGTTGAACTAGTAGCCGACCCCAAATAATCTTGGGCATAATAAAGGCAAGGAAGATGAGGCATACTTAGGTAGACAGAACACGAATAACACACCGACATGGATATTTTAGCTAGAAGTGATTAAGTATTCGTGGTTAGGTATATGATAAAGTGTAGGTACACTAAAATCCAAGTTTTACAAAGGCGAGGTCTCATTCATCTGGCCGGATACAACATGGACGGTCAAAGGTCGCGCCTCATATCCGTCTACGACCAGCCGCGGGTCGCTTCTGCAAGGAAATACGACTTGTGTCATTTGAATGCATTTATACTTGTAGCAACATTTTTTATTATTTTGAGCTATGCTGAAACTCAATACAGCAAAATGAGATATATTTTATTTATAAAGTAGAAACTATTTTTGTTATAAAATAGAACCTATTTTAATGATAAAATAGAACCTATTTTGCTATCTAAGGCATTGATCAAACAAAAAAATGACTCGTTGGGCGTAGCGTAAACTGAGTTAACTGGATGTAAACACGGGCCCAACGATTTTATTCAATGCCTTAGATTGATGAGAGAGGGGGGTGTAATCACTGGAACCCTGCCGTTAGGTTAGGTCACACCCTGTGCGTGACTTAAGAAGCGATTAAGTACCTATGCAGAGGACAACTTCACTGCGAAGAGAAAGGAAACCTTGAACAAAGCCTATACAAACCCGTATGGCCAACGTGGTGTGGAAGGCCATAACCAAGGTTTACTGCCTTTGTGGCGCAGTGGTAGCGTATGCGACTGCTGTGCTTGAGGTCTCGGGTTCAATTCCCAGGTCGGACCAAATGTTTGTATAATCTGCAAATATTTGTTTCGGAGTTTGGGTGTTTTCTATACGTATAATATGTATGTATTTACAAAAAAACAGTATGTATGTCTTTATATTAGTTGTCTTGTACCCATAACACAAGCTCTGCTTAGCTTGGGACTAGATGGCGTTGTGTTAAATATCCGAAATATTAATTATTATCATACTTTCTTTCCAAGGAGACTACCCTTTTCTCTATCTTTTTTTTTATGGAATAGGCGGGCAAACGAGCAGACGTATCGCCTGATGGTAAGCGATTACCGCCGCCCATGGACACCTGCAACACCAGAGGCATCACAAGTGCGTTGCCGGCCTTTAGGGGAAGGGGTGGAGGCGGGGGATGGGGGAGATAGGGGATATTTAATTTCATTACATTTCATTTCATTTCTTTTCATTTCATTTCATAGGGGAAGAGGTTGGGATATGGGCCTCCGGTATCCTCACTCACTCGGTGAAACACAGTGCAAGCACTATTTCACACTGGTTTTCTGTGAGGCCGTGGTATCACTCCGGTCGAGCCGGCGCATTCATGCCGAAGCGTGGCTCTCCCAATCTATGTCCAGTAGTGGACTGCAAAAGGTTACGTAGGTATAAGTACAAACTTACAGAAATTTAATTTCATTTGAAAGTTAAAACATAGTACCTATAATATTATTATGGAGATTTCGATGAAAAATAAACTAGCAGAGGTATTATGCAAAGTGTGAACATTTTCCATTCTGAAGTTATAACCGAACATTTTGGATAGCTCAGTAAAATCGCTTACAGTAAACGGAAAATACGCAGTGTATAAATCAAAGCGTATGGAAAATATATATTCTGTGGTTCGATGTAATTTTTTTCGTATCAACGCTTGAGTAATGGGACGATTAGGAAATTGATGGCGAACTTTGCTAGACGTTTATTGGTAAAGATAACAAGGAAGGTTTTTTTTTCAAATATATTGAGATGGATTTTTTTTTCAGTAAATACTTGGCGTGGTTTTCGTTTGGAAAGTGAGATTCGAAAATAGGTCAGTTGGAAAACATCTCAGTAGAACTGGTAGCGAAATTCATTGTCTTTGCATTTTTGTAGGTAGGTATGTTATGCATCAGATTTTCCAACGCCTGACTAATAAATAAGCCCGATCAAAGAATGCGAGTCGCGCCCAGTAAAAGAAAAATGTGTGATGATTATTTTGTAATTACACCTTGGTTTAATTTTTATAAAATACTAGCTGACCCGGCGAACTTCGTACCGCCATATTTACATATCTGCCTCAGCTTCCCACAGTCAGTGTACAGTCGTGGACAAAAAAAGGCTTTTCCCGTTATCTTCTATTTTTTTTCTTTCTAGCAAAAAAAGAATGAAAGAAATGGAATGTGTTATTGAATTACAACTAAATACATATTTTGACTTTCATCCCCTCTCTCCAAGAAACCTCGGTGCTGAATTTCGAAATAAAAAGTATCCCATGTCCTACCTCGTAGTATGAACTCAAATCATGCCAAGTTTCATTTGAATCCATTCAGTAGTTTCAGCCTGATGCGCGGCCAAGATACAGACAGACAGACAGAAATTACAGTTTTGGCTTTAGTATCGATTATAAAAAGCCCTTAAAAAAAATATCAAAATATCTTTAATGTACAGAACTGGACCTGTTACATTTTTATTATAAGTATAGATATATATGTTTAGGGTTATAATATAGGTATATTTAGAAACAGTCTGGCAACTGTCACTCTGTCCCATTAGGGATTTGGACTGCCGTGTCTATGAGAGAATAAAATAATGCAGAATATTGGTTTTGCAACGATACAAAATTAAAAAAGTTATCAAGAAGAGTATAACTAGGTACTTCATAGATATAAATAAACAGTCGTATGAAATGTCCAAACAGGAACGTGGTATCTTTATTTCCGTAACTAGCTGAGCCCTGTGGTATTACCCGAGGATTTTGTTGCTTTTGAATCGCACGTTGTTTACTATATTGTTCTAAAATATATTTTTTCTAAAATAAAAATAGCGTAAGTTACTTCTTAATCAAAATAAGGACTGAAAACTTTAATTGAATGAAATAGGAGGTCTTGCATTGAGTCGAAAGTCCCTTAAGTGCGTAACGCTCTCGTAATAAACTTTAAGATATATTTGCTATAAAAAAACCCTTTGGCATTATTCACACAAAAAGGTTTCTACATAAAGATATTTCGCATCATTTGTAAACAAATGACGCTCATTGAATTTATTGTTCGGGATGTGACCTAGTTTAATATCACTAAGGCCTTTTTTCACCGGTTACATATTTGTTTCGGATAGCTTATCTGATAGATAATTTGACGTATCATCCATATAATTATGTCAAACCATCTATTAGATAAGCTAATCGGAACTCATTTGTAACCTCTCGAGGTACCGCCACGCTGATTTCAGAGTGAACAGGCCGGCTCGACCGTGGCGGTACTACCCTCTCACAAATAATCACAGTAAAATGATTGGTGAGTGCGAGATCGGAGGCCCAATGCTTCACTAGGCCGCTATGGTGTGTGTCACCATGCTGCATTGTCGCATTGTCTGCACAAGCAATGAGTATGGTGACCACCACTCTTGGATTCTGCTTATTCTTTTCATCAGGCAGTATAGTCATTTTGGCAGGGCCATACGTAAAAAAAGCCAGTGAAACTAGGCCTCGGTGTAGTTATCCATTTTTGCAAATCCGAAAAAAATTTTTTTGAATGATAGCAGCCTAGAACATGATTTAACATTAGAAACTTTTTGTAAATTAATACATTTATATTGTGAAAAGATATTTTGAAGTATGACAACAACTGCACGATGCAATATGTTCAATCCTCTCCCCAGTGGAGCGATCACCCTGTGAAGTTTGCAATACCTATAGGACCCATGAGTATAGGCATTCAATCGCTAACTGGTCACTGGAAAGAGCAATGAACGACGGCTGTGTCACCGTCTTCTTAATCTAAACTAAAATCATCAAGCACTTACTGGAGTTGTGTGGCTTCCTTGTTCTTGTCGGCCATTGACGGGGTACCCCACTGCGGCTTGTCTTGGTACGTTCACACATATATGCTCCAAAGTGCTGTACAACACCAAGGTATTCCTAACTGCTTGCGGGCTCCCGAAATCTCGTAATTACAAGACACCCGATTCAGCTATCACGGATCGCGCCTATGACGTGACTACAAAACTCGCGAGTCCAAATCAGACCAATCATAACGGTAAACCACTAAAGGGACCGGGTTCAATTGACAATTAGCTAAAATACAATTAAAACGGTTCTTTTTTAACGAAGCTCCAGCTCGACCGATCCAAGCGTCTCAAAGTACTATCTTAACCTCAAACGTCAAAACGTCAAACAAGAAAAATGACAATCAAAAATGTTGCCATTACTATGACGTTAAATTTCTAACACAATAATCGAACCCGTTATATTTGACGTTTATATTGTATTCTATTTATTGACGTTCGTCAATTCTCTGTTTACACCATAAACTGTTATCATAAAGTACTTACATGTCATGTAAAAGGCTATTATTGACATAATAAAATCATTAAAACATCATCGGCCATCTTGTATAAAAAAATATTCGAAATATAATTTTTCAACCGTCTTTTTTCTTAAATTAATACATAAAAAGTTATATAATTTCAGTACACTACAATATGGTAGACCGAGTAGTTCGGTTGTGAGTGCCTTTTGACCGCGGTCGGCTCACGGACCAGCGGTCGAGTCCACTTACCAGCTCAACTCAATGAGAACGCTCAAATTACAACCTACTTCAGTTTAAAATAACTACGCTTAAATCAAAAGGATCAAGATGTATGCTTCAGTGAATTTAACGTGCAAATTACAGAAACAGACTAACGTTATTTTAATAAATGTAATTTATCTTTAGGGTGGCAAATGAGCATCCGGGTCAGTTGATAGTTATGAATGTGGGCGCCCCTAGATACCTACGAATCAAGAGTCACAAATACATTACTGTCCCCCTGAACTTCTCTGCACGGAAATAGAGGGAGATGGGACTTTTTTCCGTTCCTCGACTCAGTTACTATTCCCTTAACTGTGCGCGCAAACCGAAGTCGACTAACAGTCGAGACAGAGAAAACTTTTACTTTTATATACCTACAGGTTTGTACGGAACCCTCGGTGCGCGAGTCCGACTCGCACTTAACCGGTTTTTTAATTTCAAGCTGCATTTGTATGAAAAAAAACACGAAAGAAACTGCCAACAGAATAGGTATCCTATTATAGTATAGGTATCCCTATATAAGTACACGAAAAAATTAAAATTCTTTGTTCCTTAAAACTTTAGCGCTATCCTTCCAGAAATCCAGACACATGTAATCCTTTATTACATCGTAAACATCATATATGTTATGGGTGATATAGCGAATTTTCATAAAAGGTGTGTGTAACATAACTAATAAAACACCTCCACTTCTGAAGAACAACAGAGCAGCGGTTAAACATAAAAGATTTACATTATCAGCTCACATAATTTTATTCATAAGGAACACTTATAATCGCTCACTGGGGTACATGTCGGTTCACATTATAATAGAAATTTCGGCGATACATGACTTCAGTGAGAGCTACTAAGGAATCACGATATAGTCGAGTTTCGAGTTTTAGTTAAAAAGTAAAAAAACAGTTGTAACGTACCTAGCTGGATTGATTAGTCATGGAAGAACCCTGCTTCGGTACAATAGTCTCATAGAAAGCCGATATTAACTAATCATTTCGTAACTTTTAATCAAGTGAATGAGGTTATCAAAGCCCTTTCACCTAATTTGGTGGAAAATTGAGGAAGAAGAAATTTAAAGGACGGCGAAGCACTCACACTTCTTGAACTGCAGGTGTCAAAGACCGAACCAGTAATACCATAGCTTACAGAAAACATAATGTTAACAATGTTAAGTAATTTTTTCCGTTATTTTTTTGGTTTTTAGTTCGATACTAATCCACTCCTTGCCCACTTATGGCTCGCTCACTTATATAAGTGGAAAAATCCCGCTTACAATCAGGTACATGCCACGTACACGACGAGTTGTACAGTTTAATTGTCAGCTTATTCGCGTTTCCATAGTATATTCGACACTCCACTCCACAATCGTCCCCAGCGGACTAAGGGAAGCTTCGTAACCACGATTATGATTTTATGTCTCTCTGTATATGTTTATTATAGGCGAATGTGGTGCCATTTGTTCTATAAGCTCTCCGCGGCGAAATTTGAGACATTCACGTGATGACGTCATTGGCAAGAGTTATAGTTTCGTATTTAACGGAATTGAGCTTAGGTAGGTATGGTACATTTAACCAATGACACATTATACTAAATTCGTCAGTGATTTAACTATTATGTGGTATGTAATGGTCTGCTATTTGGTACATTACATCATTTGTAGTCAATATACTCTCAATTTTCATAAATCCTGTATAGGTATAGGTAAATATCAACATTCTACTGAACGTCTTATTAGCCCACTTGTGCAGCATGAGGCAGGAGTCTTGCCACTACTTACTGCCCAGTTGAAAGTTCAATATAAAAAGTTGTTGGTAATAACAAAATATACATGGTAGTAGAGCCACGCTGATTTCAGCACGGTTGGGCCGGCTCGACCGGGGCGGTATTACCCTCGCACAGAAAATCAACGTAAAATGACAGCGATCGTGCTGTCGTGTTTCGTTGGTGAGTGCGAGACCGGAGGCCCAATGATGCAGAAGCATGACTAGCCCGCCATGGTTATGGTCACCATGCTGCATTGTTGCATTGTCTGCATTGGCAGTGAGTATAGTGACCATCACTCTTGGATCTTGCTTATGCTTTCCATCAGGCAGAGTAGGAGTCATATTGGCAGGGTCAAACATAAAAGAAAGATAATGATGAGAAAGGGATAATAGATGTATGGCTATATTGGGAAGTTTAAACAATAGTTTGAATAGATCAGATCAGAGTTTAATGACTAAAGCTCCAAACACTCTGTAATTAATTTAATATAGTACCTAAATAAACAAAAGCGTTTTTTATTTTAAGATATTTTAGTATCAGGATTATCTATCCCCTAATACAGCAAAGATCTGCAAATTGCTAACATCGGTAACGAAGCCCGAAGCGAACAAATAAAGTGAAAGTTGGAAATATCGTAGCTACATTTATGGCTTGTATGTAACCCCTGCGAAGGAATGTAACCCCTTATATTTGTGAATTCATTCACGTATTGGTGAAAAATTCGCCTCTCTCAGATCAACAAGAGATCTGCCTGGAAATCATCAGAGCGAAAAAAACTCACAGGATTTTGTGGTTACTTTGTGCCCATGTTATAGGGCGATAGCGAATTTACGTTTTTGAGAAGAAAAAGTGAATAGAAATAGATAACAAACGTAATCTTCATAATTTAACGTAGGTTCAGGCAGCTGATAATTTTATAAACTTAGCTTGCCCGGTTTGCTAGCATAAAGGAAAGGTATACTGGTGGTATGTTGCTATATCATAGTATGTATGCAGTATATTGTAAATCTTACTTGAAGCACCTTGAAATGAAAAAGTTCGCATCCACTGTTACCTTAGAGTTTTTAAACTACTGAACGGATTTTAATACAGTTTTCAGTAATAGATAGTGATTTTAGAGGAAGGTTTATATGTCTTATATATGCATACTATAGTAGAGGAATTTAGAGAATTTAAAGAACTTCTGTGCGAAGCCGGGCCGTGTCGCTAGTATGTTATAAAGAAAGCCAATAAAATTAACAATACTATAAAATCAAAAGAGGTAAATGTCGACTATGACAGTGGTACGTCAAATTAAGAGTACCACGGCACTCAATCCTTGTTTCTTCATATTAGACTACAGAAGAAGAGGAATACTGATATTATTTACAACTCTTTAACCCATTCCCATAAGAAAATATGAGACAAAAAAATCAAACAGACCGATTCACTCAAAATTAAGATCTGGGGTTTAAGGTTTTCTTACTTTTTAACCATTTTATTATTTCATACGAAATTAACAAAAGTCTAAATTGTGTCAAAAACGTTTCCGATTATACAACGTTTTATCTAATAGAGTAACCAGAAAGCCGGCCTTTTTCTAGCATTGTCATTCAACGTGGCAATGCTACCAGTCTTTGGGAACGCTACCAGTAGGCGATGACGCGGGGGAATTTTTTGAGGCTTGTATGTAAATAATGTTTTTTTTTTTATTATTTTCTAGTCTTATGGTAAAATAAATCAAATTTATCCTTCCTCTTATAACTTGTGTCAAATTTCTATGATTCTTATCACGTCTGCTAAGGTATCCCAGTCAAAAAGTTAACTCGTGCGTTCGCAGGCTGCGTCGCTGACGTACATCCCTTTGAGAAATCATGAGGCTTTCTACTTACCTTCTGTTCGGCGACAGAGACGGCAAAATGTTTTTTTATGTTTACCCCCCGAATTAAGGTATGAAGTGTGAATTTTAATAGAAATCCTGTGATCTGTCGACTTATTAGGGGTTGGCTTTAATTAAAGAGGGTAAGTGAAGGTGTGTTTTTTCAAGCACCTTTTTAGAGTCTTGGGTGTAATATTATGAAGAGATGTTTATTTAATTTTCTTTTCAATGTGGAGAAGAGAAAAATTGGTAGCAAGCGGTTATCGATGTTTTTCTTGTAAATCACACATAGTGACACAATATCATTCTAGACTTATAAACCGTGGGAGAGCCACGCTTCGGCATGCATGAGCCGGCACGACCGGAGTGATACCATAGCCTCACAGAAAACCGTTGTGAGTGTTGTCACCCCATCCCTCTCCCCATTCCCCCAAGGCCGGCAACGCACTTGTGACATCTCTGGTGTTGCGGTGGTCCATGGGCGGCGGTAATCGCTTACCATCAAGCCTGTGCGTTTACCCTCTGTTACATAAAAACAAACAACATTTTGAAGCAAATATGACGTAGTAACCGAAAACAAGTACCTACTTATTAATCTAAATCTTAATTTAAAAAACAAATCACTAAACCTTTTTAAAACTGAAACCCTAACATCGAAAAAATAAAGGAAAACACCATTTCGGACGTCTAATTTAAAACGAGCAGTCAATTAATGAGGGTAGTCGAAATAACTAAGTTGTGCGGTCAACCCCCACCACAGCAGCCATCAGTCTCTCACCGACCGTCGACCGAGCAAGACCTGTGAGTGTGGACTGTCGAATTAAAAATGAACTGCCGTGAGGCTTGAGACGTGGGAATTTATTGGTCAGTACACTTAGTTTATGGACGGGAGTTCCTTTTACGTGATTAGTTTTAGCTTTATACTGATTTGTTGTGGTGTGCGTTAGAATTTTGTGTTTGGAATATCTTATACTTGAACTCGTATGTGAAGATGGAGGAACATGATTAGTTTTCTACACTCATCTCGTGGGTGTCGTAAGAAACATCGAAGGGAGCAAACTACGTATGACAACAGCATAGCAACATATTAACCATTAAGTTCTAGTTCGCTAAATTAATGATTACCTTTGTGGCGGAAATCGGCTAGCGAACATCATCATTTTTGATATTTGCGGTTGTTGTATAGGCCGAATCAAACTTTATGACGGTTCTGAACTTAGCTGCGCAAGCAGGTGTGCGCAGGTACAGTTAAGTACAAAATAATTAGACGAGTAGATTTAAATAAAATATGGAATCTTATATTGCATGTAGGTACCTACTTATTTTATAGTAGATACATACGTAGAATGACGGGGTGGAAAATCAATTCGGATCTTCTATCCGGTCTCCGAGAGGGATATAAGAGCCAGGAGCCGGCTTCGGGGGCCCTACTCTGCGAAGGCCGAGATGTTATTTCAGGTCCTCCCCAGATCTACGCCATGCTTTTTTAGGTCATATGCCCGGGAAAACACGTATCCTAAGTTTATTGTTTGAGGTTCCAGTCTGCAATATGACCGCCCATTGTACTGATACTACATTGTGATTCTAGATTATGTACCTATTAGTTTTGGCGTGTACTAGTTACGTTTTAGTTTCTAAACGTTTACGTATTAGATTATGTATTAGTTTTTAAAAGTTTAAAAGTAATATTTATCTATTTTTTGCCTTAATATTAGATGAATTCTGACTTCTGTTGTACGTAAAAGGCTCCTATACCCCAGGCACAGGCCCCAGAGCCACATTTCAGTTATGAATAACCCAGCGGCCAGCAACAGTGCCGCCGGCATAGAATGTAGAAGGCCTACGGGCTACTGGTCTATTTCAATAAGGAAACTTGACACTTTCGAGGCTTTACCAACTTCCTACTTATGTTACACGCTAAGGAGCCGTCTCCACGTGTGAGAGAATCGCAGCGATATTACACTCACTCGGCAATTCCATTAAGACTCGCGACGATATGTTGAAGGAATAATCGTCTGTGGAGAGGACGCCTTAGTTAACAATCTTCCTCCACCTAAATACATTTGCCACGTACATATTTTTCGTAGAACAACAAATCGATGGGCGTCCATTGAAATGGTTCGTGACCCACATCGGGCAGGCGTAATATCCGGAGGGACGTTGAACGTCCACCGGAAATTTCATCAAATCTGTCATACGTTTTGATAACTTATCGTCAAGAAATAATGTTTGTGTGGAGGTATTTGACGTTTAGAAGAGATTTTCTCTATCGAGTTGTAAAAGATTTGTCGATCAATAACGATGTCTGTTTTAAAAAATTTGGTTTCGTTTTTTTTACTTGTTTTAACAGTACGAGCTTCGTGTTTTCCGAATATATGTACTGTATGTAGGTATCTTCTAGTCACCCCGGGATGTACCTCAGTCATAGGGTACGGCAGGGGGGACTCTAGAAGCCGCCGATGCGTTCCTGGAGCTCCTCTCGACTGCCGAGGTGGGCCGCCGCGGGGTTTAGTGAGTAGACCGGTCTTCCGGGAGTCCCACAGATGCCCTTCGTCTCCCCAACAAGGGTATGGTGCGAAAAGCAATCCTCGCGGAAAAAAAATGTATCTTTGCATGTATATTTCTCTATAAAGCTCTGTAGCCGCCGTAAAGCAACCGAACAATCTCTCAGTCTCATTTTTAGGGATAAATCTTCACTCACACATATTGTAGACTCACATAAAAACAATCGCCTATCGCTATAAACTCACACATCAGTCGTAATTGTCGTAAAACATTCTGTGTAATAACCGTGTAGCCCATTCTCCCATTTGGGCTTATACCTTGATAGAGGAGAACGCCTTCGTATGGCTAATCACAACCGTGATTCTTGATGGTAACAGCACGCACCTCCAATAGATATGTTGTGGCTTGTGATATAGTACGATTCATCCGATAAAGCTAAATCTATACTAATATTATAAAGCTGAAGAGTTTGTTTTTCGTTTGAACGCGCTAATCTCAGGAACCGCTGGTCCGATTTGAAAAATTCTTTCAGTGTTGGATAGTACATTTATCGAAGAAGGCTATAGGCTATATATCATCAAGCTACGACAAATAGGAGCGGAGCACCAATGAAAAATGTTTCAAAAACGGGGGAAAATTATCACGCTACGGGCAATAGGAGACGCAAACGAGGTTGCGTGGATCCGCTAGTAAGATTTTACAGCCTAAAACCTTCCTCAAGAATTAGCCTATTAAGTGCAAAAAGGATTTTCGAATCCTACTGGTGTCTAACTTATTCTACTCAATCAAATAAACTTCAACTTTATTACGTTGCTATAAAAGTGCAATAAGTCGTTTTAAAACAAAACCGACAGTACCCACTAAAGTTAAGTTCTAAAGTCAAATAAAAGTGTGTACACCAATTGAAAAGATTTCAATGTTGGTAAAAGAAGATTGGACGTTATCTGTACCGCAGAAGTTCCACTTGAAATACAACCTTCAAGCACTGCGAGCAATCGACGCTCGGCATACTGTTTTGGACAAAGATTAAGATCAACATAGGTAGAAACGTTTACTAGGTAGTAGAGCCGCGCTAATATCAGCACAAACGGGTCGACTCGATCGGAGTGGTACACCCTCTTACTGAAGTCCGACCTCAAATAACATCATACGAGCAGTCGTATTACGTTGACGCAGACCCAATGATGCAGAAACATCTCAATAGGCCGCCATAGTGTAAGTTACCAAGCTGCATTATACCATTGTCTGCATTCGTAAATCATATGGTATCCACCATTCTTAGTTTCTGCTGAAATGAGTGTGGCTCTACTACCTTGCTATAATTCTTCTTGTCTTTTATCTGATTCTAAGCTAAGATGAATCAGGCTAGTATGCAATTGGATTTCACTGACAGATTTTTTAAACTGGGTGTATTTTTTTTTATGGAATAGGCGGGCAAACGAGCAGACGTATCGCCTGTTGGTAAGCGATTTACGCCGCCCATGGACACCTGCAACACGAGAGGCGTCACAAGTGCGTTGCCGGCCTTTGGGGGGTGGGGGGATGGAGGCGGGGATGGGGGAGATAGGGGAAGGGGTTGGGGTATGGGCCTCCGGTATACTCACTCACTCGGTGAAACACAGCGCAAGCACTATTTCACACCGGTTTTCTGTGAGGCCGTGGTATCATTCCTGTCGAGACAGCCCATTCATGCAGAAGCGTGGCTCTCCCACGGTAGAAACGTAAAAGTGTTAAAGGAAAGTCGCGTCTTACGCGATGTCTCGTCTATGGGGCGGCGTGAAATAGTTAATATTCATGACAGTCTGCGGGCGGCGAGTGGAATTGGTTCACATTTTTTATGTGTACTCCCGTCTCGTTTGCCACTCTAGCGGCAAACAAAAGTCTTCTTCTTAAGTACTGAACACATTTGCTTTACAGTGCACTGGTACCTTTAACAAAATGAAGGGAAGGCGAAGCTAGTCTAAAATAAAGTATACTACTCCTTATATCATCAGCTATATACCAGTGAAAGTACTGTCAAAATCGGTAAAGCCGTTCCAGATTAGCCGGCACGAACAGACGGATAGACAAAAAAAATATTGTTTTTTTCTTCTTCCAAGTTTACGTATATTTTAGTATAGATTCGATTAGCCATTGAACTATAATTTTGAGTATGGCCAGTTAAAACTAGGTCGAAAGCAGAAACTATTAAAAAAACTTGCTTCATCTCCCGTGCATACTAGGTACGTTAAGAGAGTCAAAATCGGGACATTTCAATCAATGAAATCCGACGAACGCCTATTCTAACTTGCTGTGACCATAAGTTATACCTTTTAGGAGACAAACCTTCTTACAAACTTTCTATGAGCTCGCCCGGTATTTAATGCTGATAATGATTTATAAACTAATCTTTCTATCTTGGGGTTGGACAGAAATAAACAGTCAGATATCAAACTGGACAGAACCGATACTTTGATCAATATACATATATGCACGTGTGTGTATTGTGTATAGCATGTATTGCAACGTATTCACAACACTACAATAATGATATCGAATTTTTGATCCATACTTTTTCATTTTTCATATGATAATTTTGCTAAGGATTCCAAGCAATATTATGTAACCATCAGCGGCTAACTGTATCCTTGAGCTTTTATACTACGAGTGTGAAATAAACACAAGCTTCTATTAACTTTGAGCAACGCCATCTATCAAGCTAAATTACAACAATATCAAAGTAAACATAACAAAAATATTTTTATCACGTCCAGGTGAAGATCACGGGACACCGTTGGATGCAGGCAGTATAAGACGGGTTATTGTAGAGAGCTTTGGGAGGGGCCTATGTGCAGCTGTGGACATCTTTTGATTCAGATGGTGATGATGAAACAGATATAACAAGTAAAATTTTAACAAAAACAACTCAATTTCTCTTGGATGCCATCATCAGATCTTAATGTCCTTATCATGGTACCGCCGTTGGGACATCTCCTTTCCATTAAAAAATCGGTTCATAAACGACGAAGTTATCCGCAAACGCACATTTAAAAAAATCATAAATACGGTCGAATTGAGAACCTCCTCCTTTTTTGAAGTCGGTTAAAAATAGCTCATATTCCTTTACTTATTGTCATACGAATAAGAAAGACCTACTTGCCAAAATCTCTATTTCCTTCTCTATTTCATTCTTCCTCTATCTTATACCAATAAACAATATCTACAAAAAAATAACCCTATTTCTACTATACTGTCCTCCGTATTCATAGATAGAGGAGTCAGTACGTTATTGCGTTTCGCGTATGCAAATTGTTCATCAGCTATTCAGTGTTTGGACATTCGTTATGCTCGTCCGACGTATGTTTGCGTTACGCGCTGACTGCGTATCGGTAACTTGCAACTTAAAAGCGGTAGCGTTTTTATCAATACTTTTAAAATATGCAAAAAAATGAATTGTTTATGCAAAGGAGATTAATAGAAGAATGAGAACTTATTTAATGGATAGCCTATTCTATGCACAAAAGAAATAATAAAAGTTATAAGTTCGAATTAAGTAACTTTATTTTTTTTGAAGTGAAAACTTCTTTTGGCGCACCGCACACACATTTTTTTGTAGGTAGTAAGTTAGGCTGATCCGTCACGCCTCACGCTCTGAGGTGAAAGGCTCGATCAGGTGAACTGAAAACTTCTTTTGCGAGATTTGGCGCACTGCACACACATTTCTTCGTCTCAGCAATTCGAGGCGACTCACGTAATAATTTTCATTATTAATTCAATAGTTATTATCAGTACGTAATAAGATTGCGATTGAAAGTTTTCACTTCTGCCGTGCGGTCTTAAGCACACACTCAATTTTCTCTTACATCATGAACGTATTTTCACTATTGATTTTCTTCTTTTTACCAAGTCGTGTGTCTATTTTGCCGCATATTGGAACGAAGTTCCTTATGGCGCGCTGCAAAGGGGGGCTAGACGGATTAAGACCAAAAGTTGTAACGACACTTTTAACATTGAGTTAACGTCATAGTGCTGAATAGTATATATTATATGCTATATGTTCTTTGTGCTATAGGTTCTTATATGTATATACAATCTTCGCTCCATCCGGGTGTCCTATGACACCTTCCAAGTTTTTTGCGTCAAACGCCGTCTATTTCACCTTGGACCATCACCTGTCCGGGGCTCTCAAAACGGAATGTTTTATGTCGTATGCAACCAAATCGCATACGGAACCTTTTGATTGACAGATTTTATTTTGCTGCGATATCCAGTATTTGAAAATGACAAACACTCCAGTCAAACAAGTTTTAGATAAAAATCTCATATGTTAGTGAAAAATATTCAACATTTTCTCTTATATTAACTGCCTCAGTGGCGCAATGGTAGCGTATGCGACTGCTGTGTACCTGCTGCTAGGTATCGACTACCCAGAAGGCGCAGTGGTTTATGCGGTCACTTCAAAGCTTTCTACTGCGCTCAGAGATATAATGAGACAACATTTCGTCTGAACGTGAACCACATATTGTTGTACTGAGACTTGATGTCTTCTGTGTTTAAGCGTCAAGGGCGTTTAAGCGTTCACTACGCCGCTTTCTACTGTGCGTAATATTAAATAAATAAATTTGGGTGTTCTTTGTGACCCTTTCTTTAAAAAAAGAAAGAAATGCCGCATGAAAACAAAAAAACTCTTCAGCTTTACAAAATTAGTCTATACTTACAATATAAAGAATAAGAACAAATGAAAATTCATCTAAGTAGGCCGCCATAGTGTTGGTCACCACGCTGCATTGTCTGCATTCGCAATGAGTATGGTGACCACCACTCTTGGATTCTGCTTATGCTTTCCATCAGGCATTTGGCAAGCACTACATAAAAAAAATAACGCTCGAAATGATCACCAATATAGACATTCTTCGCCATTACGCTCAACTCTCTCAAGCACATAAATTTCATAAAACGACGTACAGTCAGCAACAAAAGTAACCAAACACTAATAGATGTACAACGTACAATCTTTACTTGAAAACACTCAACAAATATTTGATGAATGTATAATTTTTCCATGTTTCAGAGCACAATTCTATACGTTTACACGTTTTACTTGGGTACGTATAAACGGTTCAAGAGTTATCAAGATCTGGAATTTAAGTTGTGTTAAGCTAAACACTACCCAAATTTCATAAGTTGCTATTTATGTTGCTGACTGTACTTGTAACTTTCGACCCCAAAAGTCATTTACACGAATAATCTTTTACTACCCCCATTAAGTGGTGCAGCATCACCTGCTCCCCGTCAGGGCCGTTATAAAGGTGCTTTCGGTACAATAAATACATCAGTGCGTGTTTATAGCGACGAACATTAAACTTAGCCCGCCACCTAATGTAGCGTCTAATGTTTCAAGACCTACTATGGAAACTCGAATTAAATTCACTTGAACTGTTTTCGCATTTTTAGCAACTTTTATTGGTCTATAAGTCACTCAGTGTCATCTGATTGAGAGATATGTGTAATGATATATGTACATTGTACATAACTGGATATTTTTGTATTGTATAATCATTGACATCAACCCTTCTGCTATAACGACAATGGAAAAATAGTACATTAAGTTTTTGATATACAGCGGGATTCATTCACAATAAAATTATTTAAAACGTTAAAAAATTGTGACCACGAGCGGTATAAACATTGCAAAACATCGGGAAGTAGAAGGCATCGATAACCTCTAAATTTATTATATCGCATTATTCGTGACTATAATATTATTTAAGAGGTTACGATACCACTGTACAACAAAATTATGTGTAAACGTCCCGAAAGTCTAAAAACAAAAATAGTACCTCATACTAAGAATTATTGACGTTCATTATTCACACCTCCTTTCTAAGCTGGACTAATCACCATTTGATAAAACTCAATACTACAACTTATACCCATGAAAACCAAATTGAAATGATTTCATTTTTAAAACTCATATAATCTCAATATAAAAACTTCAATTGTTGTATTTTTTTCTTACCAAGCCTGGATGGTGCTGGATGTGTCAGTTAAAGACGTAAATGTTTTGTATTTTAATTAACATTATATATCATTCGCTCAGATCATGAAGTGGAATTCAATCGAGTTTTGATAGTACAGCGCTGATGGTCAAATGTACAGTCAAACAAAACTATTCAGGAGCAGAGTTGGTCGTATCACAGAAATGCTACAAAGTGTATTTATAGCAATGAGAATTAGCGAAACCATGGCTTTAGGCCATCGTTTCGGACTAATTTCCTACTAAACTAAGTATATTTTTGAATGACGTCTATTTTTAGTGTCCCATATCTAATTTTAGTGAATCTTCGGCGAGAACGTCGTTTGACAGGACAAAACTTACTTTTTAGGGTTTCGTATCCAAAGGGTAAAACAGTCCTGTTTTCCTATTATTAAGACTAAGTTTTCCATCCGTCTGTATGTTCGTCTGTCACCAGGCTTTTTCATGAATCGTGATAGTTAGACAGTTGAAATTTTCACAGATGATGTATTTCTGTTGCCGCCATAACAACAAATACTAAAAATCAGATTAAAATAGGTATTTAAGGGGCTTCCAACAAACGTGACTTTTTATTCGATTTTATAGATAAAGTCCGACTCGCACTTGGCTGGTTTTAGTTTAGTTGTTGAAAGTGTCATTCTCTTAAAAAAAAAATTATTTTCCTTTTTTAGAAAACTGCCGCGGTATGAATATATCCTGTGTTGCGGGGGACTTTACAAATATACATTACAAACAAATAACACCCAGACTCAGAGCAATTTGTGGATCACACAAAATGTTACCCCATCTGAGATTTGAACCCACATCACTTGGCGCCGTAGAAAGTAGCGTGGCGATCACTTAAACCACTATGTCAATCGTGCAGTCAATATGCATTAAAGTTAGGTACCATGTTGATATCGAAAATCATACTGGCTAAGTTGAACGTAGGCTGTTCAATTGGAACACTCCAAATGGCCGATATTTTTTTTATTTACAGTACAAGTGTGATGAAAGGTATCTTAAATACTTATTGGCAACAATTTTACTTCGGCACCATGAAGGTGGTAAACAAGCATGTTTACTAATTGAAACAGCGTATGTAAACTATTCAAACTCAATTTAAATTCTATTTGGCGTCATGACAGAACTACGTCACTCAGTAGAATACAATATTATGCTAGCACCTTTTA
Source organism: Diaphora mendica (assembly GCA_949125395.1). Taxonomy (NCBI): domain Eukaryota; kingdom Metazoa; phylum Arthropoda; class Insecta; order Lepidoptera; family Erebidae; genus Diaphora; species Diaphora mendica. Next base: position 2,842,275 of record OX421317.1, read on the forward strand.
TATGAAAAATTGTGACTCTTTAGATGTTTTTCTATAGTCAAAACAATCTATAATATTTATTAAATTGTAACTGTGACTGGTATTCGTGACTCAGCTTCGTACATTCTCGATCTTTCGTGAGAAAATCACGTAGCTCATTATGACGGATATTCATAGCTAAATTCGTAGTAAGCTACGACGTAGATCCGACGATCTACGAGCATGTGGTTTCCTTAGAAACTGTAGGAAACAATTTTCTATCACCTTTAACAATAAATGGTTTTTCGAACTTGATTTGTTTCGAATTTTTATTTTTTGTATTAAATATATACGAGAAATACGAATGATGCTCACGATGAAGTCCGAAACTACTAGGTAGATAGGATAGCATTACGCTTAGACCAATAGGAGCCGAACATGATTGAAAAGAAACTCAGATGAGGTTAGTCAGCTTGTACTATTTATATTTTTGTATAAAAAAACTATGCATATTAAATTTTTTGCCCTGATTAATTTATCAACCCAAAATCTACACCGCTGTGGTCTTGAAGTTGACATTTTGACAGCTGATTTTTTTTTACGTTATCTTCTTAATGACGGGTAGAATATCGAATAAGCTTAAGCATAGATTCAAAATGACAAATTTGAACAGCAAATCCAGCCAACCACACGTTCTAGTCTCGGCATTATTACTGAATTCCTCCTACAATCTCGAATGTTGGGCACATTTGCCGAGTCGGCGTCGTCACGTGCGCGGATCGCTCCATTGACTCCGGTTCTCACAGGTGCTGGGCAGGTGTTCACTTTCAAGTTTCCTCTTGGAAATTTTCTACATTCATGCTCAAGGAAATGTTATTTAAAGGGATTATTTAGTAACATCATTATGCTCTGTTGGTAGATATAACGGTTTGTGTTCAAAGGAATCATTAATACTACAGCTCGTTGTCTATGTATTTTGATTTATTTCATCGACTAATATGGCCTAACTATCATTTCTTTTTTATGGTTTTTGTAAGTGGAGTATGGTCTTGCATCGCGGAGATCTTTAGAAACACAAGAAATGGACACAAAGTACACCACAAATAAATAAAATTATAGTGTCTGTTTGTAATATTAAAATAACTGCTTTTTAATAAATGTATATGTATGTATACACGGTACATGTACCAAAATAACATTTTTTACAATTTTTCTCTGTCTGTTTGTCGGTCGGCTGGACCGATTTTGACGGGACTTTCACTGGCAGATAGCTGATGATCTACGGAGTAAATAGGCTACTTTTTTTTAGACTAGCTTTTGCTCCGCGGCGTTACCCGCGATACAACAATAACCGCAGGAAACACCGTTGGGTTCAGTTAGTATCTAATAGTAGTCCTGGCATCCGGACGCTTCCCTGAGTGCTGGAAATGCGGGAAGCTGGTCCTGTTGAGGAAGCCGGGACGGCCTGCCGATTCGGTCGCGGCCTATAGGCCCATCGTGCTGCTGGACGAAGTGGGTAAACTTTTTGAGAGGATACTCTCTGCCCGCATCGTCCGGCACCTCTGCGAGGTCGGGCCCGACCTGTCAGACGCCCAATTCGGATTCGGGCGTTCGACGGTCGATGCCGTGATGCGCCTTAGGGCCGTGACCGAAGAGGCAGTGAGCTGTGGCGGCGCGGTGCTGGCGGTGTCCTTGGACATCGCCAACGCCTTCAATAGTCTGCCATTTAGCTGCATCAGGGAAGCACTCCACTATCACGGGGTGCCAGAGTACCTGAGGCGGCTAGTGGCAGACTATTTAGAGGAGCGTACCGTCGTGTACGAGGACCGAGAGGGCGTCTTGAGACGGCGACCCATGTCGTGCGGCGTTCCGCAGGGGTCTGTCCTTGGACCACTCCTGTGGAACGTGGGATACGACTGGGTCCCACGAGGTCGCTCCCCCCCGGGCTGGGCGTAATTTGTTACGCCGATGACACTCTTGTCACAGCCCGGGGGGCGAACTTCCAAGAGGCGGCGCGCCTGGCCACCTGGGGTGTTTCAAACTCAAACTCAAAAATATTTTATTCATATAGGCACTTATTTTACAGGCACTTATGAATAGTCAATATTTAATATTAAAAATCGAGTGATTCTAGTCGCCAGTTCCAAGTGCAGCCTACCCTTCATGGAGAAGAATCTGGCAAGAAACTCCATTGTTGCTCCTTTTAAAAAATAATAATACGGTTTACAATATTTTTTTCACTAAGAGACTTGAATGAGAATTAAGTCGACCAAAGAAAACAAAATAAAAGGTTTGGAGTCATTGCTGCACAGCCATGAGCTAACCAATCATGCGCCGTTCTTACTGATAGCTGCAAGATTTTTACATTGTTATATTGTGACATTGTATTGTTATATTGTGAGGTCCACTTATGGAAAATAAAATCCAAATAACACTTTCACTCACAATCAAATTTAAAAAGATGTAATATGTCCAAATATAAAATAATCAATAAATGTCATAAATGTAAAATAGAGTAAGACGCATGGATCAGCCATCGACCTATTCAACCATCGTTGAGCTGCGTACTCAGGCCGCACAGCAAATCATCAGGTCAATATCAAAGAAATTAATAATTAATAATAATCATAGTCGACAATTCTCTGGTGGTCGGGCGCATCGAGGTGCTGGGCTTACGGGTGGCCCTGGACAAGACGGAGGCCCTATTATGTCATGGGTCCCGTCGTGGTCCGCCCCCCGGCGCCTCCATAGAGGTCAACTCGGTCCTCGTACCGGTTCGGGTCCAGATGAGGTATCTGGGCCTGATCCTCGACGGTAGGTGGCTCTTCGACGAGCACTTCCGACAGCTTAGTCCAAAGCTGGTCGGCGCTGCCTCTGCCCTTGGGCGACTCTTGCCCAATTTGGGTGGAGCCAGCGTCACAACGCGACTCCTCTACACGGGGGTGGTCCGGTCGATGGCGCTGTATGGTGCACCGGTGTGGGTGGCGGCTCTGACTGCCCTTAATAAGGCGCGCCTCTGGCGCCCTCAGAGGGTATTGGCAGTCAGAGCCATACGCGGATACCGCACGGTGTCGACCGAGGCCGGAACACCCCCGTGGGATTTGGAGGCGGAAGTGCTCACCGAAGTGTATCGACGGGTTGCTGAATATCGGGCGGGGTATGGCTATCGCCCTCCGCCCGAAGAGGTACGCAAGTGGCGTGAAGCCGCCCGTCGAGCCACGATGGCTCGCTGGTCGTTCCGGCTGGAGACTCCACGCGCTGGCTTTGCCGCCGTGGAGGCTCTCCAGCCGGTCATCCTCGAGTGGGCAGGGCGGCAGCACGGGACCCTTTCCTTCCGACTGACGCAGGACTTTCCGGGCACGGTTGCTTCGGGAAGTACCTGCACTCGGTCGCCAGGAGGGAATTGAGTCCCGCCTGCCACCACTGTGACTGCAGTGAGGACTCGGCCCAGCATACGCTGGCGATTTGCCCCGCTTGGGCGCCGCAGCGTCGGGCCCCCACTGCAGTCATAGGAGGAGATCTCTCGCTACGGACCGACATACGCTCCATGGCCGGTAGCGACAGCAGTTTTACCGCGGTCGCAACCTTCTGCGAAGATGTAATCTCGCAGACGGAGGTGGCGGAGAAGGCCCGGGAGGATGATATCCACTCGGACCATATCAGCGCCTCATGCCGCCCTGAGTGTGGCCGCGGATGGTCGGGACGGGCTTTCCCCTCCATCCGCTCTAGTGGCCACCCGCGAGGGGGCGACGTACGCGCGTGCCGTACGTCGCCTAATTGAGAGTTATAATAGCAGATGGTGCCCGCTTCAGTGCGGGCAAGCGCTGGGAGGGGTCCGGACGTGTTAATAACTGCAGTTCCCGGATTCCTCCCTTCACAGGCGCAGAGTGGCACACCGTGTGGTTTTAGTCGGTTCGAGTCCGACCCACCACCCCGCCGCAAGCCCCGGTGGGATGACAGTCCGAGGGGATTTCCACACGTTAAAAAAAAAGTGTCTATTATTAGTATGGTCATGCTTGTTTGTAAAGTGCTTAGGGAGTTTGACTGTTAAGACAGAGTTTTAAGATAAGTTTACTTAATATGTCGTGGATTCGAATCCTACGTAGAATAAATAATTGTGTGATGAACACGATCACTTCTTTTAGTTTAAATTACATATTTAACCGACTTCAAAAAAGGAGGTGGTTATCAATCCGACTGTATTTTTATTTTATTTTTGTTACCTCATAACTTACGACTGGGTGAACCGATTTTTATAATTCTTTTTTTATTTGAAAGCTGGTGCTTCCTGTGTGGTTCCATTTCAATTTGGTCCAATTTGTTGTTGGTTAAAATTAGTGATTATTTAATATACTGTCCGTGTTGGATTAAGAATTTGGAGTGGCGAATAAAGCGTCTAAGAGCGTTTTACTTTCTCCGATATCGTATTGGCGCCCGACAACGATATCGGATCGGATGATGTGAAAACGCTCTAAGGGACCAAACTACTATGGTCAACATCACTACAAAGAGAATAACTTGATGCAAACTCTATACCAACCCGTCTATACAGTGTGGTATATAGGTATATATAGACCAAAACGTCCTTACTATGGAGAAGTCTATATAGACCAGTGGAATGTCAAAAGATGATGGTGGAAACTATATCTAAACTGGTTGTTGCACGCGGCTCCGCCCACGTGTATGTCGGTTATCGCGGCAAATAGTAGCCCATGTGTTATTCTGATGTATAAACTATATTACTGTAAAGTTTCATCCAAATCCATTCAGTAGTTTTTGTGTGAAAGAGTAACAAACATCCTTCGATCCATACTTATCCATCCATACTTACAAACTTTCGCGTTTATAATATTAATAGGATTTTAATCCCCCATATACTGTCACACACATTTATAAACTCTAAAAAAATTGTCGTGTTAAAAATAAGAAGTTCTACTTTACCTGTCATTATCTCTTCATACGAAGCCCTAATAAAGTATTCACGAAATGTTCAGTGGCTGACCTAAATCCGGCTACTTACGTACAGCACTCCAGCGGGGCTCAAGACGACCTTAAACTTACATAAAACATGTATATTATTCTCATACACTTTCGTAAGCGTCCATTCTTCCGGCGTCTCGATGTTTCACAGTTTCCACAAGCGAATTTTCCGTAACATTAGCCTGACCTCCCTGCTTGCTTTATGGCCCAACACGAACATATTGTAAGACACGAAAATAAAGAACGTCAATTGTATACCTAGCCTAAGATCCCACCGCTCGATTCGATATTTAAATTAAGAATGGAGAACGGATAGACAGTTGCCTGCATTCTTTTTGGTTATTAGACACTTACGTAGCTAAAGGCGAACTTGACCCACGAGGAATCCTTTTTTTTTTTTTAACGTATGGAAATCCCTTCGGACCGTCACCCCACCGGGGCTTGCGGCGGGGCGGTGTGTCGGACTCGAACCGACTAAAACCACACGGATTGGGTCCGAGTGGATATCATCCTCCCGGGCCTTCTCCACCACCTCCTTCTGCGAGATTACGTCTTCGCAGAAGGTTGCGACCGCGGTAAAACTGCTGTCGCTACCGCCCATGGAGCGTATGACGGCCGGTAGCGAGAGATCTCCTCCGATGACAGCAGTGAGGGCCCGGCGCTGCGACGCCCAAGCGGGGCAAATCGCCAGCGTATGCTGGGCCGAGTCCTCACTGCAGTCGCAATGGTGGCAGGCGGGACTCAATTCCCGCCTAGCGACCGAGTGCAGGTACTTCCCGAAGCAACCGTGCCCGGAAAGGACCTGCGTCAGTCGGAAGGAAAGGGTCCCGTGCTGCCGCCCTGCCCACTCGACCCGCGAGGAATCCTAAGATAACCAATAAATTCTGCAATTATCAGTACATATCATATTACGTAGTAACTAAGTTAAAAAAATAAACTGACTTCCAAAAGCAATAATAAAACGTAAATTTCAATTAATAGTGATGGTAAGTGGAAATTAATGATTACAAACTTATGTAAAAAAGCTAACTCATGGGAGTCTTTTCAATATTATAAATAATAATCACAAATTTTAACAAAAAAAAACCGACTTCAATCTGGACCAAATTTAAATTGGACCACACGGGAAGCACCAGCTTTCAAATAAAAAAATAATCATCAAAATCGGTTCACCCAGTCAAAAGTTATGCGGTAACAAACATAAAAAAAAAACTGTCGAATTGAGAACCTCCTCCTTTTTTGAAGTCGGTTAAAAAAAGGTTTTATGTATTCTCTTGTATATTTAAAGTCCGTGCAAAACCGGAAAGACCATAAGTTATTCTTAAAGATATAGTGATGAAGCACATTTTACTTATTTTTAATTTTAACCATTTTTAAACAAACTCCATTAAAAAATAATATGATTTTAATAAATAACTTAAAATTTAAGTTATGAGAGTATCTCGACTAACATATGCCTTGCGTGAAAACAAAAACAACAATTTATTAACACTCTTTCTAAAAGTATTCTTGCACACTATTAGTGTACACATCACGTACAGAACATAGCTAATGTGCACTGCTGTGTGCACTCGGCTTAATACCTGACAGACGAAATATGGCTACTCGTTCAACATCAGATGCAGTTTTACGTGAGGTTTACTATTGGAAATAAGAATATAGACAGTCACAGGTGTTTTATAACAACGGTCTGACCGTGGACGTACAAATATAGAGATTTTTATCACGAATAATAATGATCTGTGATGTTTTATAGCATAAGATGCAAACAAACAGTCGGCATGTTTAGCCACGCCACGATAGTTGGTTCAGCATAAATGGGCAATTTTGACGAGTAAATAAAATAAGTAATTCTAATATTACTTTTAATGGAGCGAGCGAGGTTGCCAAACCAAAACCCGTTTCCCTGATTATGAAGGTGTAAAAGTGGCAACGTAAATGTGATTCTTGAGGTACACATATCCATGGGCAGTGGGCGTCACTTGCATATATAAATAAATATTTCTGACATCTGACACAACTATCCTGAAACTAAATAGCTTGTATTGTGAAAGCTGGATTGATTGATAGTATACATATATACTTTTTTTTTATAAATACATACATAATTATTATATAGAAAACACCTAAACTCCGAAACAAATATTTGCAGATCATACAAACATTTGGTCCCGGGATAAACCGGAGACCTCAAGCACAGTAGTCACAAATGCTACCATTGCGCTACCGAAGCAGAATATATCACCCTTTATCAAAAAACCTTTCATTAGGAATTGTAGAAACCAGATTCCTCTTTTATTTGTCATGCTACCAGATATCTTGCCGTAAGAATTGTCTGCAAGCGTCTGAAACGTCTCTAGAGTGATGTGTCAGACGCGATATCCTGCAGTTAAAATTGTCTCAAAGACCACAATGCATCTTAATATTTTAAACCTTTTCTAGAAAGTTCGAGAAACTACGTGAATAATCCTACATTTCAAGAGTCGGTGTGATATATCCTGGGGATACTGTCGCTCCTTGCTTCAGCGATGATTCTGGATTCCAGTTTTTGAAATGTACAAATCGTTGTGAGTTTTCTAAAGTCTGTAATAGATGGCGAAGAAAAGCATTACCAATATCTATAATCTAAGTGGGTTATTGATGTAGGGTTTTTTAATTTATTTTTAATTTGATTTAAAATGTATTTTATCGCGGGCTTTGAGCGCGGCGACCGTATCAAGAAATTCCGTAACGAAAATAAAACCTAACACCCGAAGCTCGCACGAATTGAGATCGAGACGAGCTGCTCCGAAATCGGACGAATACGTAAGCAGCTTTTTGTGAGAAAGTATATAGGTGTATAGGTATCTATCATATCTTTATAATGCCATACTCACCGCATGTGCGCCCCGTAAGTATACATGTTCAAAGAAAAAAAAAACTGCATAAATAAAAAAATAATAATAATTATAATTGCATAAGTTGATAAAAAATGCTATGCAATAGCTTTACTGGGGCAGTCCCCGAGTGCCACACAATTTTTTTTTAATTTCCTTTATTAGGAGAGGCCTATGTCCAGCTGTGGACTGGTAGATGCTGTGGATGTGGTGTGATGATGTGAAATTATAATATGTCTTTGCCACTATATTATTTTCCCGATCACTGATTTATTGCCAACTATTTTATTGTGTGCGACCATGTCTTTGAAGTACAAATTCAACTTTATATTGTTTCTAGTCTCTTCAGTCATCTTTTATTTTTCAACAGTATTTTTAATGTTAAAGAAATATAACGAACTTTAAAATGACTAAAAACACCACAAAACGCCATCAAAGTTTATGAATTTATCGATACCCAACGTTAAAATATATACTATTATATAATCTATACTATTATATAAAGCTGAAGAGTTTGTTTGTTTGTTTGAACGCGCTAAAGGAACCACTGGTCCGATTTTAAAAATTCTTTCACTGTTTGATAGTACATTTATCAAGGAAGGCCATAGGTTATATATCATCACGCTACTACCAATAGGAGCGGAGCACCAATGAAAAATGTTTCAAAAACGGGGGAAAATCATCACGCTACGGGCAATAGGAGACGCAAACGAGGTTGCGTGGGTCGGCTAGTCTACAATAAACCCAAAGTGAACTGCACCACTTTATTTATAAAGTGGTGCAGTTCACTTTTGGTGGAAAAATTCCAGCACACCACGCAAGGGAGGGCGTTCATTAGCTATTAATTAAGGGCGGCCGCGAGCGAGCTATCTACTCATTAATGCAAAGCACCGTCTGCGGGCAGCCTTAACAATGATTTTAGGAACCACTGACATAGGGATCATTGATATTTTATAAATAAATTATATTAAGATTTATGTACTTAACTGGAAGAAGCGATACTAATATTGCCAACTTATTTTAGAATGCATTATGACAATATCTATACAAATAAATAAAATGAAAGTGTCTGTTGTAATTTACAATTTTATACAAATTAAAAGTTTTTCAGTAAACGCATATGAAAGTATAAGGCATAATTAAGGGAAGGTGGTACATACATCAAATACGTCTGTCTGTCGATCTGTTAGTTCCGCTAATATCTGGAATGGCTCAACCGATTTTGACAAGAATTTCACTGGCAGATTGCTGATGATTTAAGTAGTAACTTAGGCTACTTTTTAAGACTAGCTTTTGCCCCGCGCTGTTACATCAGACCAGGAGAAATAATCATACTCATCACACAATAAAATAATTTGTATTGGCTGGAAATCGAACCCATGACTCTGGTTTAGCAGTCATAAATTCTGACTGCTAAACCAGAGTCATTATTACTCATAATCATTCAATTCTAGACTAACAGGACGTCAATAAACACTAATGTACACATCCTATTAATAGAGATAAATAAACAAGCCATTTCAAAAAGTATTTCTAAGCTTTATCACTTTAAAACTAAAACACTAAGTAATGATGACAACTTCTCTCTCGTCCATATCCTTAATACCAGGAAAAACTAAATCGTACCAACTAACACCCAACTTCCAACCTAAGCTCTCACAAACTAGTTCGAACTGGTAAAATCTGGCAAAAACTGCTTCCACCCAGTGTCCGCTGCCCCTAAAAGATAAAGCGGAGCCCTTACTTAATCTTAAGATTTCATGACTTGTTCGTTCAGTTCGGCGTGCTTTCGTAAAGCTACGTATTAAAAGTGATTTTAAACCTCGGATTAATCTAAAGACGAATCACGGTGCCAAAGAAATTCGTTGTTGGTGTGGATAATCTTTATTTAAATCGTCTCATGTTGTTTTATTGGTAATTCCGGGTTTTATGTGGAGATTTATCATGTAGAGCGTTCTGCAGTACTTGATAAGTAAGCACCTATATAAAGTACTAGCCGGACCCCGCAGTGCTACCCGCGGGTATTGTCGTACCGCGGGTAACGCCGCAGGGCGAAGCTAGTCTAAAAAAGTTGTGTAAGTAACTCCGTATATCATCACCTATCAGTGAAGGTCTCGTCAAAATCGGTCCAGCCGTTCCAGAGATTAACCGGAAAACACACAGACAATTTTTAAAAAAAAAATAGGTAAATGTACCGTGTAGGTATACATACATATGCATTTAGTAAAAATCGGTACTTTTAATATTACTAACAGACACTCCAATTTTATTTATTTGTATAGATTTAGCAATTAATTGTTAAATAAGGTGATCGTTTTATTCTACTATTGACTCGCGACTCCGCGATAAAAAGAGTAGCCTATGTACTTCTTCAAGAATCAAACTATCCCCAGGCCAAGTTTCATTGAAATCTGTGCAGTGGTTTAGCTGTGACAGCCTAACAGACAGAGAGACAGAGTTACTTCCGAATTTACAAAAAAAATTAACATAATAAAAACGACTTCAAGGTTCGACTCGATTTCTCTTGGATGCCATTGTCAGATCTTAGTGTCCTTATCATGGTACCACCATTGGGATATTGCCTTTCCATTAAAAAAAGAATCATCAAAATCGGTTCATAAACGTCAAAGTTATCCGCGAACATACGTATAAAATATATATATATGTCGGAATGAAGGTATCCGAAAAATAAAAGTGATACAAACATTTGCCTCTATCGAACACTACGGAACAGTCTATATAAAGCGGCGCGATCGGAAACAGGACACAGTTCTCTTCAGATCTCGCGACGACCATATCTGTTATTTGATTTGTGATTTATTGTATCTCTGTGTTTTATATTGTGTGTATGAGGCGATATTTATCAGTGGGGGAATTACTAGCCTAGGTGGCGAATTCCACAGGGCATCGCGGAGGGGTGAGCGTTGCCCCAATCCCCTCGTGGGGGGTTGCTGATGGTGTTTAAGTTAATTCGTATACGTTTAGTAGTGATTAGTGTTTGGCTATAGTCCAGATTTGCTGTATCTGTGATTCATGTTCTCGTTTATTCTTGTGTCTTCGACATATATATATACGGTCGGAACGGAAACCCCTTTTTTGATGTCGGTTAATAATAAGTATGAAGTATGGATACAACTAACCATTGCTCGCGACTCAGCCCGGGTGTTGGTTATCACGGTGATAAGTTGCATATATACACTAGCTGATAGTAGAGTTTTCCATTTAATATTATCTTCTTACATATAAAATCAATTGCTGTTCGTTTGTCTCGCTATAACTCGAGAACGGCTGGGCCAATTTAGCTGATTTTTGTTTTGAAATGTTTGTTGTAGTCCAGGGAAGGTTTAAACGGTGAAAATTCAAAATAACTTGACAATACAAATGTCACGTGTACTAAGTAGCGGGCACAGCTAGTATTTCATAAATTTTAAAATCGATTTAAAAGTTCAGGTGTAAAAGGGTACAAATAATCATTTCTGTAAGACGTGATTAGTATTGTCTTTACTTGAAAATATACGTAAAAATTAGAAGAACAAAACTATTAATTTTGATCGATCAATTTTTGTTGTTTGAATTTACTTAGTACAAAAAATATTTTCAAGAAAACATTTACACAGCAAAAATACACAAAGCCCGGCGAAAGTAGTGCTTTAGATTAGAAATACTATCATGATATTTTCTTCAAAAATATCCTTACTTACCTAAGAAAGTATTTTTAAGTAACATGGCTGTAAAGAGGCCCAGAATCTTATTAACAGGACCATTTAGACTACAAAATGATTAAAGTTTAAATAGGGACACAAAATAATTTTTGCTAAAAGCTCTGCTAAAAGCCACCACGCCATATTAGCTCGCGGTTAGATGCCGTTAGTGCACTTACATTTAGCTCAAAATGAGCAGACACTTTTCATTTGAACTTATCTTGTTACACAGTTTAAGTTTAGTTATATACATGCTAATACGCGCTTTTGTAACAAATATGGCTCAGGAAGCATTTGATACTTAGAATACTTAATGTTTCTATGTATAATCACAAATTTTAACAAAAAAAACCGACTTCAATCTGGACCAAATTTAAATGGGACCACACGGGAAGCACCAGCTTTCAAATATAAAAAGAATCATCAAAATTGGTTCACTCAGTCGAAAGTTATGAGGTAACAAATAGGAAAAAAAAACATTCGAATTGAGAACTTTCTCCTTTTCTTGAAGTCGGTTTAAAAGAAGTGCAAAGAGAAGGTATACTTGACACAAACACTTTTTTTAATGTGCGGAAATCTCCGCGGGCCGTAACCCCACCGAGGTTTGCGATTCGGACTCGGAATTGGACCGACTAAAACCACACGGCACACTGCGCTATGAGCTGAAATAGACCCGAGAACTGCTGTTATTAAGACACCCGGACCCTTCCGGACCCCTCCCAGCGCCTGCCTGCTTATGTGGGCATCTCTTTTGGGTTAACTTTCCATTTAGGCAACGACGGACTGCACATGTGGACGTCACCTCCTTGTGTCTGGCCACTAAATCGAATGGAGCGGTAGCGCGATAACCTAGTTTGAAAAAAAAAGTAAAAGTATTGCACCCGTTTCCATTAACAAAACAGCGCTTCCAATCATCCCGACTCCAAAGCCTACATGACCTAGAAAGAACAAAAAAGCACTTGAGCAGCAACAGAATACGAAAGCTTAATGCAATGTGCATAATTGTTCTGTTGTATGTCCGCTGTCGCCGTAACCCATTTGCACCGTTCCATAAATCATTTTCCACCGACCACTCACACTTCGGACTTGGGAAATTTTGGACTTTATTTAATTTTAAAATCAGAGTACGTCAATATTTTTTGCAGAAAGAAATGAAGAAAATTAAGTTACAATAAGATCAACGGAACACGTGATTATGTTAAACGGTTTTGATACAACATTTTTGATGTCGTAAATCTATACAAATAAATAAAATTCGAGTGTCTGTTTGTAATAATAAAATACCCGCTTTATTAAATTTTCGAAGGCTTTAGAGATTTATTTTTAAATTAAATAAATTCTTGAACCTCAAATTATCTCAAAGGCCCTCAATTTTCGACGCAACTAGAACTAAGAGTAGAAATACTTACATTTTCTGTATTAATTCTCGTACGTTATTTTCTAAACCAGAATTAAGCGAGCTAATAATTTCAAAGAGAATATTATGCGTGTTTTTGATAATTATGAATATATGTTATGTATTTGTTTCAAAATACGAGTATAAAGCATAGATCATATGAACATTCGGCCTAATATTTTGACTTTATATACATAACATACTTTATAAATTTCGTTCAAAATTTTCATGTCATAATTACAACAAATTATTTATATTTTATGTATTAAATAGATTTAAATATGTAGCTAGAAATATTGGTTAGAGTATGGTATATTATATAAATATATATAACTAGTGCCTAGTGGTTGCCCACGGCTCCACCCGCGTATATGTCGGTTAACGCGGCAAATAGTAGCCTATGTGTTATTCTGATGTATAAACTATATTACTGTAAAGTTTCATCCAAATCCGTTCAGTACTTTTTGCGCGAAAGAGTAACAAACATCCATCCATCCATACTTACAAACTATCGCGTTTATAATATTAGTATCAATAAAATCAATTTTCATAAACAGAGTCGACAAGTTTTCCTAAATAAAAAAAACTTTTTTTCAGTGATGGTATAACGATTTCTCAATATATCTAAATTTTATAGGTATTATATGCATTTATTTATCTAGGAGTACTAGTTGATAATAATTATAGTAGTTTATTGACTATACAACTTTTTTAAAGCCAATATTTATATCGTTATCAGCCGCCTGATAAACCGTATCTAACCTCTCTAGTTCAAAGTTTTCGCGTCCATCACCCACGGGTAACAGATTTTAAAATGGATGACAACCATCGTTTCGCTTTGTGTCGCGTAGTGAGTGACGATGCAATTTGGTTCTACTTCTGTGTCATTCATTTGTGTACTGTGTACTGGTGCTTATGTGTTTTGATTGAGTCAGAAAATGACACATTTTAGCTATCAAAAAGTAGTTAGAGATAGCTTAAATCTATAGGTATTAATCTATACTAATTTAATTATGTGTTTAAAATTTTTCTTACTCGAGATTTCTCTCGGTTTTTATCCTAATTCCCGCTCTGAAACCTTCAGAGAAGAGGAGGTTCGGATTCCCTCGAATTTACGAATACTGTGTCTCCTAAAACTTTTGTGAGTATTGTGCATGTATGTTTTGCTGCTTGTTTTTGTATTATATGTATGTTTATGTTTGTATCTAATTTATTTATGTATCTATGTATACTTTTTGCTACCACGCCTGTTGTTCCTATAACTATTGGGATTGTTTCTGTGTGTGTGTTCCATAATCGTGTTATTTCTGTTTTTAATGGGTGATATTTGCTGAGCTTTTCTATTTCTTTCGGTCCTATGCTATAGTCTGATGGTACTGTTACGTCTATCAAGTAAGTTTTGTTTTCTGCTTTATTTATGTATATTATGTCTGGTCTATTGTGTGTTACAGTGACGTCTGTTTGTACCGGTATCTCCCACATTATCCTTGCAAATTCGTTCTCTTTAACTTGTGGTTGTGTGAGATGTTCTAGCCACCACAGTTTAGCGACTGGGATTTTGTGTTTTTTGCAAAGGCTCCAAAATAATATATTGTACAATGTTGTTGTGTCGTTTGGTGTAATAAGTGCCAGCTAGTTTTTCACATCCCGAGACAAGATGTTGTGCGGTCTCGTCTTTTACTAAACATAGCCGACACTTACCATCTACTGCTTGTTTAAATATGTCCCTTTCATGTGTTATAATATATTATATTATTATACATTATTTATATTATTATTATAAAGCTGAAGAGTTTGTTTGTTTGTTTGAACGCGCTAATCTCAGGAACCACTGGTCCAATTTGAAAAATTCTTTCAGTGTTGGATAGCACATTTATTGAGGAAGGCTATAGGCTATATATCATCATGCTACAACCAATAAGAGAGGAGCACCAATGAAAAATGTTTTAAAAAAGGGGGAAAATTGTCACGCTACGGGCAATAAATAGGAGACGCATCCGAGGTTGCGTGGGTCAGCCAGTATTGTTATTGAGTAGTGTTTACCAAGAAGGCAAGAGCAAGAGTCTTCTATACATATACCAATAAAATAAAATTGGAGTGTCTGTTTGTAATATAATTTTTTTACTAAATGCATATGTATGTTTACACGGTACATATACCAGAATATCATTTTTTTAAATTTTTGTCTGTCTGTCTGTTTGGTTTTAAGTAAATACGATTGTGTTCTTTTCTAACTAACTTTAACTATTCTATCTCAGGCACGACAGCAAAAAACACACATTTAAATAAAAGCCACTAATTTAATAAATCTGCATCGCGTTATCAAAGTTTTACATTAATTAATCATCAGTGTATAATAACTTCTTAGATTAAGTTTTATGCCCTAATGTCTTCGAGTATTCCAATGCTTTTTATCAGGCAGAGTAGAATCACTTTCGTAGGCCCATAAATAAAAAGAAAGGTATTATGAAGTCTTCTATCATCAAAAACCCATAATGTCCCACTGCTGGGCTCGGGTCTCCTCTCAGGAGAGGGTGACGGCCATACGTCCCGACGCTGGCCGAGTGCGGGTTGGGGACTGGCAAGACAGCGTTGTGGCTACGTAATCTTTCCGTTGGAAGTTTTCTAGCCGCCCAAAGGCCTCCAAATAAGCTTTACGACTGTTATGCTGGGACTGACTGCTTGACAACCGGGACTGACTGGTTAACGTGACCTCCGCATCATGGAGGCGCTCTTGGTATCATGCCACCAGCGGTCACCCATCCAGGTACTGACCGCGCTGCCGTTGCTTACCCTCGGTGATTGTTTCTAATCACCGAGTGCAACAGGGCTATGAGCGCCTCTCTTCTGTTTCGAAGTCTTCTATACTCATGTGATACTTCTTCAGAGGATTAATTTATTGGAAAAAAAAGAAATCCCTCACGTCTTAGGAAAATATTTTTAAATAAACAATTAATACGCACATTATTATTGAAAGCATAGATATGAACCACAAAGGGTTGTAAATGATATAGCA
This sequence comes from Diaphora mendica, assembly GCA_949125395.1. NCBI lineage: Eukaryota > Metazoa > Arthropoda > Insecta > Lepidoptera > Erebidae > Diaphora > Diaphora mendica. The sequence continues at coordinate 2,858,202 of OX421317.1, forward strand.
TATGATACAGGGTGCGGGCAAGGGGTATATGTCTATTTATGTCGGCACGAGGGTGTGAATTGACTTGTGCATGATATAACAGCTCCGGGCGACCGCAGTCTGATGGAGGGGCTGTCAACATTTGTTAAGGTTTGTATGAAGATTATTGAAGTTGGCTTTATTCTGACATAGAATAAAATATTATCTTGTAATAGTAGTGACGCCAAAGTAGTTTACGCAAGGTAGTAGAGCCACGCTGATATCAGCACGAACGGGCCGGCTCGACCGGGGCGGTACTACCCTCGCACAGAAGATCAACGTAAAATGACAGCGATCGTGCTGTCGTGTTTCGTTGGTGAGAGCGAGACCGGAGGCCCAATGATGCAGAAGCATCACTAGCCCGCCATGGTGTGGGTCACCATGCTGCATTGTTGCATTGTCTGGATCACCACTCTTGGATTCTGCTTACGCTTTCCATCAGGCAATGTAGAGTCAATGTGGCAGGGCCAAACATAAAAAAAAGTTCAATAGGCACTTTATTTGGATCTATTTTTTTAAAGTGAGTTCCATACCTTGTGATATGAAGTAACAAGATATGAGTGTATATCTTCTTATATATATAAAAACTAGCTTTGCACCGCGGCGTTGCCCCCGGTTGTTGTATCTTGGGTAACACCACGGGGCTCAGCTAGTATACATACCTATACGATAATTCTACTACTTAAATACCATTTGAAATCCTTCTGCTATAATAATTCTAACTTCAATAACATTGGACTTTCATACAAACTACCATCCCCCGTTTTAACCCCAAAAGGGGGTTGATTTCTAAAGATACATTATTAGTACTCCTCCACGCCATCTATAGAGCATACATTTTAAATTTCAAGTCTCTTACTTCAAAAAACATAGGACTTTCATACAAACGTCCAACCCCCGTTTTACCCCATTAGGGGTGGAGTTTCGTAAATTCCGTTCTTAGCGGATGTCTACACCCTATAAGGAACCTACCTGCTAAATTTCAAGTTTTGAGGTGTTATAGTTTCTGAGATTTCGTGATTAATAAGTGAGTGGTATTTCGCTTTTATATATTATATAGATAAATCCCCGAAATGTATGTATGAGCATAACTTCCGATCGCCTGTACCAAATTGGATAATTCTTTTTTCTATATGTTCGATATTATTAAGACAAGGTTTGTTTAGAAGAAAATCAAAGATTAACGGGATTTTTTTTATATAAAAATATAGCGGCACGAAGTTAGTCGGGTCAGCTAGTATTTAAATAAAAACACAAAACAACTTAAAACTAAATGTGGATTAAGAGTTAATTACTAGTATTAGTAGTAGTAGTAATCCCCTTCTATGACCAAGCGTGCTATTTAGTAAATAACTACCCTTCTCTGTGACAAATTACTTTAACGAGGAGAGGCTGCCATGTAAGCAATAGCTACTCAATGGACCTATCATACTGCTGAACGAAGGTCTCCAACCAAAGAGCGCCAACCATCCTGGTCGAAGGCAGTCCGCATCCATCCGCTGTCAATCACTTTCTTCAAATCCTCTGTCCATTTTGTCGCAGTTATTCAGCAATTTTTATTTTATGTTTCATACATTTACTTCTGGAGTAGTTTAATTTTGTCTAATCATGTGTATTTTAGTTTATTGGTTAAAACTAGAACAGAGACGACCAACTCTAAGCAGGATATTGGCGATGCCTTTCATTCTTTCTGAGAAGATTTAAAAAAATGTATCAAAATAATCTTCGCCAGAAATAACTTTAATAATTATTTGGTTTAAAAAATACGATTATCGCTATTCCTGAAGTTACCTAAATATCTCTAGATTTTATAAAATGTATTTTTTAATCGAGTCAAAAATATTAACTTAAACGATTTATTCAAAAACATTATTTATGTCAAACAATAGAGTTTGAACAAACTGTTGTGCGCCCCTGCCTAATGTCCAGACTCACTTGACCATTCAAATTTATGGGACGTCGCCGCCATAGCCCGCTTACACGAGCTCTGTTCAAACTAAACCATTATTGATTAACATATTATTTGTGAATGAATATGTATGTCTTGTTGTGCTACGAATTAAGAATGGAAATAAGGATATAATGTTGGAAGCGATTTGTGTGGATAGAATGCGGGTAGTTGAACATAAATTAGCATTAGTGATCATAAACCTTTTACCATTCAGGTAAATTTTCTATATATCTATATATATAAATGAGGAAGGTGACTGACTGACTGATATACCCAGAGATCAACGCACAGCCCAAACCGCTGAAGCTAGAATCCTGAAATTTTTCATGTAGGTTCTTTATATAACGTAAGTGAGCACTAAGGAAGGAATTTTTGTAATTCCACCCCTAAGGGTAAATCAGGGGTTGAAAGACTGCGTGAGCGAAGCCGCGTGTAAAAGCTTGTAAAATTATAAACCTTAAGGCTTTAATATTTAAATCGCTTTCATTTTACGGCATAGGGGCTTGTAAGTAAACAGATTAAAATAAAGCGTTTGAAATTTTGAAACAGACCATATCTTGTGAAAAGATTTCGTGAAGTATCATACCTATAGATGTACCTTAGTGTTTATCAAATCACAAGATCGATTTACATAATATGTACGTGTACACGACACCGGTTTTATTCGAGGTACTTCAGTTTTAATTCCGTTTTCAGTCTGCGATTTGCTATATTTCTTACCCTAGTTCCCCATCCATTTTCTTACTTAATTATATTTTCTTCTCAGGCATCAGATCTTATAAGAAATCTGATAAAATCCATTTTTAACATTTACTCACTCTAAATCTTTTTGAAGTGAAAACTTCCTTAGGCGCGTTGAGCACTTTTTGGGTGAACAAAAATCATCATACTGGCGTCATCGTCGCCGAACGTTTTCCATGAGCTATATTTTTTACTTATTTTAATCGTGCATTTTATTTAAAGAGCAAAGAGAATTATTTCAGATGAGCTTTATACGACTGATTTGTTTATAGTTTTCACCTCTGTCGGCAGTCATAATGATGGCTTTGTGATTACCTATTGTTTTTTTTTCATATTTTTAACCGACTTCAAAAAAAGGAGAAGGTTCTTAATTGGACTGTATTTTTTTTATATTTGTTACCTCATAACACTCGACTGGGTGAACCGATTTTGATGATTCTTTTTTTATTTAAAAGCTGGTGCTTCCCATGTGGTCCCATTTCAATTTGGTCTAGTTCTGACATGTCATTCATGAGAAAATCATATAAGTCTTCAATTTGCATTAAGTATGTGTGCGACAAATAACTCAATATCACGCCCACCAATTTCAATGATTCTTTTTTTATTTGAAAGCTGGTGCTTCCCGTGTGGGCCGTTGAGCTATTCAAACGTCGTCATTTTTCGCGCGCTATTGACATAACAAATGACGTCATTGTGATTTCGTGTTTGTTTACTATTGAGTGTTTCAGTTATTTTATACCTATTTACAGTTTTGATTGCTATTAAATTCATGGAAGAATTTATTTTTTCTCACAAACACTACTAATACAGTAGGAAATTCGAAGCCGATAATTTCGATAGTGTAACAATCGACGTCACATTTCGTTTCGACCAGACGCGTTTTGTAGATTTGAATTTCCCTCCCTTAATTTTCACTTTTTATTTAATATTTTCTGAGTTTAAATAATCACTAAATAAAAAAAATACGTTTTATGTATATTGTAAAGACAATAAAGAATTTGGAAAAAAATGTTTGAGACAAATGACATTTTTATGCATATTCCCTATTGGTGCAGTACTTTTTGAGTTGTTATGCGTACACAAAACAGCATAAGATATTTTTTAAATACTAACTGATCCGGCAAATGTAGTTTTGCAATGTAAATCTATATACAAATAAATAAAAATTAAGTGTCTGTTTGTAATTTCTAATCAACAGATTTTCACTAAAATACAATGTGACTGCACGGTTGGCCTAGTGGTTTAGGCGGTCGCCACGCCGCTTGCCAATTCGCCAAGTGTTGTGGGTTCAAATCCTACACGGGACAACACTTTGTGTGATCCACAAATTGTTGTTCTGAGTTTGGGTGTTAATTGTGTCCGTTTCATGTATGTCTGTAAAGTCCCCCGCGACACAGGATGTTTATTCCTAATGCGGGAGTTGTCTTTTTAAAAAACAAAAAAAAAACAAAAAAAACAATTTACACTGTGTACAATGACAATGTTTTTTTTTGTGTCTGTCTGTTTGTTCCCGTTTATTTATAAAATAGAAATTGGTAGGAGAAAGGTGAAAATTAAGGGTTTTATGTATTTTTTATTCTATAAATTAAAAAAATTGCCAAAAAAATAGAATAACAATATTTTTGGGGTAGATCACTTTTATAGATAGTCAGACTTACCTAATTACACAAAATATTTCATTAAAATCGGTCAAGCCGTTTCGGAAAAGCTCATTACAAAAACTTTGAGAATACCAGAGAATTACCCGAAGGGTTTCGTTGTTATTAAATCTTATATTGTTTTTCATTGGTTTTAAATATCTTCTTAATTATTTTTTGATATATTCATCTGTCTCTCTTGCCTGTTATGTAATGCCGTATTAGTCGGAAATTTAAAAATGTAAAAGTAAAACTCGTATGAAAAGATTTAATCATATTAAAATTAAATTGAAGTTTCGTGTTGCATGTAACGAAAACACAGGCCAAAATGCACTTAATGGTATTAAAAATATTACGCTGAAAGCACCCTCTGATAAGGTAAGGTTTTCATACAGGATTTTTCTATCTAAAGCACATTTTAGAATATTATTTTCAGTTAAAAAGAGGCTAGCTTCTTTATATTTTAGACTTAGCTTTTATTTACTGGAATATAAAATGTTTGTAATGATACTTTCGAAGACAACATTACAATCATTATTAAAGGTAGTAGAGCCACGCTGATTTCAGCACGAACGGGCCGGCTCGACCGGGGCGGTACTTCCCTCGCACAGAAAATCAACGTAAAATGACAGCGTTTGCGTTTGTGCTGTCGTGTTTCGTTGGTGAGTGCGAGAACGGAGGCCCAATGATGCAGAAGCATCTCAATAGGCCGCCATAGTGCGGGTCACCATGCTGCATTGTTGCATTGTCTGCACGAGCAGTGAGTATGGTGACCACTCTTGGATTCTGCTTATGCTTTCCATCAGGCAGAGTAGAGTCATTTTGGCCGGGCCAAACATAAAAAAAAATTAAGCTTGTACTTTTTTTTGAAGTAGTTTTCTCACAAAATGACACAAGTCATTAAAAAAAAATTTAAAAAATTGTTTTTAGCAATAATATGGAATAAATAATATTTGAATTAAAACATCAAGGTAATAAAATAATTAATTAATAATTAACAACAAATATTAAAATAAGCTTAAAAATGACAAAAAGCCAACATCACGTGGTATTCCCAGGCGGTCACCCATCCAAGTACTAACCACGCCCGATGTTGCTTAACTTCGGTGATCGGACGAGAACCGGTGTATTCAACATGGTATGGACGTTGGCGATAGTTGAAACAAAATTTGCAGTAATATTCTGCAACCAATTAAGTCTTGTTATTTATTTATCTGTAAATAGATTAAACTCGTTAAAAAAAATTGCTTCTATTTTTATGAATGTATTGTTAAACATCTATTTAATTTGACAATTAGAATACATAGATGGCGCAAATGTTGTAGTAATATATCCTACGCTTATTACACTTCAGGCCAATTAGAGGTATAGACAGCAACAAAACAATTAACGCATATCTTCCCGTAGCATCGCGCTCAAAATTGATATGCACAAATTGAATTGATATCACTTCTGCTCTGAACCGTACAGCGGGGCACAATGGGCCGCACATTATTTGCATTTTCATACAACTGGCCAATCTGCATTGCAAACTTCGACTACGAATATGCAAACCTATCCAAATTTTATTGGTATTCCGTGAAAGTTATTTTAGACTTTATAACTGTTGAGGAAAGGATTAATTTTGAATGTTAAACAATTTGATAGGTAGTAAAGATAAGTTGGTGTATTTGTTATAACGTCGGCTTGTCACAGGTTGGCTTTGACGCGTCCAAATGACATGGACAAACAATTGTTCAAACAATTTTGGCTCGTTTGTCAGCATTTTCAGTTTAATACCGTTGTAATCGGATACCATTGATATGTTTGGCATTGTTTGTGTTAGATGTTGGACACACAGATAAAACGTTGAATTATTCGGTCATATATTGGGGATGGATAATTCGATATCGAGAAAGAATTTTCAAATATTTGGAACGTATCTTTAGTGTAGGAAAGTACATTGTATTTGCTACTTTACGGCTGGTATGTTTAGAACTCAAAATAAAAAAAGGTAATAATACTGAAAAATAATAAATGTCATAGAAATAATCGAAGATTGTATACAAGTTTGCTACGTACGTGTTGTTATCCATACTTCTATAAGTAGGTACTGATATTATCAATTCGAAAATAAGTTTGTCTGTCTGTCTATTACGCTTTTTAGGCTAAACCGCTGCACCGACTTTAATGAAATTTTGCATGGCAATCCTTTGATTATTGAGGAAGGACTCATGTTACTATTTACCGCAATAATCGACATGAATGCGGGAGGAGCCGCAGGCAAAATCAAGTGAGTGATGATGGCGTTGTATGTTAGATGTCCAAAATATTTATTATTATTATTATTTAATCTAATACATTTAAACGAGCAATTCTCAACTATATAATCTGAATCTTGGAAACGGCTCCAACAATTTTCATGAAATTTTGTATGCAGGGGCTTTCGGGGGCTGCCCTTTGTATCGATCTGGCTCGGATTAATTTTTTTAAAAATTACGAAAAACAAAAATGGTCATCCATGTACTTGCCTACTAAAAAGGTCGATATGAAAAAAATTATGAAGTCTAGACAGTTCCGTATTTCCTCTAATGACGTCATTCTCAAGTATACTACCGATCTGTCTTTCAGGTACTTTCTTGTTCGCTATAACCTATCTCTAGTAACCTGTGCAAATAAATTGAATGAAACTTTACAGAACTGTAAAACATTGATCAAATTTACACTTAACACAAAAAAATTGGTACCCTCCTCACGTTGTCGATCGATTACACTGCTTGCTCGTAAACTTGGCACTTTCAATTGCCAGACGTGTAACTTACTGCATTTATATTTACTTCTATTTTAAAAGAAAATAGTCTTTATTGCAACTGAATAGAGATTAGGTTATATGTAAATGGTAATTTAGTAACGCAAGACATCGGTTTTATGTACTAGCGCCTAGGGAGCTACTGAAATCTTAAAGCAGCGCATTCACGATAGTGCAAGAGTTTTTTTTGATGATTTCTGATTGCATTTTGATCAATTTTATTATTGGGATTGGATGAAGAAACGACATCAGTATTCAGTGGAATTATTTAAATTAAGAAAATACCACTCTTTCAGATTCAACATTGTATAAATGAAGTTCATGAATTAAATCTGTTCGAGTATTTTACGGAGGAATTACGTTGTGACAAGGACGATTAAGTAGTGAAACCTGTCTACTTACATTACTGGGGTGATCACACTCCACACAAATCTATACTTATGTTATAAAGCTGAAGAGTTTATTTGTTTGTTTGTTTGACCGCGCTAATCTCAGGAACCGCTATTCCGATTTGTAAAAATATTTCAGTGTTAGATAGCCCATTTATCGAGGAAGGCTATAGGCTATATATCATCACGCTAAGACTAATAGGAGCGGAGCACCAATGAAGAATGTTTCAAAAACGGGGGAAAATTATCACGCTACGGGTAATAGGAGACGTAAACGAGGTTGCGTGGGTCAGCTAGTAATATTTTAAAGCTGAAAAGTTTGTTTGTTTGTTTGAACGCGCTAATCTCAGGCACTGCTGGTCCGATTTGAAAAATTCTTTCAGTATTGGATAGTACATTTATCGAGGAAGGCTATAGGTTATAATATCATGACGCTATGACCAATAGGAGCGGAGGACCAATGAAAAATGTTTCAAATACGGGGGAAAATTATCACGCTACGGGCAATAGGAGACGCAAACGAGGTTGCGTGGGTCCGCTAGTATTTAATACTAGCTGAGCCCCGTGGTGTTACCCACGCCACAATAACAAGTGAAAGTCCCGTCAAAATCGGTCCTGCCGTCCCAGAGATTAGCCGAAAGCAACAGACAGACAGATTTTTTTAAATTTCCTTTTTTGATGTAAGTACCATTTTTACTTTCGTATTCATTTAGTGATAATATGTTTATTTGACATTATTAACAGACACCTTAATTTTCATTATTTGTATAGATCTTATTCAGCTTAGATCAGCTTAAGCTTAAGCTTAAATCACATAAAGTCATTACAAAAATATTGCTGCTGCTATTTCTGAAAAAAAGTACGAGTTCTTTTTTTACAGTTATCGTAAAGCATACAATTCCTTTGTTCAGATTTTCAGACCAAAGCCCATCGAATAATTATTACAGTGGTGTGCAAATTAAGCTGGCTAATAGAAGCTCTGAGTGGATTCAGAGTCGGCATAATTTCGTATTAGTTATTCGCATACAATTAGAAGATGATCAGCCGGCAGTCTGTGCAAACTGGATGTTGGATTAACGAACTTCGTGCAAATATACAGATTGGGGGTGCATTTCTGTGGCTCGATTTGTACATAGTGACTGTTTGAAGTGTTTGCGTATCTGTATCTCGTACAAATTGTTTCTTGCATGATTTTGTAATATTCATGATCAAAAATGTGTGTTTAATAACATTACTTATTAGCTTAGCTACGCGGTATTGCCCGCGGGTTATGTTGCTATTGAATCGAATATTGTTTTCTATTTTTTTTTAATGACAACATTTCTGTAGAGTCAGTTTCATTGGTTTTATTTTTGTTCCGAAATATTAAATTTATAAAAAAATAATCAAATACAGTTTTTTGTATGATATATAAAGTATGTTAAAGACCACGAAAAGTAAATGTTACTAAGTTATTAAGTTTATTGGTTAAGTTTCCATAAATTATGTGAATCGCTAACAATTTAACGAGATGAAGTTGATTTTTATTTTTTTGTAGAATAAATCAATGATTTCTTAGTCGGACTTGACAACTGTAGGGAGACCAGATTTAAACATTTGATAGGAATGTCCTGAGGGCAAAAGGACAAATTCTTCAACAATTTGATAATTTTAGTGAATTAATTAGTACTTTCTAGACCTATTTAATTTAATAAAAATTTGCATTTGCATTACATTTAGACTACATTGTTAACCGACTTCTAAAAAAGGAGGAGGTTCTCAATTCGACTGTTTTTTTTATTTTTTTTATGTTTGTTACCTCATAACTTTCGACTGGGTGAACCGAATTGATGATTTTTTTTTATTTGAAAGCTGGTGCTTCCCGAATGGTCCTATTTAAATTTGGTCCAGATTGAAGTCGGTTTTTCTTGTTAAAATTTGTGATTATGTTTAACATCAATCTTGTGTAGAATAAACAAGAAAATTAATGTATGTAAGTAAAAATTGACGACGATCAGCTTTGTAAATACCAATTATCAATATCGTAATAGTGTAGTTATATTATGTAAGTTGAGATTAGTTCTATATATTTATTGAGGAAAATTATAACCTCTGACTTACACCACAATGCACCTTACAAAATTTCTACGTACCCAAAGGTTAGCTGGTAGAGAATGCCCTGGGCATTGCCGCCGATGCGATGGGCATGCATGAAGTTTTAAAACAAATAAATGTCAATAAATCACAATTTAAAAGTAATATTTAGTACTGATAATTTAGCAAACAAAAGTAATTTTATGAGAATGACTATAAAATGACAAAAAGCCAACATCACGTGGTATTCCCAGGCGGTCACCCATCCAAGTACTAACCACGCCCGATGTTGCTTAACTTCGGTGATCGGACGAGAACCGGTGTATTCAACATGGTATGGACGTTGGCGATAGCTGTAACAAAATTTTTGGTAGTATTCTGCAATCAATTAAGTCTTGTAATTTATTTATCTGTACATAGATTAAACTCGTTAAAAAAATAGCTTCTATTTTTATGAATGTTGAACATCTATTTAATTTGACAATTTGAATACATAGATGGCGCAAATGTTGTAGTAATATATCCTACGCTTATTACACTTCAGACTAATTAGAGGTACAGACAATAACAAAACAATTAACGCATATCTTCCCGTAGCATCGCGCTCAAAATTGATATGGACGTTGACGAAAGTCAGGCAAAATTTTATGATCAAGTTCTTTTAGGAAAGTTAGGCCAATAAAAAACTTAAACGAAGTTGCTATGGTCAGCTATAAACATAGCTCTTAACTACTAATGGCATGTACTCGTGTGTGTGTGTGTATTTTATTTATCTTATTTTACAACTTTATGCACAAAATGTGCAATGGCGGACTTAATACCATAGGCATTCTCTATCAGTCTACCTTCAGGTGGTGCGGCAATGAATGTAAGGGTGTACTATACTTTGATAAATTAATTTGAAATAGACAAAAAAGAACTAAAAATGACTTATACGATATATCTAAGCATACATACAAAAATACATACATACACATATATATATATATATATACTTTCACACATAAAACATATATATATATAAATACACACTAAAATAGTATCAAATTTGTGACGATTCTGCTAAGTTTTGGATGAGGAGAGCTCGTACTTTGGCCTTGAATGAATCACGACTGGGTGCTATTCGTGTGCGTCTGTGTGTAAGAGAGAGAAGATTACAGAATGGATATTTTTAAGAGATCTTTAGTTTCCCCATATATTTTAGACATAAGACAATCGCTTACTTTCACTTACTTTACTTTTAAATACAGTTGTGATCCGCTTTAAATACAATTGTCCCATAATATAATTGATAAGGTTTATATTAATTTTTATTAAAATGCGAAAAAAGAAAAAATGTACGCTTTCAACATCAGCCACAGCTTAAACTACACATAAATTATAACATAAACTTGATCATAGAATTTTGCCTGAGTTTCGCCAACTTCTGATACCATGTTGAATACACGAAAGTTGAAATTGATCAATTCTCTTTAAAAATGTCAAGAAATCAACTGTGATACTGAACTGTGAACTGTGATAATGCATAAATATGCATTATTCACGTAATGAATGACACAGTATTGTGTGAAGTCCGTTCAACTTTTTTGTTCAAAAAGGATTTTCTTCTTTTTGCAACGACATAATTCATTTAAAGTTATTACTAAGTAAATTATTCAATCTTGTTTCTTGGGTATAACTTCTATTTTTGTATTAAAACGGGTAGTAATATGGGCCGTTTGGTTTAGACTTTAGTAATATCACTGACGAAATATATACTAGACCAACACTCTACTAGGCGAGACCTGTACGCGGATTTATAGTAAGCTTAATGTTCCCTAGATGTCACTAAGTGCATCAAATCGTGAATTACAACGATATTTTCTGACCCCCAACACCAATACGAACCCAACAGTCAACTGTCAAGTTTATTGTCATTGTATTATTGCGAAATGTACCACTAGATGTCGTTTTTTAAATAATTAATTATCTTAGTACCTACATAATTTATGTCATATTTTATCGTCAGAGAGATCTACACAAATAAATAAAATTGAAATGTCTGTTTTTAATTTTAAAATAACCGCTTTTCTCTTTACAATCTTTTTTTTTATTAATTGTTTGAAACTTTTTTTATTTTCAATGGATTCACTTTAAACTTTGTATGTATGTTTCTCAATTGACATAGGTAAGGAACTAAGGACTGACATTTTATTTTTAATGGATTCAAAAAACAAAATAAAATTGATGAATTAATAAAATACAGTTGCATGTTGCAGTTGCAATTCCCGTCCTTAATGACACATGTCTAAAAACAGTTTTTGGCGTTTATAAATGTTGTTGATCGTGAATGTATGCAAATAAAAAATTTGATAATTATGAGTTGATAATGTCGAGAATTGCTTGCACATATTAATTAACAACTGTAGATGACAAAAAGGTGTAATTAAGGATTTTCTTTCGGTTTGTGTCTTATAAATAATCCTAATGTTAAAAATGCGAACGTAAGTTCCTTTGTTACGCTTTCCGGCGAAAACTACTTAGCTGATCAATCTGATCATCATGAAACACATATTCTTGTAGAGGTATTAGAAGTAACATAGGATACTTTTTATTAAAGGCGAACGAAGTCGCAGGCGAAACCTAGTTATTAATAAAACAATCAGAAATGTTTTTGGAACGAAGTTCCCTAACGCGCTTTTCGCGCCAAAAGTTGTAGCGACACTTAACATTGAGTTGACGTCATAGTGCTGGATACTCAACGTTAAATATAACAAACTGATTGTCAACGTCCATACCGTGTTGAATGCACCGGTTCTCGTCCGATTACCGAAGTTAAGCCACATCGGGCGTGGTTAGTAATTGGATGGGTGACCGCCTGGGAATACTACGCGTGTTGTTGACTTTTTGCATTTATTTACAGAAAATAATATATTGTTTTATAGTATATTTTGTAAAGTTTGATTATTTCTAAAATAATTTGACAAATGCGTTACCGGCCTTTGGGGCATAGTGGAGTGGGATGGGGGGAGAGGTTGGGGTATGAGCCTCCGGTATCCTCACTCACTCGGTGAAACACAGCGCAAGCACTTTTTCACATCGGTTTTCTGTGAGGCCGTGGTATAACCAGGGGCAGGGGTCATATTACGTCACGTCGCGCGTAGCCAAGTAAAATAATATCCAGAAACGGTTAAATACGTATCTACTCATTTTTAATCAGTAGCCCAAAGTTAAAGTTTCATGTTTCTAACTTAAATATGACGGACTTTCGTCCACACTTTCAACCCGTATTTCACCCCCTTAGGGGTAGAAATTCCAAAATACCTTCCTTAGTGGATGTCTACTCAATAAAACGATCCATATGAATAACTGAAAGAATACAACTTAAGGTATATACGTACGTGTAATATTAAAATCATCATCTTATCCCTAACTGTTGAAGAGTTTAACCTTCTATCATCAGCTCACCTAAATAACTTGAAAGTATACGACTAAAGGTCTATAGATACGTATGAAATTGAAAGAATTATCCTCCAACTCCTAACCGTTGAGGAGTTGTACCTTCGATCATCAGCTTACCTAAATAATTTGAAAGAATACGACTAAAGGTAACATACATACATATGATATTTAAAGATTTATCCTCCAACTCCTAACCGTTAAGGAGTTGTACCTTACACCATCAGCTCATCATCATAAAATGATGACTACCAGACGCAAATACCGGGTTAACTTCAGAAAATATACGAAAACATAATATGTGCCTAAAAAAATGAGGGTGTCCCTCGATTTCCCTGGGATCCCATCATCAGTTCCTGATATGGTGACAATGAGACCACCTCGGGAGCATACCCTTTCGAATACAAAAAGAATTTTCAAAATCGGTCCACAATTGACGCAGTAATCGGTGAACATACATAAAAAAAACACAGTGGAACATAGAACCTCCTCCTTTTTGGAAGTCGGTTAAAAATAAAAATACAGTCGAATTGATAACTACCTTCTTTTTTTGAAGTCGGTTAAAATAAACATTCATATTAATTAAATTTTTGAACTGAGTACGCGGCTCAAGCGACGTTGCCGTTCCGTATTAACTACTGGAAGATATGAACGATTTTTGCAATGTTGCCATTCATGAGTGCATTGTTTCTCTGATTCAACCAAATAACTTATAAATGTGACATCTAGCGTAGTAAATAGGTCATTATTTTCAAGTTTATTAAAATCGATTGCAACGACATCTCCTAAACATAGGTGATAACTTTTAGTTATGCAATTGAAAACCATTTTATTAAAGCAAGCAATACAAAGCAAGTTTTATATTTGAAAAATAATAATATAGTTACTAGAATTGAAGCACATCAATAAAATACTGTTAAACTTTGTTAAACTCCTTTTTAGAGCTTATTTTGAGCGCCATCTAGATTTAGTTGAACTTTTCTAGCTTTTTACGGCGTACAGTATTGGCCAAGGGAGGGACGGTCTATAGTATATTGTGTCATTGGTAATATATACTAATTTAATAAGCTGAAAGTCGTAGGAGTTTTTTAATTTATGGTATTTTGATGATTGATTTTTGGCGTGACGAGATTTGACGTTGGATGTTTTTTTTTGTTTTAGTTGTTATAAAACATAATTATACAAAACAATTTCGATGTTTCACATCTGCCAGGCGTCCCGTGACGGCACACTTTTTTTTAAGTTTTAAAACATCTTTTTTAAACACAAAATCACAATTATCAAAATATTTTTCGCTACACGTTTTGGGTAACTGTGAGTGTACTGAACAGTTGATTTTAATAATTAAATAAATAAATTGTATAGTATAATAGTGACAATGATATAACAGTCGCCAATAGTTTACAGGAATAATAAAATAGAATGGCAAAAAGCCAACATCACATGGTATTCCCAGGCGGTCACCCATCCAAGTACTAACCACGCCCGATGTTGCTTAACTTCGGTGATCGGACGAGAACCGGTGTATTCAACATGGTATGGACGTTGGCAATCAAAAGCTGAAGTAGCTGTATTAGTATCTTAAATTTAACAAGTGTGGGGATGATCTGTTATACCAATGTTGTTGCTTTGTGGCCTTTTTTACAAGCTTTTTATTATTTTGCAATGTATGTATGTATGCTTGTATGTTCGGGTGGAATCTTGCAACTCAATTTTCAAGCAGATAGTTTTAACCAATTTTTCTGAAATTTTGCAAGCATATGTATACAGCGTGACAATACAATATTATAATGACATGGAGCTGATCTGATGCTGAAGCTGGAAGGTGGCCATAGGAACTCTGTAAAGAAACGTCGCAACATCATCGAGTTTGGACTCGTTTGATTCGTCTCGAGGCATTCCAGTAAAAGCTTGTGTTTAAAAAGCTTTTTAATTTAATTTATATCACTTGTAATTTGTTTTGTGTTACTGAATAAACAGTTTTTTCTCTTACTACATATTACAGACAGATAAGGAAAGAGTATGTGATATCACAAAATAAACCGTTGGCTATTGTGATTTCCTGAATCATATAAACTGTAATCAAATCTGAAATTCTATTTCCAAAAATATACATAGTGAACTTCCACCAAGTATTCAATAAAATATATAGATTACAGAACTAAAAAAAAAAGTTTTTTTTTTCGCACACCTAACACACAACGCCATCTAGTCCCAAGCTAAGCAGAGCTTGTGTTATGGGTACCTACTAGACAACTGATACAAATACATAGATACTTTTTTTGTGTAAATACATAGGTACATATTATACATAGAAAACACCCAAACTCCAAAACAAAATATTTGTAGATCATACAAATCCCGGGAATCGAACCCGAGACCTCGTGATCAGCAGTCGCAGACGCTAACCGCGAGACCAACGTGGCATTCGGCAGCAGGCAGATTAATGTTTGGTTTAGCTCAACTAATTTTCAATATTATTGAATTGTCATTTAAGGGCTGTAGGGCAACCAGTCTCAAGCTTTAAACGGGATAGTCTCGAGTGCAGAAAGAAGAAATTCTTTTTTAACCAACTTCAAAAAGGACGAGGTTCCAAGTTTCACTGTATGTATTTTATTTTAATTCAACCGACTTCAAACAATAGTATGTGATGCGTATATAATGTATGTCACTCACATTGCAATAGTAATCACAGTTGACTTGTTATATTTTTTTAACAGTTACGTTGTCTATTTTAGAAATTCATCATCTATTTTTATGAAATTTATATGAACAAAAAGTTACTTTGCAAATTCTTCTATAAATGACGAACTTATGCCCGGAATATATATGAAAAAAGTTAAAATACTAATGATCAAAACATCATGATAATAATTATACCTACTCAAAATCAAGGAGTTAATTTCTAAATTTTAAATGACAATGTGATACGACAACATGTGAAGGTTAAAAAATAATAATTATAACAAAAAGCCAACATCACATGGTATTCCCAGGCGGTCACCCATCCAAGTACTAACCACGCCCGATGTTGCTTAACTTCGGTGATCGGACGAGAACCGGTGTATTCAACATGGTATGGACGTTGGCGAATATTTGAAAAAGAAGTACAATCACGTTCTTGGTCATTTCTATTCCTGTCTGTAATACAGAACAGCATAATTACATTTTCCCTTCAAGATGACGCGCGGGGTCGAATCATATTCAAATATTTTTTATGACATCTAGTACTTTTGTCGAAACGTTCGCGCGTTCTTTACAAACAAAACGAGTTATACACACGGTCTTTACCTGCCACGTGTTATATAAATAGTCTTTGTTGTATGTAAATAGTCTTTGTTTTAGTCGTGAATTGGTGTCCAAAGGACTACGTGCACCCGTCATCGAAAAGTATATGTAAAACTCTGCAAATAGAAATATTTTTCTACTATTTTCAATCAAATTAGTGTTTTCCTTGTAATTTTTAATACAAAATGATTTGAATATCTGTTTGCGTGTGTTAAATAATCGCACAGTTACCAATTGCAAGAATAATATATGTACTCGTAGACACTGAAAAAGTACAGTTCTGAAGGGTGGAAAGATTTAGTCCAACTTTATTAGGTGGAAAGTAATGACATATTTTAAACGACACAAATACAAATTATTAAAAATAAAAAACCCGACTGCGTCAATATTTAACAATAAAAACATATAAGTTTTATATATATTCGTAATCACCGTAAAAAATCTTTATTTTGATACCACACTCGATGTATTTTGAAAACATATTTTTTTTTACATTATTTTTTGGCGCCAAAAATCCTTATTTTTTTTATTTTTTTATTTTGATGTACCCAGTGTCACTCTCACCACTAAGAAAAATCTATTGACACCACTCACATAAAAATACGACAAGCCGTTTAGGCTCTAGGGCGTGCCAAAGAAATATGAATACATACATACATACTAAAACAATAACCCTCCTTTCGCAGTCGGGTAAAAAGAAGCAAACAGCACATGTTCAAATACTAACTATTATTTTTAAACGTTTAACTTAAAAAAAAAAAGGTTTTGAGACCATGAGAGACCGCTACTGTTACATATGACCGCGCTCCTGCTTCAAGGTTATCTATTTTTATATTGAATTGAATCAATTCAATCAAAAATCTTGTAAAATATATTATTATTTCATCATAAAAATATAAGTTTCAAATTAGAATGGCACTCAGTACTCAAAAAACTTATGTAATGAAGCGATCATTTTCTAGTCGAACTTAAACTTGTTATATTCACTGAATTAAATATTAAGTATATCTTTTAAATAAAGAAATATTAATCATCTCACTTTTACTCGATGGTGCTTTCACGAAGAACTAAATATATGCAAGAAAGAAGAAATTTATTTAAATTTGACATTTTAACTGAACTTCTAAAAAATTGCAAAGTAACAGTTGTTAGTACCTACTGTAATATCATTGAAAAGCATTATTATAATCCTTTTTATTTATATTGTACGAGTAAAGAAAAATGTACGCATTCCTGAAACTTTCACATCAGCCGCAGAATAAATTATAAATAAATAATAACTAAGTAATAACAATGCAATTTTTTTAACAAACGACTCCTAAAGTTGTGTGCATCCGTAGCACACAACTTTCTAAAAGAACTTGATCATAAAATTTTGGCAAACGTTTGCCAACGTCCATAGCATGTTGAATACACCGGTTCTCGTCAGATCACCGAAGTTAAGCAATATCGGGCGTGGTTTAGTACTTGGATGGGTGACCGCCTGGGAATACCACGTGATGTTGGCTTTTTGTCATTTTATTACTTGGTTTAATGTTGGTCGCCCTACAGCTTTTAAGTAAGTTTTAAAAATATTTACTCATTAATCATTAGTTAAGGTATTTAGGACTTAAGTACTTTATCTCAAAAAGTATCGATAACGGTCCATTATTTCACGGCTATTGCTCCGTGGTCCATACCATGTGTTGCTATCTGTATTAAAAATATCAATACATATTTCCTAAACCGTACGACGTACGTGATGAACGCAATAATGTTAATGCGATTTGTCAACGTCCATACCATGTTGAATACACCGGTTCTCGTCCGATCACCGAAGTCAAGCAACATCGGGCGTGGTTAGTACTTGGATGGGTGACCGCCTGGGAATACCACGTGATGTTGGCTTATTGTTATTACTCTTCTAAATTTTTATCGATAGAAATAATTTTCCCCCGTTTTGCAACATTTTTCATTAATAAATAATCTGCTCCTAAAGATCGTAGCGTAGTGAAAGGCTTAAAGACCTTTTACATTGGTCCTCCTCAAATCGGATTCCTGCAATTAACGCGATAAACCAAACAAACAAACATACAAACAATTCAACTAACAAACAAAGTCTTTAGGTTTTTAATTTTTAGTTGTTTTCTTGTAATGAATCTAACAGTCACAGCATTTATATTGTTGTAACTTGTGCTAGGCGTTTCTGTGAAAACATAGCATAATCTTAATTACTTAGAATGTAAGGAAGGCGCTGAAAGCTGTCACACAGTTTATACTCGTACTAGTACGGCTGATGTTTTTGTTAAAACGTTGGTGATATGTAAGTTAAAATATGTTTTTTGTCTAATACATTATGTTATTATTATGGCTTTATAATATTAGTACAGCTATTAAAGAATTTTCTCTTTTAATTTCGAGACAGTTCTGTAATAACTTTGAACGTGGACTCACTACAGCTGCTAATTTACAATTGAATGTCACAATTATGTAAGTCAAGTACTAGAATCTTTTTTTTTAACCTACTTAAAAAAGGAGGAGGTTCTCAATTCGACTGCTTACTCGGTGTATCGATGGGTTAAGATCTGACGAGTAGTTTTCAAGTAACCTACTTGTAAAAAAAAATGGGCTTAATTGGTAGATATCTTTAGATAATGATTTCTTTAAATGATTAGATAAATCTTTTTACTATTCGATGATGTTTTATTTAGTCGATGTGTGAAAGGAACAAAACAACTTATACGATAATTTATTTAGAAAAGCATCACAGTATTTCGAGGTGGTCGCTTTCTATTTTGGTGATGTTCTGACTTCGAAGACGTACAACGGAACTCTTTAATGAATGGCAGAAAATATTTGTATTACGTAATCACATAATAAAGTATCACGGTTGAATCCTCTGAAGGGGTACGCAGATGTGTTCAGTCTAGTAGTACTTATCTATCGATGGTCAGTGCTCCTTTTCTTCTTTGTCTTATTTGAAAGGCGGCGCTGTCACATATGAGCTGAGAATTTAGTGGGACTACCCGTAGTCATACAGGTAAAATTACCTATCGAACTACAGAATCACTAAAAATCAAGTTATCAAAATATTAACACTTGTATAATAGGTATTACTTTCATTAATAATGTTTAGATCTTTCACTTGCGAGACTGTCCTGTAATAAGTTTAATTGAGGACTGACTACAGATGTCAATTTACAATCGTATGTCATAATTAAGTAGGCACTAGATTTTCCTTTAAGTTGCGAGTAAAAAAATATGTTCTATTCAATATGTTCGTCATAAATAAGAAAAAATGGAAGTTTAGAAGATTTTACTTTTAAGGTTTTACGACTAATTGCTGTACATTTTTTTAACAAGAATCTTAGATCTTAATCTGTATCTTAATAGCGATAGAAATATCGTAAAAGAATCGTAATATTCTATATAGCATTTGCCAACGTCCATACCATGTTAACGCAGCTTTAGCTAAAAATAAAATTAAAGTAACATACATCGCACTTTATTTAATAGGCAATGAGACAGATCTAATTATACCGTTTGTGTGGAAAATACGTAGTTACAAAAATAATCGTTAAATTAACAAGTGACGCGTAATCATGAAACTACGTACGAGTATAAACGATTACGAAAAGTAGATGTTACCGACCCACCTCTAGTATATACATAGTTATAATATAACCTTACCTCCCACTTTTAACTTACGAAAATTTAAGGGGGACAGCGCGTACGCAGTCCCCACTACCAAAAATTACGCATCCGAGTTATCCACATTAGGGATAATCGCAAGGGTCAACCCAACCGCAGTGCAATGGAAGAGTCTCGCCCTGGAGGAACCGCCTTCATGATCACGGTTTCCTCTATGCCAGGTAAGTATGATTACTCTAACACCTCACGGGGTAGTGATTCACTCGCGGAGACTCTTAACACCGACTTTTATTTTTCCTCGTGCTGCCATCTAGTTGCGATTTCAGCGTAACGTGGCGCGTTATTTATACTTTTATGTCCATCTCCTCTTTGAAACGTCATCACTCTATGATTAAGACTCCATATTAATATACGCAAATTAATCGATGAAGATGTTATTCGCTCTCGAAAAATATGAAAGTGCGCCAGTGACAGGACACATTAGTTAAGTTTGTTAGTTGTTACGTAACGTTATGTTATTTTGTGTGAGTTGCTAGTAAATAATTTACTACGGATAAGATATTAATTTGCGGAGAATGTTCGTTTATTTCTAAATGATATGAACAATTCATGAATTTACTCCCCATCCAAACACGCCTATAGAAATTTTCGCTTCAAAAAAATAAGCTACGCCTGACGGTTTACTATTCACCTGGCGTACCTTCATCAAGAGCGAATAACATCTTCATCTAGCTAGAGCGACTACCATCGTAGAGTCTGCCTACACTTACGCCTACACCTTTTTCCTCTTTGAAACATCACTACTCTGTGCCTGAAAAAATAAAAGAATTATGCAACGCCTGTTGGTTCATTAGATTCACCTGGCGCAGGCAACTACTAATTGAAGTGGACATTCCTAAAAAAACTTGATCATAAGATTTTGATACACTATCGCCAACGTCCACATCATGTTGAATACACCGGTTCTTGTCCGATTACCGAAGTAAAGCAACATCGGGCGTGGTTAGTACTTGAATGGGTAACCGCCTGGGAACACAACGTGATGTCGGCTTTTTGTAATTTTATTGCTTAGTTGTTACGGTCATTGCTGTTTGATCTTCAGCACTTCCATGAGCACTACACGTTTTATTATTATTGTTATAATATACAATTAACTGGCTTTTAAATTGTAATCATTAATTGATTTTTGTTAACTGCGTATTTTTGCAAAGTTAACACATGTTTATATAACAACTGTATATATATGAAGTTTAAATTTCTTTCGAAACCATGTTTCTTCTACAAACTAATCTAAATAAAAATATTAACCGGAACGAGTTTAATTCATTTACTGAAAATGTAATTAAAGAAAATATGCAATAATTTTGAAAAATGACGAATTTTGCACTCGGAATAATCCCATTTAAAGTTTAATGTTGGTCGCCCTACAGCTTTTAAGTAATAGTTTTAAAAATATTTACTCATTAGTATTAGTTAAGGTATTTAGTACTTAAGTACTTTATTTCAAAAAGTAAAAAATAATGATATAAGTAACTAAATATGTATGTATATTTTGAATTTTTACAAAAGTAATAAATAAACTAGATTGGAAATGTAAATAAGATATCGAGAAATATTTCAAATTAAAATACAGTGTAATATTGATAACGATCCATTATATCACGGCTATATGCTTCGAGAGTGGTCCATACCATGTGTAGCTATCTGTATTAAAAATATCAATACATACTTCCTAAGCCGTACGTGATGAACGTAATCTAGTTAATGCAATTGATAGTTGCCAACGTCCATATCATGTTGAATACACCGGTTCTCGTCCGATCACCGAAGTTAAGCAACATCGGGCGTGGTTAGTACTTGGATGGGTGACCGCCTGGGAATACCACGTGATGTTGGCTTTTTGCTATTTTTTAAGTCTGTTATTATTACTTATTATGTTCATTCTTCACCATCACTATTTTCCTTTAGATTCTTGACGTATAGTTTTGACGACTTTTACATGGAGAATATCACTTTCAAATAATTATGTAAAAGGCTGAGATGATGAAATTGTACTTATTTTACGTCTTCCATTTCTTTAAGAATTTATTTTAAAAGAATCGTATTTTCATAATATCTTACACGCGTCTTCACGACATTACACAATAACCATGTTTTCTGAATATATTTGGGTGTTAATGCAAATTGCGGTAAGTGAACACTGACAGCATATTTGTGTTGTAATGAAAGCTAGTGCGTACGTAGCGGGCAGGTGACGTAATCATCTGCTTTAATGACATCGTTAACTTGCATGTGACGTGGGCGTGAATGTTACGCGTCACGCGACTGTGAGGAATTAGGGAGAAAGGGTAAGTTACAAATTTAAAATGTTGAAGTAGTTTTGGCGGTGGTGTTGGCATAACATTATGATCATGATAATTACAGAAAATGATATATCCATAGAAGCACTCTATGATATGATTGATAGGTTATAGCAGCTTACTTTCATTAATTTTTGTCATTACTAATCGAGTTTCTTGTCTTACCTACCGTAAACTATGTGTTATTTTAAGATTTTTATCAATAGTCGAGAGTTTTTAAGCAGTCGCCACACCGCTTTCTTCTGCGGTAAGAGTTCTGGGTTCAAATTCTACATGGGACAGCACTGTGTGTGATTCTTCTGTATATTTGTAATCAAGACTTATATTCATAAGTCAGAAGTTATAAAAAAAAAAAACTACCGGCCCTGCCTTGTTTGGGATCGGATTGGCGTCGCTATCTTGTGTGAGATGCGTAAAATTATATTAATATTAATCCTGTTAAATTTGGCACTTTCTCCCCTCTCTTTTCAGGCCGTATCACTAAAAGGGGTCGCGCTACTAACTACTGAGTACCATCAACGCTCATTGTTGTTATTAACATGGAAATGTGTATGTCTGTATGTTTGTTTCGCACTTACAGTGTTATACTCGAGTTAATTGTAGTTGGAAATAAATTGTAAGAGGTTCGAGATAGGTCTGGGGTATTATATGGGATAGTGAATACGATAATTGACGGTTTGGGTTAGTGGTTCCGTTTAAGATTTAAATTTAATATGGCTTTAAAGTTTTTTTGTAAGGTACAAAACCGATACGCGTCTATTTGTACATCTGCTTTTAATTCAGGCAATGGCTCATGATGGGGTTTTCTCAATCAGTCATCTATATTGATAACCAATTTTTTATCAATTTTATACATCTCACATGCAGCAATATAATCCTAAACTAGATAGGACCTGTACTTATGTAAATAGACTGCTGAAAAGTACATAAAATATTTAAACTAATGATGGAACTCATCACACAGTTGTTTTTCCTGAGTGGGAGTTGAAGCCACTACCTCTGCACTCAGGTTTGCTAACATGTGGACCACCGGACATGAGAAGGCCAAACAGAAAATGAGATGTATACCTATCAACGATCAAACACAAAATAATTAAGAATCATTTCCTCTTATATATTTTTTTTTTAAATATTTCGGACATCTAACACACAACGCCATCTAGTCCCAAGCTAAGCAGAGCTTGTGTTATGGGTACTAGACAACTGATACAAATACATATATACTTTTTTTTTGTAAATACATACATATTATACATAGAAAACACCCTAACTCCGAAACAAATATTTGTAGATCATACAAACATTTGGTCCGACTCGGGAATCGAACCCGAGACCTCATGAGCAGCAGTCGCACACGACAACCGCGAGACCAACGAGGCAATTTGTTCAACAATTAGCTGATTCGTGCCCACTTCGTTGGGCCGTAAATATTTCTTTCTCCGACTTACTTTGCAAATCAGGCTACCACGATATAGTCTTTCCACTTTTCAGGTTATTACATAGCCAATGTTACTCACAAATAAAGTAGCCTTCTATTGGTAAAAGAATTTTCGAAAGTTTTCGGAAAGAAAAGAAAATTTTTCGGTTCAGTAGATCCAGAGATTACCCCCTACAACGTCACAAACTAACAAACGCACAAACTTTACCTCTTTATATAATAGTGTAGATAACACTATGTATTAGGTGTTTTTTTCTTAAGTTTATGGTAATATCTCAATAGGCCACCAAAGTGTGGGTCACCATGCTGCATTGTCTGCATTCGCAATGAGTATGGTGACCACCACTCTTGGATTCTGCTTATGCTTTCGTGTAGAGTAGAGTTACTTTCCCAGCTACATAAATTTCATACGTAAAAAACATTCAAGAAATTGGTTCATGAACATTATCATAATTAAAACAGGCACGAATTAAGGTATGATGTGGATTTATATATTTATTCATACGTGATTTAGTTATCTATATATGTATTTGTATCTATTAGTATGTATAAGTATGTGATATATATGTATGTGTATATATAAATATATGTTTTACGTTATATTTATTAGCAAATAATATAATTAATTAAAAACTCACTGCACCGTCAACTAACACTGTCTCTCCTACACATTTTGATCCATCCTAAGGTTGCCTGGAAGAGATTGCTTTTGGCAATAAGGCCGCCCTTTGTACACTACAACTCATATTTTATGTACTCTTGTAACTGTGTAATATTATGGTGTACAAATAAAGAGTTTTCTATCTATCTATCTATAAATAAATAAAAAACTTGACGTCATAGGAATTACCTTATATAGCTGTTCTACTAATTAACTAAACATACCTTCACACTCTTCCCCTTAAAAATAATATTAAATCCTACAACATTCATAAACTCAGATGGTCCATTCTCATAATATACATTTATAACCCCATATAATTGCCCCATAAGATGTAACTAAAGGGATTATCTTTTAGTGATGAGCAGAGTACACACCTGGGAGCTAATGTACTATAGATAATCCTTGTGTAAAGTGATGGTTATGTTGTACTTCAGCCATAGCAATGGTTGTAGCGTTTGGTTTATGGCTAGTGTTATTCTAATAAGTACCTAATATCAATATTAGTCTTTTTGACGTAGGGTAGAGGAACGTTACCGTCACGACGCGGTTACGCTTCCAGACACAACGGTAAAACAAAGGTACTTGATTGTTATCTAACTAAGGCCTCCTTACACACCAGGTCACACACACATTTCAGGTCCTCCCCGAATCGACGCCGTATCTTATTAGGCCCTGTCCCCGGGAAAATTATTTCCCCCCCTTGATGCCAGCATGGTAGGCTGCTTGCACAGTTATGCAATCGGCTATGCGGCTGTCCCGATCGCAGCAATCAATCCACAACCAGAGGTGTGTTCGCCTAAGATTCACCGTTGTACGGATTAAAAGGCATCCTGAATCACGGAATGTCTTCTGGCACCAATAAATCGATGGACAGCATTATTACATTACTCACTTGTTAAAAGAAGTAAAACTGTCCTTTGATTAATACATTTTCTCAATCCTTGTTTTAATTATCTTCATGAACACAAACCCATAGCGAATGACGTCATAAACGTAAAGGGTACCACCGACAAGCACATTACCATCACTTGATTTACAACACAGTGGTAATATTCCGTAATATCTCGTAATATTTGACACGCGTCCGGTAATATTCGGTAATATTTTAACGGGACACTTGCGGTTGGATGAATAATACACCGATACCTAACAGATGCCTGCTTGAGGGGTGACATAGATTATTGCATTCAGATGGTATAGTGTACTTAACATTAATATCAATTAAATTTCATGCTAGGTAATTATTGATTCTATTAGAATTACCCAAGTTTCTATTTGCTTCGTTGTGATACATTAAATTGTATTTATGAGAAACAAAATTGAAACAAATAAAAAATCCTTGTATAGGTTCATATATGTGTCAAAATTTGAATGTTTGATTGTTTTTGAATAAAATCTTTTTATTTGATTTTGTTAGTTGGCCCAACTCGGAATCGAACCCGAGATCTCATGATCGGCAGTCGTATATGCTAACCGCTTGATCAGCGTCGCTGTAAAGTAGTAAGTAACTAAGCGACGTTAAACATAAATTAACTATGTAATCAATACTTCTTATTTTTAACCGACTTCAAAAAAGGAGGAGATTCTCAATTCGACCGTGTATATGTGTTTTTTTTTTTACTGCCTCCGTAGCGCAGTGGTAACGTATGCGACTGCCGTGCTTGAGGTCTCGGGTTCGATTCCCGGGTCGGACCAAATGTTTGTATGATCTGCAAATATTTGTTTCGGAGTTTGGGTGTTTTCTATGTATAATATGTATGTATTTACAAAAAAAAAGTATATATGTATTTGTATTAGTTGTCTAGTACCCATAACACAAGCTCTGCTTAGCTTGGGACTAGATGGCGTTGTGTATAAGATGTCCGAAATATTTATTTATTTTTATGTGTGTTCGCGGATAACTTCGTCGTTTATAAACCGATTTTGATGATTCTTTTTTTAATGAAAAGGAGGTATCCTAACGGTGGTACCATGATAGGGACACTAAGATCTGATGATGGCATCCGAGAGAAATCGAGTCGAACCTCGAACTCGGTTTTTGTTAAAATTTTATTTTTGTTTTATACCACCAAAGTTATGTTTTTTTTTTAAATACAGGTCCCACATTAGGAATATGAATTCTGTATTCCTGTGTCGTGGGGGACTTTACAAACATACGCGAAACGGACACAAAGAACACCTAGTCTCAGAACAACAATTTGTGTATCACACAAAGTGTTGTTCAATGTGGGATTTGAACCCACAACACTTGGCGAAGTCGAAAGCAGCATGGCGACCGCTTAAAGCATGAATCCAACCGTGCATTCGAAGTCGTTTTGTTTGTGTATTATTAGTTTATTCAGTTTAGAACCGTACTTAAAACATTAAAACCGTATCTGTTCTATGTATACTCTTTGTAATAACCAATGTACTCTTGAGCGTATGACAGATGGCAGAGTGCGGTTGTGCCGCGTGACAAATGCGGCCGCAGCGTGACCGCCCACCGTGACCGTGGCGTGGCTGCGGCGTGACGGACGTGTTCTTGTTCACTGTTGGTATGGAATTCAAATTGGTGGCGATTTATCGGCCAGTTTCATGTCGATTTTTGTTAGTTGTTTTGTGTATAGTGCGTATGCAAGTTTTGGTGCAGTGCAGTAGCGGGATCCCTGATTTTTATCTGTAAATGTTTAACACGTTGAACGCCACGTAAAATTGTAGAACTTTTTATTGGAGCCACGCGACTCACCGGTGAGCCAAACCCCACTGTACCATTGGAGCCACAGGGGTCACTGGTGAGCCGCTGCACGACTTAAAGTCAAACGTGTTTTACAGGCCACTACACGCTGATATCACACAAAAATTTAAGTAGCGTGGGACGCGTGGCCTTCTGCAACAACCCAGTAAGCTTGGTTCACATGTCTTGCAATAGACTTAGAATTTATTAGGGACGTTCTCCACTACATGTAAAAAAATGGCTATGGTTTTAGAATTGGTCATTTTTTACAATAAAAATTAAAAATATATTAGTTATTTAGTGTTTTTGTATTAAAAATTAATTAGTCGAAGTTGAGTCGGCCGGCGCAGGCGAAACGTATGCGTGCGTGACCCCGCGGCCCCCGCGCAAATAATATCGCGTTTTCTTCACACGAGGCCACGCGCCCCACCGGTGAGCCAAGTTACTTAAATACAATATTTATAGCGTAAAATCTAAAGTTTTGAATTGATAGTGCCAAATTTCATATTGTTTGTGGATAAGATGAAAAAAAAAACAGTAATTTGAAAATTAAAGATTTTGCCTAGGCTCGTACGTGTTTTCTCACATGGCCCACACCGTGGGCCTCGTGGCGTGCAACGTGTTAAAATAGATGTAACTGTAGTAAAATTAAGGTTGTAAAATTATTACATACTAGCTGACCCACGCAACGTCGTTTGCGTCTCCTATTGCCCGTAGCGTGATAATTTTCCCCCGTTTTTGAAACATTCTTCATTGGTGCTCCGCTCCTATTGGTCTTAGCGGAATGATACATAGCCTTATAGCCTTCCTCGATAAACGGGCTATATAACACTGAAAGAATTTTGCAAATTGGACCAGTAGTTCCTGAGATTAGCGCGTTCAAACAAACAAACAAACTCTTCAGCTTTATATATTGCTATATAGATGTATTTATTATACTCTTCTAAGATCTAATACTCATAATCAACAACACATTTATTTGGAAAAAGATTAATATTAGGTATTATGTTGATAAAAACTCTTTGGCGAATTACTCATTATTAGGTACCAACTCTTAGCGTCTTATACTCGTGATAACTTCTAAACGAAATGTTCGAATGGGATGAAACAAAAAGTATTTTACTTCTACATTATACATACACCCTTGATAACATAATGGTTTATTTGGATAAGGATTAATATTACAATACACATTTAACGTAGTTTCTTTCTTTAGACGATTTAATATTTTTTTTGAACACAAAAGCGGTTATTGTGACTAAACCATGATAGTTAGATATATGCTCTCGCAGACTTTTTTGTAGATCATAATGGGATCTAGAAACCCGTAATACATTATTTTGTTCTATTGTCAATAGTTATTGCAGCGCACGCAAAAATAGGTTTCCTATTTCACACCTTGGGTTACGAAATAGCAATTTTCTTACGGATCCCTAAATTTTTTGAAAATAAAATATAGCCTTCCTCAATAAATGGACTATCCAACACTGAAAGGATTTTTCAAATTGGACCAGTAGTTCCTGAGATTAGCGCGTTCAAACATACAAACCAACAAACAAACTCTGCAGCTTTATAATATTAGTATATATAATGTAAAAAAATATATATTGGCAGTCATAAGGACAATAGAAGTGAAAACTTATAACTTTCTAAGTTATAAGTTTTCACTTCTATTATTAAATTAATTATATGTTATTTGTAAAATTAATGTGTAAAATTTTAAATTTCATAATGTTTAAATTAAATCATCATGTTGGTGACGCGGTGACGCGAAATCATCCAATTTTCCCCTACCAAAAAGTGCTCAATGCAGCGAAAGAAGTTTTGTGACGACAGCATGTCGGTGACGCGGTGACGCGAACTCATAAGATTTCCCCTACCAAAAAGAGCTCAACGCGGCTAATGAAGTTTTCACTTCAAAATAATTGATTCATGTTGAATTTACTCTCAAAACCATACAGCTCCATTCTCAATAGTTATAAAATTTTATTTAAGAAAGAAACATAGTTATTGTGCATAGTTTTTTTTTTTTTTTTTTACAACTCCTGCATTAGAAAGAAATCCTGGGTCGCCCATGGCTGATCATGTGTCAAAAGAGAGTTGCCGCCGTTTGGCTTTCCACTTGGACTCCTTATGGAGTCACTCAGTTGAAAGCCACTAAAGAACTTTACGCTGGTTTTCTATGAGACCGAAGCATTTGTCCGGTCAGGACCCATTTGTGACGCAGCTTGACTCTCACGGCAAAATATTTCTTAAATACTTTCAGTAAATATTACCACTGTCCAGTACACCTTCCTCCCTTACAACCGCAGTTATTACAGAACTAAAACCACCATATATCACTTTCATAATTATATGTGCCCTCCAGAAACTGCCATCGTCTCCTACTCTCACGATAATTGAATACGGTGAGAAAATTTATGGTTTTTGTACAATTTTTATGGGCTTCTGTGTTTAACGCGTCTGCAGCCAACGATTATGAAAGAGCTATGATGTTTGTCGTGCTCCGTGTGAGGGAGGGTAAATCATCTCATCGTTTATATAGAGCTGCTGTAAAAGTATGACAGGTATTATTTTGGTGTGATTAGAAAGGAAATGTTTGAAGATGTAACGGATGCTTCTTTTGGGCTACTAATTAGCCAGTATATATCATTAGAGTATATTTGGATTCGCCGTAATAATGCGAAAACATTTCGTTTCCGAGCTTGCGCGCATGCGCTCCTCCTCCAACAGCATCCTGAATGTTTTTTTCAGATAGGTGGGACTCCCCCTCATGGCCAGGTGGTTATACATCCACACTAACTAATATTTATAATACTAACACTAGATTGTCATTCTGCAACTAACAAAATATAAATGTATTGATGAGTTCGAAATAAATAATTTGAATTGAATTAGTCCGATTTATGACTAGTGTAAATTTAACTAATGATGTTATGTGTGCATTTGTAATTTACATTAAAAAGTCAACCAGATATAAATATAATTTAGTGCCTAACAGAAGTTAGGAAGCAAGTTAGCCCTTTAATTAATTATTTTAGTAACGACAAAATTACATAAATAGGCTATATTGATTCACTAAATGTTAATAGTGCGTCATTGATTCCACTTCGTGGTGTTAATCCTTTGTTTCACACAAAATACTCGTAGAAATTAAGCGTTAAACAGTGTGCTTAAAACGATATATATTTTTTATGTTTAAACACAAATACTGGGGATTCAAAGAAAATGATAATTTTCTTTTACAATTCCAGGAACTTTTCGCGTTTTCACAACTCTATATAATTACATTTCTTACAAATTACGAGGCACCCCTGTTGCAATACATAGCGAACATTATAAAAATGGCACAAGAAAGGCATTATTTATATTAAATTATATAGGGGAAGGCCATCAGTATGTGGCTAGTACGTCTAAGTATGTTGGAATGGATGATCGTTTATTTCAAACGATCAAGGAACATTTATATGTTGGAACGTATTGTAGAACTACAAAAATAAGAAATTATATCAAGTAAGAGTAAAAACAGCCTAGTGGCTACACCAACTACAGGACAAATATATTTTAACATGCTTTTATTAGCTTCACCACTGTTTGTGCGTATGTTTGTAACCGACTTTTGTGAGTGTGTATAAGTTACTATTTTTATTAACATTACTAGCTTTGCCCGCGGCTCCACCCGCATGGGTGTTGGTTATCGCGATTAAAAGTTAGCTATGACGTTCCTCAAGAATCCTAGTATATTCATGCCAAATTTCATTGAAATCAGACGCAGATATACATATATATACACTCTAATTTATATTAGAAATCGAATCGAATTTTTTATCATTTTCAATAGCCTTTAGACGGCAATGGAGAGTCCTATGTCCAGCAGTGGACTATGTATTATAGAAAGGAGGTTTTGACCAACTTTTTGAACTTTTTGAATCTTTATAATAAATAAAATTAATAAATTTAATTAAAAAGCTTTTTGAAAACAAGCTTTAACTGGAATGCCTCGAGACGAATCAAACGAGTCCAAACTCGATGATGTTGCGACGATTCTTTACAGAGTTCCTATGGCCACCTTCCAGCGCCAGCATCAGATCAGCTCCATGTCATTATAATATTGTATTGTCACGCTGTATACATATGCTTGCAAAATTTCAGCAAAATCGGTTGAAGATATCTGCTTCAAAATTGAGTTGCAAGATTCCACTCGAACATACAAGCATACGTACATTGCAAGTTAATAAAAAGCTTGTAAAATATGTAAGATTAGATAATCTTTTCGAGCAGATACAGATACAAATAAAACCTTCGCCCTACGCTCCCTGAGCTATATATTATTCCAACCTCTTGGAGGTATCGTTGTCACTCCTCACCATAAGGGCTATAAAGGGCTTAGAATGTCGTCACAGTAAAATTCCCATCGCATTACATATTCCGCCACAGTAACCTAAATCCTCAGATGAGTTTTATAACATAGTGTAATAACTATGAGTACCTTCACTCACGAAATTATTTACAGCTTGTTTTTTACTACGACTTCGTCTGTTTTTGAAAAATAAATAATCTGGATGACAGTTTTCCTAGATACTTTATTAAAAGTCATACAAAAGTGTGAAAATTCGTAGAGTTGTTTGATTTATAGAGGAAATGAGAATAGCAGATTTTCACCCTACGGACGTGGTATGAAAATTGTACCATCGTCATCAACAGCCTGTTGCGGTCCATTGCTGGACTTTGATCGATTTTGAGCTTCTCGCATCTAGCTCATACCATCTGTCTTGCACAAATCGTCGCTCCACCTGGCCTGTGGACGTAGGACGGTGTAAACGTAGTGTAGGGCACACTGCGTTTACAAATATGAGTTTAACTTTAAGTTGATTATTTAAATAAAAACTTATTTATATTTGAATACGGATCCCAATAGTTTTTGAGGTCGACTACTAGTTAAACTAGTTTTGCCCACGGAGCGGCTAGCACTGGACCTTCGCGCGACCCTGAGGATGAAATGATTTCGAGGGTTTGAATTTGAGAGCACTGGCTTCCCAATAACGATTGCCATAAACATTCGTGACAACCGCGACCAACAGCTTAACATGCTTTCTGAAGCACCGAGTCACCTCCAACTGCCACACTACAGGCTATTAATAGGAATTTCTCTTAAGAAGAACCCAAAAAAGTCCAACTACCTTTCAATATGTGTGCATCAAAAACATTTTGTTCCTCAAATATACGCGGATGCGGATATTCGTCGTATCTCTGATTGCAAATTATATAGTTATTTTTGCCTTCACTAGATTGCGCTAGGTATGTCACCTCAATACTGTTTTTCTAACTATAACATGATAAATGTACTCAACTTTATATATGCTTTATATAATTTATTGGCATTATGAAATCTTTCTAAAGACCCTTCCCAACGCTCTTTGCAAATATGTAATTCTTCAATATAAATAATTTGGCTTTGTCAAAGACTATTAGTAATCACTAAAATTTTTGGATCTTTATGTAAATTGAAAATAAAAGTTGGTAAAGTTGATTTCACGACATTAAAATCGAACAAGTTATTTAATAATTTTAAAGATTACTAAACTTATATAAATTTCATACAGATACAAAACATATGATGACGCACATCAGATATTTATATATCCTTAGTGAAATTCGAACCGGCATCTGGCTGACCAGTCCATCAATCTATGCAGAACCAACCAGTATTGGTCTATACTGACATATTGTGAGTGACATTGCCAACAAACAAAATTGTTTGCAGACTTTGAGATACCAAAAATATGGCCGCGAAGACAATATTTTCGCTTATCTTATATAATTTATGCGGAAACTTGTCAAAACTTGGTCACTTAGGGAGACGATTCGGTTCGACGTCGATCGCGATAATAGGTATCTTACTCCTGTATTTATATCGAGAGGTACTTCTGTTTCGTAATGTTGTTATATCTAGTCTTTGGAACTTTATTCTAAATGGCTTTTTGAGTTGTTTTATAGCCATTTGCTAGATACTGATGTACTACTTTGTTTAGGGTAACAGTTTTTTATTTTAGATGACTTTGAAGACTTTTCTTTGTAGTATTATATCTATACCTACTAATATATAAGGCTAAAGAGTTGTTTACTTGAACGCGATAATCTCAGGAACTACTGGTCCGATTTGAAAAATTCTTTCAGCCTTAGATAGCTCATTTATCGATGCTATGGGCTTTAAATCATCACGCTAAGACCAAAAGTAGCGGAGCACCAATGAAAAATGGATATGGCAATAGGAGACCCAAAACGAGGTTGCGTGGGTCAGCTAGTTTTTTAAAATATACAAAGCCGTTGGAAACTGTTAGTATTTTAGTAATAATTACAAATTTTAACAAAAAAACCGACTTCAATCTGGACCAAATTTAAATGGGACCATTCGGGAAGCACCAGCTTTGAAATAAAAAAATAATCATCAAAATCGGTTCACCCAGTCGAAAGTTATGAGGTAACAAACATGAAAAAAAACCAAAAAAATACAGTTGTATTGAGAACCTCCTCCTTTTTTTGAAGTCGGTTAAAAATACAAGAAATATAAAATCAAGTACATTCGTATACAACATTTTTGACAGTAAACCCCACAGAACTATGCACCAGTTAGATGCGGCCGCTGACGTCATCGCTGACGTACATAAATCCAGATGGCCGTGCACATGGCCATTTGCGCGTGAAATAGAAACTCGGCGCGCGTGCTCGCCTGTCACTTGCATAATATATATTTACAGGGCTGAAGCTTTTATTTCCGTGAAATGGTATTTGAATTTTTAAATTGCATATACAAAGCTGTCGTGGCCAAATCCGATCGCTACATATTTTAGAATATGCTACGAACATGCTATAAGACAATGTTATTTTTTCTATAAAATGTCAAGTTTTCTTACATTTGTTATATATTTAATAGAGCTTGAACTTACCAGCTATAGTTATTTATTTCTATATTTTTGATAAGAGGCTTGATGATACAGTGGTATACTTATAACAGACTAGTTGTTGCCTGCGTCTCCGCCCGCGTGTATGTCGGTTTTCGCGGGAAATAGTAGCCTATGTATTATTCTGATGTATAAACTATATTACTGTAAAGTTTCATTCAAATCCGTTTAGTAGTTTTCGTGTGAAAAAGTAACAAACATCCATCCATCCATCCATACTTACAAACTTTCGCGTTTATAGTACTAGTAAAGACTAGTATAAATATGAGAGTGTGTGAAGATACACATGACGCTTCCTATAAATACATCTGGTAAGTTAAATAAATAATAATATAAATAAATATTTTCGGACATCTAACACACAACGCCATCTAGTCCCAAGCTAAGCAGAGCTTGTGTTATGGGTACTAGACAACTGATACAAATACATATATACTTTTTTTTTGTAAATACATACATATCATACATAGAAAACACCCAAACTCCGAAACAAATATTTGTAGATCATACAAAAATTTGGTGCGACCCGGGAATCGAGCCCGAGACCTCATGATCACCAGTCACACACGACAACCGCGAGACCAACGAGGCAGTCCTTCATACTAGTACATAGTAGTACATAGTAAACTCCTTCATACATAGTTTTAATACTAAATTGAATTTTAATAGTTATTTCCATAGTAATATATTCATTTCAAATACAATACTACAACTATATAAATGAAAAATTACCTACACACATAATATTTAAGTAAGTTAAACCTAAATCTTTAAACCATATGTCAACTAGTAGGTAGAAAAATGTGTATATTTTAATTTAATTTCATACCATTACATTACTTTCTTAATAGAATTATGCAAACTACTCTATTCTGCTGGCACCGCAAAATTCACATTGAAAATAAAGGAATGGAGCCGAGACAAGTGAAAAACTACAACATTTCCCTTGTTAAAATACACTATAACTCTAGCTCGTCCGCATGGCGCATTTCCGCGTGAAGATGAGACCGCGCGTCTAAGAGATTTATATGCCGTTCACGGAAATTGACTAGCTGCGCTAACGCTGTTTACTGAGACATATGTTTCTAAACTTTATTTGTTTGACTGTTAGCTTTAAAGGTAGTAAATTGAATAAAAAGTGATATTTAATTATTTATGAGTAAAATATCTTCATTATCATTTAAGTGATTATTTTGATAAGCCTTTTTCATGCTTCTACTGAGGCTTCCAACTGTCAACACAGCGCCCACGCGTGTTAACATTTAAGCTATTGCATAGCTTTTATCGCGGGCTTTGAGCGCGGCGACCGTATCAAGAAATTTCGTAACGAAAATAAAACCTTACACCCGAAGCTCGCACGGATCGAGACGAGCTGCTCCGAAATCGGGCGAATACGTAAGCAGCTGTTTGTGAGAAAGTATATAGGTGTATAGGTATCTATCATATCTTTATAATGCCACACTCACCGCATGTGCGCCCCGTAAGTATACATGTTAAAAAAAAATACAGCACAAATAAAAATAGTAGATACCTAGTAGGTAGTAGAGCCACGCTGATTTCAGCACGAATGGGCTGGCTCGACCGGGGCGGTACTACCCGCGCACAGAAAATCAACGTAAAATGACAGCGTTTGTGCTGTCGTGTTTCGTTGGTGAGTGCGAGACCGGAGGCCCAATTAGTCTAGTCAACAAGTTCCATACTTGTTGACTAGACTAAAAGATGCACAAGCATCACTAGGCCGCCATACTGCATTGCTGTATTCGCAATGAGTATGGTGGCCACCACTCGTGGATTCTGCTAATGCTTTCCATCAGGCAGAGTAGAGTCATTTTGGCAGGCCAAACATAAAAAAAATAAAATAATAATAATATTATAATTGCATAAGTTGATAAAAAAATGCTATGCAATATCTTTACCGCAGCAGTTCCCGAGTGCAAAACGTTTTTTATATAATTCCCACAATAAAAAAGCAGTTCATCCAGGAATTTTATACATCGATTTGTTAATTTTTTCAATAAATAATTGATTAGATTTGTCATCCAGCGTTAGTAAGCGTTTTAATTCAGCTTTTGTTCATATAAATTGGTTAAATTGAAGAGACCCGCCACGTTACGTATAAACGCTAAACTTCGTTGAGAACGTCTGAGACCAGGATATTCGTCTCTCGTTATTGTATACTAATAGAGCTAGAGAAAGGGGTAATATAAATGGAAGACAATGCCTTGGGCATTAAGACTGCAGATGTACAAAGTATATAAAGTATGAAACAAATAAATTAATAATGATATCTGTGTTCGTCTGGGTTTAACCCGCTAATTCCACGAACTACTGAGTCGAATGGTTTTTTGTATGGTTTTATAGCTCATTAACTACTTAAAGCTGGCAGAACTCAACGCTCTCTCAGCTCATTGATTAAGGAGAGCTATAGGTTATATAATATCAGGCTGTAACCAATAAAAACCGAGTCACAAAAATAAATCCGAAGTGATTACTTAAACTCATCTAGGTGGAACTATTTACGGCTAGCGCTGTGGGTTAGAGTGAGAGAGGAGGAGCCTGCTTGCCGCTGCCGTATGCGTGAGAGAAAGGGAAGCCAGACAGACTGGCGACGTAACGCGTTACGTAACGAAGCGGTTTACCTTCACTTAGGAGGTTACCACTTCAAAAATGTTGCGAAAATGGGGTAGGCTCATTCTTAACTAGCTACGACCTCACAGTCACTTGCGATTATTGCTGTAAAGGTACATAAGCCATTGCAGGTTTTCACCGCAAGGCAGCGCCGCGAGACGAAGCTAGTCTAAAATAAAAGTAGGTTAAGTACTCCTTACATCATAAGCTCCTGCCAGTGAAAATCCTGTCAAAATCGGTAGAACCATTCCAGAGATTAGTTGAAACAAATATACAGACCGATAAAAAATTCTTTATTTTTTGAGTAACTACGTTATATACGCTCATATGCATTAAGTGCAAAGCTGTTAATTGGAAATATGAAACAGACAATTTAATTTTATTTATTTATATGTAAGCAAAAAAAGTTGGGTGGGTAAGCGAGTTAATATTTTATATAATTTAGCCGCAGGCGGTTTGCACATTCGTTTCAATTAAAGCAATAAAAACTCACATGAGTAAGCACGCGTGTATTTTTAACTTAAATATAATAAGTAATGAAATCCACTATCCATTGATATAAAATAAATATACGATGAAAATTAAAATTATAATGCAAATATTTTACAAGATTTGTAAAACAACTTTTTAAATTGTTTTATTAATTTATTTGCAAGCGCTTTGGTACAGCACTATAGGTATTAGAACAAAGACCGAAGGCTCACAGTCTTACAATGGGAGCCACATTTGCTTTGTTCTTAACTTAGAAGTATGAAAAATAACTGAATAAATCTGTGTCTGTCTCGTGAAGGAACCAGTGTCATGTCCTTCCATCACAAAGGGATCCTGTAAGACCAACTGTACCCTCTTATGCATTATCTTATGTAAAATATGAACATAATTATCAATACACTAGCAACCCGACCCGGTTTTGCACGAAAGTCTTTGAAATTCTCGGATTTCCTCTGTCATAATAAATAAACTTTTCTCTGGAATCACTTTATCTATTGCTGAAAACCACATTTATATCCGTTGAGTAGTTAAAAGATCTAAGCGAACAGACAGCGGAAGTGACATCATTATATACTATGTAAAGATACGTACTTATTTTACGTAGACAAGATTTGGTCAACAAATCGTAAGACTAGTATTCCTATATAGACTACAATATTCGTAGCAGTCTGTCTACGTTATGGAAATCCGTAGAGCACAAATTCTGTCGTAGCCAACCTATCTCCGTAGCGGTTGAAAAAGAAACTATAAGTGAGTCAAGATCATTTTCTTTCTGCCGCCCCCAATGTTGAGTTTATATAAAATGGTTCCCATTTCTACTGAATCGCCGCGGGACATTGACAAACAGTCAGGGATGAAAAAGTTGTATTTTTCTTCGATAAAATTCGGGTGACGTGAAACCATAAATTTAGGTTCGAATGTCACCAAGAGGTGATTTTCGTCCAAGTTTAATATAAGAAAACGATTCGAGATGTAATTTGGTATATTTGTCAGTTATAAGTCACCTTTGCGATTTGGAATTACATTAGGTACAATGTGGAGGGATTTAATTAAATGTGAGTCTTGTTATAAATTTCTTCAATTTCGCTGACTTTGCTTGCAAGTTTCTTATCGAGTTTTTTTTAAAGTAAAT
This sequence comes from Diaphora mendica, assembly GCA_949125395.1. Classification (NCBI taxonomy): domain Eukaryota; kingdom Metazoa; phylum Arthropoda; class Insecta; order Lepidoptera; family Erebidae; genus Diaphora; species Diaphora mendica. The sequence continues at coordinate 2,896,544 of OX421317.1, forward strand.
TTTTAAGCTCGAGATTTAAAAGGAAAACCAGATTAAAACTGGATTATTCTGTTGCAATATTTAAAACATATTTTATCAAAGTAGTTAACTACAATACTAGCTGTTTAACGTAAGTTTGATGGTGTAGTTAAGAGATGAACAGCATTGGCATTACCTTTTTTTATGGAATAGGCGGGCAAACGAACAGACGTATCGCCTGATGGTAAGCGATTACCGCCGCCAATGGACAGCTGCAACACCAGAAGCGTCACAAGTGCGTTGCCGGCCTTTGGGGGAGAAATGGGGGAGATAGGGGAAGGGGGGGTTTCCTCTTTCCTGAATCCTCACTCACTTGGTGAAACACAGCGCAAGCACTATTTCACACCGGTTTTCTGTGAGGCCGCGGTATCAGTCTGGTTGAGCCGGCCCATTCATACCGAAGCGTGGCTCTCCCACGTATTTAAGGGCGTGGCCCTTTCTATTTCGCTTTGACAGTAGATCGGGTAGGTCACACGTATTTAACTTATTATTTTATTATTATTTGAATTTCAGTCGGACCAAGTGGGGCAACATAGGATCGGTAGTTGTGGAGAGCATTGGAGGAGGCCTGTGTCCAGTCCAGTGTACATCTTTCGGCTGAGATAATGAAAAGAAAGGTGGAGATACTCACCGTTTCATAATTGACAAAGTTTTGAGGTAACAGGACATAGTAAGAATATAATCCCCCTTTTAAAATGAACCACATACATAACAAGATGCATTGTACTGTAACATTAAGATGAATAGCTATTATGTTTTAATCGAAGACTCTTGTAGAGCTTAGTTGTTAAATACGTTACCAATGATTTTTTATTATTTGACTATGACGTATGTTAAATAATTATGTAGGTGAAGAAATGTTTCAAGTGTAATTTAAAACTTTTCACGATTTGTATCTATTACTACAAATATACACAGCGAGCGAGGTATTCCAAATTCCAATTCCTGACGGAGTGTTAACACCAAATCCGAAATCCCCTCGAAGAAACTTAACGGCAAATTAAACCACGATTTGGCGGGCAGGGTGAATAAATTATCCGTCAATATGTCGCTGGCCTAAGCTCTAAACGATTAGTTTAAATAGTTTTTAAGTACCGGCGTTGAAGCGATACATTTGATGTCCGATATTCAGTTCCTGTTCAAGACAGTAAAGATGCATTAGCTTTCATCTACTATCGTACTAATATTATAAACGCGAAAGTTTGTAGGTATGGATGGATGAATGTTTGTAAATCTTTCACGCAAAAACTACTGAACGGATTTGGATGAAACTTTACAGTAATATAGCTTATACATCAGAATAACACATAGGCTACTATTTGCTGCAATAACCGACATACAAGCGGGCGGAGCCGCGGGCAATAATTAGTCACACTGATATTGTAAAGGCGAAAGTTTGTGAGTGTGTATATTTGTTACTTCTTCACGCGCAAACGGCTGGACCACTTTGGATGAAACTTTACAGTAATATAGCTTATAAATCAGAATAACACATAGGCTACTATCTGCCGCGATAATCGACATACACGCGGGCGGAGCCGCGGGCAACAGCTAGTATTTATATATTTACTAGTTTTTTGTGTTCTGAATCTATATCTAACTCCGTCTGACTGTTACGCTTTCTCGGCTAAACCGCTGCACCGATTTCAATGAAGCAAATCAAATTGATTGATTCTTGAGAAAAGATAAGGGTTACTTTTTACTATGATAACCGACTTACACGCGGGCAGAGCTGCGGGAAAAAACTAGTAGGTTATCCTAAGCCCAACATCTAAATCACTGACTACCACGATCGCTCAAAATATAAAGGAAACCGATGATTCCTGACTGATATATCTATATAAATAAAAATGAATCAACGAAATGTATGTACGCGCATAACTTCCAATCGACTGCACCAAATTGGATAATTATTTTTAATCTATATAAATATAAAAAATATTGTTTCTTAGTCCGCGATTGCGATTTAGGAAATTTAAAAAAAAAATCCAAAAAAAAAATTATAAGTTCACCGGGACAGTTGGTGAAAAATATTTTCTATTTGTTAATTCACAGCCTGCCAACGTGACCATGATTAGCCTGATGGACAGCTTGAGTAGAATCCAACAGTGAGGGCCACCATACTCACTGTGAATGCAGACAATGCAGTATGGCGTCACACACTATGGCGGCCTAGTGAGATGCTTTTTCAAGCCACGTTTGAAGGACCCGGGATTATATTGGGAGGGAAACACATGCGCTGGTAGCGAGTTCTAGTTTTTAACTGCTCGAAAGGAAGAAAGACAGAAATTATGTCTGCTCCTCTGATAACTACTAATGTACCACATCATCATAAACAATCCATAATGTCCCACTGCTGGGCTCGGGTCTCCTCTCAGGAAAGGGTAAAGGCTATACGTGCCCACGCTGGCCGAGTGCGGCAAAATTGGCAAAACAACGTACGTTGTGGCTACGTAATCTTGCCATTGGATGTTTTTAAGCCGCCCAAAGGCATCCAACTAAGCTTTACGACTGTTATCCTATGAAAACATCCGGGACCGACTGCTTAACGTGACCGAATCAAGGAGACGTTCATAGTATCATGCCACCAGCGGTCACTCGTCCAGGCACTGAACGCGCCGTCGTTGCTTACCCTCGGCGATTGTTTCTAATTACCGAGTGCAACTGGGCTATGTGCGCCTCAACGTACTACAAAATATAGCAAAATCATTTATCAAAATTTTAACAAAATAAAAACCGACTTCAAGGTTCGCCTCGATTTCTCTTGGATGCCATTATCAAATCTTAGTGTGCTTATCATGGTACTACCGTTGGGATATCTCCTTTTCAAAAAAAAAAGAATCGTTAAAATCGGTTCATAAACGACGAAGTTATCCGCGAACACACTTAAAAAAAGCATATATACGGTCGAATTGAGAACCTCCTCCTTTTTTGAAGTCGGTTAAAAAGTAACCAACGTTATTCTACATGACCAACAGCCACATACATAATACTAAGCGAAACAATTTGTCACAAGTTTATTAGTTTTGAAGAAAGAAAGAAAATATGAAGTAAGTGAAACGTACATAATGAAATTGGACTTGTGTAATGTGTTGAAAATGGCGAATGGCGGCGTCATCTGTCACTTTCCGGGATTTTAATAACATTCCTTTGTTATTTTCTCTTTGCTACTTTAGAATGCGATTTAGTTGAGAAGATTGGTGGATTGTTTTTAATCAAACAGAATTGAGATACGTATATGTTTTTCCATTTTGATAGGTTGTCGTTTAGTGTTTTTATAGGAAAATGAGAAAGGGTTGTAAAAGCTTGTGAAATCTTATTAATAGTATATATATATAAATTCGGAAGTAACTAAACTAAATTTAAACAGCTCAGGCTAAACCGCTGTTATGATTTCTTTTGACTCTTGAGGAAGGACATAGACTACTATAAACCGTGATAAGTGTGATAACCGACAGGGAGAGTAAAGTTTCTTGTTTATCAGTATGTATGTTTTTCTAAACTGTGCAATAGGTTTTTATAACATTTCTGTATCATGGCATTTTTTATTTATGGAATATTCGGGTAAACGAACAGACGTATCGCCTGATGGTAAGCGATTATCGCCACCCATAGACACCTGCAACACCAGAGGCGTCACAAGTGCGTTGCCGGCCTTTGGGGGAATGAGGGGGAGCTAGGGGGAGGGAGTTTGGGTTTGGGCCTCTGTTATCCTCACTCACTTTTTCTGTGAGGCCGTGGTATCACTCCGGTGAGGACGGCCCATTCATCCCGAAGCGTGGCTCTCCCACGGATAATTTTTTGTATGGTCCTATCAAAGTGACTCTACTCTGCCTGGTGGAAGCATAAGCAGAATCCAAGAGTGGTGGTCACCATAATCATTGCGAACGCAGACAATGCAAAAATACAGCATGGTGACCCACACTATGGCGGCAGTGATGCTTCTGCATCATTGGGCCTCCGTCTCACACTCACCAACGAAATATGACAGCGCGAATGCTGTTATTTTACGCTGATCTTCTGTGCGAGGGTAGTACTGCCTCCGTTGAGCCGGCCCGTTCGTGCTCAAAATAGCATGAAATGCGATAGACGAATTAAATGAGCAGCTTTAAAAATAAAAACAGCTATTTGAATTGTTAGTATATAAATAGCCATAGATAAATCTATATTTCCATCTAATCTACATTTTTATCATATTTCTTACTACAGATATGTGGAGGAACGGGTGTCATGTCCCTCCCACACAAAGGGAGGATGATCCTCCGACCAGGCGAGGTCATCATGCCTGGCGGGCCAACTACCTAACGGTTGATGTTGGGATGTTGTATATATGATAATCGGCGCGAGAACTTTCACTGCGCGATTCAGGTAGCACGATTGGTAGTTTCTTAGTTTCCTTCGTTACTCTGTAGTTCAGTGTAACTTCGGTAGATGGCGCTGTAGTATATTTCTGTTGCGCTGTATGTGGAAGTCGCCACAGATATATACATAATATTCAAATCGTCTTACTACCAATAACACAAGAAATAAACAAACATATTTGTCACATTTCTCATCTCCACACAAACAACCACAAAATATACAAGAACATTACTAAAAAAAGAAAAAGAAACGAAATAAAATATTAGATACAATTCACACAATACAGCTATTACACTGCTGGACGAAAAATTCGGCCACTACATCAGCAACAATGTCCGTGCACTGCCGGCAGAGGCCCGCAATTTCAATTTATGAGTAGGCGACGCTATAAAATTGGCACGTGATCGCACAGAGACAAATAAGTGGATATCGTTTATGTCTGTATTACTAATATTGGTCGGCAGTGTACTCGATGGAGGAATAGGGCTGGCTCCAGAATTGTTTATTATATTAGATTTTGATTATAATTTTAATGAATTCTATATTTTATGTTGTATTTGATATTGGCATGGCATAAGAATGAAAAAAATTCTTATGTAGAATAGTTATACCAAAACAGATTGTTTGGAAATTTTGTTTTATTATATTTTATTAGCTGACCCACGCAACGTCGTTTGCGTCTCCTATTGCCCGTAGCGTGATAATTTTCCCCGTTTTTGAAACATTTTTCATTGGTGCTCCGCTCCTATTGGTCGTAGCGTGATGATATATAGCTTATAGCCTTCCTCGATAAATGTACTATCCAACACTGAAAGAAATTTTTAAATCGGACCAGCGGTTTCTGAGATTAGCGCGTTCAAACAAACAAACAAACTCTTATAGTATAGATTATAAAAGAAAATAAATAAGCATATGTCACATTTTATCGATTGTTTTTAGAAGCTTAGGCATAATCAATTTTATAAGAATATAGCCAACCAACTGGTAGATAGTTCTTTTTATTTTTTATTTTCTATTAAAATAAATGGTTAAGTTTTAGAAAAGACACGTCTCCCGCCTTTTCGAAAACTTAACCATTTATTTTATACATAAACGGGTTGGTATTGTTACACAGAAAGCAAACACGATAAATTTATTAAACTCACAATACTCTCCAGTGCACACCAAGTAGAACAGCCAGAATATGAATGCCTTCGAATTACTCGTTCCGACGGTATTTTATAGTATCTGACAGATTTAATCCAAATTTAATACTAAATTCACATATTCAGTAGATTATCAAACATTGTTTATCATAATTAATTTAATGAAAAAAAAAACCATGGAATTTAAACGCTACATACAATGATTATTAGCATACAATATTATTTGATTATACAGGATTGTGTAACATTAAAGATTTATTACGCCGGAGTAGTATATTTATAAGTCGCGCCGGAAGCTGACATGCGGAAGGCGCTAAGATATTAATATGAATCAAATATTTACTTGATTATAAACCACCAATTAAATGAGGTTATAAATGTTATAATATTAGGTCTTTACCTATGAAATTGCCGTTCTTCAGTACTGGTCATTTCAAATAAAAAAAAGTTTGTAATGGCTCTGTATTCTAAATTCAAATTAATTTTGTTTTAAAACCATGACATTCTATTTACAAACTCAGTCTTTTGTTTTCTGATTAGCGTTGTATTTTCATTACATTTGAACATTTTTCGTCATAATGGATACTTTAAACATTCGTGTAATTATGGAATATGAGTTCCATCGTGGCACCAACGCGACACAAACGGCACGTAACATCAAAAACGTTTACAGAGAGAACTGTATAAACGAACGCACAACCCGTTATTGGTTTTCCCGGTTCCGTTCTGGAAATTTTGACTTGAGAAATGAAGCTCGTGGTCGTCCGGAGACTTTGGTTAACAATAATAAATTTAAGGCTATTGTGGAAGCTGACGAAACTCAATCTACAGCTGAGCTAGCAGGAGCTTTTAATGTAAGCATCAAAACAATATTGATCCATTTGCGACAAATTGGCAAGGTAAAAAAGCTTGATAGATGGGTGCCCCACGACCTTAACGATCGCCAGCGCAACGTACGCGTCGAGACTTGCCTTGCGCTACTCAACAGGCAAAGAAATGAAGGAATTTTGAAACGAATTCTTACGTGCGACGAAATATGGATTCTGTTCAACAATCGAAAGCGCTCAGCAAGTTGGTTAGACCCTGGTTCAGCACCAAAGCAATGCCATAAACCAAAAATTACCCCTAAAAAGGTGATGGTCTCTGTTTGGTGGTCTAGTGCGGGTGTGATTCACCACAGCTTTTTACAAAACGGCATGAGCATTAATGCAGATGTGTACTGTGAAGAACTGGAGAGAATGATGGAGAAGCTTGCACATCTGCAACCAGCTTTGGTCAATCGGTCGTCCCCACTGCTCCTTCACGACATCGCGCGAACTCCATACTGCGCAACAGACAGTCTCCAAGCTGCAAGAGCTGGGGTTGGAAGCTCTCCCTCATCCGCCATACTCACCAGACCTTGCACCTACCGACTGTTACTTTTTCCAAAATTTAGACAACTTTTTAGTGGGTAAAAAATTAAATTCCCGAGAGGCAGTACAAAATGCCTTTGAAGAGTTTGTTGCCTCCCGTCCAGCTGATTTTTACAAGAAGGGCATCAAAAAAAATGCCAATGCGTTGGCAAAGATGCGTCGATTGCATGGGTGATTACTTCAAATAACAGAGATAAAAAAGTTTTACAAAATAAGTACTTTCACTTATTGCATACAAAACGGCAATTTCATAGGTAAAGACCTATTATATTTTATTGTATGCCTAGTAATTATTAAGATTTAAACGAACTAGGTAACTTTATACGAGGTTGGAATCGTTACTTTTAACATTTGTTTAGCTATATCAACTTTTATGTCTGTCTCAAAATATGACTTACTTACCTAACTGCTAAGCCAGTGATGAATTTGATTCCAATCCAGGATAAATCATTATGTGGAGAGCACGATCTTTTGTCCCGTGTCGGTCTGGGTCTAATCTAAAAGGTATGTTTATCAGTCGTTCTATCATCAGTCTCTAACTAATTCGCGATTAAAATACTGTCAAAAAACAACTAGGTCAACTAAAACATTTTTCTATCAAGGTCCAACCCTAGCGAACTAAACAATTGAGTTACAAAAAAAAATTGTCAATTTCATATGACAATATATCACGTTGAAATCTTTTATATTAATGAAAAGAAATCGTATAAATGTGTGAATAAAATTCTTTGTTGCTTATTACGTATCGAAATCTCAATGAAACAGATATTGTACTTGTTTTAGTTTTCCCTATTTTTATTTCGTCCCCAATCGAGGTAGAACAACTGAATCTCTTCAGGGAACAGTCTGCCAGGATTCCTCCAGACACATATAATAACGATATTCCTTTTTAATAACGTCGCCATTAATATTCAAAGTCGAGCTAGACACGTAAAATAACATAGCTCCATTTTTGAACGATTCTATTTTCACCACACCATTGCTGCTTCATGATGTTCTGTTTCAGAACGACGCCATTTTTACTGCTAACTAAAGTTTTATAGAGTTCGATATTTGAATTAAAATTTTTTTTAATGGTTATGCGATTTAAAAAATACCGTAGAGCTTAAGTATTGTGATAAGTAAGGAAGTTTGAATGGGTTTGGCTTGAATTGAATTGAACCGTTCGTAATAAATTCGGCATAAAAGTAGATTGCAGTATGTAAAGGTATATAAGCCACTTTTTATTTAAGTGATGTACCTTGATGTGATTAAGTGTGTATTTACGGTAAAAATTCAAAAAACAATTTTTACAATTTTTGTCTGGCTGTAAGTTTGACTGGCTGTCTGTTTGTTCAAGCCAATCTCTGAAATGGCTGGCCTGATTTTGATGGGAATTCCACTGGCAGATAGCTGATAATAAGAGGAGTAACTTAGACTACTTTTATTTTAGACTAGCTTAGACTAATACTAGCAATAAACAACTACAAGTGCGGGTAAAACCGCGGGGTACTGCTAGCTAGCTATACGACAATATGTATTAAATACTTGAGATCTTTATTCAAATTATATATTACAAACACCGCATGTAATTTATAACTAATGGCCGTAACATTGCATCTGTATCGTGTACTTACGTGACCTTATGTAATTGAAGGGCGTTTCAAAACCCATAACTTGTGCAGTGGGGTTCCTTTGAGATGTGGGGTCGTTCCATACCCTTCTCGAACAATACACAAATTGCAATTCAAACTCGCAATACAATCGACTGCTGACTCCTTGACTACATAGATTACATAATATGATAGAAAAGACACAACTTTGAGGTTACTGTTAAATAAAACACACGTCTTATTTATTTTTATTTTCTTACAAGTTTTTGTGAGGTCCTCAAACAGTAAAGTAAGTCCTTTAAGAGTAAATGTCCCTCCCGCTCGAAGTCAGGATGTCCACAAACCGTCTCACATTTAAAAAGAAAGTACATGAACTCCTTCTCAACGAAATGGCAGAAATATCTAACCGATAATACACATTAAATACTAGTTGTCATAGTGTAAGAATTTAAAGAAATTATGTAAGTGTATAGCTTTATATAACATATTTATATTTATGAGTATTTATGACGTATGTATTGTATTTGTATATATAATTATATATACATGTATTTATCAGTTTTATATGCAGTAAACTGTTTGACTTATATGCACACCTACCTTTTAAAATTTCTACACCACCCTAAGGTTGACTGGTAGAGAATGCCCGGGGCATTAAGTCCGCCGATGTAAAATGAAATTGCATAAAGTTTACCTATATTAAATAAATAAATAAATAAATGTGTTTTATATTCTCAAGTATATTAATAGGTGTTTATGAATGTAATGTCATTAAAATGTAGTTTTGCTTTGTTACTTTCTAAATATTTGGACAATGAACAATAAAAAAAATGTGTGAAATTATTATTCCACACATTTTGAATTGTTCATAAACGTAGTTGTGGTACCGAAAATCTATAGTATTTGAATTACTTTTAGGACGCGAGTGCTTACCTACATATGAATTAATGTGCGTATTGTTGAGGACTAATCTTGCCCAGCAATACCTGTTGCAATGCAAAATTCATGGTAAATGATTTGTAATCAACTTAAAAGTCCATTTCCTAAAAAAATCTACAAAGATTTTTAAAAGCAAAGAAGTATTTTTACTGTTATGATTTTAACAAACTTTTTTTACATGATAAATGAAATGAATTTTAAATGAATTCTAAGGTATTTAATCTATGGTCCGACCTTGAGATAGTACAAGCGTCGGGTGCGAAAAGTAGCAGATGTTGATAACGCAATTTAGATAATCGTTTGCGTAAATAAATAGCTGTCGAAACTCAATTAGGGTATTGTAGAGTGGGCTAGCCGATCGTCGTGTGGGAAGGAAAGTTTGCCCAACAGATGTTGTAATTTATATGTTATAGTGTTGTGACGATAATATCCCAACAGTCTTGGCTTGATATTAAATTATAATTACCTGGTAAAGAAAAGTTTTGAAAGAGGCGAAATATTTTTAGTAAGAGTTTTATGTAAGTACGTGAACGTGTGAGAGCCAGGCTTATGTATAAATAGGCTATACCACGGATCGTTTTTTTTTTTTACTTTTATTAATCTGCAATCAGCTTTAGCTATAAGCAGGTGAATTTTATGAACAAAAAATTGCTTATACATTTTTGTTAGGAGACCAGAGTGTTTATATTTTTATTTTAACTTTTTCCTAACAAAATTAAAGTCACTCGCGCCGAATATATCTAATTTTTTTTGCAAATACTTAATTTATATTATATACATACATAAATATGTATGTATGTATACCTAATTCATCTGATTGTTCCATATACTAACGAAGTATAATTCCATTGTACAATTCGCTAGAAATTACGGACCCGTCATTGAGTAATGTAATCACAAACAAACAATTTGCTCACAAACAATAGACAGAATACGGTTGAAATATGCCCAACGAGCTACAGTCGGACATGTTCAGAATTAGTTCGAGAGTTTGATATACTGTTATAAATCGTTACACTGCCCTTGACCTTGGACAAAGATTTCATAATATTGCAGACCTATCATATATGTAGCTACATTTATGTATTAATACGTGAAATAAATAATTTTACCCCTTTTAAACATTTGTGAAGCATTAAAGAGTATCATTTTGGCAAATTTAATATTAAATATAGGAGAGGTACAGAGGGCTACCCTTTTTAAAGAAATTAGTGTTGTAAGGTTAAAAATGCTGTAACAACAGCTACATAAAATCTATGAAGGATATAGTTTGTCATAAATCGTTATTCTGTAGGCAAATTTAATTTTTTCAGAACTAAGCGTAACCTAAATGCTATTGCAGACTATAATCTATTTCATGTACCAAAATTCATGTTCATTCCATCAGCAGTTTTAGTTTAATAAAATAAAAAACATTTTTTTAACTTTCGCTTTCAAAACATACCTTCTAGCTGCGCCTCGCGTTGTTACCCGTTCGCATTTACAATATCGGTAGGAAGTGCGATTATTGTTTTTGTACAAAACTAAGTAAGATATTAAATTAATTTGATCTTTTTGATTTCTGCCTCGCACAATAAACTGAGGAATGAACTGTTGCCTGCGGTATTCCGAGACCAATACGACTTGAAAGCTTAAAGGTTTAAAAAAAAAGCGTCCTCCTTTTTATAAATGGCGGCAACGCACTTGTGACGTCTCTGGTTTTGCGGGTGTCCATCGGCGGTAATCGCTCACCAACAAGCGATTGGTATGTTAATTTGCCTATCCGATAAAAAAATATGGCTACTGAAGATTGCAAATAGAGAGAAAACGAAAATTAATGCCACATATGCTAAACATAGCTAATGAAAATCACTCTCAGTTTTGATTGATCATGCTCGGTCGGAACGAGGCCTGTTCTGTTATTTCCCTGTCATTGTACGACAAACTCGCAACTTGATCACGTATGCATAGTAACTTGATTAGTTATGCACAGTAACGAGCTTCAGGTTGATTAAGTGAGCTTGATAATGAGCGTGATGTCCACTTAACTTGGCAAACGTTTTGTTTAGATAATCAGTTCAAGTCTTAATATAACGGAATGGGGCTAATGAGCAAACTTTTCACATAATGGTAAGCAACGACCGACCCACAATCTATGGCTACCTATAATTTAAGAGGTATACATGCATTGCTGCGCGTGTGAGTGCCGCACATCATGGAGGATGAGGGCATGACATAAGGGAAAGCTTATCACTGTAAGATTGTTTTTGACTCGGGTTGTAAAGGGATATTGGATAATATACTAATTTTATAAATTCAAAAATAACTATGTTTTTCTATTTGTCTGTTACGCTTTCATAGCAACGATTTGAATGAATACCTTGATTCTTGAGGAAGAAAATAGGCTACTCTTCATATCTCTGACATACACGTGACCGGAGCCGTGGACAAAAACTAGTATTATTTATATTGCTGTTATTGCTTGGATTAATTACTTTTTCTTCTACTTACTTCAAGTACACATGACTCAATTCACTCTAAAGGTTCGCTGGAAGAAAATTCAAATTTGGGCTAGCCTTTGTACATGTAATTTCCTAGTTGTTTAATTGTCGAAATGTGTTTATAATAAGGAATTAATGTAATAATATCAGTTTCTCTCAGAAATTATATATAAATAGCTTTCGCCCGCGGCTGCGCTCGTGTTTAATAAAAAGTATCCCTGTTTACTTCTAACACCTCCAAGATATGTGTACAAAGTTTGATGATGATCGGTTATGTAGTTTTCCCGTGAAAGCGTAACAAACAAACTTACTTTCACATTTGTAATATTAGTTTCGTGTCACATTGTTGATCACGATGAACTTCGAAACTATCAACACGATTTATTTTTTGTATGTGTATTTTGCTGTCGTGCCTAAGATGGGACAGTTAACATCACGCTTAAACCTATAGGAATCGAGTATGATTGAAAAGATACGCAGATGAATTTGCGAAGGTCAGCTGGCATTCTTCTTTGCAAAAGACCGCTACACAATGTTTCATGTATCATTTTATTGTTATGAAGTCTGTTCAAATGAAAAAATATCAAATGAATAACAGATTTTTCTCGTTAAACCAACACGAACACATGCCATACAATAATTTACCTTGAAACTGGAAATATATAGAAAAGGCAGAGTTCAATTCATTTATTTTTTTCCGAACAGCAATCTATTAGGGGTGCGATAAACGGGGGCTGCGTTAAAATAAATTGATTTTATTCAAATTTCTATTAAAGCACCGGCTCTCTGTGTTTCTTGAGATTGCTACGGGCCCAGTCTTGTTATCAGAGAGTCGGGAATAGAGCTCTGTATGGATACGGTTTCAAACGATTTTCAGAATTTTTTGCGTGATCCTTGTTCCGGCTCCGGGACTTGCTTTCTATTACGTAATTGGAATTAAAAATATGGTCTGGAAAATGTAGACGCTTATGACCGCATTCTATCACTCAAGGATAATTGTACGTGAGTTTATCTATGTATGTTTGATACCTATCGAAAACAAGCGGTCGTTTCATCTGATGGAATGTGACCACCGTCATCCATTGACACTTACAAGAACTGTAAGTGCATTTTCGGCCGTGTAAATATGCTTTTTTCATCAAGGTCGACTTGATATAGTAATTCCACAGGCAATAATGTGAAACTTTACCTCTCGTGACCAGTTTCAAAGATACCATATCTACAATTTGAAAATCCATTACCGATTCTCACTCAAAGCTTGTAATTGAAAAGTTTGCCAGCGGAGATGTAAAGTGATTTATAAGACAGACGGAGTGACGGTCCAGCTCCGACCTTTTATTCAGCGAAATCTCGTTACAATGAATCGTATAAGTTCTGAATTGAGATTTGTTTAAGTACCCTAGGTATGAGGGCGTTCTTTCTTCTCATCAATGGTAAAATGTATTTTATATGAAAGGAATTGCACATGTATACTAATAATAATAATAAATATTATAAAGCTGAAGAGTTTGTTTGTTTGTTTAGTTGAACGCGCTAATCTCAGGTAGTACTGGTACGATTGGAAAAAATATTTTACTGTTAGATAGCCCAGATATCGAAGAATGCTATAGGCTATATATTATCACGCCAGTAATTTTATACTAATACCAATATAAAAAATGTATTGACTAGAGACCATACTATCCGTATGGTCTCTAGTCAATAAATTTTAGCTTTCTGCACTTATTATACATATTAATATTAAGTCTTTCGAAAATAAATCAATGTTCTCTGCCTGCATCATTTATTTTTAAACCAACTTCAAAAAAGGAGGAGGTTTCTCTGTTCCACAGTATGTATTTTTTTTATGTATTTTCGGCGATTACTCCTTCAATTGTGGACCGATTTTGAAAATTCTTTTTTAAAAGCTATAAAACAATTTTCCCTCGTTATAACCGTGTTTGAAATCAATATATCTTAAGAATTTCTTATTATTCACCATCTACAAGTTATACTCTTTATTTAACTACCTATTATTAACTTTAATTATTTTCCATTATAAGGTAATTTTAATTTCAAAATCTGTATTAAAAATTCATTTCGAAAATGTTCACAGCCTTATTTCAAACACCTAAGTTGGAACATAAATCACAGACAAAATGAGTGAATCCACTTTATTAAAATAGCTTAGTATATAAATCGTGTTATACAGCAATGTTATGTATAAAGAGCTTGTTATTTATTACAAGGCCGTGATGTCGAACAAGCCTTGCCTTTATTCGCAATCCATTCGCTTTGTTTTGGCTTCATCTATACAAATAAATATAATTGAAGTGTCAATTTGTGATTTCAAATTAACAGCTTTCCATTAGCAAGCATTTTTAATTTTTAAAATTGTCTGTTTGTCGGTTTGTTCCGTCTGATGTCTAGAACGACGGGACCAATTTTGACGGGACTTGCACTGATAGATAGCTAATATTATAAGAAGTAACTTAAGCTATTTTTTTTTCAAATATTGTCAGTAACAATTTTTTAGGTTTAGGTGTAAGTAGGTGGCAAAGTAGTAAACTAACCACCTGATCGAACTATCGTAATACGTTATTCTTTCTGCGGAAAGCTCTCCGGTTTCTCTGGTAAAGGGCTCAGCCCTTTTTATATACTTCTTCGACTTCGCTCTCTCCCTGATATCGACTCTGCGTCAACATTGCATGCGTTTATGTCTTAATACATCTGTCGATGTCCTTATTCATTTTCTTCTAAAGTGTGCTGCGGGGACGGACAGTTCCAATGCCTAGTTTCCAAGGAAATAATTCCTTAATATCGATTTTCTGTGTGTGGTCGGGGTTTCATTCCGGTCGAACCGAACTATTTGTGTCAAAGCATGTTTCTTGTTTTTTTTTTTTTTTAATTTCATTTTAAACTAGTTCCTTGTAAATATTGTGTTAATTTTTTAATATTGTGTATTTCTTAGTCGGGCTTCTTAATATTCTCTCCATTCTGTCTCTGGTACATCTTCTGAATTGTACCTTGACAATCCAGCACCTGCTGTGGCGTCTGTTTGTGTCGATCTATGATTTTAAACTGTAGCTTCAATTTAACGTTCATAAATGTAACTTGGTGTCTTAATTGAATAAATTATTTTGAATTACTTACCTATGTATATCCACGGTTTAGCTATTTGTCGTATTTTCTGATTCAAATGAAAGCAGGGAAAGAAAATGGAAACCGGGTCTTGTAGTTAACTAATTAATACCCGTCCCATGTCTGGTTCCACACAAAACTGAACTACTTGTCAATTGGAAATGAAACTCGAATGAACAAAGTTTGAAATTGTAACTACAGATTTAGTTTTCACACACTGTCTAACTGCAGATATTTGTCAGCAGTAAATAGTTACGTTAGTGTTAAATATAAATTAATATAAATTAACATATTTCAATTTAACAAATACTCGTTCCTCTGAGATGATATTATGACTGATACTTAGAATGTTTTATGTAACATCAGAATGCTAAAAAACATTAAAACTATAATTAACATAATACACATAAAGTAATGAAGGCTGGTTTGATAAATACTTAACTATTCAGGAATATTTGCAGGTTCACCTATTAGAAATTGAACTTCAATAAACATGTAAGTATTTAAAGGTCCTCGAATTAGTGGACTTAAGCTAAGATTTTTATTAATTATTCAAAAAACTTGGTTAACGAACATTTGTTCATACTTGATCTGTGGTCTACTTGCCAGTAAATCATTGCGTCTGTGTTAGGAGCAAATAAATCAAGATTAATCAGTAAAATTTAAAGAATATAAATACTATAAAACATAAAAGCTATCTGGACACCCACTAGATACAGCTAAATACCAAACTGACCAACTCAAAATGAATAAAAAAGCAATTAATCGAATTGGAATTTTCCTCAATTTGCAGATCACGAAACAAAGTCTTTCGCAATATAAAACACAGTCAGACCTGTTGCTTTTCTAATTAATTCTCTAGTTAAACTCACTTGAGAGAAAATGGTGAAGAAATTATGAAGAAAAAAAATGGCGTGACGAAGGAATTACTTTTACGGGCCGGTGGGCTGGACCAGCAATGATTTATTGCTGTTCGGACCTTCGGAGCAACGACTGTTGCTATCCATCATCGTTTGTACTGTGACCAAGTTTCTTGAAAAACTTGGCGAAATTAAAATACTTGAAGATGAATGTTTTAAGTTCTAATTTGTGTTGGTAGAATAGAAGAAAATTTGAAAATCTATGTCAACAATTTATCGTGAAATCACTAGACCAGAATATACGTCAATAAATTACTTCTCAATTAAAATATGTAAATATTTTGGATATCTGGCACACAACGCCATCTAGCTTTAAACTAAGTAGAGCTTTTACTATGAAAGCTAGAATGACTGATATATTATTGATATAGTTTTTATTGTAAGTACACACATATTATAATAATTTAAAAACAGCCAAATTCCGAAACAAATATTTGCAGTTCATACAAACATTTAGTTCGACCCGGGAATCGAACCCGAGACTTGAGGTCACAAGTTGGGCACAGCAGTCACAAAAGCTGCCACTGCGCCAGTCACGCCACCGAGGCAGTCATTCTGAAAATAAATATTAAATAGAGAATCGGCAACCTAAATCCTTTGTCCGCGTTGTAACTACTGTAATATAAGTAGAATTTTATATTAGACTAGCTGACCCGGCGAACTTCGTACCGCCATATTTACATATCTGTCTCAGCTTCCCACAGGCAGTGTACAGTCGCGAACAAAAAGAAAAGGCTTTTCCCGTTATCCTTTATTTTTTTTCTTTCTAGCAAATAAAGAATGAAAGAAATCGGACTATGTGTTATTGAATTACAACTAAGTACATATTTTGACTTTCATCCTCTCGCTCCAAGAAACCGTGCTGAATTTCGGGATAAAAAGTATCATATGTCCTACCTCGTAGTATGAACTCAAATCATGCCAAGTTTCATTTGAATCCATTCAGTACTTTCAGCGTGATGCCAAGATACAGACAGACATACAAAAATAAAAAAAATACAGTTTTGGCTTCAGTATCGATTATAGAGAGCCCTCCAAAAAAAATCTTCAAAATACCTTTAATGTACAGAATTGGACGTGTTACATTTTATTATAAGTATAGATAGATAGATTCTGTCCATTTCCTTTTCGGAGAACTAAATAGATAAGTTCGGAGATTATCTGTCTTATTAGCAGCCGCCTGGTCTCACTACGAGACCTTCCTTAATTAATATAAATTACAACATTGTTGAATGATTAATAGTATTAGCGATTAATTTATTTTTCGCGCAAACAGTTGCTTTGGCTATTATTAAGTTATATAATATTCATTGTTGAGTAATTTTGCTTGAGACAGTAATAATGTAATCAATTATTTAATATAACTCTAAGGAAACAATTATTTCATAAAAAGAACAATCAGGTTTGTAATAAAGCTAAGTTTAACAAAACAATGACTTTGAATATTAGACAGCCTTTTTAATCCCCGACATAAAAAGAGGTGTATAACACACTCTCACCTGAGTTTGACGTGTCTGTCTGTCTGTCTGTGGCTCCGTAGCTTGCGAACGGATGAAGCGATTTCAATTTTTTTTTGTATGAAAGGTGAGTTACGTGCGAGTGTTCTTAGACATGTTTCATGAAAATCGGTTGAGTCGTTTCAAATTTATGGGGGTGAAAGTGGGGAAGAATAACCGAATGTCTGCAAAACGTGCCAGTATAATCGTTAAATGACAATTATGTAATTGATAACTTCGACCTGATGCTGCATATGGGGATTTTTAAATTTTAAATTTATAGTTATAAATATAGTTTAGACGGCTTGCACTTTCTTTTCATATATTAACCTACTATGTCTATGACTTTGTCTCTAGTTTTTTTTTTATTCTAAAAGATTTTATTCAAATAGGCACTTATTTTACAGGCACTTATGAATAGTCAATATTTAAAAATCGAGTGATTCTAGTCGCCAGTTCCAAGTGCAGCCTACCCTTCATGGAGAAGAATCTGGCAAGAAACTCCATGGTTGCTCCTTTTAAAAATAAGTAAGTAGGGTTTACAATTTTTTTTTTACTAAGAGACTTGGATGAGAACGAAGTCGACCAAAGAAAACAAAACAAAAAGTTTGGAGTCATTGCTGTACAGCATGCATTTGAAGTAAGAATAGCTCACTTTAAAGGTTTCTAGATGAAAACTAGAAAGAGGACTAAGCTTAGTATTTGTGCTTACTCATTTTTCCTTCTTGTTTATGATATGTGGGATATTTACCGTGGGAGAGCCACGCTTCGGCATGAATGGGCCGGCTCGACCGGAGTGATACCACGGCCTCACAGAAAACCGGTGTGAAATAGTGCTTGCGCTGTATTTCACCGAGTGAGTCAGGATACCGGAGGCCCATACCCCAACCCCTCCCCCTATCTCCCCCCCCCATCCCCCAAAGGCCGGTAACGCACTTGTGACGCCTCTGGTGTTGCGGGTGTCCATGGGCGGCGGTAATCGCTTACCATCAGGCGATACGTCTGCCCGTTTGCCGGTCTATTCCATAAAAAAAAAAATGTGTTTATTTATTTATTTGTGTGCAATGTATCTGGTATCTATTAAGAGTATTTTGAAGACACGAATCATCGAATGGACGGACTAAATTCAGACAAGCAACCTTAGCAATTTAGGAAATTTAGCATTTACTTTTTACTGTATCAATTGTATATAATATTGGACGAAATAAAAAAAGTAAACATATAGTTATCCTTTAGCTAAGCAAATACCAAGGACCCTTGCTATTTGCTAGGCATAGCGACTCCATCCCATGTCAAACAACAATGCGACGCACCATCACGTAAATATCCGTCTGCTAGTGACCGTCACATTTGTTTCGTTAAGCATAAGGTTTAAAGTTGCTTGGCTGCTTACTTTTTGGTTGCAACAAAGTTGCGGTGTTTTTGATAAAAGACGTTCACAATTTGTCGCAACACGCCTTGTTAGAAGTGACATGGGTTCCGTCAGTATCATCGTTTGTATCAACAAACATTTATATAGGTTGGCATTCAAATCTTTAAAGTTATCAGTCATAACTAGATTGGGATGGTCGTGTCGGTCGCTGTCCGTACGTTGTATGACTCATGTCTTAAGCGTTACGATATAAAATTAATTGATTCGGGTCACAGTAAGACTGACTTATGTTCAGTGGATGCTTCTCATGCCACCAGGCATTTCATCATGAGCATATCCCCACAGTCCACTGCTGGATGCTCACTCTACGGTTGCACGCCACTTGGTTCGATCCTATACTTCTCGCAGCCAGCTCGTGTCAGCCGTCTTATGTAAATCATCACTCAGGTAATTCAAACGTATTTAATTTCAATTAGTTAATTGAAACGCAAATATTTTAAAGTTACGAACTAGCTAAGTCTAACTTGCAGAGGATATATGGGATGGAGGACTACAGATAGAAATTACTCGCAGGAATAGTGGTCTCCAAAAAGTCCCATCGGAATTATGAAAAGTGTGACCGACTGGTGGCCCACACCATGGCGGCCTAGTGATGCTTCTGCATCATTGGGCCTCCGGTCTCGAGCCACCAACGAAACATGACAGCACGAACGCTGTCATTTTACGTTGGTTTTCTGTGCGAGGGTAGTACCTCCCCGGTCGGTTATTTGGATAGATAGATGTTATGCCATACATTTTAACATCATAGCATCTGATATTTATTCTTATTGAATAAAGTTTATGAAGTTTTAAGCCTGAATATAACTTTTACAATACCTTATAACAATACCTTATAATTTATTAAAATAAAATCAGTGCTTGTCTTTCAAATAGTTTTATAATTATAGAAACATACCTATAAGTTGAAATGTTAATTAAGTATACATCTTGTATACATCAATAAAAGTCTTCTTTCGTTCTTAAAACTTTCGTATCCTCTTATCTGGACCAGTTCAAAGTAAAATTAATGCAAATTCACTAACCCAAATTCTAATCTAAAAACGGGATAAAAAGGAAATCTTTTCGAGCTGTAATGAACATTCAATTAGACTGAAATTCTTTATATACTACGAAGCGTGAATGGACCATGTTGAAAGGACGATTCTCGTGTAAAAATAACGTAAAACATAAATAAAAAATCTTCTGACCACCCTTAGAACAGGATCTCTAAAAAGTTTAGAACGTCTTTAACAATTATGATTTAAAGTCGAAATTTGAATGTGTGTCTCGTTCTTGCCTGTCGGTTCACTTTGCCAGTTTTGTGAGGAAGGAGGGAGAAGCACAAAGGCGTCCGAGCCCATATTCATGCAAGTCCGGATGAAAAAGTTGGTACAATACGAGGCGCGTCATTAGGGAGTGCTCGGTTGAGTGTGGCTAAGTGGCAAGTTTGTGCGCTTGCCGGGTGCGGGGCGTTCGAGTTTCGACAAGGAATTTTGCTGGCGAAAATTGCCGGAAGGGGCTTAGACATTGTATGAACTAAGACAACTAATTCTATGGAGTTTTGTAGTTAGGAGACGGTAACATTAGCTTACTGATGCTATAACTAATAGAAGTATGTAATACATATGAAGTATCATACAAAAAAGTAGGAAGGTATGTGTGTGGTAATGCTTGAAGGCAAGTTTTATATATTTTGTGACGATGAAACACAACATTATTACTTATATTCGATTTATTAAGAAAAATCTGGTACAGCTGGTATTAACAGTTGTACCAGATACGACACAGTTATTTTTTTAACTTAACGCTTATGAATATAAATGAATATAAATTAAAAGCTTAATGTAACTTAAAGCGCTTTGAGTAAGAGAGCTTTTGTCCGAGGCTGAATTAATGTCTTTTTAGTCCCCTAGCAACATAATAAGCAACATTTTTTACTAACTGGTTAAGTACATAGTTATTGCATTCAAACCTAACAAACAAACAAGCTTAGAGTCATACCTACCCATTATCTGACATCATTAATTTTTCTACCACTAAAGTAGTATTTTAGCTTGATATTAATAGATAATGTTCTAATAAATACGATATCAAGTACAAGTAGAATGGAAAGCAGATTTTCTTCAAAGGAATATCTTCAGATCTTTAAAACACTAAAGGTCATCTTGACTAGAGTTTTGTTATCGATAAAATATTCGGTTACATAAATTTTTACGCGAAGTTATTTTCTCGAAGCAGCCTACCCTGACACCCAATCTCGCGGGGCACTAAGTACCATTGAGGCTGCGTCTCATTTTAAAAAAGCCCTCGAACATTACAAGTGCGTCGATCTTGCCTGTTTCGTTTGGTCGCGCACTTGATTCAAACGATTTTGGAATAGTGATGTGAAATGAAAAAAGTCGATAAAAAATATCTATCATAACCGAAGAGCTTTAGTAATACACAAATGCAAGATCATATCAGAAAAAAAGTACATACGTATAATTTAGGACACAGTCAATTTATAAAATGCAAATAAAATTTGTAAGCGTAAAGAACAAAAAGTTATGAAATCAACAAGTTAACTACTAGCAGATTTTTTCTTCCACTTATAATAAATGAAATCTTTGTTTTCTTTGAAATTCACAATTATAAATTAAATAAACAAAACATACGGATACTTAAATGAGAGAGAGACTAATGTATAACTATCTAATACACTCACATTTCTTCTGAGAAGTGGTAGAACCTCAAAAATGGGTTTAAAAGCTACCATCTTTATTTTTACTGCAGCTTTGCAAATCTATCGATATCTATTCGAAAAAGTATGACATCACTATATTTCTCAAACTCGAAGATACACCTTAACGTGAAGATCGTTTGATGTGGCGCGGAATCGATTGACACTTGACTATGTTATTTTCGATAAAATACATTTAACTACAAAATATAGGTGTATAGAAAGTGTTAGAGATAAGATCGATTCAATAAATGATGAAAGTTTTTGATGATGATACTTGAATTAGAAATTGTTACTTTGATCTTATTTCCAGCCTAGAATAATATTTGTAGTACTAGAAGGTCGATAGGATAGGTATCTAGTACGTTGAATGCGAATACTACATAATTATTTATTTAGTTATGCAATCAGAGAAGGTTATATTATTTTCTCAGAATGTTAAGTAATAGATTCATGTTAATTATATGCATACTAGCGTTTGTCCGCGGTTACGCAACCGTGAATGTCGCGTATCGCGATGAATAATAGCCTATATCCTTCTTCGAAAATCAAGAGATCTCCATTGTAAATTGTATCCAAAACGGTTCAACGGTTTAGCCGTGAAAGCGTAACAGATAGACAGAGTTACGTTCGAATTTATAATATTAGTATATTTTGGTTCAAATATACTATTGTTACGAGCCGGGTATTAAATAAATGAAAGTAGTTGGTTGATTACCAAAAAAATAACACAATATTTATTAACACTTTTACAACAATTATTTAATAAATCATTCGTTGGTCGCACTAGAATATCGCTTCGATGTCAATCCGCTGTTTCGTGAAACAATACTGCCCCTACGGCTAACAGTGCTAACACGCTCCGCATTTATATGGCTATCGAAATCTCTAGAATAATCCTTAATATTCGACAGAACATTCTGGACCAAATAGATTGTTCTAGAGCTACTTGCAGCGCCATCTAGTGTTGAGAGAACCAGAATCACCAATCATAGTCTCCACAGTTGCTCGCTACCCGACACTAGATAGCGCCACCCTCACCTCAGTGCTAGATGGCGCGGGCGCCGTCCTCGGTTGTATGTGTTCACGGGAACACATATGATCGAGGACGGCGCCCGCGCCATCTAGGACTGTGTTGCGCCATAAGGAGTTGGGTCTCGTATGGACGGCCATACGAGACCCAACTTCTTATGGCGCAACATTATATAGGTACTATTCAATACTATATTTTGTGTAAGAGGCTCGGACTTCTAGCTATGACTACGCTCTTTTCTAGAAAATTTACAGATAGCATTGTTGAATATTTAATATCTCTCAGCCGAGACAGGTAAGTATTTCTGCATTCTGTAATGTTTTACTGTTTACAAGATCAAATAAATAAATTATTATATCTTCTGCAGCAGTTAGAAGGATTGTGCTAGTTAGATAAGTGGCAAGTTGGATAAAATCTATGTAGTGCAGCTATATTCTTACTATAACAGTGTCATAATTACAGGTAGGCTTCGATCAAGAAGCAGGTAGGTGAAAAAAACAAAACAGCAAAAATATAACAGTCTGAAATTAACGTCATATCTTTTTTTTTGTGCGAAAATCCCCCCAAATACTACCTGCTGCTGCAGGCGTATGCTCCCTGCTATACTATTTTTTTCCTGATATTTAACACACTACGTCATCTAGTCCCAAGCTAAGCAGAACTTGTACTATTAAATTAAAATCAAATCAAAATCTTTATTGCTAACTCTAACATAAAAACACAATAAGGTTTTTTAGCAAATGCATATAAAACACCCAAACTCCGAAAAAAATATTTGCAGATACAACCATTTGGTACGACACGGAAATCGAACTCGAGACTTCAACCTCTGCAGTCGCATATTATGCCACCACTACTCTACCGAGGCAGACTATGAAGCTGGTTTACAGCCAAATACTTAACTGACCTTATCAAAACTGCAAAGTATAAACGCAAGTATTTTAAAAACAATCTTCACGTGTCGTGATAGTTAGACTGAGGTTTGGCAAGTCACAAAATAAATTGAAATACAAAAAAATAGGGCTGTCTCTCAACCTCATTAGCTACGTAACCGGAGTAACGTAGTCAAATTAAAAAGGTAACTCTTTTCGTAATTATTGCATACATAAATATAAATAATGAAAGATAAACCTTAAGTAAAATTTTAAGAGCGAGACGACAGTAAGATACCTGCTTATTCTAAAACTTATTATTTTTTATACCTTCTATCGACTGCACGTTTGGCCTAGTGGTTTAACGGTCACCGCCGTTTCCTACTTCGCCAAGTGTCCTGGGTTCAAATCCCACGTAGGGTGTTCTTTGTGTCCGTTTCATGTATGTTTGTAAAGTCCCCCGCGACACAGGATTTATTCCTAGTGCGGGAGTCGTTTCAAATTTATGGGGGTGAAAGTGGGGAAGAATAACCGAATGTCTGCAAAACGTGCCAGTATAATCGTTAAATGACAATTATGTAATTGATAACTTCGACCTGATGCTGCATATGGGGATTTTTAAATTTTAAATTTATAGTTATAAATATAGTTTAGACGGCTTGCACTTTCTTTTCATATATTAACCTACTATGTCTATGACTTTGTCTCGAGTTTTTTTTATTCTAAAAGATTTTATTCAAATATTCACTTATTTTACAGGCACTTATGAATAGTCAATATTTAAAAATCGAGTGATTCTAGTCGCCAGTTCCAAGTGCAGCCTACCCTTCATGGAGAAGAATCCGGCAAGAAACTCCATGGTTGCTCCTTTTAAAAATAAATAAGTAGGGTTTACAATTTTTTTTTACTAAGAGACTTGGATGAGAACGAAGTCGACCAAAGAAAACAAAACAAAAAGTTTGGAGTCATTGCTGTACAGCATGCATTTGAAGTAAGAATAGCTCACTTTAAAGGTTTCTAGATGAAAACTAGAAAGAGGACTAAGCTTAGTATTTGTGCTTACTCATTTTTCCTTCTTGTTTATGATATGTGGGATATTTACCGTGGGAGAGCCACGCTTCGGCATGAATGGGCCGGCTCGACCGGAGTGATACCACGGCCTCACAGAAAACCGGTGTGAAATAGTGCTTGCGCTATATTTCACCGAGTGAGTCAGGATACCGGAGGCCCATACCCCAACCCCTCCCCCTATCTCCCCCCCCCATCCCCCAAAGGCCGGTAACGCACTTGTGACGCTTCTGGTGTTGCGGGTGTCCATGGGCGGCGGTAATCGCTTACCATCAGGCGATACGTCTGCCCGTTTGCCGGTCTATTCCATAAAAAAAAAAATGTGTTTATTTATTTATTTGTGTGCAATGTATCTGGTATCTATTAAGAGTATTTTGAAGACACGAATCATCGAATGGACGGACTAAATTCAGACAAGCAACCTTAGCAATTTAGGAAATTTAGCATTTACTTTTTACTGTATCAATTGTATATAATATTGGACGAAATAAAAAAAGTAAACATATAGTTATCCTTCAGCTAAGCAAATACCAAGGACCCTTGCTATTTGCTAGGCATAGCGACTCCATCCCATGTCAAACAACAATGCGACGCACCATCACGTAAATATCCGTCTGCTAGCGACCGTCACATTTGTTTCGTTAAGCATAAGGTTTAAAGTTGCTTGGCTGCTTACTTTTTGGTTGCAACAAAGTTGCGGTGTTTTTGATAAAAGACGTTCACAATTTGTCGCAACACGCCTTGTTAGAAGTGACATGGGTTCCGTCAGTATCATCGTTTGTATCAACAAACATTTATATAGGTTGGCATTCAAATCTTTAAAGTTATCAGTCATAACTAGATTGGGATGGTCGTGTCGGTCGCTGTCCGTACGTTGTATGACTCATGTCTTAAGCGTTACGATATAAAATTAATTGATTCGGGTCACAGTAAGACTGACTTATGTTCAGTGGATGCTTGTCATGCCACCAGGCATTTCATCATGAGCATATCCCCACAGTCCACTGCTGGATGCTCACTCTACGGTTGCACGCCACTTGGTTCGATCCTATACTTCTCGCAGCCAGCTCGTGTCAGCCGTCTTATGTAAATCATCACTCAGGTAATTCAAACGTATTTAATTTCAATTAGTTAATTGAAACGCAAAAATTTTAAAGTTACGAACTAGCTAAGTCTAACTTGCAGAGGATATATGGGATGGAGGACTACAGATAGAAATTACTCGCAGGAATAGTGGTCTCCAAAAAGTCCCATCGGAATTATGAAAAGTGTGACCGACTGGTGGCCCACACCATGGCGGCCTAGTGATGCTTCTGCATCATTGGGCCTCCGGTCTCGAGCCACCAACGAAACATGACAGCACGAACGCTGTCA
The DNA here is from genome assembly GCA_949125395.1 of Diaphora mendica. Lineage (NCBI taxonomy): Eukaryota > Metazoa > Arthropoda > Insecta > Lepidoptera > Erebidae > Diaphora > Diaphora mendica. The sequence continues at coordinate 2,922,505 of OX421317.1, forward strand.
TTTTACGTTGGTTTTCTGTGCGAGGGTAGTACCTCCCCGGTCGGTTATTTGGATAGATAGATGTTATGCCATACATTTTAACATCATAGCATCTGATATTTATTCTTATTGAATAAAGTTTATGAAGTTTTAAGCCTGAATATAACTTTTACAATACCTTATAACAATACCTTATAATTTATTAAAATAAAATCAGTGCTTGTCTTTCAAATAGTTTTATAATTATAGAAACATACCTATAAGTTGAAATGTTAATTAAGTATACATCTTGTATACATCAATAAAAGTCTTCTTTCGTTCTTAAAACTTTCGTATCCTCTTATCTGGACCAGTTCAAAGTAAAATTAATGCAAATTCACTAACCCAAATTCTAATCTAAAAACGGGATAAAAAGGAAATCTTTTCGAGCTGTAATGAACATTCAATTAGACTGAAATTCTTTATATACTACGAAGCGTGAATGGACCATGTTGAAAGGACGATTCTCGTGTAAAAATAACGTAAAACATAAATAAAAAATCTTCTGACCACCCTTAGAACAGGATCTCTAAAAAGTTTAGAACGTCTTTAACAATTATGATTTAAAGTCGAAATTTGAATGTGTGTCTCGTTCTTGCCTGTCGGTTCACTTTGCCAGTTTTGTGAGGAAGGAGGGAGAAGCACAAAGGCGTCCGAGCCCATATTCATGCAAGTCCGGATGAAAAAGTTGGTACAATACGAGGCGCGTCATTAGGGAGTGCTCGGTTGAGTGTGGCTAAGTGGCAAGTTTGTGCGCTTGCCGGGTGCGGGGCGTTCGAGTTTCGACAAGGAATTTTGCTGGCGAAAATTGCCGGAAGGGGCTTAGACATTGTATGAACTAAGACAACTAATTCTATGGAGTTTTGTAGTTAGGAGACGGTAACATTAGCTTACTGATGCTATAACTAATAGAAGTATATAATACATATGAAGTATCATACAAAAAAGTAGGAAGGTATGTGTGTGGTAATGCTTGAAGGCAAGTTTTATATATTTTGTGACGATGAAACACAACATTATTACTTATATTCGATTTATTAAGAAAAATCTGGTACAGCTGGTATTAACAGTTGTACCAGATACGACACAGTTATTTTTTTAACTTAACGCTTATGAATATAAATGAATATAAATTAAAAGCTTAATGTAACTTAAAGCGCTTTGAGTAAGAGAGCTTTTGTCCGAGGCTGAATTAATGTCTTTTTAGTCCCCTAGCAACATAATAAGCAACATTTTTTACTAACTGGTTAAGTACATAGTTATTGCATTCAAACCTAACAAACAAACAAGCTTAGAGTCATACCTACCCATTATCTGACATCATTAATTTTTCTACCACTAAAGTAGTATTTTAGCTTGATATTAATAGATAATGTTCTAATAAATACGATATCAAGTACAAGTAGAATGGAAAGCAGATTTTCTTCAAAGGAATATCTTCAGATCTTTAAAACACTAAAGGTCATCTTGACTAGAGTTTTGTTATCGATAAAATATTCGGTTACATAAATTTTTACGCGAAGTTATTTTCTCGAAGCAGCCTACCCTGACACCCAATCTCGCGGGGCACTAAGTACCATTGAGGCTGCGTCTCATTTTAAAAAAGCCCTCGAACATTACAAGTGCGTCGATCTTGCCTGTTTCGTTTGGTCGCGCACTTGATTCAAACGATTTTGGAATAGTGATGTGAAATGAAAAAAGTCGATAAAAAATATCTATCATAACCGAAGAGCTTTAGTAATACACAAATGCAAGATCATATCAGAAAAAAAGTACATACGTATAATTTAGGACACAGTCAATTTATAAAATGCAAATAAAATTTGTAAGCGTAAAGAACAAAAAGTTATGAAATCAACAAGTTAACTACTAGCAGATTTTTTCTTCCACTTATAATAAATGAAATCTTTGTTTTCTTTGAAATTCACAATTATAAATTAAATAAACAAAACATACGGATACTTAAATGAGAGAGAGACTAATGTATAACTATCTAATACACTCACATTTCTTCTGAGAAGTGGTAGAACCTCAAAAATGGGTTTAAAAGCTACCATCTTTATTTTTACTGCAGCTTTGCAAATCTATCGATATCTATTCGAAAAAGTATGACATCACTATATTTCTCAAACTCGAAGATACACCTTAACGTGAAGATCGTTTGATGTGGCGCGGAATCGATTGACACTTGACTATGTTATTTTCGATAAAATACATTTAACTACAAAATATAGGTGTATAGAAAGTGTTAGAGATAAGATCGATTCAATAAATGATGAAAGTTTTTGATGATGATACTTGAATTAGAAATTGTTACTTTGATCTTATTTCCAGCCTAGAATAATATTTGTAGTACTAGAAGGTCGATAGGATAGGTATCTAGTACGTTGAATGCGAATACTACATAATTATTTATTTAGTTATGCAATCAGAGAAGGTTATATTATTTTCTCAGAATGTTAAGTAATAGATTCATGTTAATTATATGCATACTAGCGTTTGTCCGCGGTTACGCAACCGTGAATGTCGCGTATCGCGATGAATAATAGCCTATATCCTTCTTCGAAAATCAAGAGATCTCCATTGTAAATTGTATCCAAAACGGTTCAACGGTTTAGCCGTGAAAGCGTAACAGATAGACAGAGTTACGTTCGAATTTATAATATTAGTATATTTTGGTTCAAATATACTATTGTTACGAGCCGGGTATTAAATAAATGAAAGTAGTTGGTTGATTACCAAAAAAATAACACAATATTTATTAACACTTTTACAACAATTATTTAATAAATCATTCGTTGGTCGCACTAGAATATCGCTTCGATGTCAATCCGCTGTTTCGTGAAACAATACTGCCCCTACGGCTAACAGTGCTAACACGCTCCGCATTTATATGGCTATCGAAATCTCTAGAATAATCCTTAATATTCGACAGAACATTCTGGACCAAATAGATTGTTCTAGAGCTACTTGCAGCGCCATCTAGTGTTGAGAGAACCAGAATCACCAATCATAGTCTCCACAGTTGCTCGCTACCCGACACTAGATAGCGCCACCCTCACCTCAGTGCTAGATGGCGCGGGCGCCGTCCTCGGTTGTATGTGTTCACGGGAACACATATGATCGAGGACGGCGCCCGCGCCATCTAGGACTGTGTTGCGCCATAAGGAGTTGGGTCTCGTATGGACGGCCATACGAGACCCAACTTCTTATGGCGCAACATTATATAGGTACTATTCAATACTATATTTTGTGTAAGAGGCTCGGACTTCTAGCTATGACTACGCTCTTTTCTAGAAAATTTACAGATAGCATTGTTGAATATTTAATATCTCTCAGCCGAGACAGGTAAGTATTTCTGCATTCTGTAATGTTTTACTGTTTACAAGATCAAATAAATAAATTATTATATCTTCTGCAGCAGTTAGAAGGATTGTGCTAGTTAGATAAGTGGCAAGTTGGATAAAATCTATGTATGCAGCTATATTCTTACTATAACAGTGTCATAATTACAGGTAGGCTTCGATCAAGAAGCAGGTAGGTGAAAAAAACAAAACAGCAAAAATATAACAGTCTGAAATTAACGTCATATCTTTTTTTTTGTGCGAAAATCCCCCCAAATACTACCTGCTGCTGCAGGCGTATGCTCCCTGCTATACTATTTTTTTCCTGATATTTAACACACTACGTCATCTAGTCCCAAGCTAAGCAGAACTTGTACTATTAAATTAAAATCAAATCAAAATCTTTATTGCTAACTCTAACATAAAAACACAATAAGGTTTTTTAGCAAATGCATATAAAACACCCAAACTCCGAAAAAAATATTTGCAGATACAACCATTTGGTACGACACGGAAATCGAACTCGAGACTTCAACCTCTGCAGTCGCATATTATGCCACCACTACTCTACCGAGGCAGACTATGAAGCTGGTTTACAGCCAAATACTTAACTGACCTTATCAAAACTGCAAAGTATAAACGCAAGTATTTTAAAAACAATCTTCACGTGTCGTGATAGTTAGACTGAGGTTTGGCAAGTCACAAAATAAATTGAAATACAAAAAAATAGGGCTGTCTCTCAACCTCATTAGCTACGTAACCGGAGTAACGTAGTCAAATTAAAAAGGTAACTCTTTTCGTAATTATTGCATACATAAATATAAATAATGAAAGATAAACCTTAAGTAAAATTTTAAGAGCGAGACGACAGTAAGATACCTGCTTATTCTAAAACTTATTATTTTTTATACCTTCTATCGACTGCACGTTTGGCCTAGTGGTTTAACGGTCACCGCCGTTTCCTACTTCGCCAAGTGTCCTGGGTTCAAATCCCACGTAGGGTGTTCTTTGTGTCCGTTTCATGTATGTTTGTAAAGTCCCCCGCGACACAGGATTTATTCCTAGTGCGGGAGTTGTCTTTAAAAAAAATAAAAAAATACCTATACCATTTAACAGGATATGCGTAGAGAACCTTGTTTAATCTACGTTCAATGTTATTTACTTATACTTCAGCCAACTGCCGTCCACTGCTGAACGAAGGCCTCGCCCAAAGAGCGTCAACCATCCGGGTCTTTGGCAGCCCACCAGATCCACCCGCTGCCATCCATTTTCTTCAAGTCGTCGGCACTATGGACCGAACGACTTGAATGTAACGTTTTCCTAATCGCGGTCTAACTCTTACTTCGATAACGTACTATAAAACACTATAAATTGAAAAAAAAATACGTGTGGCACTCGGGGACTGCCACGGTAAAGCTATTGCTTAGCATTTTTTATCAACTTATGCAATTATAATTGTTTATTTATTTTTTATTTATGCAGTTTTTTTTTCTTTGAACATTTATACTTACGAGGCGCACATGCGGTGAGTGTGGCATTATAAAGATATGATAGATACCTATACACCTATATACTTTTTCAAACCCAGACTGTTTTGTTGAGTCGACACTTCGTGCGTGACAGAGACAGACAGATTTCGTCACAGACAGATCCGTGCGAGCTTCGGGTGTCAGGTTTTATTTTCGTTACGGAATTTCTTGATTCGGTAGCCGCACTCAAAGTCCGCGGTAAAAGCTATGCAATAGCTTAATAATTGCTGTCATTTTTACTATAACCGATAACCCTAATGACAAACGTAGCCTTAAATCCCAAACAGGTTCCTACCGTTGCCCTCGTCAGTAACCTACCTTTAATTAATTAGTACAAATTGAAAGTTTTTCACGTACTTAAAAAAATTGCGCCGCTTTGACTGCAAACGAGCAACGTTGGTTTCATGGTATATTAACGTTTTGATATTTTTCGGGTTTATAAATTTTGTTACCATGTTTGGTTGGTTTAATGCACTCTGATTTAGTTTATGTAGGACATAATTTCTTTAATTATTTCGGTTGTGTCTACATCAACAACCCATAATTCTATTGACCACGGGTTCTTTATGGACAAAACTTTGTATTTCCATTAAAAAACGCAATTCAATAACGGCATTTTAATATTTCATTCAACTTCTTTGCATAAACTTAGCCAATAATAATTTAAAATTCGCTGAAATTCCTTATTGGTCAGTACTTTAAAACTACTAACGGCCGACTCGGGCTGTTATAACAAAGTATACTTGATATAAAAAGCGGCCAAGTGCGAGTCGGACTCGTCCATGAAGGGTTCCGAAGCAACAAGTAACATAATATAAAAGTTCTTGTAGTACCTTGTAACTTTGATCAATGTTTTAATAATAGTGTATTTTTTGCGGTTTACGATTTATGACGTATTCAAAAAAAGTACTTACTAGATCTCGTTCAAACCAATTTTTTTTTTTAGTTTTACCATTCTCTTGTTTTACAAGTTACAGGGGGGGGGGCACACATTTTACCACTTTGGAAGTGTCTGTCGCGCAAACTATAATATGTATGTATATTATGTATATAAGTATGGGGACCCTCAAAATTTATTGCCTTTTTTTTATTTTTGTGTGAAAATCTTAATGCGGTTCACAGAATACATCTACTTACCAAGTTTCAACAGTATAGTTCTTATAGTTTCGAAGAAAAGTGGCTGTGACATACGGACGGACAGACAGACAGACAAACATGACGAATCTATAAGGGTTCCGTTTTTTGCCTTTGGCACGGAACCCTAATAAAAACTAAATGAGCTGGAAACTTGTGGAATATTCAAAAGTAAGTGAAGAATAGACGCTGCAGCTCACAGCAAAGTTAAAGAACACTGTAGTGCCTTCACTGCCTCACACAAGGAGCTAGGGAATATAGAAGTGTCAATCATGCTACAAACTTACAGTACGAGAACAATGTGATTTAAATTATTACAGGTTTGATATCCAAATGGCGTAGCTAACTATTTGTAAAGTTTTGTGTTTGCGTCTATTTTTTACTTTCTATGTTGGTTGCCTTAATATTTTCAAGCGACTTCAAAAAAAGGGGAGGTTCTCAATTCGACTGTTTTTTTTTATGTTTGTTACCTCATAACTTTCGACTGGGTGAACCGATTTTGATGATTCTTTTTTTATTTGTAAGCTGGTGCTTCCCATGTGGTCCCATTTGGTCCAGATTCAAGTCAGTTTTTTTTATAAAATTCGTTAATTGTTTGTGAATTTTTATTTACAAATTGAAGTTCAAAAATATTTATAATATTGGTTTATTTGCAAGACACTGTTTTGAGCTTTTAGTATCCTTTCTTGAGTGACATGTATTGAAATGAAAAAGTAAAATTATATAAAAAAAAAACCGACTGCGTCAATGTAGTTTTTTTAAATTTTTTATGTACTCAGTGTCACTCTCACGATTAAAACGAATCTATAGATACCACTCAAATAAAAATACGACAAGTCCTTTAGGCTCTAGGGCGTGCCAAAGAAATATACATACATACCTACCTACATACATACATACACTAGAAGACATCTGTAAAGATTACTTATTAAACAGGTACTTTGTTATTGTTTTCAATTAGCTACATTTGGAAAGCTATCAAAACATTTTTCTTTTTGTGATTATATTGTACTATTTTAATCACTAACTTTTATCAATTATACATACTCAGATGTAGAATCTAGAAACTGTTGTAAAAAATTTAGTGATCAGGACTTCATACTTTATTCTGTTTTCGAAGAGTACACAAGAGAAAAATGGCTGTGCCAAAAATGAGAAAAATTCTTCGGAAACAGAATAAAATTGACCACCATTGAGACTGATCGTTCTGATAGTCTATTTCAATTGTCACAAATTACAAATTCAGGAATTCATTAAACAAGGATTGCGAATAGTGACACAAGGATCTAACCTAAATTATTTATAGGTTCTATTATTAAACATAAGTTATCGAAGCAAACATAGAAGCTTTAAACTAAGTAGGTGTGGTCGGTCTGACCGCCCGTAGTTATTTCATTTGTTCGAACAGCTTTGTAGCCATTAAGGAAGCCTATACTTTTCCAAACACATAAATCATTCTGGACCAGTGAGAGGTAGCCGAGGTCATTACCCACTTCCCGCAACATTCCTCTCTATATCCACGCCGTCCCTACAACTTTAAAATCGCGAAGTAAAAATTTTCCTTTCTAAAAAACTGTTCTGCAAACTCAAAACTCAAATGGAGGGAGCCATTAAGCATTCATCGATTCCCAATTTATCTTACTTCTTTAATTGTTCTTTCTTTCCAAATCGATAAGTTACTCGAGAACTTTTTATTCGATTACAATCGATCTGAAGTTTAGAAAATGTCGTAAGTCTTACCGATAATAACGCCTTCTAAATTTTTAAAGTAGATATCGCATTCACGGGCTTAATGACTTTTTGAAGTTTTTTCGAGTCAAAAGGGTTTTGAAATGAGGTAAAGTTTTGTTAACATTTTGTAGGCGAATAAAAATATATGTTAAAACTAGCTGTTGCCCGCCGCTCCGCCCGCGTGTGTGTCGGTTATCGCTGCAAATATTAGCCCATGTGTTATTCTGATGTATAAGCTATATTACTGTAAAGTTTCATCCAAATCCGTTCAGTAGTTTTTGCTTGAAGAAGTAACAAACATACACACAATCTTTCGCCTTTATCAATTAGTGTGATAGTAGGATTTAAACGATTTTTTAATGAAATCTCACAAATAATAAATTTCGTCCATTAAGTTCCTTTAGATCTTTGATATGGTTTCTTTTCAGTGCCACTGCAACAAAAGTCAAAATTAAAAACAAAAAAAATGCTGTAACACTAATTAAAAGCACCTATTTTAATTCGATTTGGATTTTTTTCTAAAGGATTTTTTTTTAGTTCATGAAACTTTTTTTTATTTGAGCTTATATTTTGCTGCAATTATGCATTAAATATTGTTCTTCTTTAAATAAACTTACATATGAAATCTTCTTACAATACGACAACCTTTGTATAAAAAAGACAAAATTTGACAGTGACAGCAATCAGGCGAGAAATTTTCTAAATTAATTGGTATTTTTATAGTACAAGGATATATTTTAAATAGTTGATGGTTGATGGAAGGCTATGGTTACCCTTACTCAAAACAGCACCCCCAGATGCGTGGCTCCGACGAAGAATATCCTGACCATGGAGATGGTTTTGGTGAATATTATGGGCTTGGACCTCTGAACGAGGAACGAGGAAGGTAGGCATAAGCTAAGCTGTATGATAGTATCAAGCTCCAGTGAGTCCCTAGGAACCTGTATTTTATCAATATTGATCACAGATTCTTCAAAACTTATGATAATATGTTGCATGATAATTGTTAACTGCAATATAAGGCACTAATAGGTCTGTAATATTAGTATATAAACTCGACTAAGGCTCGACCGGAGTGATACACGGCCTCACAGAAAACCGGTGTGAAATAGTGCTTGCGCTGTGATTCACCGAGTGAGTAAGGATACCGGAGGCCCTTACCTCACCCCCCCTCTATTTCCCCTCTCCCACTATCTCCCCTGCCCCCATCCCTCCAAAGGCCAGCAAGGCACTTGTGACGCCTCTGGTGTAGCAGGTGTCCATGTGCGGCGTTATCGTTTACCATCAAGCGATACGTCTGTTCGTTTGCCCGCCTAATCCATAAAATATATATATATATATATATTAGGTTTGTGTTTTATGTAGTTGTATGTTTAAGTGTAAAGAGAGCAGAGTAGCAGAGAGAGTATATTTCGGCACAAATGGGCGATCTCAACCAGAACGATACCACATATATGGAAGAAAATCAATATGGGCAACCACTCATCTTGTTAATGTTCGTTTCAGAAGAAGCAGATCAAAGCAGCGCTTGCGCAAGACAAAAGAAAGTAAAAGAGCTCGCTCAAGAAGTGGCAGCGTAACAAAATCGCGATCCCGATCGCGCTCGCGGTCGCGCTCACGGTCGCGGTCGAAGTCACGGTCGCGATCGCGATCGCGTTCGCGGTCGCAGTCCCATACAAGAACTCACACTCGCAGTCGCACTCGATCGGGGACCCGCCAAAAAGAGTTTAATATGAGAGACCCAAGTTTTTTAGACGCCTTCAGAGTGTTATATCTTACACGTAAGTTTATATCAATATTAATCATCATCATAATCAGCCGCAGTCCACTGCCTCTCTCATTGCACGTCAGTCTGATAGATTTTGAAATTCTTGCATTAAAATAAGTAAATTATTAATCGATCTAATCTAGAACCTATTGGATGCTATGGCCAGCAGCAAAACCTTGGTGGGTTGGATTATGTGGATGTAACCGCAATAATATTAAGTTGGAATTGTCAACAGCAATTTCAAGGCTGACAGCAAAATATCGTACTTTTAATCCTGCAGCCAGCAGAAGCAGGAAGAATCCATCGAAGTTCTTGGCGACGAAGAAGCGCCAGGACCGGGTCCAGGAGTTTCTGAAACATGACGGTCTTGGCTCCAAGCGTTGGCTTTTCTACCCAAGACAGAGAAGTCTTAACAATGATCCTGATGAACAGACTGGTGACGTTCCGGGGAGTAGGGACAACTGTGATCAAAGAATCAAGGTATTTTTTTTTTAAATAAAAAACATTTTAAAGTATGTGACGTTACAATCATTTAAAAGAACTCTTCAGTACTTTGCATTAAAACAATTTTCGCACATCAAAACAATTCAACTAGCTCAGACGAGATTCGTCTTGTAAGTTTACTACAATTATATAGAAATCACTCTTCATTCGCGATCAAGTTCAACGGCCAAATTTGCCGATGATCACAAAGTCTGGTAGTTTATCCACAAACAAATGGACAAATAGTGTATATGTATATTTATAATGATGTATGTTTATGTGTAATTGTACCTATATGTAAGTTTATGTCCTTAAAATTGATGAAAATTTAACATTTAACTTCCACCACGGTTCACCTACCTTACAAGGTACATCACCTAAAGGTTAGCTGGTAGAGAATACCTAGTATATAGCTAGCCTAGTATATAACAGGTCTTTACCTATGAAATTGCCGTTTTGTATGCAATAAGTGAAAGTACTTATTTTTTCACACTTTTTTATTTCTGTTATTCGAAGTAATCACCCATGCAATCGACGCATCTTTGCCAACGCATTGGCAGTTTATTGATGCCCTTCTTGTAAAAATCAGCTGGACGGGAGCCAACAAACTCTTCAAAGGCATTTTGTACTGCCTCTCGGGAATTGAAATTTTTACCCACTAAAAAGTTGTCTAAATTTAAAAAAAAAGTAATAGTCGGTAGGTGCAAGGTCTGGTGAGTATGGCGGATGAGGGAGAGCTTCCAACCCCAGCTCTTGCAGCTTGGAGACTGTCTGTTGCGCAGTATGGGGTCGCGCGTTGTCGTGAAGCAGCTGCAAGAGCTGGGGTTGGAAGCTCTTCCTCATCCGCCACACTCACCAGACCTTGCACCTACCGACTATTACTTTTCCAAAATTTAGACAACTTTTTATTGGGTAAAAAATTCAATTCCCGAGAGGCAGTACAAAATGCCTTTGCAGAGTTTGTTGGCTCCCGTCCAGCTGATGCATCAATAAACTGCCAATGCGTTGGCAAAGATGCGTCGATTGCATGGGTGATTACTTCGAATAACAGAAATAAAAAAGTTTAAAAAAATAAGTACTTTCACTTATTGCATATAAAACGACAATTTCATAGGTAAAGACCCATTACATACCTACTATATAATACATGTGTGCATGAAGTTTTGAGTAAATAAATAAAGAAGTAAATCTTTTCCAGAGCTAATATTAAATGCAACAAACTGAAAACTTTTTATAATTATCTCTTTGTTTTGTTGAAACAGAGCTACATTATTCGCGCTGTAAAAACTCCTCAACTTAACTGCATCAACTTGTAGCCTGTCGAGTAATATTGCATTACTAGCTGAACCCCGCGGTGTTACCCGCGGTGTTATTGTATCTTTACAACAACCGCAGGTAGCGCCGCGGGGCGAATCTAATCTTTAAAGTAGCCTAAGTTACTCCTTATATCAGCTATCTGCCAGTGAAAGCCCCGTCAAAATCGAACCAGACTTTCCAGGGATTAGCCGGCACAAATTTAAGTTTTGTAAGTTTGTATAGATTTAAACGAAACTGGTTGTTCCTCAGGTCGATGGAGAATTCTTCAGAAAATATAAACGAAGTAAAAAAATAGACACTGATGCTCCTATTGCGAAGCTCAAGCGGTGGGAGCTGATCTTCTATAAAAAGTTAGGCTTCCTGGAGGCCGTTTGAGTCTTGTACTAATAATCATGATACTCCTGTGATGTTTAGTGTATTTAGTTGCTTTTACATTTAAATATAGATTATCCCTTGACTAATATCTTTCACAAAAACCCCTTGGACAGTATTTTTAATTGAAAAACTAGCTGAGCCCCGCGGTATTACTCGCGTTTGGTTTTATACCTTTAACAACTACAGGCGCGGAGAGAAACTAGTCAAAAAACCTTAGCCTAAGTTACTCTTTATATCATTAACTGTGTGCCAGTGCAAGTCCCATCAAAATCAATCCAGCCGCTCCAGATAGTACCCGAAACAAAAAAAAATGATGTTTGGATGTAAGTACCGTAAATGTGTACTTTTATATACATTTACAAATAGACGCTATTTTATTTATTTGTATAGATATTATAACGTTTACATGCCCATTAATATCATCTGGTGATCATGTACAACGGCCCAATCAAGAGGCTAAGTGCGAAAACAGCCCCGTAAAACAAACAAACTATGTCCATTAATTATTTTCATCTAAAGTTTAACCTTGGGAAGGCTTGCTTCGACACAAGTGGTCGTGGTCGGCTGAAATACTTAACACCGCTTTTTCTTAAGGCCATAAGAAATTGTTTTTAAGCGAGTGCTTGTAGCTTCACTTCTCACCAACCATTTTTTCTCACGAGCCAAAATCATTAAATAACGCATTCAAATGTGTTTTTCCCAATTAAAATCCAAAATAAAATAGTCTTCATAATTGCTAATCAGCTTTTATAGCCGATGGAAATATAAAATGTGGATAAACACATCACAACCCTTAGTAAACATTTTTAAAAGGAAATAAAAAGATCGCGTGCTGGAAATATATTGAAATTTAACAGGGAATCAAACAGGAAAGGGCGTAATAAACGGAAACAATTATTTTTTTAATAGCAGGGGTTCGTTAGCGGCTAAATAGAGAAAACAGACTGACAGACCGATTTAGCGTGAGACGTGTTTCTATTAAGCGACTAATGAAACTTGATGAATTTTGAATGCGTTACAGGATATTTTGACATGTGGCAAATAAATTGCTCATATTTTATTAGTTTATTAGCTGACCCACGCAACCTCGTTTGCGTCTCCGCCGTCCGTCTAATGGTCTTAGCGTGATGATATATAGCCTTCCTCGATAAATGGATTTTATCTAACACTGAAATATTTTTTCTTACTGAAAGGAACTTTGTAAAGGAAGCCTACGCTTAGTACTGATGATGATTGAAGATGATATTTAATTTTAATGATGACTACGGAATCTCATATGCAGTAATTTGATAGCCATCGTATCATGAGAATACTGTTCTTGGAATACAAAAATACAAATTTGGAGTTTTGATAGTGCGATATAGTTAATATTCACAACAGTAAACTTCTTGATAATTTTACTATAGAATTTATTTTGCTACTAGTAACTGTACAGTACTAGTACATTCATTTGATTTATCTTTAATTTATCTGATTAAGAATTTAGTAAACAGTTCTACAAAATATGAAAAAAATTGTTCCCACAAAGATATTGTTAATATACATGTTTGCATGAAAATTTGTAATCACCCGTCTGTTTGACTGTTTATTTTTCCAAACTAGAGGTAGCAACAATTCACTAAACCTTTACCTAAATGTAGTGTAGAAGACTCTTGCGATCGAAGTGGGGGATCCTCTCGCTCGGTAACATGATTGTGGCCATGTTGCGGAGCGAGAGCGCGTGGTACTCTGCCGTCTCTTTCTGCGAGCAAGTTATGCTTGCGAAGGAGATGGCGGAGCGAGACCGAGAGAGATTTAGAACTCTCCCTGTCCGCCAGGCCCGGGAAAGGGCCAGGTACCGGTTCGCGGTTTCCGTCCTCCATAAGCACAAGCCTACGGGTGACAGGTGTGGCCACCAGTCACCCAAGCAGAGGCTTCTGCACGGTGGCGGCGCGAGCTCTACTTAGTGCTCGCGCCCCTTTTCTGAATAGAAAAAAGAGCATCAGTGTTCCTACACAGGAAGGGGCCATCTACAAACCGTAGGTGGCCCGAAGTACGTCGGGGTTCCAGGGATTTCCTTCCGAGGGTGCACCTGGTTCCCCGGCTTCTAGTACCCGAGACGGTGAGTGGTTTTTAATCGGTTCGAGTCCGACATAACCGCCAGTTGATGGTATCAGAGGGGATTTCCGCACAAAAAAAAGAAAAGGTTGTGAAACTTGTTTGTGAGTGCAAAATAAATATTTCTTAACGTCAACCTAAGAAGAAAAAAATCTTTTATGACAATTAGTTTCCGAGAATCACAAATAAATACTCTTTTACTATGTACTCAGTTGTCAAAAACATAAATTATATAATATCTCAAGCTTAGATAATGTACAGTGTGTGTGAAAAGAACGTGACCGGCATATTTTAAATTTTGGAATGCAATTTATAAGAATAAATATTAGGCTGAATAGAACAATCCTTTACCTAAAATGCATTGTAAAAAACACAAGCTTTCCCTCCAGTTTTCCTCGTTAAAAATATTATTTTTACAATGAGTGCCGCGTACGTTTCCCGATTTGAATCTGTGTTTCTCTGTACACATCCGAAAGGCCCCAAAATGTACCGCGATTAGGCCGCTCATTATATGAAAAAGTCCAAGGTCTTCGTGAGCAAGTGAGTGAAGAGATATTCACAAACAAAAACCTTCGATGTCTAACCAGATAGTGGCAAATCGAAAAAGACGTCTGTTGCAGAGGATAAACGGATCGTGCAGCTGTTTGCCAGGAATCCTTTATTATCACTTCGCTCTGGGCAAGAAAAGTTGAAGAAAAAGGGTTTAATAATATCATTTGACACTATCAAAAGGCGTTTAGTTGTAAATGGCGTGAAATATCGAAGCAATGTGAAGAGAACTCTCCTTTCTGAAACGCACATTGAAAAAAGGTTGCATTGGGCGTGCGTAAACAAAGACCATGATTGGGACAAGATATTTTTTTCTGATAAAGCTTCATTTTGGGCAGCCGTTTACTCGACTCGAGCTTGGACTACGGCTGACAATAGACTAATGGTATGAACCGTGACACATCCTTTAAAGATGCATGTTTGGGGATGCTTCTCAAAAAAGGGTTTCGGAAATTTGCACTTATCTACCGGTACTTTGGATTCTGAGAAGATGACGAAAATTTACGAAAAAGCATTATTGCCGTCGGCTAAGAAGATGTTTCCACACCAAAATGATTTCTGGATTCTGCAAGAGGATAATGATCCTAAACACCGAAGTCGGCTCTGCACCACTTGGAACGCGGAACATGGTATTAACGTTTTGGATTGGCCCTCACAGTCCCCTGATGCTAATCCAATTGAAAATGTTTGGGCGTGGATGAAGCTTAAACTAAGAGCAAAAATGTAGTGACCGTCGCTAACCTCATTCGTGAACTGAAGTCCGCGTGGAGGTCTTTACCTCGCAGCTATGCTGAATAATTGGCAGAAAGTAAGCCGCGAAGATGCCAAGCAATTATGGATAATAATGGAGATTGGACACCGTATTAATAATAGGTATTTACCTATGAAATTGCCGTTTTGTATGCAATAAGTGAAAGTACTTATTTTTTCAAACTTTTTTATTTCTGTTATTCGAAGTAATCACCCATGCAATCGACGCATCTTTGTCAACGCATTGGCAGTTTATTGATGCTTCTTGTAAAAATCAGCTGGACGGGAGGCAACAAACTCTTCAAAGGCATTTTGTACTGCCTCTCGGGAATTGAATTTTTTACCCACTAAAAAGTTGTCTAAATTTTGGAAAAAGTAATAGTCGGTAGGTGCAAGATCTGGTGAGTATGGCGGATGAGGGAGAGTTTCCAACCCCAGCTCTTGTAGCTTGGAGACATTGCGAACTGTACCAAATGATGTTATCAGTTCATGCAGTCTCCAAGCTGCAAGAGCTGGAAGCTCTCCCTCATCCGCCATACTCACCAGACCTTGCACCAGACCTATTATAAAGCATCAAACAGCAATAAAAGACTTAATTGATTTACAATTTATCGTTTAATATTTCTAAGATTTTTATTAAATTTTGCCGGTCACGCTCTTTTCGCACATAGTGTATATGTCTAGATGGACTGTCAAAGCTGTAAAAACACACGAAAAAATAAGCGTTAATACTAGCGCTAAACTGTTTTTCCGCGTTTAGTACCAAATGCACTGTCAGTGGATACACACACGTACTACTGTCATTTTTGTATTTTGTCAAATTATTCACACTAATATAATTTTTTCCGCATTTTCAAAAAAAAAAAAACAACAACTGGTATCATTTACGCACTCACACTAGGAAATCAAATGACATGAGGCAAGTGTAAGACGTAGCTGTCACGCACACAAATATCGAAAAGTTGTGTCATTTAATTTTGTTCTTTTGTAGCGTGATGCTCTATCTAGACATATTAATAAATCAAAGATCTCAAGCTCAGATTACTTTTGTAATCTGAGACCTCAAGGATATTAAAGTAACAGAATGTTCTCAAAATAACGAAATATTACCTAAAACTTCAATATTTCTTACATAAATTATTACCTACCATGTAAATCTTTATTACAAGATCCAACCTTATTTACATACATAAAATAAGCTTCGGGTTATAATTTTAATTCACCCCTTCTCCCAGGGGAGGGGGTGAATCCTCTTATATTTTATATTTGCATTCAACTCGAACGCTCCGAGTTGCGTTTTAAAGTAATTGCAAGCGTTTTATTTTGTTATAAATACACTTGAATTCGCTTGCAGCTTTTGATTTAATTTTTAAATGCTTGTGTAAATTTTTAATTTCTAAATTTGTTTGGTTTTGGAAGAACGTGGTAATAATAAATATTTACAGTATACTGTCTGCTGCGGCAACATAGAACAAATATTAATTAATAATATAGTTATTTAGTAATATTTCTATGTATTTATTAAATCATCTACACCAAGTGTTACTATTACCTTATATATAATGTATACATACAACTTTTTCCTATCAACGTTTAATACACCAGGCACTACCTTTTACTTTCCACGTTTTTCTTTCCTTCCCATGGTCGCCAGTGAGAGATTGCCTTCTTGCGATAAGCCTGTCAATTGTACCTTCTAGCTTTTATAGTCCTCTTTTGTAAGTAATCTGGTGTACAATAAAGCGATTATTATTACACTGTAAAGTTACTGAAACGCAAGTTAAATAAAATATATAAATACTTGCTCCGCCCTCCGTTTAAGAATTGTATGTGTGTTTATTTCTTTCTTTAAACCAAGATACAATTATCAGATGTCAAGAGCCATTGAGCCATCGTAACTTTTCATCAATATATTGCATTCGGTGAAAAGCTTCGAAAGAACTGCCGGAAACCGGTTTCCTGTAAGACAGTAGTATTACTTCGTCACTCGAGACGCTTTTTAGCCGACAGCCAAAAGTAAGTACCCAATAGTTTTGATAGTCTATGTATGTTTCAGCGTAGCGCCTAAACTATTAAATCAATTTTAATAAATGGGGTGTCAATGGAATCAATAAAATTAAGAGTTTTTACGTAGTCAGGTTTTTTTAAAACTTATTATTGTTTTACTTTTTTATATTAAAATTACTTTAGATCTAGTTAGTTATACGTTTTTGATATAACGCCATTTATAGCAAACTAAATGACCCGATGAACTTCGTACCGCCATATTTATCTTACGTAAATATTTCCTAAATTTGTAACTAACTTGTTTTTAGTTCTGGACAAAACAAAATCTCTGTGAACCTTAAAATAAGTGTCCAATTATATTTTATAGCGATTCATTTATATATATATATATATAGATTCATTGTGCAATTAAACAATGCAGTTGAAATATTAATTTGGTTGCCCTTCAGCTGTCCACCTTGTGGCTGAGCTCTATCTTCTTTGAACATATCGTGTAAGGGCAAATTCTGCGTAACAGACATCAAGACTAAAGAGTTTAATCTACCTACATGCTTTTAAAATATCATTATATAATATTATGGCGATGTTTTGATCTAAAAAGATTAAAGATATAGAAGTGCCTGAAGCTATGGTAAAGAAATTATTTTGTGAAACTGATGCATGTCATACACAATGGCTTCTTTTAAATTTTTAGGGTTCCCTTGTCATGCCTGTCACGATCCTTTTTATCCAACTACGGCGAACACAAAGGAAGTGTAATAGTTTTGGCAGTATAATGTATGTTTCACTGCAGCGATTAAACTACAAAACCGATTGAAAAGAATGAGGTATCAATAGATTCGTAATAATGGCGCGGGTGACATAGGATATAAAATTTTATCTACAGTTTCTACGCAGTCGAGTTATGCAATTTTAAACTTTTTCTTTCTTCCCAGAAAAGCGTAGGGGATATCAATTTGAAACTTAACATAAATAATGTATAGTGGTTCCTTAAATCTTTGAAATATCAAGATACCAAGCATTATTATTTTTTTTTTTTATGGAATAGACGGGCAAACGAGCAGACGTATCGCCTGATGGTAAGCGATTGCCGCCGCCCATGGACACCTGCAACACCAAAAGTGTCACAAGTGCGTTGCCGGCCTTTTGGGGATGGGGGGAGGTAGGGAAAGGGGATTGGGGTATGGGCCTCCGGTATCCTCACTCACTCGGTGAAACACAGCGCAAGCACTGTTTCACACCGGTTTTCTGTGAGGCCGTGGTATCACTCCGGTCGAGCCGGCCCATTCATGCCGAAGCGTGGCTCTCCCACGGTTGTATTCACTTCCCCATTGTAATAAAAAGTCATTTAAATACATCTTTGAAAATTAAGTTTTCACGTATTGTTGTTACAGCATCATGAAATTGGTAAGAAACTTGGTCTTACAGTAGAAATGCCAATCTGTTGTTCTATATCTAGAAAAAAAATATGATTACGAACTTATATTTTTTGATTGGGATTGTATTTACTAAAACTACAAAATTCAGTTTGTCTTTCGAGAAAAACGGTAATACAGGTAAGAATGCCGAGACGAGTGGTAGTTGAATGAAACGAATGAATCAATGAAGTTTTTTATTCACGGAACCCTCGGGGCCCGAGTTTTATTTTTTAAAACTATAAGTACCTTCAACGCAACGTAAAATACTTCAACCAGTCATTATCTTTCTTTTAAGTCAAAGAGAGTTTTACTGAAATAAAGGTTTTTACAAAACCTTTTATGAAGATGTTTTTTTTAAATTGTTCTTAAAGAAACAAGATTGGTTAGGTATAGGCTAAGCATGGCGTCAATTCGGGGAGGACCGAAAATAACATGGTCCGGGCCCTCCCAAAGCATGGCGCCAGAGGACGTATGTTGGAGTGATTTTTAGTGGAATCACCAGTCACCACGTACTCCTGGCTCCTGTGTACACGATGAGTCAGAGATCCGAACGGATTTTTTTTCACGTCAACAAAAAAGGTAGGTTTAGGCTTTGTTGATTTTATTATCTTCAGCTTACCGCAGCCCAGTGCTGGACAAACGCCTCTCCAATTGCATGCCACTTGGTTTGATATTTAGCTTCTCGCATCCAGCTGCTGCCAGCCGTTTTGCGCAAATAAACACGCCACCTGGCCTGTGGACGTCCTACACTACGGAGACCGGAGAATAGTGGGTCACTTCCATCATATTCTGCTTCTGCTACACGTAATGAAGAGGAGAATTATACTCTGCTCACTTCAGCTCCGAAGCTTTTATTACCAACCTCTTTCTAACTAAATAAGGCGACGGCATTTGATATGCTGAAAAAGTAAAATGAATTTAAATACAAAAACATTTCTTAAGTAATTATTTTTTATTGTTGTTGTTAACCCCTGCCAATGCCATTAGAAAAGAAAATAATACTCTTCTTTAACCCCATCGAATTAAATGGACAGCCGTTAAAAAGGTAGCAAAGTGACCCTTGATTTTTCTAAATTAATGGCGTTCGACACTAGGACCCCTGTCGTGATCATGGAATGCAACATGTTGGATAGGGCCCTCTTAAAGTAGGAGACGGCCCAAAATAAAATATCTCGTTTGACTACATTTATAAACATTACAAACCAACTGTTTTCACATCTCTTTTGAGCAATAATATGCTATATTTATTTGATTACTAGCTGTTCCCGCTACTTCGTACACGTGACATTTGGATTTTAAAGTTATTTTTAATTTTTCACCGTTTAAACCTTCCCTGGACCACGACAAACATTTCAAAACCAAAATCAGCTAAATCGGCCCAGCCGTTCTCGAGTTTTAGCGAGACAAAAGAACAGCAATTGATTTTTAAATATAAGAAGATAATTGTTCAATCTATCTGTCTTACAACTGCATCAATTTTTGAGAAATCATAATATACCAGGCTAACGGTTTTCATGCACGAACTTTGAACACTTAAAAAACATGTTAATTAAATTAGACTTTCAAGATATCTTGCATTTGACTGAATCAATGTCATAACAGTTTCTAAACTAACTTTTTATTGCAACATGGATGATGAATTATTAGTTAGATATAAGTAACAAAAGAAGTCCTAATAATGGTTAACAAAAATAGAGAATTGTCGGAAACTGTTGACAACAGAGGAGGCAAAATAGTTGGCCACTTAATAAGACACGACAATCTGTTTCAAACAATACTAGAAGGCAAGAGAACACGAGGAAAGCCTAGACTAAATTATATACAGCAAGTAAAGGAGAAAGTAGGGCATATCAAGAGGTCAAACGGATCGCAGAAAATAGAGAAGAGTGGTGATTGTTCCACCGACAAATGCCTGGCCCTTGAAATAATAATAATTTGTTTATATTCTCCCATATACATATTAGTTGTACAATACACATTGCTTATTTCGTTGCGGGTTCCAAGACAGTTAAATTTTTCCTGGGACTACCCGAGTGTCATAACTCGGTGTTTTTCGTGGGTCACCGCTGTTGATCCTGGTGTACAGGAGTTACAGTGGTGGGCGTGTGGGCGGGATTAGTCCCATTAATACACATTGCTTATTGGGAGACTGGTTTCCAAACTAGGTGAGAACCTGTAACATGGATAACCAGGCTTCCATTACACAGACAAAACATAGAAAGTGAAACACTGTACATTCATGTAGGAGTCAAGAAACAAAAGAGGGAAAAAACAAAGAAAAACAAACAAAAATGTACATCTCTAATTTGGTGTATGTTTGAGCGCGCTTTCGTGTGTGTGTGTGTGTGTGTGTAAGCGCGTGCGGGTGCTCACGTGTGTGTGCATTAAGTGTGCGATATATTTAGGCTATTATTTTTGTATAATTAACTTTGATTAAAATTGAGAGAGAGAGATTACACTTTTGTCGTATTGCCGTTCCTGTATTCGTAAATCTAAGCGTGTGACCCTCACAGTAGCGCAAATAAAAACATTAGATATTTACACTTGATCAGTTTTGCGCCCTTTCGCCTAATGCGTTTAGTTTAATGACCCCAGAAATCGTTAAAAAGGTCCAACGGGACAGACAAAGTGGTCCGCATATTAATGATGCCATTTCGAATTGAAGGAAATCCTTCAGAGTAATTAAGTACATAGTTTATTTAGGATTAATTTACTCGGAGGCTTATTTCAAGAATTTACATTGCTCTTAATTTACTGGCCCGGACGTAGATTAAAGGAAGGACAATCTAATTTTTATTTATGATTTGAGTAAGATTTTTGATCTCAATTTGACGCTAGGAAGAGTCTGCTTTGACAAAATAATTGAATTGGTGTGTTAGCGTATATTTTCCAATTCAAAGCAATCTGCCATTTTTGCGAGGGAATACCTTCACACATACATATTTTAGACTCCAAAACAAAAACAATCGTCTGTCTCTACGAACTCACACATAAAAATTAAAACAAAACATTCAGAATTTCATGCACACATAAAGAAAGAAAGAAATATATTTATTATTCACACTCACAAAGGAAACGAAATAAATAGGATATTTAAAAATACAAAACAACAAAGAAACATAATACAAAACCAAAATTTAAAAAAAAAGTAAACTAATCTGGCTGTGTCAATGTGTGACCAAAGGGCCACATCTCAGCTTATGCTACGGTCCTGAAAGTGACCACAGCGCTGATTTAACACATCAATACATTCTGTGTCAACAGTGTCATGCATAGGGCCATTTAGGCTTATACTTCGACAGAGGAAAACACCTACGCATGGCTATTCCTTACCGTGTTGGTTTATGGTATACCCAGCTCATCTACGTAGTATTAGTAGGAAAACGCCAGTGACCGACCGAAGGTTCGGTTTCGGTTTCGGTCAGTTTCGGCGGGTCGGAAATTTGGAGGTGCTCCAAGTACAAAAAACACATTACACGCGCCATATTGACATCAATATGGCGGGTGTACCTATCAATATTCCAATATTTAACCATTATTTATGAATTACGAGTGAGCCAAGAAGTTTGCTGACCGAAAACGGAAACTGGCCGAAACCGAACCTTCGGTCGGTCACTCGAACAGGCGGTCATGAACACATCATGACAGACATTCCGGGGTCAACCCGCTTATTTGTTAGTCTGAATAGCCCTCTAACGGCTGCGTAAATATCTTTAAAAGCTTTTAACCTACAGTGACCATATTTTCTACTTTTCTGTATATTCTAAAGTGCTCCAAAAGTTGAAACTTTAAGCAGATGGGTGTAATTTAATGCTCCGTTCTAAAAGTTACGTGACCCCAGCTGGTTGAGTGCTTTGCAAATAACACACAGACACATATTTCGTGAATTTATTCTTTTACATGTGAAGATACTGTGATATACAGAAAGGAAGTAGCCAATTTAATAGCCTGTCTGATGGGAAATTGTAACTAGACTGTTTTTTGAGCAACTTCGTCCATGAACGGAGGCGACAATTTGTTCCACATTCTAAAGTTGATCATATATACCTAGGTAACCAGTAACCTTTCATAATGCCATAGGCCGAAATCGATCACGATTAATGTTAATTAAAAATAGTTCAATAAGTACAAGTGAATTTAATTCTAGAAAGTATTTTAACAAGTGCCGACAATCGAGAGTATAAATTACATTTATTCCACGAGTGGTTGTAAGACGTATTTCTTTTTAAAAGCACACAGTGATGAAATGGCAAATATCCAAGTGATGGGCATGGAAGACGATTATTGATATGTAGTGAATTTTAAGTACACAATTTTTTATAAGACTTTAGAAACACTAATCATTTAAACTATTTTTTTCTAAAAATTCTAAACAGGATGCAAATTACACTAGTGAACTATTTGAAGCATATATCTACAGAGATAAAAATCTTCATAACTTTTTAATTGAGATAAGCTCGCTCGTATTTCGAATTTCGTTATCCAAAGCCCCTGCTTAGTGAGAATAACAACACGCTCCGTAGAATGCATTTAATATGAATCCTGCGCCTGACATTATAATTACAGCAAAGCACAGTTCTGTCTTTAATTGTTAAATATTTACATGAAAAGTTTACCATGATGTCATCGGTTAAACACTTTTCATAAATATATTTATAGTTTTCTTATTTATTATGCATAATATTAAATTATTTTTATGATTTTGTTTTATATCATACATGTCTTTGCACTTTCTCTTGATTTTGTTTGTTTTTACGCAACTAAGCTGAAGCCAAAAGGAAAGGTTATAGTTTTGGCAGTCTAAGTATGTTTATATGTTCAATTGTAACGCCTTAAAAATTGAATCGATTTTAATTAATGAGGTGTCAATAGCTTCGTAATAACGACCCGGGTGACATAGGCTACATATATTTTATCAATAGTTTAAACGTGGTCGGGATATTGTTTGTTTAAGCTTCTTATAGTTAACTTCTTCCAGTTCACAAGGTAGTAGCCACGCTGATTTCAGCACGAACACTGGGTGTCCCGAATTTTTTTAATTCTTATTTTAGCTACTTAAGACCTCTCAAAAGTTGCACTGTTAGACGTACATTAGCGTAAAAATAATTCAAAAAATATTTAAAAATATCCTTAGGGCTCTACCAGCATTTTTATTTACTGAAAATTCGCAAAAACAACCTTGTAGTCAATGTCGTATATTCTATGTTTTATGAATCAATCCTGTTTTGTCTTGTAATTTTATCAATAAAAAAAGCCTCGGCTATGATTTGCAAGTATCGACAGGTTGTTTTAGCGATCAATCGGTTTGGATCGGACTTGCAAAATTCCTACAAAATTCATGTTTTGACTTGATTTTCGTACGTACGCTACTTCTACAACAAGATAGTTCGTCACATTTCTATTTCGATTTTACTCTTGTAAGGAGTTGTTCTATTCTTCTTTGAAAGAAAAACGTAATTTGCGTTACTTAATCATAAAAATGTGTTCAAGGCGAAGTGAGACTACTTGTACTATATTGTGACCTTATAAAGAACTTGACGATCGCCAATTACCTGTTATAAAAGACGTTATTAAGTGCATGTTATTTACTAAAAGTGAATTATAACTACAGAAAAACGGAAAAGATCCATCGAACACAGAAGTCTTTTCAATAGTTTCTGGAAAACTTAAGACAATTTGGACCAAAGCTTCAATTCCCATCGTTTCTAACGTACGAGTTACTCAACTGCTAACCGCATATTTTAACAAATATTTATCACTAATAAGATATCCTAAAAGTAAGAGAAACGATAGCTATGACAACAAAGTTAAGTGCTTTTTGGAATCGTCAAATAAGCTTTTTGACATCGCTGCTTGTAAGTGCACTTCGTTTGAAAATTGTTCCTGCACTAAACCTAAGAAAGTTCCCATTTCTGAAAGAGATTTTTTACTGGACCAAAGAAATGATAGGAAAATGGCAATTAGCGGCGTAGACGCAAAATAAACTGCAAGGCTTTTAAAGAAACATCAAAGACAAGAAAATTTGAAGCGGACAGAGCAAGCATGTTTTCCGAGTACTTCACAAACCGAAACTGTACCGGTACGCGTGTTGCCGCCTCGTTCACAGTCGCTTTCAATAGAACCTTCTACTAAAAGTGACTTAAAGGAGTCTCCATCTAATTCATTTAGTCGGAACACTCTGACGCTGCCAACAGTAGCTAAGGTATGTGATCGATACGGACTATCAACGCGTTCGGCAGCTGCAGTCGCTTCAGCAGTCTTAGTTGACGTAGGAATGGTGTCTTCCGAAGATCTAAACCTTGTGATTGATAAAAATAAGATTCACAGAGCTGTTTCAAAGTCACGTACCCAAGCCAGCAAAGACATCGATAAAATTATTATAAAGAGTATCTACTTCGATGGGCGAAAAGATAAAACTCTCAAGATCAATAAAATAGACAGCCGGTACCACCGAAAAGAAGTCTTAGAAGAACACATTTAAGTTCTTACAGAGCCGGGACCTATTTATTTGGGACATACGACGCCGAGTCGAGGTACTGCGAAAGGGATTGTCACTTCTATTATAGAATTGTTAAAAAAAAAAAAGTAGTGATCACCGACTTGTCCGAGGCTCTCTGAATATCGACTTTAAGGCTGAACGTGTCCGTTTGATGAAATCCAGGCTCCGACCAACTCTGCTCCAAGTCGCGATGGGATCTGAAAAATTCCAGTCAAATCTGGAAACCCGATTTGCTGCCATGGAAACCACAACAGACGTAAACCAGAACCTTGAATTGAATACGAGATTTTGTGAAATGCAGCGTAAAAGCAGGAAGTCGAAGCTTTCAGAGAGGACACTAGGGTTAATGAGGGAACGACGTGAGAACCCCCCTGTCACTTCGTCGGCAAAGCGGACTCTAAACCGAGAGATCAGCAGGCTTGTACGACACGACCTCCGATGCTCCAATACTCTTTCGATCGAAAGAGCGATCGAGCGAAATCGGGGGTCAAAAGTGTTCGTACAATCTCTTGGAAGAAGCCACTTGACGAAGTTGACCACATCAAGTGGAGAAGTCGTTGCTTCCAAACCGGCCGTCATTTCGGAAGTCGAAGGCTTCTACGGCAGTTTATACGCTTCGCATGCATCTCGACCTGACCCCGAAAATGAGGACCCTAGAGCCACATTAACACGCCACTACACCGAAGATCTGCCAGAAGTCAGCACTGATGAAATCGTGATGGCTCTTAAACAGCTGAAAAATGGAAAAGCCCCTGGAGAGGACGGCGTTACAACAGAGCTGTTGAAAAACGGGGGGAAAACCGGACTGAGGGAGCTCCAAAAGCTTTATAAGGCTGTCCTGTTCGAAGGGAGAACTCCAGAGGCGTAGAGCAGGAGTGTGGTCGTCCTATTCTTTAAAAAAGGGTGACAAGACCATGTTGAAGAACTATCGGCCCATTTCTCTTCTAAGCCACGTCTACAAGCTGTTTTCAAGAGTCATCATGAAACGTCTTGCGCGAAGACTCGACGAATTCCAACCACCAGAGCAAGCTGGGTTTCGGAGCGGATATGGCACCATAGACCACATCCACACAGTGCGGCAGATTATACAGAAGACCGAAGAGTATAATCAGCCCCTGTGTCTAGCATTCGTGGACTATGAGAAGGCCTTCGACTCGATCGAGATCTGGACTGTTCTGGAGTCCCTGCAGCGTTGCCAAGTGGATTGGCGATACATCCAAGTGTTAAGATGTCTCTACGAAGCCGCCACTATGTCCGTCTAAGTACAGAATCAGCATACAAGACCTATACCATTGCATCGAGGAGTGAGACAAGGTGACGTTATATCCCCGAAATTGTTCACTAATGCAATGGAGGACTTCTTCAAGACGCTGCACTGGAAAGGACGTGCCATCAACATCAATGGCGAATACATCTCTCACTTGCGATTTGCAGACGACATCGTCATCATGGCAGAGACGCTGCAGGACCTACAACAGATGCTGAACGACCTGGCTGACTCTTCTGTGCGCATCGGCCTACGGATGAACTTGGACAAGACCAAGGTCATGTTCAATGAACACGTAATACCGGAACCGGTTGCGGTGCACGGTGCCGTTCTCGAAGTTGTTCAAAAATACGTGTACCTCGGGCAGACTTTGCAGTTAGGGAACAACTTTGAGGACGAGGTGAACAGGAGAATTCAGCTGGGTTGGGCAGCGTTTGGGAAGCTTCGTCGGGTCTTCTCATCGTCGATCCCACAATGCCTAAAGACGAAAGTCTTCA
Source organism: Diaphora mendica (assembly GCA_949125395.1). Taxonomy (NCBI): domain Eukaryota; kingdom Metazoa; phylum Arthropoda; class Insecta; order Lepidoptera; family Erebidae; genus Diaphora; species Diaphora mendica. The sequence goes on from OX421317.1 coordinate 2,949,288, forward strand.
ATGAGTGCGTCCTATCCGTAATGACATACGGAGCCGAAACGTGGACACTTACGGTACGGCTGGTCCACAAGTTCAAAGTCGCTCAGCGTGCTATGGAGAGGGCTATGCTCGGCGTTTCCCTAAGGGACCGTATCAGAAACGAGGTGATCCGGCAGAGAACCAGAGTCATCGACATAGCCCACAGGATTAGCAAGGTGAAGTGGCAGTGGGCTGGCCATATTTGCCGTAGAACCGATAACCGTTGGGGTAAACGGGTTCTTGAGTGGAGACCGCGTCTCGGCAAACGTAGTGTAGGACGTCCACAGGCCAGGTGGAGTGATGATTTGCGCAAGACGGCTGGCAAGAGCTGGATGCGAGAAGCCGAGGATCGAACTAAGTGGCGTGCAATTGGAGAGGCCTATGTCCAGCAGTGGACTGCAATAGGCTGATGATGATAGAAAATTAAGGATGGAACTTAGAAGAAGTAAGTTGCGTGGGTTGCGATGGCACTCCTACAAATACAGGTTGGAAAGGAGGTGTCATTAAATACCTGGAAGACTATTTGAAGAGACCGTTACAATGGTGTGTTTGTATGCTTCACACAAATGAATTACCGCTTCGCCATTTGTTTATGTCTCTAGATGGTAGCACATCTGGGCCGAAAGAATACTCAGGACCTATTGGAAATAGCTAAATGTTTGTGAAAGTAAACCACTAGTGTCTTTTTGTGCAGTGGCTGGCAATTTGCTCGAATTACCTGATGACATTGTGAAGGAACTAAGTACGGATCAAAAGTATCTGTATAAAATGTGTCATGCTGTGACGACTGGTTCTTGTTCCCCTGAGTTAGCGAGCCGCCAACCTGGAAAAATGGCGCATTCAAGATGGCTAACTACTGCCAATCGCATACTCAGAATTTATGTAAGTACTGTTTCGCCATCAAATAATTTAAAGCTGCTTGTCAATTATGTGGTCAAAGTTTATGCTCCAGTTTGGTTCCTCATTAAGAAAAACTCATCATTCAAAGATGGAGCCAATCATATTTTTTTAATGGTTACATACTCCCGATTTTTGCCTGATAAGCAAAGATCTATTGTGAGTTCAGTGATCGAAAGAAACGCTTTTTTTGCTCACCCTGAAAACTTACTTGTTACCATGCTATTCGACGACAGAGAGCATATTCGAGAGCTTGCAGCTCGCAAAATATAAAAGAGAAGCAAAAATAAGCAATACTCGCAGGGTATTTAAAGTACCAAAACTTAACTTCGATGCGCGATATTACATCGATTTGATATTTTGGCAAGAGTGTGAGATATCCGCTCCACCGATTTTGCGACAGATGTCCGACGACGAACTGAGAATTAAGGCTAAAGAACAAAGCTTCGATGTTATTGATGTTAGTAGTTTTGTCTAAATATGACTTTTATTCTCCGTCAACTATATATAAAGAGAGCAGAAGTCTACTTTTTAACCAACTTCAATAAAAGGATGTTCTCAATTCGACTGTTTTTTAATGTTTGTTATCTCACAACTTTCGACTGGGTGAACCGATTTTGATGATTCTTTTTTATTTGAAAGCTGGTGCTTCCCGAATGGTCCCATTTAAATTTGGTCCAGATTGAAGTCGGTTTTTTTTTGTTAAAATTTGTTATTTCCAATTATTATATTATGTCACGAGATTTAATTATAAAACCTCACATCGCACTAATTTACCTAACGAAACAATCAATTTAGTATCGTTTTAAAATAATTTTGATTCCAATATTTATCTACGAATTTCAGAAAGTCATAAGCACTATCGTTTTATTTAAACTTTAATGTTCAATAGAAACAGAAGCCAACATGAAGTTCAAAGAAATTAGTTTCGTTTGAAACAATGGCAAATTAGATAATGTGGGGCTTATGTGAGCTTTTGTGCTGCTTTTAGAATGATGGCCGTTAAGATACATAGCAATACTAGATATGACATAAGTTTTTCTATCTTGATCATTCAACTAAGATAAAAATGGAAGTTTCAAGCATTTACATATATGTTATGAACTAAGTTACATTAATAGGATTAATGTTGAGCTCGGATTCAACAGAGTAAATTTAAATCACGCTGGTTTACAGCATAATGTTGACAGCTTTTATTAATTTCACCTGTAAGTTTTTTTTATTTTTTTATTTATGAAACGTACTCCTCGTTTCTCAATTTTCAGCTACTTTTTTAGTTTTAATAACATCATCAATAACTACAAAATCTAAAATAAATTATAGTTTAAAAAACTAAAAAAACACTTTTGTAACGAGCTGAACTAAAAAGTAAAAAAAAATGTATAATATTCAAAAACAAAAAAAAACATTTTATTGTTAAATAGCGTGGGTTTTCCAGATATTTTTTTTATCGTTATTTATCAATAAAATATTTATAATATTTGTCGTCAAGCACGCCGACGCATAATTACGATTAAATGATTTTTCTTTTTGAACTTATAGAAGATTATTTTCTAGTTATAAGTTCATCTCATTGCAAAAGCGACTCTAATTGTTTACTCATAATAATTAAACTAGTTCGTTGGCCTAATTCTCAATAGTCCTGTTTGCGTACTCAATGACGTCAGTAAGATACGTCATTAATTTGTTAGATTTTATTTCCAAGTTTAACTACCATGGTACAGACTCTACATTATTCAGGATTGCACAGCCGTTTGTGAGCATTATATATTATATACTAGCTGACCCACACACAACTTCATCTCTTTTTAATCACACTCAGCTTCTATTGGTCTAAGCGTCACACTATCCTATCTTAGGCACGCCATCCACCAAATCATATATTAAAAAAAACGGGAATATCGGATGTACGATAATGAGCAATAACGTGACACATTATATAAATGTGAGTAAATAAATACTTAAATATTATGTATACTAATATCCTAATGAATATGGCCTATGTAATAATGTTAAATTACTATTATGTAATTTACATTTGTAAGCTCTATCTCTCTCGCTCTCTGGAAATATGATATTAGTAAGGAATTCCATCGCTTAAGTTTTTTTATAAATAAGATATATTATTAAAGTCTCAAGTTATTAATTTATGATCAGTCACATAACATAGAAGCCATTTCCATTCCTTGAATGTCAGTGTCTCTTTTCATAGTTATTCCCTCAGGTAATTTAGATGCAGAACACTACGAAGAAGTTTTGTGCATGTTGGGGGAACTATATCAAATGTTGTGTACGCCTATATTTCTTAATAGCCACCTTCGGGGCACGAATGTTTGAGCAACTCTCATTGTCGATAACGGAGGGTAGTTAAAGATTTACGTGAATTAGGGGTTGGATTTGAATTTGAAACGGCTTTGTGTGTTAATTAACCGTTTTATTTAGGTATTGTTTGAACTTTTTTGTTGTCTGGCTTCTTTGTGTTGGGATCGAATTAAATGTTTCAAGGGACTTATTTGCTGAGACTAAAGACATTCAATGTCTCAGGGCAGAATGGTGCGGATTGGAGAACAAATTTAAAGTAATAAATTGTGTTTAGTACTTATTTTATTTGAGAAGAGTTTAGTTATTTTTGTTACTTTAAACCCACGGGACACAGGACATTCATTACGAGATTTTCTTTTTAATTTTTATATCAAAACCTTTAACTTAAATAAGAAAGGAGAAAATATATTATGAATAACTAGTTTTTGCTCGCGGCTCCACCCACGTGTATGTCAGTTATCGGTAAATAGTAGCCTATGTGCTATTCTGATGTATAAGCTATATAACTGTAAAGTTTCATCCAAATCCGTTCAGTAGTTTTTGCGTGAAAGAGTAACAAACATCCATCCATCCATACTTACAAACTATCGCGTTTATAATATTAGTAGGATATAAAAATAAATACATTTTCTAAGATATGTTGAAAAACTCCAGCCGGATTGAAGGATTAAAAGTATTGAAATTCCTTTTTAATAGAAATAATGAAAACTATGAAAATATATTTGTTAAAGAGCCAATGTTATTTAATTATAGCATGACTCTCAATTATTATTCTAATTCATAAGACTACAGAATAAGGTTACTAATAAAATGAAGAAGGTTCTTATTTGACCGTTTATTGATCAAAGCGTAATTTAAATCAAAATAAATCTACCATCTGTTTAATGTAGTTTAGAATAATCTTCTTTTGCGTGATTGTAAGAAATTAGACGAAAGATTAATAGAAACATTTTCTATTAAGGTAAATCTTTTTTACCATTTTTTTGTAGCCGAGGATCGAACCAAGTGGCGTACAGTTGGAGAGGCCTATGTCCAGCAGTGGACTGCGATTGGATGATGATGATGATGAAATACTTTTTAATCACGTGTATATTTCCACCAATCAAGAGTGACTCCTGTGCAAGTAAAGGAGGTACGTTCTTAAAATGTTTGTTTCGGAGTTTGGGTGTTTCCTGTGTATAAATAATATGTATGTATTTGCAGGGGAAGATTTTTATCTTTTTGGCACACTAGCAGACCTATCGCTTTATGGTAAGCGATTACCGCCTCCCATGGACACCTGCAACACCAGGGGCGTCACAAGTGCGTTGCTGGCCCTTGGGGAATGGGGTGGGGGATGGGAGGAGAGGAGGGGTTATAGGCCTCCGGTATACTCGCTCACTCGGTGAAACACAGCACAAGCGCTGTTTCACTCCGGTTTTCTGTGAAGCCGTGGTATAACTCCGGTCGAACGGGCCCATGCATGCCGAAGCGTGGTTCACCCACGGAGAGCTTAGCTTGGAACTGGGTGGTGTTGTGTGTAGCTGTGTACAATGTCAGAAAATATTCATATTTAATAATATAATGCTTTTAAGGACGCAAATCAGCATAGGTACGACATGTTTGTGTAAGTGAAGTTCACTGAAAACTGCTATTAGATCTTTATGTTAATGCAAATTATTTACTTACTATTCAGTCGGGAGGTTACAACTTGAAAGCTTTTCGCTGTGATTTAATATGGCATGGCTTAGGATTTCATAAAAAAATTTTTTTTCGTATAACAAACTTATACGAAAAAAAATTTCATTTAATTTAACTCAAAAGTCGTCTCGCATGTGCCAATTTTCAAACCTTTCGATGTTGATCTCTTGATTCTTATGTACCTATTGTGAATATTTTTATATATCACTAGCGACCCGCCCCGGCTTCGCACGGGTGGATTTCAGATGCCCCCGCCGACGACACGATTCGTGCATTTTAAATCTGTAATATCTTCGAATACATTCATTTAAATTAGATACTATAAAGGGCCATTTTGATCTATATTAAATGCACAATATATTTAATTTACTTAATTGTATAAGGATTCATTCTGTATTGCTTAAAATCTTTTCGTTAATAAGCCATTATTTCTCGTAAAAAGAATGGAATAAAAAATGGTTATTGTGGGTTATCCCTAAGAGATAGACATATACCGTCTCGGACTTTTTTGTAAACCTTTTTAAGGTGTACAATACTGTAGTACATTAGTTTGATCTATCTCGTAGGGTGCAACCAGCATTTGCAATGTAAGCGCAAAATAATGTGTTTATTTGCTACATCACATTAGAAACCTCGAAAATTATTATACATAATGCATTTATTATACATAAAAACCTTCCTCTTGAATCACTATCTATTAAAGAATCCGTTCCGCAATCCGAATCCGCATCAAAATCCGTTGCGTAGTTTTAAAGATTTAAGCAAACATAGGCATCTAGGGACAGAGAAAGCGACTTTGTTTTATACTATGTAGTGATGTTTAAATAATTGATATCTCTTGTTAGTCAGCCTCGTAAGTCTAGCGTATACGACCAATAAAGATGACAGCCCGGAGCATGGAAGTTTGGTGATGTTTTACGCCCGTGCCTCGGAAAGCAGTTTAAGCCATCGGTCCCGGTTGTCATGAACATCTATGGCAATCATTATCTGGGAAGACAGTGCGCTCAAAAGTACTAACAACTAGCCCATCCTTCAAATTCAGTTCGCCCTCAGGGCTACGGAGGTCCGATGCCATTCGCTACGTGGAAAATCTGATATTCAGGTAAATCCGGTTGAACTAGAACAGGCCCCAAAATATCTATCTATCTTGGGAATAATAAAGGCTAGAAGGAAAAAGTATAAATTACTATAACTCGAAAGTTTACGGGTAGGGATAGTTTGGGATAAAGTCTAACACCTCTGTTCAAACTGACTAATGATAATTTAACATGATCCAAGCAACAATTATAGAAGACTCTGAAGTTTTTTTTCATTAAAAAGTCACCTTCTCTAAAAAAGCCATGCAAATATTAAGAGTTATGATTTTCAAGCACTTTCCCCCCTTACACCACAGCGTACCTCTCTCATAATTGCCATTCTTGCTTTTATTTGTTAACCCTACCATACGTCTACTCACATTAACAATTTTAATTTGAAATACCACAGACTATCCCCATTTATCATCTAACTCTGCATTATACGATCACAACAATTTCAACCAATTTAACTCACCCATATCTTGGGCAGGGGAACGCTTTTATAAGCACCCTGTATTTATGGGTATTAGGGAGATCATCAATCTTTGAAAATTGCATGAATTTTGGTTAATATATTACATTTGTGTAACCTTGGCTTTAGTTAGAGCGATACGCTTTTGTATGTATTTAAATGAATTATCATTCTTGATCTCTTTTGAATTTGTTATCAGACAAAGATTTTTTTTGACAAAGGGCAAAATGGCAGACGAGACTGATAGTAAATAATAACTATATTATAGGTGAGATTTTTGAGCTTCAATAATCTCACTTACTTGGCGAAAAGTAACGTGAGATTTGGCCAAAACCTGAGCATTAAGAATGAAACCTAATATGAATGTACAACATAACTATGAGTAGGTGAGCTAAACTGCGATAGTACCTCGCAGTTTAATAATACATTAAATTATAAGTAAAATATTTTAGATTCTGTCAAAAACTATTAGTTATTGAAATCGTTTATACATTTTTATTATTAATGTATTATTTCTTATTTTTAACGTCGCCTGGTAGACTTTTCAGTACACAAAGTTTTGATATTATATAACATGTTCTGAAAATCTAACTTTGAAAAAGAGTAGCCATGAGTTTATTTGCCAGTATTCTTCTCATGAGGCTCTACGCATTTTGGAAACTGGAAGTTTTGGATTGAGACGGGCAGGCAGTAGATTTTGGTGTTTTCGACTAATTTACCTCGACAATACAGCACATGCTGTGGCGTCTGTTTGTGTCGTCTATGAATTTTAACTATAGCTTCAATTTCACGTTCATATGTGTCACTTAGTGTCTTAGTTGAATAAATGATTTTGAATTGAATTGAATTGTTCTCTATCAAAAATAAAGGAGGATCACAATGTAATAGGTCTGCACTGGGCTAGATTATAACTCCAACAGAGGCTCACAGTATCACTTTATCTAACACTAAACCTGCCAAACTCATAAAACATAATATCAAATCCACTTCACAAATAAAAAAAAGTTTATTCAACAAAATCAGAAAGAAACACTCCCCTAGCGACTCCTCAATCAAGTAACGCCCTCAGTAACAATTTCCCCAATATTGAGTTGAATATAAAAAATCTATTCGTAAGGTCTCAAATTGACAGGGCTCCTAAACTAAAGTGTCCAGTGCAAGTTATAGGGGTACTTCGCGACAGATAACTCAATGTCAGAGATGAACTCACATGGGTAGAAAAAAAAACTGATTTATTTTGGGCTCTTCAGTAAGTATGCAGAATTTGGTTACTAGAAAACGGAGAGTTAGTAAAATTGCCGACTGCAGATTTCAGTGGTTATATTTTAGGTAAATTAGATTAGAGGGTATTGGGGTAAATTTTTGACAACAAAATTGGAATTTTGTACAAACACATTAGTATAAAATATTAAATATATTAACAAGTTTCGTAAGAGACTACACAGAATATGTGTGTTAACAAATTGAAAAATTAAGAATAAATAAATCAATACATATAGTGCTCAGAGAGAAGAAAACACTGTTTAAACACTATTTTTAAAGTAGGTACCTGACAGTAACTAGGAATTTTTTTTCACGTGTGACGTCCCTTAGTTGACGTCCCGTTTTCTAGGTAGTAGAGCCACGCTGATTTCAGCACGCATGGGCCGGCTCGACCGGGGCGGTACTACCCTCGCACAGAAAATCAACGTAAAATGACAGCAGCAGTACTGTCGTGTTTCGTTGGTGAGTGCGAGACCGGAGGCCCATATAGTCTAGTCATCAAGTTCCATACTTGTTGACTAGACTAAAAGATGCAGAAGCATCACTAGGCCGCCATGGTGTGGGTCGCCATACTGCATTGTCTGCATTCGCAGTGAGTATGGTGACCACCACTCTTGGATTCTGCTTATGCTTTCCATCAGGCAGAGTAGAGTCATTATGGCGGGCCATACATAAAAAAAAAAAAAAAAAAGTTGAGTGAAGTTTACTAACGGGCGGCCAATTCACATCAATCATCAGAAAAATAAATCTAAGTAATTCTAGAATAGCATGATTTTTATAAAATTGCAATAAATTTTCATTAAAAATATTGAACTTTTGATTTAGAGATGACAACTATATTTAAATATTACTAAAATATTCTAATTTAAAGCAGTCCCCAGCTTGCAATTTTAAAGTGATTTGAATGTGAAATTAAGTGTTGTCTAAGTATTTAAATTGTTTTTAAAATAATATGTATCAGACGACAGCGAAATTTGCATGAACAAAAAATGAAATAGTTGAAAATGTAAAAATGTCCTTCTGCTACTGCAGGCTTTGACATTGAAACTTAATAAAATAAAAGTAAAGAGCTGAATATTTCCATAAAATTGTATTTTCAGTATTCAAACGAAAGTGTTATTGGCACCTGAATTTGAAATTCAGTTTTCAATAATACTTTTGATAATAAAAAAGCTTTTTTTTATCGTACCGTCTATCCACTAAATTGTAATGGCGTAGCGAGTGTATTATATGAGTCCACTCTACCCTATGAAAGGACACATAAATCAAATAGTTTTGAGTAAACCGTCAATAAACCAGACGCCTATCTGGACGGAATGTATAAAATTATTAATTTTTTCTCATGTAACCAATTGCCTGTGCTCTGCTGACTCGGGTACGTGAGACTTGAAATTATGGAAACGGCAATTTTATCTTTTTTATATCGTTTCTAGAAGAAAAATCAGAGGTATTGAACTAAAATTACGGTATATTTATATTTGTTTTTTTATATTTTCCTGTATGGGCCTGCCAAAATGACTCTACTCTGCCTGATAGAAAGCAAAAGAAGTATCCCAGAGTGGTTGTCACCATACTCATTGCGAATGCAGACAATGCAACAATGTAGCATGGTGACCTATACAATGGCGGCCTAGTGATGCTCCTGAAACGTTAATTTTTCGGGCCTCCAATCTATTTTTTAAAAAGGAATATTTTAAATAAAAGTAATAATTGAAATGTGAAATAGTATGTTTTCAGGTTTGCCTTTCTAAACAAATTTCTATATAGCCTAGCAAATATTTTATTTACAAGACGTTGCGACGCTTTTCTGACTTTAAACTTGCTTTTCCTTCCAGTGGCGAAATGTGGTTGTTTAGCTACCAAAATATTAACCAGATAACATTCATACGGAACATACAACATGCTCCACAAAAGAAATTCCCCCTCACAGAACAAACACCTAACGAAAATGCAAGTACAACTTGCATACACCAAGGCTCTCCTGGGACCTTGTAGAGAGCCCCTTCGCAAGAAATTTCCTAACTCCCCTTCACAAACTTATATAAGCTGTTTCTATATACTTTATCAGCGCACAATAAGGTTCGTTTTTGCATATCTGAGATTATGGAGTAAATTGGGTCTAAACAGAACATGTTTCGTATCTCACAATGGGGTAAGTAATTTAATTGATGACGTATTCGATTTAGGTAAATGGATGGTGCGCTGTAGAATTAAAAATGCGATGCAAGGGAGATGAAATCGTCACGTTTTAATAAAATTGACAAGAAATATTTTATTTCAAAAGAAATCTTTCTTCTTCAAAAATTTTTGAGTGCTTTACGAAAAGTATTGTACGTACATCGCAAAAGTTTGCATGAAGCCTCACGTATATGAGTTTTCCTTTGGCTAATTTATGCTCACGGGATATATTTCTTAAACATTTTTGTAATATATTCCTTACAGCGAATGCTGTATTTGCAGGTAACAAAAAATCAATTAATACGGTATACAAGAGTCTTATTCGATAAAAAATATATAATTTACATCGCACAGTAGCAAAACTATTGAAAAAACAATTCCGTACATTAAAATTCATCTATGTAACCCTAATAGCGTACGCACACTAGTTCAAAAGCAGGCCATATGCAATAAAGTTGTCCTATTTATCGGTCCCCGGGGCATTTCGGTCCGCTCTCCCCAGCTTGTATCGTCACGCAACGGTTTACAACCGGTTGTAAAATGGCGGATGAGTCATCGGGAATTTTAAATAAAATCATGAATATTTATATTAGCGTGTTGAACTTTAATCTTGATTATTTTTTCGCGGTATACAAGTTTTATTTTAATCTAGATAATAAATAGTCTCAGATTACGGTGCCTATAAAGCGTTAAGCCATATGACTTTCCTTCTATGAACTAGATGTTCAAGATTTATTAAAAATCCATGGCCATCTGGGCAAGCGAGCGATCGCTATTTTACAAGCTTTTTATTAACTTGCAATGTATGTATGTATGCTTGTATGTTCGGGTGGAATCTTGCAACTCAATTTTGAAGCAGATATCTTCAACCGATTTTGCTGAAATTTTGCAGGCATATGTATACAGCAAGACAATACAATATTATAATGACATCGAGCTGATCTGATGCTGTAGCTGGAAGGGTGGCCATAGGAACTCTGTAAAGAAACGTCGCAATATCATCGAGTTTGGACTCGTTTGATTCGGGGTCCGTAGCTGTAGAGGAAAGCGGTACTGAGGGTGAGCCGCTCTAAGTCACCTTCAAACATTGAGTTTCTTACATCAAGCTAATCATAAACCTAGTATGGTCATGATTATAAATTCATCTCGAGGCATTCCAGTAAAAGCTGTTTTTAAATACATTATTTACGTTTTATGTTTCCTAACCATAATTTGAAATAAAGAATACATGTATCTATCAATATCAATACATGTAATGAGAATTATGTGGTTGATGTATATTCAAGATATTAAGGAAAAACTATTGAGGTTTTCTGATTTTAAATTTTTTGGCTGCGTGTGTATTTGTCCGCGCTAATATAAAGGGTGGCTTAACTGATTTCATTGCGATTTTCTCTTAAATATTGTGGTTGTTAAATTAATAAGTTCCGCGATAACGGACTTATACGCAGACGGAGTCGCAGGCAAAAGCTTGTCAAAAATACGTAATGAACAGTTTTCATAGCGTTATTCTTGACGATAATCGTTGTCCACTCAATACACCCACAAATAAAGTCAGAAAGTCTATTAAACATTTACCCGGTACAAATAAGACGATAATTGGATGATTACATTGAAGACAGCGGTTTCTTAGGGCCTTATTAAGTATTTGGGGAAGATTCTTGTAATCCCATAAAATAATTGTTGCGGAATAATGATTCTTGGAAGGAGGAAAACAGAAAATAATGTTTTATTGATTTGGCTTAGTATTAGGATATAATAATTCATTGGAAGCACGTGGTTATACTACTAAGGTCGCAAATAAGCATAACAAACATTAATGTTCTCCTAGCCGATTATGGCCCCGCCGGCCAGTCTCAACGGAGACCAGCCAACTACGCTGGAGATATTATAGTGCACAAGTGTGTGCGCAAACATAAGTGCACTCTCTGTTCTCTCTCTCATAATCCGATGGGACGGTTAACCGACACGACCGGGGAGAGATCAGGCGCAGGACCGACAGCTTTACGTGCTCTCCGAGGCACGGGGGTTCTAAACCCCAAGTTCCAAATTCCGAGCAATATGCTCGTATATATATAACAAGCATATGAAGTGGTTGATGATACGCAGCTACTGTATCCTGTAAACGAACTCTACCAAAAGGTAGAGTTCGTTTACAGGATATTTACTACCATGTGTTTCAGATGCCACCGGCTAGCCAGCAGCCTGCCCCAGATCAACCATTCAAACTGCCCACACAGCGTCAAGTGTCTACCATACCTCGTGCAATACCTGATGGTTCTACTGAGTTCTGGGTGTACCCCAGCCAGCAAATGTTTTGGAATGCTATGCTCCGTAAAGGTTGAACCAAAAGGTTCTTCCTTCCTATACCGAGTGGTCAAAACCTGATTCAGGGTCCTTTAAGCGGGTCTTGAAAAAGCATCTCACTAGGACGCCATAGTGTGAGACACCCTACTGCATTGTCCACGTTCGCATTAAAGATGGTGACCACCACTCTTGGATTCTGCTCATGCTTTCCATCAGGTAGAGTAGATTGACTGCCTCGTTGGCGCAGTGCTAGCGTATGCGACTGCTGAGCTTGAGGTCCGGGTTCGATTCCCGGGTCGGACCAAATCTTTGTATGACCTGCAAATATTTGTTCCGAAGTTTGGGTATTTTCTATGTATAATATGTATATATTTACAAAAAAAAAGTAAATATGTATGTATATCAGTTGTCATTACTCATAACACAAGCTCTGCTTAGCTTGGGATTAGATGGCGTTGTGTGTTCGTTGTGTCAGAAAAAAAAATCATTTAGGCAGCAAATACTTAAAAAAAAATTGTAGTTGTCCTAGGTGGAAGTGTAGAACCTACAACTACTCGCTTAGCAGTCAAGTTCACTAACAAGTACACACACAACAAATTCCTTGTAATCATTTTCAACAGATATAACGGTTGTGTAAATACAGAACCAATACGAACATAAAATAGTCCCCTAATCAATCACCGACCACAATCACACAACAGTGATATAAACTGTCGAGTTACACAAATTTAGGACCAACATATCATCCATCATGGCTCGTCCGACCCGTTAGCTTTCGCATTAAAAGGGGTTAAAAATCACTTCGCATAAATCTGCCTTATCGGCCTAAATGACCCGCGGTGGTATTCTGTTGGGTTATCGTAACTGTCAAATGTAGTTTTTCGGTGCTCGTTAATAGATGGCGCTGTTTACAGTTCGGTACTCCCGAGTTGGCGGTGGTTAATCACATTAGACGGGCAACACATGATTTTGTTTATGGTTATGCGGATATATTAGACTTTGAAGGTTGATAAAGTATTTTTTTTTAGGAATGTAAATCACATTAGAGCATATTTTGTTTTATTAATATTGATGTATTAATTTTTTTGTGACTGAATATAGTAAGTGTACCTGAAGCTAATGACCAAAAACCATGCATACCACATAAACAGAAGAAACAAGAAAAGTCTGTGTCATGTATTTTAGCAGTTTCAAAACACTATAATCATTTGCTGTAATTGACTTTAGTGAATGGAAAATAAAACAGCATTTAGCGATACACTCAATAAAAATCTTATGTTAAATAATATTATATACATATATTACTTGGAGGTGGCAATAAAGTGCCACAAATATATTGCTTTGGAGTGAAATTACTGAGATTTTTTTTAGTTGTCTTTTTTCTTTTTAGTTCCAAGCTGTCTTTGCAGATCATTATATACTCGTTAGAAATTCTTATACTCTGCCACTCAAGTATAAGAATTAGTAATTTTAAGACTAAAAGTTGTGAGAGCCTTCTTGGTATGTGGATGTTACATATAGTTTTTAATCTGTACTTACACGAGAAGTCATTTAAACAGTTTCAAGCACAGATTAATAAAACCATATTGTCTTTAAAGAATTTTAAAATAATTCAAACTACTCGTCGATACCATTACTTGTTACTCTTGTCCCAAATTTATTTAGAATCGGCGCAATGAGTTTTCTTTTACACAGTCCTTAATTTCATTACAAAAGTTTTAACATCTTAGCTTGTCTGGCAACAAAATACTAGAGCTTAATATATTAACGTCTTTTATCAAATAATCTTCTCCGATGCGACCTATAGTTTGTCTCAAGTGCAGTCATCCGATGCAGCGCCATCTGGCAAAGAACGAAAAACTAATCCTCATTTGCATCCATTAACAATTCATTTTAAATCACAATACCGAAGCCGAGCAGAGCCGGTTAGCTTTGCAGTCGAAGCTTGAAACAAACCAAGCCTTCTCTGAGCGGAAGTCAGCGGCTTTCATTTCCCTCTTCTACTGTTTTTTCAAAAACCATTTTAAAGAGATTAGACTTGTTGGGATTTGTTGAGATCTTTTTGAATGTGATTGAAGTAGTCTGATTGGTGTTCTTTTGTTCTTTAGATACTAGGTTTTTATCATTGTTCAGATGTTATTTATTACCCGAATGCGAAAGGAGGGTTATGTTTTTCGAGTGTATGTATGTATGTATGTATATTTCTTTGGCACGCCCTAGAGCCTAAACGGCTTGTCGTATTTTTATGTGAGTGGTGTCAATAGATTCGTCTTAGTCGTGTTCGTCAAAGTTCGAAGACTGTACCAACCGGATCAAATTCAGAAGCGACTCATTTCGCTCTGCCGGTGACAGAATTGGGCTTAGCGTTCGCTGTTCGCGGGGAGTGCGACAATTCCGAACGAATCTCCTTATCCAACAATTGACATTGATCAATTTATCAAGAGAGCTATACCGCTCAATCAAGAAACTCGCGTCAGTCTCCTGGACCTCCTGGGTCACATACACGGCTGCTATTATACCGCGGTCCATACACAACTTTGCGTTGTTAAGGGGCCAATCCGATTCCTTCCTTGCCAGCCAAGGAGGGCCCCACCATAACTGATGGTTAACTAATTCAGGAGCCCGGCATCCCCTGGATGCACAATCCGAAGGGTTCAATTCTCCTGTCACATGTCTCCACAGCCATGAGTCGATCATGCTGCAAGACTCTCCGATCCGACAGCAAAAACTTACCCAGAACGTCTACTCCCAGTAGCATGTCAACCGTACCTGGGGTGTCGGAATCGGGATCCGCCAGTTTCAGATCTGATGTCAGGAGTCGAACAGCCGAATTCAACCTCACCTGAGGGTGTCGTCCCATCACATCAGTCATCACTAGTACCGGGGCGGATGTCCTACGCATCGTGTCAAACCGTGAGGAGAACGTAATCGTCGTTTGCCCAACGATGTTCGTTACCGCAACATTCCCCACGCCTCGAATGTTCCTATTATACCTAGTAAGTTTCAAGCCCAACCAAATCGCCAATTCGTTCGACATAATACAGCCCTGGGCACCTGAATCCAACAGGGCGCGATCGTGTGTTGACTTGCCATTCAACCCCCAAACACACACGGAGGCAGTGGGCAAGACTATAGCCTCCGGTTGGGGACCAGAATTTGATTGGGCTGCAATTTCCTAGCGGGGCCCCCGGGGCCCCACGCATTATAGCCCAAATAACCGGGCATATCAGTGTGGTAGGGATCCCATGGTCCCTCGTAAATGCCCCTCCAGTCGCGGCGCTCTACTTGACGCCGTCCACGGATAGGGGGGGTGCGGTGATCCAACCGGGGGCGTTCCATGATGGGCGGCAAAAATCGACGAAATGTCGTCGTCTTCGGCGAGCGCGATGACACTCGAGGCGGCGTTCTAGTGGTCGGCGGCGAGCGCGATGACACCCGAGGCGGCGTTCTAACTAACCGCTCTGTACTCGAGGGTGCATCCGCACACCCACCCGTGCCAGCTCCAGCTGAGCCACTGGCCTGCCAGTAGGTCGGGGAACCGCCCGCGATGTTGGCCTGAACATCGGCCCCAACATCTTCCCTATGGGGGCCCTGGTCCCGTGGACCCAGGTTCCAAGTCCGGCCCTGTGTACATGACCCAAAGATAATATTTATATAAATTAATAAATATTTCGGACATCTAACACACAACGCCAGCTAGTCCCAAGCTAAGCAGAGCTTGTGTTATAAGTAGGTACTAGACAACTGATATAAATACACATAACTACGCTTTTAAATTTTTGTAAATACATACATATTATACATAGAAAACACCCAAACTGCGAAACAAACATTTGCAGATCATACAAACATTTGATCCGACCCGAGAATCGAACCGAGACCTCAAGCACAGCAGTCGCATACGCTACCACTGTGCTACCGAGGCAGTAAATACTATGTTTTATGACTACATAAAAACGTTTTATATGATCGTTCACTTGCTCCCTGGAAATTGCAATGCATTGATTGGAAACTTCTCCAATTCAATATATAAAACTGCTTCACTACGGCGACGTTCTAAAAACTTGATAGTTAAAACAATCGGAAGCCGTGCCATTAAATCGTCCAGTTTTGCAAGACCTCTTACAATGCAACCATTTCCTTAGTAAGGTCTAATTTGTAAACCTAGAAGGGGATGCAGAAGGTCTAGATAGAATGGTGAGTTGACTATAACTTTCGTCGCTCGAAGCCATCAAGATAATTGATTAATTAAAGCGGTGCAGCGTTCTCCATTTTTTCTTCTCATTTTGTAATAAAATGTCATTTTATAGAAGGACGCTCAGTTGATATTTGCTTTTACATAAATCTTGGCTTACTTAATAGGGGCTTTTGTTGTAAGGTTTTTAATTTAGAGTTTATTTTCGAGATACATTTATAGATAAAAATATAATAGTGGCAAATTGTAAAGTGTTTGCATCAACTTGATTTGAATGATTCTATTTTATGATATAGCAAACTAGTAACTACTGCCACTGATGAACACCCACAACTTGCAGCCTTTGAATCTTCTCCCCCTCCCAGAATCATGTGGAGGGCAAGTTAACACGTCGGTCACCTTACACACTTGCCGAAAAACGAAATAAATGGTTTACATGGATTTTCTGTTTGGCCATATGTTATCACTCCATCAAGTAAGTCCATTAATGACGGTGCGTTCTTCTATGGTTTATATAATACACACATCAAAAGTGTCTAGGGATCAAGCATTTTTATGCGGATTTCTTGAGATTGAGATGTGGCTTTGGCCCTGGCCTGCTCAGTCGCCAGACTTGAACCCGATTGAGCATGCATGGGATATGCTATAGAGAAGAGCTCTGCCGAATATGGAGGGTATCCAGTCGCAAGAAGACCTTTTTTTTTTTTGTTGTTGCAACGAACATGGGCGGCCATTCCACAGCGTGATTTGGATGAACTCATTTTGAGTATGCCAAACCGATGTTCTTGTGTTAGTGTTCGCGGTAGAAACACGGATTATTAATTGTTTAAGTTACCTAATAAAATTTTAAAAAAAACTGTTATTTCAGTCTTTTTTTTTCGAACTTTAATGTTAGTGGATCAAATGTCAAAAATCCTTTTATTAGGAAAATGGCAAATTTCTTTATTAATGCAAAGGTGACTTGGTTTATCGTTACTGTGACAAACGAAAACACTTTATTTGATGAATCCTTAAAGAAAATTTTAATTAATATCAATCAGGAGAAAAGTTATTGCAAAAATATATGTTGATCCCTAGAAACTTTTGATGTGTGTACTTATGCATAAATGAAAATTACACGATAACGTATCAAGTCGCAAGGAAGTCTTATCTAATTCTTTTATTAGCGTTTGTTATTCTCAAGATTATTTGGAATCGGCTAATAGAGCCGGTAATATCAGTTTATCCATGGAGCGACTGGTATCGAACCTCTGCAAATGTGAGGGCGAATTGAAATCGAAGGTTAAACTAGTTGTTAGTATATTTCCCCCCAATGTATCCCTACGTTGTCGTCGTGGTGGGGCTTGCGTGGGTCGATGATTTCTGGGGCTATGCCGGTAGAGCCACTCATGCCGGATAGGCCCAAAAGGAGACCCCAGACTAAATGGGATACGAGACGGAGTCTTTACAGACTGCCGCGTGGGGCACTCTAAACGTCCCTCTGCTCTAGCAGAGGGCGTATTAGAGTGCCAGTAGTTCCGAGAGGGACAGGGGGCGGACGGATCCGGTCTGGTGCAGACCCCGTCCGGCCCAACCGTAATCCTGAACGGACAGGACCGGTGGCTCTTCGAAGCCATGAGGACGTAAACCTCTATAAAAATACCCCAAGCTCACGCTCTGACGCCTGGCAATGAGCTGAATCGCTGGAGGAAGTCCAGTGCCAAGGGCGTCCTCTGTCGAAGGACATTAAACTTAAAAACCTCATGACAATGGACAAAAATAGGATTATACCTACCCAGGAGGGTCCTAGACGCGATGCGTCTGGGGAATCCCTCCCGGAGCCAGTCGGCTCCGGCAGCCCCCAATCGTATTATGGGGGGGGCAACCCTTGTCTCACACGCCCGTCGCCGAGCGTCAAATCCGGCACCGAAACAAAAGCGGAGGACGCTGATAAAAGAAGTGGGGCAGTGTCGCGCCCGTCGAGGAACAGCCGAGGGCAGTTCCGGAAGGCGGACGCCCACTCCTCCTATGAGGAGATTGCTGCAGCAGTAACGCCTGCAGCGGTGGGGCTCCCAGAAGTCAATCTGACTGCTGGGAGCCGAAGAACAGTGGAACGCACGCGTTCCAGGTCCGCCGTGAATGTCGCGGGTGGTAGTTCCGGTGCGAGGACGGACGCGCCGGAGCCGATGGACGTAGAGGCAGACCGGAAGCGCGGACGCCCCACTGGCTGCGAGAGTGACATCGCTCAGGCGATGTTACCTCCTAAGGTGCCAAGCAGTCAGAGGGAGCGATCGCTGACCCCGGTGCCGGCCCCGTCGGGTTCCGCCTTTTCTAGGGCGGGATCCTATAGGCGGACTCGAGCGGACGGCGAGTTACAAGCGGAGGAGGAGATCGCTGATCTCCTGCTGAAGATCAGGGAGCCGATGGTGGGGAATCCTGAGCCCCAAACACCATCCTCCATGCAGGAGAGAGCGGACGCGGCGGTGGCTATCATCCACAAGGTGGCCACCAAGTCCGTCAACCTTAAGGGCCCTTTTGTGAGGGCCCTTAAGGACTCCTCCTCTGCCTTAGCGGGAGTCGTCGAATCCCTTGCAGGGGACGTGGCTCGCCTCGAGGCGGCCAACGGCCGCTTGACGGAGCAGGTGGCGGAGCTCAGCGCTCAATTCGCCCTCTTTCGGGCGGAGCGCTCTGAGCGTGAGGGCCCTGTCCGGTCTGCGTCCCGGTCGGCCCCGGCCCCGGCCCCGTCTACGTCCCGGCCGGACCCGTCTACGTCCCGGCCGCCCCCGTCTGCGTCGCGGCCGGCCCCGTCTACGTCCCAGCCGGCCCCAGCCCCGGCCCCGTCTGCGTCTCAACCGGCCCCGTCTGCGTCCCGGCCGGCCCCGTCTGCGTCTCGACCGGCCCCGTCTGCGTCCCAGCCGGCCCCGTCTACGTCGCGGTCGGCCCCAGCCCCTGCTGTCCCCGGGGTATCCGACGACGTCCTGCAGCGGATGCTGCAGCAGATTCTCGTCTCGGTGGGGAATCTGGTGGACGGTCGTTTGGCTGGCCTGGAGGAAAGGCTGCTTCCCGCCCCTATTCTTCGGCCGCCGCTCGCGGCGCAGAAGACGAGGGTCACCTCGGCACCGACCCCGCTTCCTGTGGTGGGGGGTCGCGTGTCGTACGCGGCGGCGACGTCGGTGCCGGGCCCTGTCGCCGCGCGCAGAACGCAGCAGCGGGCGAAGGCTGCGGCCAAGACGGCTGCGGCGCAGCCGACGCCCAAGACGGTGGCAACGTCTGGAGCGGAGTTCCCTCTGCTCCCCACTCCAACACCTCTGCCTGGCCCCTCCACAACTGCCCCCTCCAATGAGGGTTGGCAGGAAGTCGGGGGGGCTAAGAAGTCCAAGAAGGCCAAGAAGCGGGCCAAGAAGGCTGCCCAAAAGGCGGCCTCTGGCCCGCAGTCGTCAACGGTGGCCCGGACCACTCCGAAAAAGCCGCGGAAGCTGCAGCCACCTAAGACCGCGGCTGTAGTGGTCACGGTGTCACCGGAGGCGGCAAGTGGAGGACTCTCCTACGCGGCCGTCTTTAAGACGGCCCGGGACTGTCTCGCCGGCGATTTCGCGACGGCAGGGGTCCGACTGCGCCTCGCCCAAACGGGAGCTCGAATCCTCGAGTTCCCTGGGGCTGAAGGCGCCAAGACTGCGGACACGTTTGCTGAGAAGCTGCGGGGAGTGTTTTCGGACACGGATGGTGTCAAGATCGCCAGGCCTACGAAATGCGCTGAGTTGCGCATCTCGGGCCTGGACGATTCGGTGACGGCTGAAGACGTTCGCGTTGCAATCCGGGCAAGGACGGGTTGCAACGCGGAGAGCGTCAGAGTTGGCGCCATCCACCCCGGTCCGGGAGGACTTGGCGCAGTGTGGGTGAGTTGCCCCGTGGCGTCGGCCAAAGTTTTGGGCGACGCCGGCAGGCTTCTCATCGGTTTTGTGAGTGCCAGGGTAACAGTCCTGGCGGCAAGACCGATGAGATGCTATAAATGCCTAGCATCGGGGCACACACGCGTCAAGTGCGGGAACTGTTTCGACTGCAGCGGTCTCTGTTTCCGCTGCGGTCGACCGGGGCACAAGGCGGCGGAATGTTCTGCCGCCCCTCACTGCCCTATTTGTGCGGCGGACAACAAGCCCGCCAATCATCAGATGGGGCAGGGGGGCTGTAAGCCATCCCGCGCTTCTCAGCAGACATCGGGGGCTAGCCAATCGACCCAGGCTGCATCCGATGTCGTTCGTGCGTCTACATCGTCGCCCATGGAGGAGGTTGTAGAGACGATCCCTTAATGGATCACGTCTCCAACCTCCTTGTCCAGACGAACCTAAACCACTGTGCCGCGGCGCAGGATCTCTTCCTGCAAACCATGGCGCAGTGGTCGATCGGTGTTGCCGTAGTCGCGGAGCCCTACTTCGTTCCTCCCCGTCCAAACTGGATGGGTGACTGGGACGGCTCCGTGGCAGTCGTCGGTTCCGCGGTGGCTCATTCCCCGCCCTTGTCGCTTAGAGACAAGGGCTCTGGATATGTTGCCGCCGAATGGGGGGGGATCACCGTTTACGGTGTTTACTTCTCCCCCAACCGGAGTTTGAGCGACTTCGAGGTCTTCCTTAACAACTTGGAGACCTCGATGCGGCGATTAGCGTCTGGGCACGTCCTCGTGCTGGGGGACTTCAACGCAAAATCCATTGCGTGGGGGTCCCCCGGGACGGACGCCAAGGGCGAAGCCGTTGAGGAGTGGGCGGCTTCGGTGGGCCTCTGTTTGCTGAACAGAGGCTCCACCAACACGTGCGTGCGACAGCAAGGGGGGTCGATAGTGGACCTTTCGTTCGCTACCCCTGCTGTTGCCGCACGAGTAAGGAACTGGTGTGTCCTGGCAGAGGTTGAGACGCTCTCGGATCACCTGTATATCCGATTTGAGCTCTCCCGGTCCCAGGGCCCCAGTAGGGGTCACACGGCGCGGCATCCTTCCCGCTTTCCGCGGTGGGCTGTTGCCAAGCTGGACAGGGACCTACTAGAGGAGGCGGCCATTATTCATTCTTGGCTGTCTCCGCAGGCCCCGACCGAGGAGGTCGGTGTGGACGAGGGGGCTGGCCGTTTTCGCGATGCGATTACGCAGATCTGCGATTCGGCCATGCCCCGCGTCCAAGGTCGTCGGCCTCCACGGAAGGAGGTCTACTGGTGGTCCCAGGAGTTGGCGGACCTTCGTGCGGCTTGTACTCGTGCCCGGAGGTCCTACACCCGCAGCAGGCGACGTCACCGTGGAAACGGTGGCGGGGACCAGCTTCATGAGGAGTACCGCGAATCGCGGAAAACTCTGAAGCTGGCCATTTGCCGCGCCAAAGAGGTAAAAAGAAAGGAGATGCTGGAGAGTCTCGACCGTGACCCCTGGGGTCGCCCATACCGTGCGGTGCGTCAGAAGCTCCGCACGTCGGGCCCCCCCCTTGTCGAGACTCTCCAGCCCAGCTTCCTGCAGGAAGTGGTCGAGGGCCTTTTCCCTGAGCGGGCGGAGCGCACACCCCCGTCGATGGCCTATGCGGTCATAGACGACGGGGGTAGAGAGGACGATGTGCCGCCCGTTAGGGAATCGGAGGTTGGGGCGGCTGTTCTTCGGATCCGTTCCAAGAACACCGCCCCCGGGCCGGACGGGGTTCCAGCCCGAGTGATGGCCCGAGCCCTCGACCATATGTCGGACCGCCTCAGGGGAGTGTTGGACGCTAGCCTGGCGTCCGGGCGCTTCCCTGAGTGCTGGAAATGCGGGAAGCTGGTCCTGTTGAGGAAGCCGGGACGGCCTACCGATTCGGTCGCGGCCTATAGGCCCATCGTGTTGCTGGACGAGGCGGGTAAACTTTTTGAGAGGATACTCTCTGCCCGCATCGTCCGGCACCTCTGCGAGGTGGGGCCCGACCTGTCGGACGCCCAATTCGGATTCCGAGAGGGGCGTTCGACGGTCGATGCCGTGATGCGCCTTAGAGCCGTGACCGAAGAGGCAGTGAGCTGTGGCGGCGTGGTGTTGGCGGTGTCCTTGGACATCGCCAACGCCTTCAATAGTCTGCCATTTAGCTGCATCAGGGAAGCACTCCACTATCACGGGGTGCCAGAGTACCTGAGGCGGCTAGTGGCAGACTATCTAGAGGAGCGTACCGTCGTGTACGAGGACCGAGAGGGCGTCTTGAGACGGCGACCCATGTCGTGCGGCGTTCCGCAGGGGTCTGTCCTTGGACCACTCCTGTGGAACGTGGGGTACGACTGGGTCCTTCGAAGTCGTCTGCCCCCCGGGCTGGGCGTAATTTGTTACGCCGATGACACATTGGTCACAGCCCGGGGAGCGAACTTCCAAGAGGCGGCGTGCCTGGCCACCAGGGGAGTTTCTCTGGTGGTCGGGCGCATCGAGGCGCTGGGCTTACGGGTGGCCCTGGACAAGACGGAGGCCCTATTGTTCCATGGGCCCCGTCGTGGTCCACCCGCCGGCGCCTCCATAGAGGTCAACTCGGTCCTCGTACCGGTTCGGGCCCAGATGAGGTATCTGGGCCTGATACTCGACGGTAGGTGGCTCTTCGACGAGCACTTCCGACAGCTTGGTCCGAAGCTGGTCGACGCTGCCTCCGCCCTTGGGCGACTTTTGCCCAATTTGGGTGGAGCCAGCGTCGCAACGCGACTCCTGTACACGGGGGTTGTCCGGTCGATGGCGCTGTATGGTGCACCGGTGTGGGTGGCGGCTCTGACTGCCCTAAATAAGGCCCGCCTCTGGCGGCCTCAGAGGGTATTGGCAGTCAGAGCCATACGCGGATACCGCACGGTGTCGACCGAGGCGGCGTGCGCCCTGGCCGGAACACCCCCGTGGGATTTGGAGGCGGAAGTGCTCGCCGAAGTTTATCGACGGGTGGCTGAATATCGGGCGGAGTATGGCTATCGCCCTCCGCCCGAGGAGGTACGCGAGTGGCGTGAAGCCGCCCGTCGAGCCACGATGGCTCGCTGGTCGTTCCGGCTGGAGACTCCACGCGCTGGCTTTGCCGCCGTGGAGGCTCTCCAGCCGGTCATCCTCGAGTGGGCAGGGCGGCAGCACGGGACCCTTTCCTTCCGACTGACGCAGGTCCTTTCCGGGCATGGTTGCTTCGGGAAGTACCTGCACTCGGTCGCTAGGAGGGAATTGAGTCCCGCCTGCCACCACTGCGACTGCAGTGAGGACTCGGCCCAGCATACGCTGGCGATCTGCCCTGCATGGGCGTCGCAGCGCCGGGCCCTCACTGCAGTCATCGGAGGAGATCTCTCGCTACCGGCCGTCATACGCTCCATGGCCGGTAGCGATAGCAGTTTTACCGCGGTCGCAACCTTCTGCGAAGATGTAATCTCGCAGAAGGAGGTGGCGGAGAAGGCCCGGGAGGACGATGTCCACTCGGACCCAATCCGCCGCCGGCGAACCGGGCGGCGGAGGCGCGCCTATCAGCGCCTCATGCCGCCCTGAGTGTGGCCGCGGATGGTCGGGACGGGCTTTCCCCTCCATCCGCTCTAGTGGCCTCCCGCGAGGGGGCGACGTACGCGTGTGCCGTACGTCGCCTAATTGAGAGGATACCAGCAGACGGTGCCCGCTTCTGTGCGGGCAGGCGCTGGGAGGGGTCCGGATGTGTTAATAACTGCAGTTCCCGGACTCCTCCCTTCACAGGCGCAGAGTGGCACACCGTGTGGTTTTAGTCGGTTCGAGTCCGACACACCGCCCCGCCGCAAGCCCCGGTGGGGTGACGGTCCGAGGGGATTTCCACACGTTAAAAAAAAAAAAAAAAAAAAAAAAAAAAAAAAAAAAAAAAAAAAAAAAAAAGTTGTTAGTATATTTGAGGCACCTGAATTTCCAGTAACAATTGCCATAGACGTTTATGACAACCAGGGCTACTGGCATAACGTACTCTTCCAGGCATTAGAGGGAAACACCGCCAACTTAAATACCCTGTACTATTATTAAGAATTTACCTATTGTAAGAAAAACCCAACGACATTTCTTGATCTAGGACTTGCTTCACCAGATATATTAAAAATATATAAAAGTTGGTTAGAAGCACCGAGACACAATACGTCAATATCTGTTCTGATAAAATCAAAACTATCTTTCAATTTCATCCAACAGCATATCCGTCTTTATTAACTCTAGTATGATAGGAAAAGCAAAACAGTCCGGACCTCACCACCACGGTAATATTCATATTTGCCTATCCTCATGTCGCTTACAGCGTGCTTTGGTCCTACGATAAAATTTTTGCCATGTCATTGGTTATTCCTAATTTTAGTAAGTTTTGGTTCAAGCGATGAGCGAAAGCTTTTATGAGGTCACTTCAAGGAATGTTTTCAAAGATCGAAAATACTTTATAGCACTTGAAAGTACCTACACCTAGGCTGACGAGATCATAAAATTGTATTACAGCCCGTATCACCGGTTCACAATACGTTTTTTTTTATGGACTAGGGGGGCAAACGAGCAGACGTATCGCCTGATGGTGAGCGATTACCGCCGCCCATGGACACTCGCACCACCAGAGGCGTCACAAGTGCGTTGCCGGCCTTTGGGGGAGGGGGAGGGGGATGGGGGGAGAGGTTGGGGGATGGGCCTCCTGTATCCTCACTCACTCGGTGAAACACAGCGCAAGCGCTATTTCACACCGGTTTTCTGTGAGGCCGTGGTATCACTCCGGTCGAGCCGGCCCATTCATGCCGAAGCGTGGCTCTCCCACGATATATTTATCACAGTAGAATTATCAACAGCCTATAACACTCCACTGCTGGGTATAGGCTTCTTTTTAGAACGAAGATTTTGGCCCACTCTGGCCAGATATGTTGATACAGAGATTGTGTCAAGTTTTCCGTCTCTTTCCATTGCTGCTATATTGCGTACTTATCTCCCTCATTCGAGTTTAAGGACACCCATGGGGGTAGTGTTACTCCGTATTCTTAATCCGTCGTTATTTTTTTCCATCCATGCCGCGGTGACGGCACCACACGGATATATACAACAAAGTAATAGCCATAAAGTAAAATGTAATTTGTGGCAAAAGAATAATAAATACAAGTCTTACATCAGAAGAATGGACAGGTAAAGCACTCTGTGCTTAATGACTTTGAGCAATTTACAGGCCTTTTTTTTCAGTAACCGACATGCGATGTCGGTTACTCTTGTTCTCTGTCGAAAAAACCTCGTTCCGAATTCTATCAGACAGAGAAACACCCAACATCACACGCTCCATCGCACGCTGAGCCGCTTTAAATTTGTGGACCAGTCCAATGGTGAGTGTCCACGTCTCGGCTCTGTATGCCATAACGGGTAGCACGCACTGGTTAAAAACCTAGGTCTTCAATGGTTGTGGCAGCGACTCAAAGATATGACGTAGCTTCCCGTACGCCACCCAGCCCAGACGAAATCTTATATCGGCCTCCCGATCGAAGCTGTGCCGGCCGAGTTGGATAGTTTGGTCAAGAATTCGGAACGAGGTTATTCGACAGATAACTAGAATAACCGACATCGCACGGAGAAACAGTACGCTGAAATGGAACTGGGCCGGTCATGTCTCTAGACGTCCCGATGGTCGGTGGAGCCGAAATGTGCTTGAGTGGAGACCGCGATTAGGCAAACGTAATGTAGGGCGCCCTGAGGCTCTGTGGACTGACGATTTAAGGAAAGTGGCCGGCAGCGGATAGATGATGACTGCCCAGGACCGGGATAGTTGGCGCTCCTTGGGGGAGACCTACGTTCAGTAGTGAACTGCGATTGGTTGAAATGTATAGGTGAATGAGTATACAGTTTACTTATGGTAAGTGACTACCGTAACTCACGGGTAGTCGTTCATAATTTGATGCTCTTTGAGTCGTCCCACCCAGAATCAGGAGACCTAAATGATGTGTCCTGAAGCAAGCTTCTCTCATAGTAAATATAAAGCTCTATCGGTATTATTTACGTGTTTATCTTACATTATTCCACTACTTTCTCAGGTATATTTAAATTACAAGTTGAAGATTTGTTGATGTTTATGTCTGTGCCGTTGTTACTTGAAGCGTAATACTAAACAGGCTCTAAGCTTAGTTTATATAAGATGTAGCTAAAACTAAAACACTAGTTTTTATAGAAGTTACGGTACAATAACGTTTTAACTAAATTTTAGATTTAATTGTTCATGAAGCGAAGTGATTCAAAACCGAATATATGTTTTTAAATATCTGTTATTTGAAAATTTAATCGTATTTTAGAATATAGAAATTAATACTTATGTATTGATCTTAATAATATATACTATGGCCTAAGATTTTGCGCCTTACTTAAAGTTTCATTCCGTCATATCAAGTTGTATTTTAATGTTAATTCTAATATTTATAAGTCAAGTAATATTCAACTGTATTTTCTTCTTATACTGTTTAAATTATTAAAAAAAATTAAAGAAAATCGATTATATTCAGAAATAAAATTCTTAAAAACATACATATTTTAGAAGTCAAAATGATCCGAGTGGAAATTCACCGCTACCGTTCACGGTTCAACCCCCGCAACTTCGGCTCCTACCGTCCATAATTCAGTATTCCAAACGATTAACCGAACTCAAATGTAGTGAGAGAGGGTTAATGAAGTACGTATGATAGGTACGGCCAGTAGTGAACGGTTGAGGTTGATTGAGCTAACGTGGACAGTGGGGGTCGAACTGGGAACCTATCTCAGCTCGCTGTGGACTCGTCAATTTATAGAACTTGGATTTGTATCGTTTCAGTTTGAAGTTAAAAAATGGTACGAATTTTGTTGTTGCATCAGTAAACTAAAGTTTTGTTTAAAAATTATTTCGTTTTCCATTAATTTTGTGAAGCGGTTTCCAAAATGTCTTTTTGTGTCTATGAATTTAGAACGTGGTTTGAAACACAAAATTAATTTTGAGTGATTTTTAATTTAGTTCGAAGAGTTTTTCAACGACAGAATTAGCAGTAACTTATAAATCTAACATAGGTTTATTACAGTCTTTCTAGTATTAATATACTAATACCTACTATATAGGACGAAGCATTAAAGAGAAGGTTAGATATGAATTTTAGCATTGAGATGCCTTATTTTGCTGTTTGTTTGGAGTCCCGACAAACATTACTAATCCCGGAAAAATGCAGTGTTCCGCTAGAATAGATGTTTAGCATAAAATAATGAAGAGGTCCTGATGAAATTTGACGTAGAGGTTATATTATTCAAGAAATATGGGGGAGAAGACTTGATGTAGGTGTTGTTTTTCTAGACCATGAGAATTAAACGTTTAAATATAATGGCATCGATAAAGGCCTTAAAATGGTTTAAATCTGTATTAGGAAAAATTAAGTTTAGTAATGAAATGTAATTGGTAAAGAATTTTTTTTACAATTCTCCCTTTTTAATCTTTTTTATTTATTGGAAAAAATCACAATTATTACGATTATATATACAATGTGGCAATGAAATACAGATATACAACAAGACAGTTATAAACAAAAATACAATTTACAACTAGAAATCTAAAAAGAAACCAATAGCCATATGTTCTTTTCTCAAATCTAACCATTTTTAACCCCCGACGCAAACCTTCTCCTTACAACACCCCTCGTGTTGTAAGTTTGACGTGTCTGTCAGTCTGTTTGTCTGTCTGTGGCACTGTAGCTCGAGAACGGATAAAGCGATTTCAATTTAGTTTTTTTTGTATGAAAGGTGAGTTACGTACGCGTGTTCTTAGACATGTTTCATGAAAATCGGTTGAGTCATTTAAAAGTTATGGGGGTGAAAGTGGGGAAGAATAACCGAATGTCTGCAAAAATATCATCGAGTGAGGTCTCAAATGAAAGCGCATAACGTGCACATTACAAAATAATTATGGCGTATGATTACTCGATTAAGTGTTTGTCGTGCCAGTATAATCGTTAAATGACAATTATGTAATTGATAACTTCGACCTGATGCTGCATAGGGGGTTTTTTAAATTATAAATTTATAGTTATTTTAAAACAGCCAGACTCAGAACAACTATTGTGGATCACACAGTGTTGTCTTATATGGGATTTGAACCCACATCACTTGGCGCATTAGAAATAGGCGTGGCGGCAGTTAAAACCACTAGGTCAACAGTGCAGTAAATTATTAGATTAAATTGATGAATTAATTTAGTATTCTTACTATACATGAACTCTGCAACATTTCTACGTAGATCGTACGTAGAAATGCTAGTTTGTTAATTTCATTCATCTCTCATTCGTGCTTGATTTAGTCTAACGGTTATATGGATGATGCTGAGCGGGCTCTGTATACATTCAGTGTAATGTTCTGAAATTTATAATTAAGTGACAATTCCATTATTAACGCTTGAATCTCTCACCGACGACAAATCGCATAGACAAATATTGATAGCTTGTCTTTGCGACTTGCCGCAGGTGACTGACTCTTGAGGCAGAATTAGAAGATAGTTATGACACTGTTCCTTCATCAGTGATGCTATACAGTTACAGTGATTTTGTGCATGAAGTTGTGTACGGTAATAAATCGGTTTCTAAAAATACAGTCTTGTATTAAATATTGTGAAGTAATGAAAATTTCATTCTATATAAGTACCATGACTATTAATAAATCAATTAAAATAATTAAGTCACATTAGTGTTGTTATCATATTTTTACTAATTTTAATTTCGAATCTAATTTACTTGAAAATTTTATTTCATGTTTGTATTTTACCTTGTCTTATAATAGGTCTTTACCTATGAAATTGCCGTTTTGTATGCAATAAGTGAAAGTACTTATTTTTTCAAACTTTTTTATTTCTGTTATTCGAAGTAATCACCCATGCAATCGACGCATCTTTGCCAACGCATTGGCAGTTTATTGATGCCCTTCTTGTAAAAATCTATTGGACGGGAGGCAACAAACTCCTCAAAGGCATTTTGTACTGCCTTTCGGGAATTGAATTTTTTACCCACTAAAAAGTTGTCTAAATTTTGGAAAAAGTTATAGTCGGTAGGTTCAAGGTCTGGTGAGTATGGCGGATGAGGGAGAGCTTCCAACCCTAGCTCTTGCAGCTGCTTCACCACAACGCGCGACCACATACTGCGCAACAGACAGTCTCCAAGTTGCAAGAGCTGGGGTTGGAAGCTCTCCCTCATCCGCCATACTCACAAGACCTTGCACCTACCGACTATTACTTTTTCCAAAATTTAGACAACTTTTTAGTGGGTAAAAAATTCAATTCCCGAAAGGCAGTACAAAATGCCTTTGAAGAGTTTGTTGCCTCCCGTCCAATAGATTTTTACAAGAAGGGCATCAATAAACTGCCAATGCGTTGGCAAAGATGCGTCGATTGCATGGGTGATTACTTCGAATAACAGAAATAAAAAAGTTTGAAAAAATAAGTACTTTCACTTATTGCATACAAAACGGCAATTTCATAGGTAAAGACCTATTATTTACGCAAACAACGTTGTTACCTTGTGAGAAAGCTCTTGTCCCCATAATAATATGAAATGCAATTAATGAAATTAAAAAATAGAAAAAAATAGTAAAATGAAAAATAATAGGTACAAGTTAAATCTTATCGTGGGTGCCAGAGTTAAACTTCACTAGTGACCTGAATGCTTGTTGTAAGAAAAAATCTTTTGGAGGAAAACGTAAATGAATCTTCTGATAGTATGAAATTCAGAGTCACAAGTGCGGTCATTCCTTTTTAGCCCAAATATGACGATGACGTCCATAGCGTCCAAGTATCAAATCCATACACATTTATTTATTGTCTTTCAAATAAAAAGAAAGTCCATTAAAACTACGTTTGGATCATGTAATTTGCACAAATAAAATGAAAAGTAGGTATTCGCTTTTTTTCAAAGCTTTTTAGTGCACTTACTCGTACCTACCTACATGTTTACGACAATAAAAAAAACATATGTCATGCGTATATTAATTTATCCGCTTGTCAATAAAACTACAAATAATCACGTTACATTCAACAAGGTCATTTAAAAAAATGCATTGAATTGAATTGTATTCAAAAATGAAACGTCAATTAAAACAAAAACAGAACGAACATTGTTTATTCGGCGAAAGCCGACTGCCGACGGTCGCCGATGTTATCCGATTAGCGCATCCAATAAACAATCGCCACGAGCCGTTATTAATTTTCAATTAGTGCAGAAATCGTGACGTTCCACGTTTAAGTTTGAATGAGTGAATCAAGGATTTGATTGTTGGCTGTTTTTGCGTAGACATTAGCATGGTTTTTGTTATTAGAACCGTACATTTGAGTGTAACGGTTTTCTTGTGACAGTTCTTAATCTAAATATTAATACATGAAGCAAAAACGTTCTCTTTACGAAAATTGCGCGGACGGAGGTGTGAAATTTCTCACACATAAGGTTTATACGGAGAAGGAATGCAGAACGCTATTTTTTTTTAATTATGCATATTAACACATTAAATTAATAAAAACTAGTGGTCGCCCAGAGGTCAAAATTCGACCGTAGTTCTTTTAATTTTTTAGTTAGAAATTTTTAGGGTTTCTTTCGTCTAAAGCTATTACAGCTTTAATCAAGATTTCATCATGGCTGCTTTTGACATTCAGTATGACAGTAAAGACGAAAAAAAACATCTTTTTAGTTTGACTTTGTCATACATAAATTTGTGCATATGGATATTTCTGTATGTGTGTGTCAAACGCATGATAGTGAAATAAATAAATAAATATTTCGGACATCTAACACACAACGCCATCTAGTCCCAAGCTAAGCAGAGCTTGTGTTATGGGTACTAGACAACTGATATAAATACATATATACTAGAAAAATAAATAAAAGAGTTTCGTCTTCAATTATAGGATTGTTACAGCTAGGAGCAAGGATTCTTATAGCTAAGAAATCGAAGCTAATTAAGAATATTAAACCAACCAATCAACCACAAGAACAAAAAAAAACAATTTCAATAGACTACAAATTGAAGTGACTTAAGCTGGAGACGCTTCCTGTCTAGACCTGTATGATGTCATTTCCGCTTTTATACTTCAATATGAAGTCTGTTTCCATTAGCACAAACACAAGGTCGTACTGAAATTTTTTAAAAAATCACATAATTTTATTAGAATTAAAAGTTATCAATTTACAAAAATTCTTTGATGTACATAAATGTTAAAATAATTAAATTTAGCAAACATATAATTAAAAAAACTGACTACTAAGATAGAGGTCGGGGGTTTGATTCTCACCCACGATAATTATTTGTGTGAAAAGTACAATAATTGTTTGTGTGAAAAGTACGATAATTATAATTTGTGTGTTGCGTGTATAAAATGTGTTTTAATTAAGTTTAAATGTTATGGCAATTTTACGTGTTGCTATTTATCAACAATCAAGTACCTAACTATAGATCAGGTTAGTGTACTACATGCAGACTCTAGCGGAAAAAATTAAGTAAAACCATAAAAGCCGTGGTAATAAAGCCTACGGCTTATTACCACACTCCCAAAGTGTCACAAGAATAATCTGTTTGTGATTGTTTGGAAGTATTTACATGACGTACGTGTGGTCAAACTGCCGCAGACAAAGTCTGAAGAATTTCGCAAAGAAAATCTATGAATGAGATCTTAAAACTCATCGAATGAAAGGCATGCTATAACATCGGCAACTTACCTTACCTTAAACCCCTACCCCCCTATATAACTAGATAACCCTTATATAACTGGGACCCCCTAAAGAGGGCACCTTATAATATAAGTTTTAATTAATACAGAGTTGTTCCTCAACTGTCTAAGGGTTGACAATGCACAGTGATGCAATTAATCACCAAGAACGAATAAATGGATTTAGGAATCAAATACATATTTCATAATACAAGAAATATCATCTATTTTTGACTTGTATAACTTTTTGGTTGCATTGCCATAACACTTGAACACCGCTCCCTAGAGGCGAACAACAAACGTCTTGATTCGCTTATCTAACGAATGCCTGAGGCTTTTCGTCTTATAATTAGATAATATGACGCCGCTCATACGAGGAAAAGTCTATGTATTTTGTGAAATAAATGTTGAAAAACGGAAAATAGGAAACTAGTGTTTTTCTCGTGGTTTTGTTCTTATGAAAGATATTTTTCTGTCTTTTAGTCTCAGTAACTTTATTCTAGACAAGTTGTTGCCTGCGGCTCCGCCCGAGTATATGTCGGTTATCGCGGCAAATAGTAGCCTATGTGTTATTACTGTTAAGTTTCATCCAAATCCGTTCAGTAGTTTTTGCGTTCATACTTACAAACTTTCGCGTTTATAATATTAGTATAGATATATATAGTATAGATAAAAACCGAAATTAGTCTTTCTTGAATAAATGACAAAACATTATCCAGCCAACAAAACAACAAAGTTCTGAAAACCTCCAAAGAAATCGTTATAACTGTAAATCTGATGGATTGTGGAAGCCACCTAATTGTTTGAGAATGTTTACTATGAAGAAGACTGGTTGTAGTGTCTTTATATGGGTTAGTACAGTCTGGAAAGACAGTATGACTTTTAAACCATAGCGCTCCACAAAATATAATTATGTTAAATGTACCTAATTAAAGCATTCACTATTATGTATTTAGTATTTATGTCCTTAAAATGTGGTCGCCTACGACGTCATCAGACGATCTAGGACCCTCATTATGATTGAAATCAACCTCTTAATAACACTACAGAAGTTCCTCTCCACACTAATTTTTCTCATCATTCTCGTATGCAAATTCAATTTAAGAAAAACGGTCTTAAATTTTTAGAATTGCAATGAAATATGCATTAGATCGTAAAACTGCAATTACATGATACAAAGTGAACCGGCACTAACGTTTCTAGAGCAACATAGTGGTTTATTACAGGACATAACTTTAAATGTTTGCGAATTATTCGCATTTGTATACAGGATGTTAACCTTTTGTGCTTAGAAGTGGAACATATAGGACACCTCGGTAACCATAATAATATTTTGCAAGTATTTTAAACATACTCTAACCAGTGCCATAAATACTGGTGGTGATTCTGTTGTTGTCATCACTAAACTAAAATTCACTAAAATTTGTTGTTGGATTATATACTTTAATCTCATCTGCTTACAGTTCATTTTTCGATATCTCACATCTCAGCTGTCACTGTATTTAGTTCAGTACTAAACGCAGTGACAGCTAGGTATTGTACTACGAGTATGTATGGTACAATACCATGTCAGGTCAAAATGTGAGAAGAGAAAGATGAAAAGTTGTATATATTGTGCTAAACGGCGTGAGAACTTTCATACCGCGATACAGGGTTAGCAGTTACTCAGTAGTTCGATGTGTCTATGTTAGATGGCAGTGAAATATATTTTTTGTTTTAATATATGTGAAACTCGCAACAAAAGATATGACGCTAATTATTGCCAATTTAGAATCAATATTCACATTTCTGACAATTCTCATTATGTATTACAAAATATTATAGAAATTATAAATTTTGCTACTACCATGAGTTATCTAACACTGCAAAGGTCCAAACAGACCAAAGAACAACTCTTCTAATCATAAAAAGGATTCGTAATGAAATCTTATGAGCTTATAACAGTATTGTTTACTTTGGAATATAAAGTTGTGGAGGGACGGATGCTATGTCCCTCCAACACAAAGGAAGGGTCCTCCGACCAGGCGAGGTGATCATGCCTGGCGGGCCAACTGCCCAACGGTTGTGTTGATGGGATATTGTATATATGTTTATCAGCGCGAGAACTTTCACTGCGCGATTCAGGATTGGTAGTTTCTTAGTTTCCTTCGTTACTATGTAGTTCAGTGTAACTTCGGTAGATGGCGCTGTAGTATATTTCTGTTGCGCTGTATGTGGAAGTCGCCACAAAGTGTTAATTTGTTTGTAAGTCCTAACTGAGTGTGATTACTTCTAGTATCAGATTATTATTATTTTTTGGGACATAGTGTATGAAGGTATAAGACATGATAATGCGGGTATGTACTAAACTACTAATGCTTACTTATTGCCTAACAAGTTTAAAGCACGTATTACGGTATTACTGTAGGTACCTATCTATATTTATAAAAAATATCATTAAGCTCACTACTATGTAAATATTGTTTTTTTAGTTAAATGTTCTCATGAAGTGAAATTTGTTTTTAATTTCTTTTGAGAAAAATAAAAGTTCTATAACCACAATCCTTAGTTGGTATAATTGAATGCTGATACGTCTCACTGTGAGGCTGGGACGTTACCCTTATTCTTGCGTGTACAATGTTAGTATCGGAACTTAAGACGGAGTGTAGGAGAAATGTGGAGTAACTTCCCCTATAGGCTTGTATGTACATTGGCATTTATTACGTGTTAATAAAGTTTTATTAATAGGTCTTGGATTTTAATATTAAACTTGTAAGTTGTA
This sequence comes from Diaphora mendica, assembly GCA_949125395.1. Classification (NCBI taxonomy): domain Eukaryota; kingdom Metazoa; phylum Arthropoda; class Insecta; order Lepidoptera; family Erebidae; genus Diaphora; species Diaphora mendica. The sequence continues at coordinate 2,984,077 of OX421317.1, forward strand.
TCAAGAGCTTGGAATTTTCACCCATTTCTAATTCTTCGTGTCGATATAGAACTAGGAAGCTGATAGTAGATCGTTTGAACTGCAAATGCAACAAAGTATACTTGGTTACAGATGTGGTTTGTGCCATAACCTTTATAGTCAAATCAGTTTTACCCCCCCGTTCGCCCAATTTTCGTAAAAAGGGGTAACAATTTTTTTGATGTACGTATTAATACATACTTGTGGTCGCCTTGTGACGCATTGGCTGAAATGCGGCCATATTCTTTATTTATATAACTTTACCTGTACCAAATTTAATTCTCCTCCGTTTGCATAATTTGCGTAAAAGGGGTACTTTATGCTTCAAACTTACATAGATTTTGTTTCACGTACCTATTTATATATAGACTATTTATTGAAATGATACTAGTAACACAAATGTACTAATAAGATTTCAAAATAAGAACAGTTAGCAATCTTAATATAATTTGCTTGCAACACGTAATAAAGTCTTTGTAACCCGTACGTTCGTTAGTAACATATAACTCGAGCCGAAGCTTTTAATTCACTTAAACAGGAAGTTGTTCGAAGCCGACAGGAAGTGACGGTATTTATTCGCAACTCGCTACTGTCACTGTGTTACCAGATTTAAATTTAAATCTGTTTTCAAGATTGAGGTTTATGGAAGTCTATGCAAATTAATGAAAGAAGGTTGTGCTGTGAATATTTTTGAGATTATAAAGTAAATTATGTATTTATCGTGATAAATGATAGCTCCGCATCATAATTAAGCAATGTCGTTAATTAAAATTTCAAAAAAGATAGCAAGTACTGGTAAAGACTTTATGTATCGTCTCTTTTCTTTATCCAAAGTCAAAACGGTAAGTTTTCTAAAGAAATTAACTGGTGCGCGTAACTTCGTCTGCTTCCCTTTTCAATCTTGTCGACTCCTATTTGTCTAAGCATGATGTTAACCATCCTCATCATCTTAGGTACGCTAGCAAACTCAGATTGAAAAAACGTAAAAATCGGTTAGATAGTTTCGGGAGTTCATTGTGAGCAATAATGTGACACGAGATTATATTTCATAGATATGTACGAAATAACAATTTGAGACATTATCCTATAATACCTCCAGTTTTGGAAGAGAGGAGTTTTGAGCCTCCGGTACTTACCTTACTCGGTACAAAGTAGCGAAATAAATATTTTATACCTGTCTTCCGTGACACCGTAATATGTCACTTTTGTTGTATCGGCCCACATGTGCTTAAGCATGCCTCTCTCATGATTAAACGGATTTTATCGTTCTTTTATAAAAAAAAACTTTGATTAATACTTTTAAATAATTCATTTTGCCATAAGACACCGTTCTATGAAAGTTTCCAATATATTTTTGCAGCATTATACACCCTTAAGGCTTCTCGTCTTTGGCTCAAGAATATAATAAACCCATTTTCATAATATTCTTTCCTATCAAGTCCTGTTATTATTACAGGGGTCATTTTTCATCAAGACAGTGACGTCACGGATCTAAGACACCCTTAAATGATAAATAGTTGTATCAGCACCTTCTGGCTTACGAAGAAGACTATCAGAGATCAAGTCAGATTATGCGATTGTGAGAGTCTGTACTGGTATTTGGTGATAGAATTGACAAAAAAATACTAATAATACAGATCGTCCTCCTTTTTAACCGACTTTCAAAAGTTCCGTTCGTATTCTTTTTGGCTTGGCACCGACTTCAAACCAATTTTAGGTACCTAGCACATATTATAATACTACTATATAAATGAATAAAGAATTAGGTATAGACAAGAATTGGCACATAGCAATTTATGAAGAGCCAGTTTATTTTACGCTTTTTAGTGTTTTTTGGCAGACAGTTTTCGTTGGATTTTTTGGAAGTCGTTTTTTTTTGAAGTCAGATAAATAGTATATTAAACTATACAGCCTTTGTATTATTAATTAAGATTGGGTGAATGTGGTTTTCTAAGGTATAGAAAATGAACAAACGGGCGGGCTACTTTCATAACCATCAACATCTGTCAAAAGTCTATTGATAGAGGAAGCTCTAAGGCTCTCCAGAAATGAGGTATGTGCCTACTTTACCATGCTGATTGGTATAAGGTTCGTGTCAAGTCGTCCTTCTCTCTGCAGTGCTGTTGTTATGCACAGCCTTCTCTCTTAATCGATTCTAACTACACCTGCGGGATGTGCAAGGGTGGTAAACATATTCCTAATCCGTCATCACACGGAAAAGCCTGATGGTAAGTATGTATAATTGTAAGTCACTACCGTCGCCCATGTATCCTTGCTACTCTAATAATATAATGTATAAAGATTGAGAAGATAACTTTTATTACCCCTTTAGGTCACATTTACCGTACGCTACCTCTTTTGCATATTACGAGAATATACATTTCTTTAAAACTCTTAACACTTAGACTACCCCTTTATATCTTCACCTTTGGGAGTATCGAGTAGATACATAATAGTCCCGAGGAGAGATATAGTTTCTGCATCAATTTACTTATACTTAATTTGATCTCAGGTTTCAGAATAAACTATATCATGAAATATTATGGCGAATATTTTCTTCCTACGCTTTTCAATATTTAGAAAAATAATTTTAAAAAAAATACTAATGTGGAGGAACGACAATAATCCTCTTTTTTGCGTAAAAGGGACCTCTTACACGAAAGAAATATCCACTGACCAGGCGAGGTAATTATATCTGTCGGTATACTTGTTTATAATCAGTGCAACTTTCACTGCACAATGTAGGATTAGTTTTTACTACGTAGTTCGGTGCATCTTCCATAGATGGCATTGTAGTATGTTTTTTTATTGTACACTTAATGTCGTTCTTCTTTCTTCCTCTCATCTCAGTCAATTTATTTTCTCAGTTTTGCTGATCTCAACTTTTCAATCTGAGCTTTATTTTCCAGAGTAATTCACTTTAGCAGAGTCCACTAGTATTTCGATACGATAGGAAGCCAATTGGGTACAAACGAATGAGAAAGTAACATAATAAAGCCGGGTGCAGATGGCGAAGGATTGGCAATTTGCCAAGTGGTCAACACCTGCCCGACCTTTTTTACATATTTTTGTTAAACAGGCATGCTATTTGGCTGTAGGAAAATTTTGAAGAACTTAGAAGTTATTTGAATCGTCACATATTCGCACGTGTTTGTTTCAATATGCTTACTTAGATATTACTTATGTAGCTGAGGTATATTAGACCTATGAGGTATATAAAACCTGTTTAATAAATATAATCCTGACGATATGTAATTACTTAAAATTTCATCACGATAGGCTTAATAGTTAACGACTTCAAGTATTATAAATATGCAAACAGAAGGTGTTCTGTTTATAATTGTAATTATTATTGAAGTATGACACTGACGGGTCTCATTGTTAAGCCTTGTCAGGTTGAACAATCAACTATATGATATTATATTTTATCACACAATCTCCATTTTTCTGGTTTTTTTTTAGTAACTTTAATTTAGGACCAGATTTACTACTGTCTGACAAAGTCCCTGATAGACTATGCTGTGTTTTTTTAACCACAACCTTTATCAGGAACTTTACTGTGGGAGAGCCACGCTTCGGTATGCATGGGCCGTCTCGACCGGAGTGATACCACGGCCTCACAGAAAACCGACGTGAAACAGCGCCTACGCTTTGTTTCACCGAGTGAGTGAGGATATCGGAGTCCCATACCCCACACCCTCCCCCCTCTCCATACCCCAAAGGCCGGCCACGCACTTGTGACGCCTCTGGTATTGCGGGTGTTCATGGGCAGTGGTGATGGATTACCATCAGGCGATATGTCTGCTCGTTTTCCCGTTATTCCATAAAAAAGGCCATTAGCTTTGAAAATCATAAAAACACTTCAAGTTTTACTTCATCGAGGTTTTTCTAAGAATAATCTTCATGCTACCTTTTTCTTCGAAAGCCTAAACACTAATTACAGCATCACACCTAGAGTGGAATACAAAATGGAGACAAGTATAGCAAGTTGGCGACTCAGTTAATAAAGATTTCCAGCATTCTAATTGCTAAGGAACGGTGTGCGTCAACTTTTCGGAGGTGTTCGTGCATGCTCGGCAAAGTTCGGGTAAGCTCATTGCATGCTGAGTGCTTTTATATCCTTGGTTATAAATGCTAGTTTTGTCCGCGGTTTCGACTGCATAGTTGTCAAAATTATTAGCCTCAAATATATTAAACTAGCTTTTGCACGCAGCTTCGCTCACGCAGACTTTCATCCCCTGATTTACCCCCTTAGGAGTGGAGTTTAGTAAAATCCGTTCTTAGCGGATGTCTACACCCTATAAGAACCTACCTGCCAAATATCAAGTTTGTAGGTGTTATAGATTCTGAGATTTCGTGATTAATAAGTGAGTGGTAGCTGGTCGCTTTTATATATTTATATTATTAAATAAATATGATGTTCGTGATGTGTGAAATTCAAAATTGGGTTAATTAAAGCCTCATGTGAGTCAATGTGAAATATTATCTGACATAATGTACATACATAATTTAAGTGCCTATGATACAAAACTGCGTAGATTTGGTTTGTTTCAGTTGGCTACAACATATCAAACTTTGGTCTCGGTAATATTGACAACCCAGAAGGGTCAATCAAAATAAAAACTCTAAGCCGCTTATAAGACACTTTAGTAATTTGAGATTGAAAAATGAAAGTATTTCGAAAGGAAAGTTAGACAGGATGGGGAAACTAGTTTGCGGAAAAGGATATTGATCAGGGGTCAAGGTCAGGGTTGCATATCTGCTATTATTGACTGGAAACCCTCCATAACACTGATTTTTCTTAGAATTCCTTCGGATTATTTTATAAATAAGAATATCTACAGTTTACGAGAACTTTTGTGATTGTTAGCAGTTGGAACTCGATTTCTTGTCTGTGGTCATGGTTTCGATTGTCACCTAGGACAAAGGATTGTGTGATCATTTTGTTCTGGGTCTAGATAATAATATTATATGTATTGTTTTGAAACATTGAAAAAAAATGTCATAAGTCTAATAAGCACAGGCTGTGCCTTGCTTTTGCTTTGCCTAACCACCAACTGAGTTACTGCAGCCAAAACATCTCTTCCCATTCTCCCTTATTTACCTGGGTGAACAACTCAAAAGACGGTAAAAACACTTGTGACACTCTAGTTGAAGATCTTTATAGATGGTAGTATTCACTTACCATTAGGTTACCCGTGAGCTACTAACCTTGACCTTGTACAGACATAAGTCTATATAGGACCATATTGTCGTCGAAAGAATATATTTTTAATATGATGTCTGCAACAAATGAACATAAAAGACTTTGCCGTATTGCAATAAAATTGTTTTATATGCTTTTATTTGATTCCGTCGTATAACTTATATGGTTGCTGTCATTTTAAGTGTACTAAAGTTTATAACGATTGTTTAATGTTTCAGCTTATGCTATACGTATGGCGCCCAAAATGACTCAACTCAGCCTGATGGAAAGCAAAACAGGCAATGCAGCATGGTGACCCACAGTATGGCGTATTGTGATGCTTTTTTTTTTGTATATCCTGCAACTTAGCAATCTGTGTGTTTCAAACAATAATCCTCAACCGTGGGAGAGCCACGCTTCGGAATGAATGGGCTGGCTCGACCGGAGTGAAGTGAAGCCTCATAGAAAACCGGTGTGAAATAGTGCTTGCGTTGTGTTTCACCGAGTGAGTGAGGATACCGGAGGCTCATACCCCCAACCCCTCCGCCAAGCTCCCCCCCCCCCCCGTCCTCCAAAGGCCCGCAACGCACTTGTGACGCCTCTGGTGTTGCAGGTGTCCATCGGCAGCGGTAATCGCTTACCATCAGGCTATACGTCTGCTCGTTTGCCAGTCTATTCCATAAAAAGGAAAAAAAAAACAATAGTTTGTCAGGTTCCCTCGTAAAAGATGTCGCAACTGACCTATATATACATCCAGTGATGCTAGTCTCATCAACTATCAGCGAATCTTATCCCGAGACCAGGTATACTATTTCTCTTGAGGCGAGAAAATTTGAAACTACTACCTCTCTCCCCTCAGCTCAGCAGCCAGTATGTTTGTATGTTGGTTCTGTCTTTCCAGATAATTGATACTGTATGTATCAAATTCTTGTTTAACTGTTCACAGCTTGAAGTCTAGGTTTATGAACCTATTGGATATGTTGTCTTTTGGTCCAGATGTGTTTGCGCCAGGTGAGGCTGCGGTCAAGGTGCATACCTAGGTACTTGGCACCATCTGGCTGTGGAATGTCTTTATTGTAAATTTTTACAAGTGGGCAGGTTTTCCTTCTGAGTAAATGTTACCTGGACAGACTTAGTTGCATTGGCTTTAATTCGCCACTGGTTGAACTACTTTTCAATAAGTGACAAATGTGACAGGAGTTTCTCAGACGCTGCATTGTGGCCATTGTCAACCGAGAGAACTGTGGTATCATCTGTGTAAATCGCTGTTGATGTGTAATTCACAGTGGGTAAATCTGCTGTAACGATAAGATACAGCACTGGTCCCAATACACTACCCTGTGAAACTCCCGAATGGATCTCATGCATTTGTGATATATCGGTGTTATGTCTTACTTCATAGCGCTTGTTCTCAAGGTAAGATTTTAAAATCGAGAAAAAAAATGTGGTCGCATGCTTTTAATTCTGTAAAGCAGCCCTAATAAAAACAAACTACAAGTAACGGTGAGATGTACAAAATTACAATAAAATCATTACTCAGCTATAAACAGGCCGATTCACATTGCCCGATGAACCAACAAATTGTTCCCCTGTATAGTCCTCTCGCGGCAGTATTCATAATGCAGGGGACAAACTTTTTATCGCCTCTCGAAACACTTTTCTACCGGGAAAATAAGGATTGCGAACTTTCTCGAAGGTCAACGGAGATTTGCGAAGGCTTGTGTACTAGTTTTACACGTTATTGTTTTGAACCTAGAATGTGGAGTAAAGATTATGTTTTTTATTAATATACGCAAATGTAGTGAATCTATAATTAAATTATGGTAATGATAAGATATACCCAGTGCCTTAATGGGTAAGTGGCTGATAATATTGGAAATTAATTGTATGTAAGAAAGTAATGTTAATTATTTTAAAATTAAAATGGCACCACCAGCTTTCAAATAGATAAAGAATCATCAAAATCGGTTCACCCAGTCGAAAGTTCTGAGGTAAGCATTTTTTTTTTTTTTTTCATGTTTGGCCCAGCCAAAATGACTCAACTCTGCCTGATGGAAAGCATAAGCAGATTCCAAGAGTGCTGGTCACAATACTGCGAATGCAGACATTGCAGCAATGCAGCATGGTGACCCACACCATGGCGGGCTAATGATGCTACTGCATCATAGGGCCTCCGGTCTTACACTCACCAACGAAACATGACAGCTGAAATCAGCGTGGCTCTACTACCTATAAAAAATAGTTGAATTGAGAATGTCCTCCTTTGAAGTCGGTAAAAATAACAATGTGATGTTTTGACCTAAAATAGAATCTTATGAATTTATAGAATTCCAAAATTCAAACTCGTGTAAATTTCGCCTTTGATATAGGCACTAAACATTGTGCGTGTGGTGATGGATTAAAAATACAGAGTATCAACACCTCTATTTATTCCATAGGTATCATTAGAGCAGACTAAGGCAGCAAACTCTGCAGGTCAATATCACTGCACAGAGAAGAAAAACCTGAAACAGACCCTATACCAACCTGTCTGGTCAGGGTGTTATAGTTGGCCAAAACCTTCTTGCAAACAAAACATGACGAAAAGTACTATATTCGTGTCAATTTAGGACAAAAATCTTATGCAAGTGTGAAAAGAACAGAAACTGTAGAAGAGAGAAGAGAAATATTTACACATCATTATAGACTCTTCTAAGTCATCGCTGAGAATTATCATTTATGAAATGATAATTCGTTGCCACAGAAGAAATATGCTTGTCACTTTTGTAACTTTTGAGCTTGGATTTATAATAATAATAATATTTCGGACATTCAACACACAACGCCATATAGTTCCAAACTAAGCAGAGCTTGTATTATGATAACAAGACAACTGATATAAATACATATCATACTTTTTTTTGTTAGTACATACATATCACACATAGAAAACACCCAAACTGCGAACCTTTGCATTGCATATATAACATTTGATCCGACCCGGGAATCGAACCCAAGACCTCACCAAGTATTTGGAGTTCTTTCGGCCCCCCTATTCACGTATTTCTTGACATTTGACAATATTGAAAATAAACTATGGATTGTGGTCATCCTATCAGATAATAGCGTAAAAAGACATATATCACTATAAATCAAACAAAAAATGAATTTTTTTCGCAGATTGCACGAAATAAATTTTATCAATTTTTTGAATTTTTTTCTGCGAACTTAACGCCTTGTGATTGGTGGCAACTCTGGTGACGTCACATGCTAGTAAACGAAAGATTCCTAGATTGAGTATTGCTCGCGTTTTGTGAATTAGTTTACTAGCGTGTGACGTCACACGTGTCATATGACCAGCGCCATGAAAGAAATGTCGTTTTTTGAGGCGGTTGACAAACTTCAACTTCATCTTAATTTTTTTAATACAGTAGAAATACCGCAAAATATTAACGCAGTGTGCTTATTATGTAATAAAGAATAATTTAAACGATTTCCAAAAATCAGTAAATAGTCTATTAAGTCTATCCTTAGGTGTCATTAGCCACTTAGAATAAGGTGAAACATTCTCTCGTTGGCCTTCAATCGAATAACCACTAAAATGAGCGACCTTCAATAACTCAATTTCTTATTGGCACAAAAATGTTAAATCCAACCTCATCATTCCCGCCTTACGAAGTTTTTCGGGATCCCCAACTTGGTACATTTTATTCTGCACCGAATTTAAAGAACACTGCCGGTACACATAAATAACACAGAATAAAACATGTATGGAGACAGACCCACTGCTAGAATTATTTAGAAGCGACCGCTACGCGGGATCATTTTACATTTTTTGACCCTTATAAACTATTCTGTCCGTCGTTCTACATTAAAGGGTAACTTAAAACTGCGATTACGTTTCAAGGAGGTGCTGTGGGATGAGTGTTAAGAAGTTAGTCTTAGAAACTTTGAGAAAATTGCCGGTTCTTTTTGGAATTTAGATTGTCACTTAACCCTGTTTTGTTTAATTACTTCTGAGTTTTTAATTAACAAGCCTCCATAGTTTCATTTCTGAAAGTTGTCGTAGGTTTCAAAACAAGGAGTCAAAATAAAAAGAAAATGAGCATGGAACATTGTTTTGAGCCAGAAAGATGTGATATCGAAAACAAAAAAGTAAATCCAGATTAGAATTTGGAATACCAGTTTCAAGTTAGAAAAAAACCAATCGCAGAGAAATCTTGGTACGAAAAATTCAACTATTTCAATTAAGAGTCTCGTAGCGTTCCATTTACGAAACTTTGTTTTAAATTGCAGCGCCAGAAGTCGAGTTCCAAAGTCATTCCGAATGGTCCTATTCGGCGTTCCGCGCCGGTAATAAGGTTCCGACACGTCCCGACCTTCGGCGATCTTTAACGAAGTAATCGCTCTCGATCGGCGATAGGAAAAAGTGTGCAATTATCTTATAATGCCTTTTCGTGACTTAAAAGCCGCATTGTGATTTAGTATAATTGGTTCTGTGCGGTTCGATGATTGAATTACTCGGAATTTTACTTAAAGAAATGTCACACTTAACGGTTGTAATTTTTATTACTTTTATTGACGTCTGAGTTACATAAATAAATGAAAATCACTTTTAATAATTTTCTCACAAGTAAAATCAGGCTAGATGTTAATCGTTCTGTGAGAGAGCTTGGTACAAATGTGACAGAGTTCGGTACAAATGAGATCCACGAATCCCGGCCTGACAGGGAACCAGTGTTTAACGTTGCTTTTTTAGGAGAAAGTGTGGATACGCTCTCTCTAAGTGTCTGAGGGGAGAGTAACTATGAGGGTGAATCAATTAGGTGGCTCGGATTTGTGGCGAGTCACCTGGAGACCCAGCCACCGCATTTGTTTGAGCAATCCTGGACGTGGCGCTCAGAGAACGTCTTGCCGCACACCATCAGAATCCTGTCGTCCCCATAACACGTACGGCGATTCCATCTCAGACGGTACCGCGAAGCACCCAATCGTAGCCAATGACATCCAGGGGGATTTCCGCACAGACAAAAATGGGAAAAGGTAACTCAAATAGCGACAACGAGCTCCTGACTCTTTGAGTCTCATGTGTCCATGACGGTAATCATTTACCATTAAGTGACCCGTCTGTTCTTCTTTACCACAAAAAACTAATTAAAATGTCATGAATCTTCGTTCGTGTATATAAGTTCACTCTATCGTCGCTAGATGGCGTTACATGTAGTCACCTCACTACTCTCGTTTAGACCTAAATATAAATTTTAAGTTTATCTTATAAATTGAAGTACCTACGGCTAGAATCTTCAACAAACAGTAATTTCTCCCAAGGGAGTCACTTGAATGTAATGAATTTCATAAGTTCTACATAGACTGTACTTAACCAACTAAGTTACGAAAATTTTGACCATAATTTTGACTTGAATTTTTTTATAGCAATTGTTTTGTATTCTTCTTATCGATGTGAAAATTGCTCATCACGAGTTGCGTTAGACACAACTAAGGTAAGAGGTTAGCTAAGAACTTAATTAAAAAAAGCTAGTGGTCGCCCAGTAGTCGAAATTCCACCATTTTTTTAACTTTCTGCACTCTCCTTCCATATAACCTTTAACTGTGACAAATTCCATACCTACTGTGTTCATTTTAAAATAATAAACGGAACCAAAAACATTCTAATTAAAATTGAAAAGTAGGTACTAAATATTATGTACATCCTAAATAGTATTAAAACTTTAAATTCATAGATACATCATCATCGTTATCTCAGCTGAAAGATGTTCACTACTGGACATATGCCTCTCCCAAATCTTAACAAAACAATAGATATATATATGTGTATCTATACCTCTATACAAATAAAAAAATGTTTTTTTTTTCATTACAGAGCGGGTAAACGTGTAGAAAATAAGTAAAATAAATAAATATAAAAAATTAGTAGTAGAGTTAAACCATTAACTTTGTTTTTATTTCAAGGAAATGAGTGTTTGCGCGCTTACAAACATGAAGTTTGTGTAACAAGCACACAACACCATATTTATATACAAGTAGCAATTCTTTTCGACGTCTGACAGCTTTCATGCAAGTTATACTTTATGCAAAAACTTATTTCATATTTCTTATTCAAGTTTTGCTCAGAAAAAAGTAGCTACAGTCATTAAAAAGTTTATGGCTTGGGTACATGGTTGAGTATGTTTTAATAACAGTGCACATTTCTGAAAGTTATTACGTCAATTTGAATTAGCTAATTCAGTAAAACTAAACATAGTATTTGAACTTTTACCTTTAACTAATGGTCGCACAGTGGTCGAAATTCGACCATAATTTATTACTTTTTTTATGGGCCTGCTAAAATGACTCTACTCTGCCTGATGGAAAGCATATGCAGAATCCAAGAGTGGTGATCACCATACTCATTGTTAATGCAACAATGCAGCATGGTGACCCACACTATGGCGGCCTAGTGATGCTTCTGCATCATTGGGCCTCCGGTCTCGCACTCACCAACAAACACGACAGGATGAACGTTGTCATTTTACGATGATGTTCTGTGCGAGGGTAGTACCACCTCGGTCGAGCCGGCCCGTTCGTGCTGAAATCAGCGTGGCTCTATTACTTGGACTTGGAAGTACATTTATTTTATTTTACTTTTTTTGCTTTCTGCACCCCTCCTCTAGAACAAGAACTACAACCAGCCACTATTTTCAACTCCTCAAATTTTATTGCGGGTTCCAAAACACTTTTCTGGGACTTCCTGTGTGTCAGTTGGATGTCATTTTTGTACGTCGCCGCGTCGCTGTTAATAATCCTGATAGGTATGGAGTAGCTTTTACTTTAACATTTTGTTTAATGCAGATGAATAGTTCACAGACGTCTGCCGAACTGCCACAAACCGAACCTCTGGTCAAAGATTTAATTCTCACTTCCATGTCCATTTCAACCGATCAGGTTGAAATACTCTAAGCTTAACTTCAAAAATGATTCTACCAAAAGTTTTGTAATTAAAATCCTGAACCTCACTGCCATAAAATATAACGTCACAGGTCAAAAGTATAACTTCTCATTTAAATATCTTGTAAAATAATCTCGTTTTACATATTTCGTCAGCCTTTGTATAAAAATACTCTTTATGCAAACGAGTGCTGTGTTTTGCATATGCGTTGAAGATAAATAAATTATTAATACGTACAGAAAAAGATAATACTATAGTGTAAAAATAGGATAACTGACCTGTGAATTAGGGTTTTATGGAACATTAGCGTATAGTATTTTAACTGGCTTATTGATCTATTACTTAGTAACCCTGACTGCAAGGGGTAGTGGGTTCGATTTCCTGGATAAATTAGATCATGATTGTGTTCTTGGTCTTAATACTAAAACACATTTTTTTACACGAGGAATGCTTTTCGAACCATACCCTACGTGGGGAGACGAAGGGCGTGTGTGGGACTCCCGGAGAACCGGTCTACCCACTAAACCCCGCGGCGGCCTTCCTCGGCAGTCTGCAGGAGCTCCAGGAACGCATCGGCGGCTCTGGAGTCCCCCCTGCCATATGTGAAGAAACATGAATTTAATTTAATGTTGACAGACATGGCACTCAAATTGTTGTACGCATTCAAAGTGGTAAAATATCTTATCGATTCTACGCTAAATGTATGCAGAATGCAGTATGTATGTTTGCAGAAACTTGTAGTTAGCAATAAGATTAATCAATTATACAATACAACATTCTTTTAAGTCTGTTAGTTTCTCCAAGAACAAATAAATAAAGAAAATCTATATATAAAACTTTCTCAACGCTATTATATTACACCAAATAGTACCTAGTCGTATTTAGTATTGTTGAGATATTCAGAAATGGTTTAAGTTAAAGATGAATTCCGCTTTCTTAAAAATATTTTCTGAAATTCCCTTTTTATCACGGACTAAAGGAAAATTCACACGGCTCATCGCAAATCAGTGGTTATATTCAACCTTTGCCGAAGCTCTAAAAATACACAACAATTTTTTTACACCCGAAAATATGCGAATAACGCCATTGTAGTGAAAAAAGGGAGCTGGCATTTGTGAAACTAAGGGTATTAAATAACTACCAAATTTATGGAATGTCAGGAATTTGTTAAGTTTTTTAACATTAAACAATAAATTCGTGTATTATGTGTATATTAGTAGTGTGTGAACAATAATAACGCGATTTAGGATTAGTAGTTTCTAAGAATTTAGATTTAGGATCGCTAGATGGTGCTAGGTATGTTCTTAGTTGGTAAATGCAATAAATTAGTTACAATATTCTTGCGTAGGTCATGCATGATTGCGAAAATCAAAGAAAAACTGTTAAACATTGTTTGTTTACTAATTTTATTAACTCTAATAGTCCATTGCTAGATGTAGGCCTAACCTTAGGAAGGAAGGATTCAACCGCTGCCTCGCTGCACCGATTTTAATGAAAATTGGCACGAATCGCAGCAGTAAGCGTTATCAGACTCGCGGGTGGAGCTGCGGGCAAAGGCTAGTATTGTATAAGGCAAATAACCATGATCGATGTATTTAAAAACCGGTCAAGTGCGAGTCGGACTCGCGCATCGAGGGTCCCGTACGTTGCGAGTGTCGAAAATTTGCAGCATAAACGGCTGTATCTTTTGATTGCGTTGGTTTAGAAGTTTGATTTTTTCACAGCTCCAAGGGAAAGTATTAGTAATTTGATATGAATTTCAGCCTGATACCTCCACACGTTCCTGAGAAAAAGGGTCTTGACAGACAGACGGACAACAAATGGATCCTATAACATTTCCGTTTTTTTTCCTTTTGAGGTGTGGAACCCTAAAAACTTACTGAAACTGCAGTAATAACAAGAAAAAAAGAATATATGCGTATCAAAACTAGAAACTACTAAAGGAAATAGCAGCTCTTTGTTTAAAAACAGGAAACTATAAAACATACAAGTACATATTTTCACTTCAAAAGAGCTTAAACACAAGCTGAACATTGAGAATAACTTTCTCAGTTTTATAAAACGGGCATTGAATACTAATCTTTCGGAAATCGATGAATATTCCAGAATAGAGTTGCAGGAAAGCAGAATATGCAGTATTCATGTATTTGTATCTTCACTTTTAGCCCAATTGCGTTATAAGAAGACTAATGAGATTCTACGTTAGCTCTTCAGTGTGATCAGACATGTGTTTATATTAATAAATATTAAAATAACAATAGTAATTAGCTGAGTCGTGACCTCGTTTTTCGCCAATAACCGGTAGTAACGGAAAGTGTGTCAAATGCTTAGTACACAATTTTGTGTAAATCGTTTCAAGATAATGTTCTTTACACATATTTGTTCACACGAGCCTATAAAATAAATACAATAATACCTGATACACACGCCGCATGCTTCCTTTACTAGATTGTTATTTAGTATTAAGAGTTTGTATCTAGTAAGTGGCCAGAGCGACTAACCACTGACGACTCATCACACAGGTTTATACCTAGTTTGAGGGTCAGAGGCGACTCGCTGTTTGCCCCATGTAAGTTCTTGTATATCAACTGGACATTATGTACAAATTTTGTAAATTACCTTAATAAAGATTTAATTATTATTTATTATTATAATGTTTCCGAGTTTTTGTAAGTTTATTTTTTGGTATCTCCGCTATTTACAGGACTTAATGCATTTTGGCCTCGAAGGTGTCTATTTATGTTTATTATGAAAGTCGCCTGTTAGTACATCTATACTTCTATATTATTTATATCTATACTAATATTATAAACGCGAAAGTTTGTAAGTATGGATGGATGGATGGATGGATGTTTGTTACTTTTTCACGCCAAAACTACTGAACGGATTTGGATGAAACTTTACAGTAATGTAGCTTATACATCAGAAGAACACATAGGCTACTATTTGCCGCGATAACCGACATATACGATACACGCGGGCGGAGCCGCGGGCAACAACTAGTTTAATATATTTTCATGCAGTACGTATTAAATTCTGACACTCCCTAACGCGGCAGCTACCCTTTATACCCGTCATATTCTACTATCACTTGCAACACATTTCAAATTTAGTACCTCAGGTTTTTAAGTTTTAAGACAACATAGAAAAGAGTTGATTGTACATAAGTAATAATTAAAAGTTCAAGTGTCTCGAGAGGCATTTTACTCTCACTGTTTGCCTTTGGTATCAAACAACATAATTAATCAGAAGAAGACAAAGACATTATATATACGTTGCTATAATTTACTGGTACCTACCAAATGTAATTTTGAGAACGGATTTTATGAGCGTTTAATTCATCTTATAATACCGTATTTTTTGGGTTTTTTTTTCTGATTAAATTCCGGGAAACTAGGATTGGAGCAATGTTTTAGATCTGTTTGATGGAGAGAACGCTTTATCTGGTTATCTCAGACGCATGCAGTCTCGCATGAATTATGTCAATACTGATTTTTTCATAGGATGAAGGGGATGCGGACGCGGTAGAGGCGGTAGCGGCCTCTACCGCGTCCGCGTCTCCAATCGTCGCCTAATAGTCGTTGTGGCTACATCAATGGGAGATGTGACCGCGGATACAGGTCGCAGCCAGGTGCGGCCGGGGGGTGTTGTCTAAAGCGGGCCGGTGTTCCGCCTTTTACTGTGTCGAGCGGTGAGAGGCGCAACAGCGGGCTGGATATACCTCAGTCGTGGGGTACGGCATAGGGGACTCCAGAAGCCGTTGATGCGTTTCTGGAGCTCCTCCTGACTACCGAGGTAGGTCGCCGCGGGGTTTAGTAGGTACACCGGTTCGCCGGGAGTCTCATACACGCCCTTAGTCTCCCCTCCCGGGAGGATATGGTTTGAAAATCATACAACACGTAAAAAAAAGACCAAAGCACATTTTTTGTTGTGGGGATTACTCACCATAAATTACGATGTCAAAATTTGTTTTCTAGATCTCGACAGATGATCTAATTTGTCCTTTTAATGCCACTGTTTATGGTTCAAATGCAAGACATATATATTTGCATACTATTACAACACATAAATATTAACATATATATATATATGACTAATTTATCTAAATCACTTTACCTATATTTGACTTGGTATTTAAAGAGAATGCCTAAGCTTATATATTAAAAAATAAAAATTAACATTGTACTCGTTATTCAAGATGAGGTTACACTGGCAGGTTACACAGGCATTCAAATAATTACTTTTACATAATTTATAGCAGATGAAACCTTGTCTAGACATGGACGCTTAGACATCCATACACTGCAATCATTACGACACTGTCCAGTAAAATATATTATTCATATTTTCAAAGAATTACAGACGCAAACTACTTCTTACAATAATTATTCGTTATCTTTGTAAATAAAGCCTTAACAAGAAGTTAGGAGGTTAGAAGTATTTGATAGTAGAATTTTCTGATGTACAATCTAAAATATTTTTTTATATAGCTGCCGAATTGACTCAACTCAGTCTGATGGAAAACATAAGAAGACCCAAGAGTTATTTACTTTTAAATTATTATAATTATATTATGATTAAACTGAAAATTTAATTTATAGTAGGACTTTGACTGGAAACTCACCTTTATAACGCTAATTATATTTATGTTAAAGCCTGCGGACCGTTGTATTTGCTCCTGAGTGAACTCTTGACCTTATATCTTTTTTGTTCACTCTAATTAAAATCAAAATATGCGTACTTTGATTTTAATAATTAAATATAAGAAAAAATATGTTTAAATTAAAATATATTTTAAGTAACGTGTTCTATCAGATACAAAAAAAAACTAAATGTTTAATTATTGTGATCCCGGCCACACAAAGGGTGGCACCACATCTGTATCTTTTAAGTTCCAGGAGTCCATAGCCAACACTGTCTATGGACTTATGGACTTACTGTCTCCAGAATCGAGACCTGACCGGACCTGAAGCCTAATGATGTTGAATCTTCTGAGTAGGCTACCATAGTGTAGGTTACCTTGTTGCATTGTCTGCATTCTCAATGAGTATGGTGACCAATGCTCTTGGATTCTGCTCATGCTTTCCATCAGGTAGGGTAGGGTCACTTTGGCAGGTGATATATACACAAAAAATATATATCTCTTAAGTTCTAGGTACCCTAAGGCAGCGGTAATCACTTAAGTTATCATACAAATTGATCTGTAACGACAAACGTCAAAGATATTAAAGACATTTCCTCTATTCTTCAAAACTTAATCAAAAGTTTTTTTTTATAGAATAGGCGGGCAATCAAGCATACGTATCGCCTGATGTTAAGCGATTACCACCGCCCATGGACTATTGCAACACCAGAGGTGTCACAAGTGTGTTGCTGGTCTTTGGGGGTTTGGGGAGGGGGGGTGTAAGGGCCTCCTGTATCCTCACTTACACGGTGAAACACAGCGCAAGCACTATTTCACACCGGTTTTCTGTGAGGCCGTGTTATCACTACGGTCGAGCCGGCCCATTCATGCCGAGGCGTGGCTCTCCTACGTTTCCCCATTTATCTTGTATTTTCTCCTAAGTTGTGACGCTTCCTGAATGCAACTTGTATACCACAAACTATAGCAATATATTTCTCTTCAATTGGTAAAAAAATCTTGCTGATGAAGTAATATTTCCACAGACCACTCCAGTGTAGCACGTGCTTTATTTAAAAAAGAAAGCACTCGAATTGTATAAAGTACCGCTAACAAACATCTCTTCTGTGGACAAAACTCATTGTGTTAATATTGATTTAGGTAAGTGTAGCTTGAGATGAGTGTTGTCACGTTTTGCGTACGTGCAATGTTCATTTGACTTGGATTTCGATGTTATGTTAGAATATTCTCGAACTGGAATTAAACTGTATGATTAATCTGTATCTGTAATCTGATTCAATTATAAATATTCGGATGATAAGGTAAGCCAGATGTCATCAGGAGACACCCGAGCCAAAAAAAAAAAATTCTGTGATGACGATCTAATTTTTTTTCAATCTGGGTGTAATTTTCGTCTATAATTTATTGAGAAATGTAAAAGTACGTTTATTAGAAATGATACATTCTTTATTACACAATGAAATGTGTTAATTTTAGTTCCACCTAACGCTAAGTGGGACTAATATTAGAGGAATCAATGTAATGCGTGATTGGAATTACCTCATTGGAAGTCGCTTTAAGCGAGTCCCGCTAAATAAATATAAATATACTAGCCGACCCGGCGAACGTTGCTTTGCCATTAAAAAAAATTGGGGTGGGTCGGGTCACTCTTATCATTTAGTGGTATGTTAAAAAAACATGCAAAAATAAAACCGACTTCAATGTTCGACTCAATTTCTCGGATGCCATCATCAGATCTTAGTGTCCTTAACAGGGTACCACCGTTGGGATATCTCCTTTCCAATAAAAAAAGGAACCATCAAAATCGGCTCATAAACGACGAAGTTATCCGCGAAAACACATAAAAGAAAACATTTATACGGTCGAATTAAGAACCTCCTCCTTTTTTTCGAAATCGGTTAGTTATCAGACCTACCCGATATGCACACATAATTCCATATAAATCGGTTCAGCCGTTTTAGAGGAGTTTGGTAACAAACACCGCGACTCGAGAATTTTTTAGATTAGAGATAGATTTGTGCGTAAGTATTATTATGATTTAAAACGTAAGCAATTTGTTCCAACTTAGTACAACCAACTACAAAAATAATAAAACAAGATAAAAACCAAATAAGTAACGAGTATTCCAAAGTGCATTTTACTATCTTATTCACTTTCCAAGTTAAAGCATACAAACTGACAAAGCTGTGTAAATAGAAAATCGACGGCATTATTAATACAGCTTCCGCCGCTAGGGTGGCAAAGCAAGTGTCTAATTTAACTGAGACTCTAAGTTTGTTCATTAAGTTTAACAAGATTTTGTTACGTTACACCATGGGACGCGCACTATGCTCAAATATTAAGAGATATTTTAAAAGGTACATTTTCGAAGCTTAATTGCTTTCGCGTCGTATTTTTTTTAGTTGATTATTTATTTTTCTTGTAGACTTGTAGACATGGAAAATTTGAAAATTAATTTCCAGGTAAGTTACTAAAAGCTTTTTGAATAAAGCGATATTATAATTTAACTTTAGCTAAGCCAAGTAGTACTAATATTAGAAGTTTGTGTGTCTTATTATGAAGAAACATGCTTCACGGTTGCCTGGAAGATTAAATGAGGTGTATCTTCGGATCATAAAATACTCATAACCTTATATTTATATTAATATCATAAATCGAAAGTAACTCTGTCTGTCTGCTACGCTTTTACGGCTAAAAAGCTGCGCCAATTTTAATAATTTTTTGCATGGAGATACTTTGATTCCTCAGAAAGGAGAGGAGATAGAGTGATTTTTGCCGTAATTACTGTCATACACGCTGGCGAAGCCACGGGCAACGGCTAGTATTTCAATTTATAGATACGTGAATATGACGTACGTATTTGAGCACTGGTTGGAATAGTTCTAGTCAGATGCAAATTATGAATATGTGCACAAACGAATAGATTTTAACATGTATCTATAATTAATCTATACTTATAATAAAAATGTAACAGGTCAAATTCTGTACATTGAAGATATTTTGAAAATTTTTTTGGAGGGCACTCTGTTATCGATACTGAAACGAAAACTATTTTTTTTTTCATTTTTGTCTGTCTGTCTGTCTGTCTGTCTGTCTGTCTGTATCTTGGCCGCGCATCACGCCGAAACTACTGAATGGATTCAAATGAAACTTGGCATGATTTGAGTTCATACTCCGAGGTAGGACATAGGATACTTTTTATTCCGAAATTCCGGACGGTTTCCTTGGGAGGGGACATGAAAGTCAAAATGTGTAATTAATTGTAATTCATTAACGAGTAGTCCGATTGCAATAATTCTTTTTTTGTTAGAAAGGAGATACTCTGAAGATTGTAGCATAAAGTATTTAATTTATCACAATCTCTCTATCTATTGGAAAAAAAATTATAAAGAATTTATCATTACGTAAAACGACTGGTAGTGACATCTGTTGCCAGCCATGCGTAATTAATAACACTTTGATTAATATATCGTGGAATAATCGTAAAACGTATTACGTATAATTCGGTGTAGCATTAAGTATTTGATTAATCGAAATCACTCTATCCATAAATTCAGCACGGTTTCCTGGAGAGAAGGGATGAAAGTCAAAATATGTACTTGGTTGTAATTCAATAACACGTGATTTCATTCATTCTTTTTTTGCTAGACAGCAAGTACTTTAAATATTGTTCCGTGATCTATTTATACATATATCACGTATAATAAATCTGTAGACGTTGAGTTTGCCGGTTTCTTTGCTTAAAACAGCGACATCTCTTGGAATCAAGTAACTAACTTTACAATAGGTACGTAATAACCATAATTAGGGTTCCGTTTTTTGCCTTTGGCACGGAACCCTAATTATGGTGTACCTCCAAAATTTTTAATCTTCCTAGATGTACCTTGAACCCAAAAAGTTTGCGGAACACTGAATGTACTATGGTGATGTGTGTTACTTCGACCTGAATGCAGACCTCCTTAACAAGCTTGACCGTCTTCTTAATAACTGCATTCGATTTATTTTCAATATTCGAAAGTATGACCATGTGTCTGCTTTGCGTTCCCAGTTAAAATGGTTACCTATTCGCCTACAGTGCAATCATCGAGCACTTACCTTCCTATTTTCATTTCTCAACTCGCCATCCTTACCTACCTACCTTGCTCCGTATTTCCGATACCTGTGCTCTAATCACGATAGAAATCCTAGCTCAGTTAATAATCTGCTTCTCTCATGTCCGTCTCATTACTCCGACTTCGTGAACTGTTCCTTCTTTGTTCGAGCAGTAATACTCTGGAATCCGCTCCCGCTCGAAATCAGGATGTCCACTAACCGATATACATTCAAAAATAAAGTACATGAGCTCTTTCTCTATGAACTGGCAGAATTTTCTAATTTATAGCTTACCGTCCTTTTTAAACGACTTCCAAAAGGAGGAGGTTCTCAATTTAATCGATTTTTTTTCTTAATGTATGAATGTACACGGATTACTCCTCCGTCAATTTGTGGACCGATTTTGAAAATTATTTTTGTATTCGAAAGGGTATGCTCCTCATGTGGTCCCATGACCACCATATCTCCTGATATGGCGTGACCTTGAGCGGGATAGCTGCTCTTCGCGTAGAACAAAACAACCGAAGCGTCGGTGACGTCGTTGACGTTCGTCTCGAAATATAGCGAGTGTGGTACCTACTATTACATTTGGCTTGGCACCGACTTCAAACCTATGAATAGGTAGCATATACAAGTTATTTGATACTTTTTAGTTTTTAAGTCGGTTTTTTTAAACGAAGTTTTTTTTTCCATTATTTAGTGTATAAATGTTGTATTTATGTATACGTAATCTGTATATGTATATCTACTTATATATGTATGTTTGTATGTATAACGTTGAATATGATGTGATTATTGTAAATTTGAACGGACTTCTTATGTATATAAGATTTCACACACCTGCCTTATAAGATTTCTCCACCCCCGAAGGTCGACTGGAAGAGAATGCTCTGGGCATTAAGTCCGCCGATGTACATTCTTAGTGCATAAAGTTAATAAATAATATATAAATAATCTACATTGTATTTATATTTCCAAAAAAGTGTGTGTGACCAGTTCCTAAAATTATCATCTCAATGTAACTAACACAACATCCACATCTGGTAGTTCTTAAACAGTTTCTAAAAGATACTTTACAATAGGTACGTTATATAATTACTTTTTTATCGTATAATAAAAATGTAAAAGATCAATTTTAAGTTTAAAATACTTGAATTAGGAGTTATAATTTTTAATATAAACAAACATATAACTTAATAGTTATGATAATTTACCAGAAACAAAACACAAAATGTGTGTGAGTGTGTGTGTTTGTTACTCTTTCACGCTAAAACTTCTAAACGGATTTGGATGAAACTTTACAGTAATATAGCTTATACAGGTTACTATTTGCCGCGAAAATCGACATTCACGCGGGCGGAGCCGCGGGCAACAGCTAGTTATTAAAATATAAATATACTAAATGCTTTAGCAATTACCGTAACCATGTACAAAAGGTGTCACTTTAAAGCTTTGAAGAGTGGAACAAAATTCTCAGATGCGGTACAAAAGCATCTTCTCCACAATATCTGAGTAGATGAAGTCTCAGAAAATATCAAAAGCGGAAATATTTAATTGCGTTATTTAACAATGAAAGTTCCGGGAACTATCCTGTGCTGCAAAGACTTTGTGGGTACTGTAAGTGCTCAAGGCTGGAAGAATGCAAGGCAAACTTTATTATAATTAGAGCGTATTCGGCCAAACTTTTAATAAATAGCTAACGAAGTGAAGACGTACCTTTTTACTATAACTCAAATGTTTTAAATTTTCAGATGGTGCCACAGGGGTAGAAAGAAAGACATAAAAATTAGATATTCTAACATAACCAGGACATCACATGGTTTTTTTTTCCTCCCCATTTGGCAGGAGAACTTGGCTCGCACTTCTGTGCATTTGCCAGCGTCAAGTTTTAAACATGGTTTTATAAACATCTACTAATATGGATACAGTATTATTACCAAAACACAAGTGGACTGGATGAACTTACCCCGTGTGGTGACCTCCACTTATAATGAAACAGATACTTACTTCAGTACAATCTAACGAAGACCTATCAAACTGGGAGTAACTATTAATCCTGCATCACACAGTTAAAATTCTCACACCGATCAATATAAATACGAGGTACTTTCCAAGATTACCATTAACCCGGTGTGACTGTGCCTGGTTCGGGATCAGACTGCCGTGTATGTGATGTGAAGCTATTTAGATTCCTACATATTATATATACTGACGTCTAAAACTACAAAGGGGTAGACAGAAGCATATTAAACGTAATATCTATATATCCTTACGAACGTATTCCCCGAACTAGTGCAAAGCTCTCCTGTGGGTTTGTTCCCACCACATCTGGGTCAAGAGCCCACTGTCGATGAATATAGACGCCTCTGTTTATAATAGCGTGTCTATTGTACTTCGGTTTGTATACTTGAGAGCTTTGAATGCCATTGGATTATTTCTTCCTGTAAGTCGTATAAAACGTCATACTAGTTTAAGACTCTCATGAATGAACTGAAAGCTGATGGGAACTTAGACCGGCTCACCGTCAACACCGGTTACCTCTACAGCCACGGAATCTCAGCTCGGACTTAAATGCCATTATGTTTATTAATACAGAAGAAATTTCTTTAACAGGTAAAGCCAGAAAGGGCCCGCCCGCACAGAAAATCAATGTAAAATGACAGCATTTAGCTGTCGTGTTTCGTTGGTGAGTGTGAGACCGGAGGCCCAATGATGCAGAAGCATCACTGGGCCGACATAGTGTGCGTCACCATGCTGCATTGTTGCATTGCCTGCATTCGCAATGAGTATGGTGACGACCACTCTTGGATTCTGATTATGATTTCCATCACGCAGAGAAGAGTAATTTTGGCAGGGCCATACATAAAAAAAAATAACAGAAACTGTAAAGTAGTTCAGGAAAGTAGACTTGGTTAAAATTTAAAAAGCACAATTGGATAAAGTACATAAAAACACCTAGTAATGTTAACCTGTCATAGTTTATATGACTTAAACAATGACAGTTAAAGTAAAATTGAAATTCTACTTCCTACTAACATTATAAATGCGCAAGTTTGTAAGGATGTGTGTGTTTGTTGTTACTCTTTCACGCAAAAACTACTGAACGAATTTGGATGAAACTTTACAGTAATATAGCTTATACATCATAACAACACATAGGCTACTATTTGACGCGATAATCGACATACACGGGGGCGGAGCCGCGGGCAACAAAAAAAATTTTGGAGGGCCTCTATAATCGATACTGAAGCCAAAACTGTATATTTTTTTCATTTTTGTCTGTCTGTCCGTCTGTCTGTCTGACTGTCTGTATCTTGGCCGCGCATCACGCTGAAACTACTGAATGGATTCAAATGAAACTTGGCATGATTTGAGTTCATACTACGAGTTAGGACATGGGATACTTTTTATACCGAAATTCAGCACGGTTTCTTGGAGAGAGGGGATGAAAGTCAAAATATGTACTTAGTTGTAATTCAATAACACATAGTACGATTTCTTTCATTCTTTTTTTTGCTAGAAAGAAAAAATATAAAACACTGCCTGTGGGAAGCTGAGACAGATATGTAAATATGGCGGTACGAAGTTCGCCGGGTCAGCTAGTATTAAATATACTAAATAATGTGATTTATAAAATAACTTTAATAACAAGAAACATAACTTGACAAATGTTGCACAGAGCCGTCTAATTCCAAACGAGGCGGAGTGTGTCCTATGGTAAGCATAATATATAATATTTTTATATACAAATATTATAAATAAATTATACCCAGACACAGTACAAATGACTGATCATTTAATTGATTAGCTTTGATTAGCTTTGATTAGCTTCGGTGAAAGTGTTTTTGACCACTGAAGCTAATGCAAAATACATTATTACGGACGGACAATAAGTAATTATAACTAGTCTATAAAGCCGAGTCTCCACAGAACAAAAGTTGTAAATTTTTGTGTTGTCAACAAGTGTTGGTGATAAAAGTTTCTGTAAAGCCGAGTCTTCACCGAACCAAAGTCGGCAACTTTTGTGTTGTTAACTTTATTTTGGGTTGTCAACCTTTTTTTGTGTTGTCAAATTTCAGTGGAGAGGCGCCTTAAAACATGAGCTAACTTCAGGATAGCAGCAGCAGACAGCAAAGTCCTTCAAAAATTACAAGATATTCTTGCAAAAAATACATAGGTAAAATAAAAACTTGCATTATAAAAACGATTCTAAGTATTTCATTAAGTCACGTAATTTCTTAGTAATGAAATATCAAAAACCGTACGTTAAACCGCCCCTCTTTATACACAATAAATTGATAACAATTTTAAATATTTACCAACTCAACTCGCAAAATATTTGAAGCAGATTATATAAGTGCATGAAGCGTAAACCGTTTTTAAAATCGTTTTATTGAATTTTTTTGTCTGGTCTTATGATGTCGATCGATCAACCGTGAAATATTGGTCTGCAGCAATCTCGTAATCATTCTTCACCATCCCATACATGTTGTCAGGATCACAACCTCCAATTTTAAATTTAAAACACAAATAAAAATCAGCTTTATATTAATCTTGTTAGAGTTTATTGTGATTGTTCGCTGTTTTACCAAAATTGGTGAGTGGACAATACATCGAGCTGGGAATTGTTCGAATATTAAAAATCATTGGAGCATTATTGAGTTGCTCTTTGCTATTAATTCAATGTGGATATGCTGTGTGAGCGGTGAAAATCATAAGCGGAGATAGATAAGAACATGTGTGTCTTCAGTAACGTCTGTTCTTTATTGCCTAAACACACAAATATATCTAAGCGATTTGTAGAAATGGAAATCAATTCATCAATCAATCAGTCTATCGCGGTCTACTGGCAACTTACATTTATTTAGCTTTTGATTGAGTAGCTTGCCGAGGAATGATCGTTGAAGGAATAATATCGTGATTTTGAACGGATCAAAACGACCTAAATCTAAGCTATGTGACAGAAAATATTTCTTTGTAAAGTAAAGTGACATGAAACAGTCCAAATTCAAGACAGGACTAGGCCACTTATTAGATTTTTGAAATGTCAGGGTGTTTTTTGGTTCATAATGGACATGAATGAGTTGTTACAAAAAAAATCCAATCCTGCCGGTGTTTGCCGTTGCCTGAACTTGAGAAATAGAAATTCTAGAAGGATTATTCACAAAATCTTACTGACACCCTAATGTTTTATTGCAAAAATAAATATCAGCTATATTCCTAATTATGTAGATACTCAAGTTTAAATTTTACTTTGTATTTAAAATAGTGCAATCGTCCACACTCGCACTGGCACCACACCTTATCGCTGCTGTTAAATTTCGTATAGAGTGGCTCCGCGTGGAACGGTAATGGTTTTCAAAAGGCCTGCCGCTTGTTTTGCCCAACTTCAGAAACGCTTTTTTAATGGCCAATACTGCACTTGTTCGGATTTCACCGCCATCTGTTTTGTTCGCGAAATTGAATGATGAAAAGAATTGTATTGGAGAATTAAGGACAAAACAACTGTAGAATACCCCTTGTGGGGGACAGGTGTGTCATGTCCCACCAACACAAAGGGAGGATCCTCCGACCAGGCGAGGTGATCATGCCTGGCGGGCCAACTGCCTAACGGTTGATGTTGGGATGTTGTATGTATCTTAATTGGCGCGCGAACTTTCACTGCGCGATTCAGGATTGGTAATTGGTAGTTTCTTAGTTTCCTTCGTTACTCCGTAGTTCGATGTATCTTCGGTAGATGGCGCTGTAGTATGTTATGTTGTTGTTGCGCTGTATGTGGAGGTCGCCACACCCCTCATACCCCTCTGTTCTTTTTTTTATGTTATAGCTGCGCCAAATGACTCTGGTGTGCCTGATGGAAAGCATGAGCAGATTCCAAAAGTGGTGATCACCATCCTCAATGCGAATAAGGACATTGCAGCATGGTGACCCACACTATGGCCGCCTATTGAGATGCTTTTTCACGCCCCGCTTAAAGGAGCCGGGATCATAGTGGGAGGGAAACACGTGCTCTGGAAGTGAGTATTAATATTTCATCATCTTCCTAGCCTTCAACCTGTTTTACCCGAATTTCTGATTTTTTACTAAATTTGAAGTTTAAACTAGATTTTTTAAGTTTTAATATTTTTTGGGTGATTTGCGGTAGTTAATGTTTTAGATGAATTTATGACGAAGATTTATGGGATTCGATCCGCTTCTTTCCAATTGTAATGTGTTTGGCTTTAAACATTAATTATATTGTAACATAATTTAAACATTTAAGTTTTGGTTCTGTGTTTTTAACCAACTTCAAAACAGGACAAGGCTATCAATTCGTTGTTATTTTTTTATGTTTGATATCTCATAACTTCGACTGCGTGAGCCGATTTTGATTATTCTTTTTTTATTTGAAAGCTGGTGCTTTCCGTGTAGTCCCATTTCAATTTGAATTTGCCTTAGAGTTGAATATAACACAAAGCTGTTGCTTAAAGTGACTTTTATGAATCATGCCCTAAAAGTTGCCTGCTGAAAACAGTTGTGATACAAATGTTATTAAATTCAAATGAATGTTCGTAACGACTAGCGACTAGCCTATTGTTTTTTTTTTTAGTTTTATGCACTCCCCCTCCATATAAACTCTAACTGTGCAAAATTTCATACTCCTCAGTTGGATTTTTTTTTGTAAAAAGGGGTACAAAGTTATAATAATCACTTTATTGAACACCAGATTAATTACAAAGGTAACACTAAACTAGGAGGTACAATTGGCGGTATTAATAAATAAATAATCACTTTTAATCAAATTACGCCCTGAACCTCATAAGAAAATATAATTATGCTAATTACACAGCTTACTGGTTTATAATTACCCCTTCTTGACCTTATTTTTATGTAGCATCGCTTTACAACATTTATAAGTAACTAGCTGACCCACGCAACCTTGTTTGCGTCTCCTATTACCCGTAGCGTGATAATTTTCCCCCGTTTTTGAAACATTCTTCATTGGTGCTCCAGTCCTATTAGTCTTAGCGTGATGATATATAGCCTATAGCCTTCCTCGATAAATGGGCTATCTAGCACTGAAAGAATTTTTCAAATCTGACCAGCGGTTCCTGAGATTAGCGCGTTCAAACAAACAAACAAATAAACTCTTTAGCTTACCTGTGTTGCGAGGAAGATTGCATTCCAGGCGCAGGTTAAATTAGCAACAGAAATGGTTTTTAAAGCAAAAATTTTATTTCGCTGTTATTTATGACGTTAATTTGTTTTCGTATTTATGTTATTAGTCTTCCTTACTATTCTACCACTTCCATAAAATAATACCTCAATAAATAAATACTAAATAGTCTTTACTAATAAATAAAATTGAAGTGTCCGTTTACAATTTCAAATTAACAGCTTTTCACTAAATGCATATGAAAGTTACAGCAATAAAGCAATATATTTTTGTCTGTTTGTCTATTTGTTCCGGCTAATATCTGGAAAGGCTGGATCGATCGACGAGACTTTCACTGGCAGATAACTGATAATATGTAAGGAGTAACTTAGGCTATTATTTTTAGTTTTACCCGCGGTACAAAAACAACAGCAGGTATTAGGTATTAATATAACATTTAATAATAGTATTTCGGACATCTGACACACAACGGCATCTAGTCCCAAACTAAGTCCCAAACAACTAAAAGTCAATGAAACCAAGCATTCACTTATTTGGATCTAATTTTGTTCAAATGTAATGTAATATAATCACCAGATTTAATTCACCAAGAAACTAAATTTCTGGGAATTTCTAGCATATTTAAGGTATAATAAATCATGCCATTCAAAAAACGTTTCAATAATATAATTGAACAAAACACTGCGTCTCAATAATTAGGGGTATTATTATAGTAATAGGCCTTAGTTTGTGCCTCCGGCGTGGTAATCATCACCAAGGTTTTTTCAAAGATGTTTCTGTAGCATCTGCTAAAGTTATAATTACAAAAAAATAAAAAAGCGGCCAAGTGCGAGACTCGCGGACTCGCCCATGAAGGGTTCCGCAGCAGCAAGTTTACGATTTATGACGTATTAAAAAATAACTACTTACTAGATTTCGTTCAAACCAATTTTAAGAGGAAGTTTGCATGATAATGTACATCATATATTTTTTTAGATTTATCATGTTCTTATTTTAGAAGTTACAGGGGGGGGACACACATTTTACCACTTTGGAAGTGTCTCTCGCGCAATCTATTCAGTTTAGAAAAAAAAATGATATTAGAAACCTCAATATCATAACCCACACGCATGGGTTTGATGAAAAAAAAATTGTTGAGTTTCAGTTCTATGTATGGGGACCCCCAAAACAGACAGACAGACATGACGAATCTATAAGGGTTCCTTCCTTTGGCACGGAACCCTAAAAACTATTAATTTGAGTCTTTAAGTTTCTTGGAAATTCTATTGGTATTATTGTAGTATTGGTATTATCTAAAATCGGTTAAAATTGAGATTCATCTTTCAACCGTACACTGTTAGTAGTTTTATTACAACTCATTTTCCTAACCTTTATTATTCCCAAGATTATTAGGGGTCGTATACTAGCTCAACCGGTTTTACCTCAATATCAGTTTTGCACGGAGCGACTGGCATCGGACCTCCGCAATCCTGAGGGTGAACTGAATTCGAAGTTTGAACTAGTTGTCAGTATATTTGAGGGCCCGGACTTCCCAATAACGATTGCCATTGATGTTCATGACAACCGGGACCGACAGCTTAACGTGCTTTCCGAGGCACGGGCGGGCAACAACGCCATATTCCATACTCCAGGCTGCTATTAAGAATTTCTTGTAAGAAAATCCCAACAGCAGTCCGACCCGGGAATCGAACTCGAGACCTCTTGATCGGCAGTCGCTTACGCTAACCGCTAGACCAACGAGGCAGTTTTATTACAACTACCTCCTAATTTATAAATGTTTTAATATCAATACTTTAACATATATTTTAAATTCTAATGTAACTCTGTCTCTCTGTTACGCTTTCACAACTAAGCCGCTGAACGATTTTTTTATGATTGTTGGTATATAGCTATCTATATACCAAATTGCATAAGAATTCGTTCAGTACCAAAAAAATTTTTTTTTTTTTTTTTTATATTTCGGACATCTTACATACAACGCTATCTAGTCCCAAGCTAAGCAGAACTTGTGTTATGGGTACTAGACAACTGATATAAATACAAATATACTTTTTTTTTGTAAATACATACATATTATACATAGAAAACACCCAAACTCCGAAACAAATATTTGCAGATCGTACAAACATTTGGTCCGATCCGGGAATCGAACCCGAGACCTCAAGCACAGCAGTCGCATACGCTCCCACTGCGCCACCGAGCCAGTCATCATATTGAACCTTGTAGAAAGACAATTATGTTAAGTACTTTTTATCGCGATAAACGATTTCTACGGGCGGAACCGCGGGTAAAAGCTAGCAGTACGATAAGTAAACAACAACAGATTACAATTATTGTAACTATATTACTTTTAAGGCATTATTTTGTTTTTTTAACCAATTTTAAGTAGGTAAACTTTTTTATGTTAAGATTAGCCGACAAACAGCCACAAATGTCAAACATAAATTCAATAAAAACGCACATTATTAAAGGAGGAACTATAAAAAGGATGATTGTCGCTTGTGGTTTTTTTTTAATAATTTACGTTCGGGAACGCGTTATCTCATGTTCTAATCGGATTAGGATCGTGTAAATGTTATGTGGTACCAATACCTTTTTATACAGAAGTAAAAGTAGTTAATTAAAAAGATATTTGAATGCATAAAGCCGCTTATAACATTATGATAAGTGAGATTGTTTCTTTTTTTTTAATATTATGACATGTCATTTGGAAGTCAAAATATGTATATACCTACTATATAGTATTTTTATCATGTTTAATCCCTTTATATATGTTCTAAGGTACATACTCCTCCAATGTCACTTATTAATACTTAATTTTAATTAATGAAAATGCTTATAACAACCTAAGCCTGTCTAAGTTCTGTCTGTCTGATATACATCATACATCAAGAAATCAATTTTGGAATTTTTTGTTTGTTTGTCGCGGATTATCACTGGAACGGCTGGACCGATTTTGATATGACTTTCACTAGCAGATAGCTGATGATATAAGGAGTAACTTACGATACACTGCGTGCACCAAGGTCTTACCCGCGATTGTTGTTGTTTTTGTTGTGTGTTTAACAACAACCATGTGTTACACTGTGGGGTTCAGCTCAACAATTTTTGTGTATACTAATATACATAATTGAAATACCTTTTACCCCTACAAATCCAGTGCACTCCACATCAGAAAATAGTTTACATACATCTTTTTTACATACTTCATAGACATAATCAGCAGTTGCCAGATTCGATTCGTGTCTGACGCCTGCAGCTGACGTAGTACGACCTTTCATTGTTTGTTAAAAGGCCCTATCGGGTCTTAAACTAGATTGTCATTTCTATATGACTAAAAGTCTTATATACGTTACTAATTACTTGTGTATGTTTAGTACTGTAGTCATAATAAGACGAACAGATGAATTCTCTAAGTACATTGAAAGAAACACAGCAATAAGTTAAGTTACAAGTAAATATGTACATACAAGTACATAGGGCGGGAAGACTTCATTGGTACATGCTTCGGATTTTAATCTCCAAGACAGCTGTAAGGAGCTGGCCTGAGCTATAAGATGTTTAAAGAAATAACGGTCTCAAACTTTTGTTCTGATAATCTAAATAAAATGCGTAGTTGGAGACGAGATGTTTTCTTTAGGGAGAGAAAGACAGCATTTCGCAGCATATTTATTTGGTAATAATACAGTTTTGTATGCTTTAGACTCTATAGAGGAATGAAACCATATCGCGTTTTAATAATATCCTAAAGCGCCACCTATGGAACTTTCTGAAAACTATTTTTAAATAGACATATGCACTTTTGTACACCGGCGGACTTGGTGCTCAGAGCATTCTCTAGCACTCAAAATTAGGGTGGTGTAGACATCATGTGATGTTCAGATTTTCGGAATTCAGATCAGATATACGAAAACGCTATTTATGCTCCTGCAGTTAAGTTTTCTTCCGATTTATTTTATTTACTAGATTTGCAATATAAATCTTATCTGAATGTCCTTAGTCTACCCGTCATTACTCGTTGATCGTCAGTCTCAGTCGTCAGTACTTGTCGACTGCCTCGTTGGTCTCGCGGTTGGCGTGTGCGGCTGCTGATCATGAGGTCTCGGGTTCGATTCCCGGGTCGGACCACATGTTTGTATGATCTACAGATATTTGTTTCGGAGTTTGGGTGTTTTCTATGTTTAATATGTATGTATTTAAAAAAAAGTATATATGTATTTGTATCAGTTGTTTAGTACCCATAACACAAGCTCTGCTTAGGTTGGGACTAGATGGCGTTGTGTGTAAGATGTTCGAAAAAATATCCGAAAAGAATAATATTATTATCAGAAATTTACCCTTTGTGCCCTGAACGATGAGTACTTAATATTATAGTTGCAAGTCCTCGTGAACTGTAATACTTGATTACTAGTTATTCAAATAACAATGAAGGTTATAATTTATGTTTGAGCTCAAATTTGGGCATGATATGTACAACGCGCTTCAAAATTTGTGTCTTTCTATTTTATTTTCCTTGTCAGTTGCATCTCAGTTCTCATCAAGTCATCCACAATGTGTCGTACAGCAAAGCATAGAACCTTCAAACAAATAAATTACTCGCGTTTATCTTATAACATAGTCTATAAAATACAGACGCTTCTATGGCGAAAGTAGACGATAAATCTTGCCATTGTCACCACCAGATGGCGCTGTGTCCAGGTTTTTACCGCTATAACTTGCTAACAAAGACTGCTTTTTGTACCACCTGCCTCTAAGATATTTAGTTTTGGTGTTTTAGTTACGATATCTTTGATTTGATCTGTAACTTTAACGATTTCCAAAGAAACATTTTCTCATTAATTCCATCAATATTTGTTAGGTTATTTAAGTTTAATTAATTTACTAACTTTGAAGTTTTCGTTTGATGATTTATAAATATTAATACGGAATTACGTGATCAATGCTTTTAAATTTCCTGGTGTTTTATACAAGTTGCATTGAACGAAGTCCCTGTACGGCTAAATAGGTACTATTAATAATAGTGGTCCTTTTTGTGTGCATTTTGACGTTTCTATAAGGGGCATTGTTAGCGTAGTATGAATGATAACATAAAATGTGTTATCATTCTGTCATCATCTGATAGAGTTAATCTTCATGATGGTCCGGTTCTCGGATTTACTGCAATTTTATTGAAAAAAGTACAATTTTCGATGAGATCTTAAACTTGCAATGAAAATGATCAATTGAATCCTAAGGGATATTTGTATTATGCTTGATAGTTGATATTTCTTTGCTAATGTAAATTACAATTTCAAAACGTCGCCCTCAGATTATAAAACGTCGCCTTTATCTTATGCTACCGTCGCCCAATTCGTAACATGTTCAAATGAACTATCCTCTTCAACGGTATAATATAGAAAATTTCGTCTCCAATGAAACTTTGGTAACCATTAACATTAATATAAAAAAGAAATAAAAAGACAATAAAAGACGTATTTAGATTTACACCCGTCCATGTAAATTAATCAGTTGCTCCATAACCTTGATTTTCAATGAGATAATTATTAAGTACCGTACCAACGGGTGGTCCTATAACTACCTCCATAAGATTTCTATCTCTTTCATTTTCTATAACTTAGAAAGGGAGAACGATAAACTGTGTAGGTAAAATGTCGGTAGTTTAAGTAATTGGGAATCGCTTTAGACGCCATACTGGTTTACGTGAATTGTAAATCAGATTTCTTATCTTCCGGAGTTTTATCTAAATGGTTTTTATATTATTTATTTCCATGTGTCGACATAGAACTTTACTTACTAGCTAATTAAAGCATAGTTAATTTATAATACAGGACAACATCTCTGCACACGAAGAAGGAAAACTTATACAAACCCCTCGCCTGCCCCGTCTGATCAGCGCGATATCGTGTTTCTTTTTTTTATGGAATAGGTAAACGAGCAGACGTATCGCCTGATGGTAAGCGATTATCGCCGCCCATGTACACCTACAACACCATAGGCGTCACAAGTGCGTTACCGGCATTTGGGGGATGGGGGAGATAGGAGAAGGGGTTGGGGTATGGGCCTCCGGTATCCTCACTCACTCGGTGAAACACAGCGCAAGCCCTTTTTCACACCGGTTTCCTGTGAGGCCGTGGTATCACTCTTGGTATACTAGAACCCATTTAGGCCGTAAGGGTGAGGCCGATGTCCAGCAGTGGGTTATTAAAGGCTGTTGATATGATGTACATTTTATTTATACTTGTGCCATAATAAAAGATTTTTTTTAATATTATTTCTGTCACTGAGGTAACAAAATAAATTCAAATGTCTCTATTAGAAGTACGTTTCAGTACTTGGTTATAATAGGGTAGTTGACTGTATCTTAAATAAATACCGATGTATCCTTCCTTATCTATATATATAAAAGAGGAAGGTGACTGACTGATTGACATAACCAGAGATCAACGCACAGCCCAAACCGCTGCAGCTAGAATCCTGAAATTTTGCATGTAGGTTCTTTATATAACGTAAGTGAGCACTATGAAACGAATTTTTGAAATTCCACCCCTAAGGGGGTAAATCAGGGGATGAAAGTCTGCGTGAGCGAAGCCGCGTGTAAAAGCTAGTAACGAATATTACAAAACATCTCGGAAAATAAAATTATTACAGCTTCTCATTTCTATTACAAATAATCAAATAAACATAAAAATATATTGCTCAACGGAATGATTTAAAACAGTGACGTCACAAGTTTTATTTAGTACATTTTTTATACAAAGTTATCGTTTTGACAGATGATAAAAGTAACTAATTTGACTAAGGTGTCAACTACCCTATTTTTTAAATTCTAGACATTTTTTTGAATTTCTAGTCGCTTTTATGCAATTTTATAAACATTGAATGAACGGTATAGGAGATCATTAAACACTTCCAAGGATACACTGATTTTTACAGTTGTACGATACTTTTGACTACCTCGGTGGCGCAGTGGTAGTGTATACGACTGCTGCGTTTGAGGTATCGTGTTCGATTCTCGGATCCGACCTAATGTTTGTCTGATCTGCAAATATTTGTTTCGGAATTTGGCGGTTTACTTTTTTCAGTATTATATGTGTTTACAAAGTATAAATAATATCTATATTTACATCAGTTGTCTAGTACCTACAGTGCAAGCTCTCCATAGTTTGTGACTAGATTAAAATTCCAGATTTAGATAGCGATGTGTGTTAGATGTCTGAAATATTAAATTATTATTACATAACAATAAGTATGTATTTTGAAATAAATTTTATTAATTTTGTATTTAAATGATTCAATTACGACGTTAATGGATGCATAGTTAGTTCACTTAGTTACAACAAATATTATAACAGCTGTACTTTGTTCATGAAACATTTTTTTTTACATTTATCACTTAAACCTCTTTGTAGATGGCGCCACCTGTCTGTAATTTTTATAAACTAATGTTAAATGTGTGAAGATGTTTTAACTACTAGCAATTACTACTAGATGAATGGAATATCGTGGTTGAAATTGAATTAAGTACTACTACTAGTCGACCCCAAATCTTGGGAATAATAAATGCTAGGAAGATGATGAGTTATTCTGTGGTAGAGATGAGATCAGTTTTCAAAATGCAGCCTAACTTGTGTCTTTTTATATTTTGCCTAAAGGTGGTAGGTAAAATACCGTCTTAATTTCTTCAGTACCTACACCAATCTTATTTGATGAAACTTTGCCTCACTTAATTTGCACGTTTGGCCTAGTGGTTTAACGGTCACCACGCCGTTTCCTACTTCGCCAAGTGTCGTGGGTTCAAATCCCACGTAGGACAACACTTTGTGTGATCCACAGATTGTTGTTCTGAGTCTGGGTGTTCTTTGTGTCCGTTTCATGTATGTTTGTAAAGTCCCCCGCGACACAGGATTTATTCCTAGTGCGGGAGTTGTCTTTTATAAAAAAAAAAATGACAGCATTTATTTCTATCGCCTCCATTTGGCTATTTTGTTTTGACCACACGTGACTAGATGACGTCATTCACACGCATTTGTTAGTTTTCCAATTAGTTTTACGTTTGTAGAATGTCAAGTTGGCTAGGGGGCAGTAAGTTTTATGCCGTTTTATTGCAAACAAAAAAAAAACAAAAATATACATACAGTGGAACATAGTACCTCCTTCTTTTTTGAAGTCGGTTAAAAATAATAATCATGAAACACATGTCATGTTTTATGAAAAACTTAAAACTTTATATCACTTTGAAACGCAACGCATTGTTGAAAACAGGGATGAACAACATTTTACTAGCAGTGAAACCTAGTTTCTATAAAAGCACTCCACCAAGCTGATTAGATACAAATTGGTTACTGAATTTAACATAAAAAAAATTGTAACGAACAGTCTTGGATAGTCTATAAACAAATGTCTAAATAAATAAATTTCTATTGTAAAAATTATAATTAAACTCAAGAAACATTTTCTGCGGTATATCTAAATGGTGGTTTGAATGTTGTTAATTAAATTTAAATTATAAAATACAAAAAGGAAACGCCCCCGGGTGGGCTTGAACCACCAACCTTTCGGTTAACAGCCGAACGCGCTAACCAATTGCGCCACGGAGGCCGATGGGAGCAGATTCGAAATACTAGTTCAATATAGTTTAGACGTCTCGTTCTTATGACTTCACTCCTCGCTTATCATTTTGTGATTTCGCGGTAATATTTAGCATAAAATATGATAAGTAACACAGCTTATTGCTAGTATGTCACCGCATGTGTTTTTATCGAAAATAAAATGTATTCATTCGTTGTGTAAACTGGACAGCGTAATAATTTAAGTTAATGGAATTTAACAATATAAGTAATTTGTTCAATTAAAATAAATCACGCAAATCAATTAAGGTTTCGTGTTCGCATTCAGTGAACCTACCAGAGGAGACATTTTAAATGAATTTTTAATAATGAAAGAGATTAATTATGGAAATGAATATTTTCATTACAATTATTATTGAACCGTTAATTTATTACATGTTTCATTTCGGCAATGCCCGACTAGTTTGGGTACAACTGCGGCTAGAAGTTTTACTCCTTGAAAAAGGACCACTGACGAGTCCAAAATAAGGCTTTCCCGGAGTACAAAATACGTAAGCGAATAACGGATTATTCTTTCTTAACTGACTTCATAAACAGAAACATCAATCATGAAAATCTACGTATTGTAGGTATTTCCAAATGGGCAGAGTGATTGAATTTTTGTGATACATTGACCGGATTGCAACGCCATCTACTAAAAAAATGCTGAACTGATTAGTAATTGCTAATTCTGAATCACACAATGAGAATGTACCTTTCATCACTGTCGTGACTTTCTTTGAATGGTCAGTTACTTTATATTTCTCTGGCGTGACAAAAGGTTCTGAGAGTTTTTTTACGGCATAAGAGCAGTAACTAATGCCGCCTATGGACACCTGCAAATAAAGTCTCCTATAACCTTACTCACTTGGTGGAAAGCAACGAAATTAATGCCATGTTAACTTTTACAGGGCTGTATTGGTATTGTTGCAGTTTGTAGGAATGTGCGTTTGAATGTTTGTGTCCATCTTATTTCGTAGATAGGTATGATTAGTTAGTTCATCTCTCTTACGGTGAATATTAGGTCTTTACCTATGAAATTGCCGTTCTTCAGTACTGGTCATTTCAAATAAAAAAAAGTTTGTAATGGCTCTGTATTCTAAATTCAAATTAATTTTCTTTTAAAACCATGACATTCTTTTTACAAACTCAGTCTCTTGTTTTTTGATTCGCGTTATATTTTCATTACATTTGAACATTTTTCGTCATAATGGATACTTTAAAAATTCGTGTAATTATGGAATATGAGTTCCGTCGTGGCACCAACGCGACACAAACGGCACGTAACATCAAAAACGTTTACGGAGAGAACTGTACAAACGAACGCACAACCCGTTATTGGTTTTCCCGGTTCCGTTCTGGAATTTTTGACTTGAAAAACGAAGCTCGTGGTCGTCCGGAGACTTTGGTTAACAATAGTGAATTAAAGGCGATTGTGGAAGCTGACGAAACTCAATCTACAGCTGAGCTAGCAGCAGCTTTTAATGTAAGCATCAAAACAATATTGATCCATTTGCGACAAATTGGCAAGGTAAAAAAGCTTAATAAATGGATGCACCACGACCTTAACGATCGCGTCAAGACCTGCCTTGCGCTGCTCAACAGGCAAAGAAATGAAGGAATTTTGAAACGAATTGTTACGTGCGACGAAAAATGGATTCTGTTCGATAATCGAAAGCGCTCAGCAAGTTGGTTAGACCCTGGTTCAGCACCAAAGCAATGCCCTAAACCAAAAATGACCCCTAAAAAGGTGATGGTCACTGTTTGGTGGTCTAGTGCGGGTGTGATTCACCACAGCTTTTTATAAAACGGCATGAGCATTAATGCAGATGTGTACTGTGAAGAACTGGAGAGAATGATGGAGAAGCTTGCACATCTCCAACCAGCTTTGGTCAATCGGTCGTCCCCACCGCTCCTTCACGACAACGCGCGACCCCATACTGCGCAACAGACAGTCTCCAAGCTGCAAGAGCTGGGGTTGGAAGCTCTCCCTCATCCGCCATACTCACCAGACCTTGCACCTACCGATTGTTACTTTTTCCAAAATTTAGACAACTTTTTAGAAGGTAAAAAATTCAATTCCCGATTGGTAGTACAAAATGTCTTTGAAGAGTTTGTTGCCTCCCGTCCAGCTGATTTTTACAAGAAGGGCATCAATAAACTGCCAATGCGTTGGCAAAGATGCGTCGATTGCATGGGTGATTACTTCGAATAACAGAAATAAAAAAGTTTGAAAAATAAGTACTTTCACTTATTGCATACAAAACGGCAATTTCATAGGTAAAGACCTATTATTTAGTAGAAAAGGAAAATTTGGTATAATTCTAACACCTGTTTTAATTATTTTATATACTTTTAATATAGGTTCCACGTATAATATAGGTTCCACAAGTATAGATTGTGATTACGCTATATTACCATGGATGTTACATGGCACTTAAGATAACCTTTTAGCCTCCGTTTTGGTAGAACATCGCATCGCTCAACACTAAGAGCTAAGTGTACAGTACAGTACAGGTACAGTATATTAGGTACCTACAGTATCAGTAAAGTCTAAAGGAGAAAGACTCGTATAACTGCGTAGTTTAACACATTGCAAAGTTAAGCAGGAGTAAGACAGGTCTATCTATGGATGAGTTGTCATTTTTGACATATTGAGACCTCCGATATCTCGGATATCACGACAGCCCTTTGTGCAGGGGATGCATGGAGGCAGTAAAAACGCAGCAGCAAGTTC
This sequence comes from Diaphora mendica, assembly GCA_949125395.1. NCBI lineage: Eukaryota > Metazoa > Arthropoda > Insecta > Lepidoptera > Erebidae > Diaphora > Diaphora mendica. The sequence continues at coordinate 3,023,438 of OX421317.1, forward strand.
TCACAGAATGTAGAAGTGTGGCAGATCTACGAGCAGACATCCTCCAACATCACTCCCGAAAATATGAAATTGTGTAAGTGGTCGAAGTGTCATATTGCAACTTGTCTAATTAAATGAATATTATTTATACGCTTTGTTAACGTGCATTACGTAGCAGCTAATTATCATAAAATAGGTATATAAAACTTGTAATAAAATGTTTTATTACTATATTGTTAATATTTGAAATGAGCATCTGTTGGAGATTATTATCTAAGTGTGTTTTATGGGCCGATTTATGATTATGTGTTTGTTTTTTTGTCTGTTAGACTTATTAAGGATGGTCAGAATTTTTATGATATAAAGGTCAAAAGGGCAGAATATTAACCTCATCGTAAGTGACTACGTACATATAGATTGGCTTGTGGGGTAGTGATCTTGACTGCTGAGCCAAAGCTGGTTGGTTACCACCGAGGTCATGTACGACGAATTGTGTGATAAACACGATCATTCGAATATATTTATTATCCATCATATGTATATATTTAGTAATAAGTGTGTTTATCAGCAGTTTGGTTGCCATAGTATCGGCTCTGCCTAGTTTAGCATCAAACAGCCGTGATATGAGTCAAGGATTTTTTTATTATTATTACTTTTATATAATTTTATCCTTCTCTGATAGTGGATGTATGTCAGTCAAAGGTGTTCTGACTGATTGAAATGAAATTATATTTATTTGTTAGTAAATCTTTTCAGATATTGTTACACGTCGGACTTTACAGCTAGAAGAGACCGGCATTTCCTACGACTCACTCTGGGAAGAAATGCCGAAACAAACCACAGAGATGTCCTTTTTTTTTAGTCCGAGAACATTGATTACAAAACAAATAATCTGTGCGAGTACAGTATAGGATCTGGGTTTCCCTTTTGAAGAAAGGACCATAGTTTATAGTTTTGAGTCGGCCTGTCCATACAGACGGCATACGAGCCCCAGCCATCGTGTTACGACCCGAATTTGGATAGGCCGGGGAAACACTCAAAACCACCAGAAAGATACTAAATATGAACTTATATTACAAGCCTAGACTATTCTCACATTTACACACACAAAAGGAATTCACTTGGTATAAAAACAACACACAGTAAAAATATAAATGTTTATCACTTTCACACAAGATACGTAGGTAAATACTGGAGTGAGCGTCGTCAGTCCCAGGCAAATTTGTCATCTAAATAATCCAAAACTGTGTAATAAGCCTATTCTTTTTTTTTTTTTTTTTTTTTTTTTTTTATGTTTGGCCCGCCAAAATGACTCTACTCTGCCTGATGGAAAGCATAAGCAGAATCCAAGAGTGGTGGTCACCATGCTCACTGCGAATGCAGACAATGCAGCATGGTGACCCACACCATGGCGGCCTAGTGATGCTGCTGCATCTTTTAGTCTAGTCAACAAGTTTGGAACTTGTTGACTAGACTAATTGGGCCTCCGGTCTCGCACTCACCAACGAAACACGACAGCACGCTGTCATTTTACGTTGATTTTCTGTGCGAGGGTAGTACCGCCCCGGTCGAGCCGGCCCGTTCGTGCTGAAATCAGCGTGGCTATACTACCTACTAAGAAAATAAAACAGAACAGAATACCTTAATAAAACAGAAACTATACACATAGTTTCTGTTTTATTAAGGACTTAAATTTGGTAATACTTAATTCTTGATATTTTCGTCGATTATACTGACATTAGCGTAACATAATTACAAGTTTTAACAAAAAAAAACCGACTTCAATCTGGACAAAATTAAAATGAGACCATTCGGGAAGCACCAGCTTTCAAATAAAAAAATCGGACCGAACCGGAATCGACCAACATCTATTTTTTATACCCCATTTTTTTTTATGGCAAAACAACGTTAGCCAATCAGCTAGTAATATGCCATGTGTCCCAAAATTCAACGATAAGCGGACGCCAAAAGGTAGACCTGCTCATGAGTACATAAGGAAAAATAATAAAAAAAAAACCTAGTTTTTTTTAGTTACAAGAAAAAATTAGAATTTCTTTGAAAATTTACACCCTACATGATATTTTGAACGACCACGATGACAATTTTTGTGTAAAGTTTTTTGTGTAAAAACTGCGGGCAATTTGGTGTTTTTAAGAGTTGAGGTGAATAGTAGCAATATTTAGGTACAAGATAAAAAAAAATTCTTAAGCATATTTGAGAAATTGTCATCGTGGTCGTTCAAAATATCATGAAAGGTATAAATTTTGAAAGGTATAAATTTTCAAAGAAATTCTAAATTTTTCTTGTAACTAAAAAAAAAACTAGGTATATTTTTTATTATTTTTCCTTATGTACTCATTAGCAGGTCTACCTTTAGGCGCCCGCTTATCGTTGAATTTTGGGACACCCTGTATATTATTCTTCCCTAAAAGGTATCTATTGCAATTATAATGTTACCTGTTAAATTGAGGGGATGCATATAATATTAGTTTATTAATTAATTTTCGCAGGGAGGACATACGGGATTTTCCCTATTTCTTTAAAAAAATTAAGGGATCTAGTTCTTTTCTTCAGTGATTGTACCTTTCTATCGAGATTAAGAGGATGTTTAACTGGTTATTATTATTGTCTCTTTTTTTTAAATTTTGCGGCACAAGCAGAGCATGCCGAGTTATGACTCATACTTAAAAACATTCAGAGATCTATGTATGTTTTCTAAGAAGAATAAACTGTCGATGACTGTCAAATTTATTTATTGCATCGTGAATGAGGCACTAAATCATCGGTGAGTAAGCATCTCGATCGTACAACTGTCTAAGATTTAAGATGTTGGAATGTCCATTGGAAAAATTAACAGTCAAATAATACTTAATGTTGTCATAACAAAAAATATATAATAGTTTTTCAGTATGTAGGAGATTTTAAAACATAATGTATGAACTACTTTTTAATAAAAAAGTTTATTTTAAAAATGTCAATCTACACAAATACAAATAAATAAAATTGAAGTGTCTGTTTGTGATTTCAAATTAACAGCTTTTCACTAAATAAATAATGTATGAAAGTAAATACTGTAAAAAACTACTTATAACACTTTTTGTTCACACACTGTTTGTTCCGGCTTATCTCTAGTACGACTGGAGCGATTTCGACGGGACTTTCACTGGCTTAGACTATTTTTATGTTAGACTAGCTGCGACCCGCGTTCTTATGTATAGTTTGTTCATTTTCATAGTGTCATTTTGAACGTGCCGCCGCGGCGCCTGCGGTTCATTGTCAAAGGAACGCCGACACAATATCAAACACGCCGCCTGCGCCATTCACCCACTAGTAAGTATAATTTTTTTATACTTACTTATGGGCGTGCGCCGCACGCGGCTCCTTTGATTTTGCGCTCCTAATATTTAAATAAAAAAAAAAGGTTCGATACCTACTCAGGACAATAATTGGCAAACACATTAATTTGAACAAGTATTTTTTTTTCTTTTTTTTATGGAATATGGGGTAAACCAGACTTATCACCTGATGGTAAGCGATTAGCGCCGCCCATGTACACCCGCAACACCAGAAGCGTTACAAGTGCGTTGCCGGCCCTTGGGGGATAGGGGGGAGTTGGGGTATGTGCCCGTATCCTCACTCACTCAGTGAAACACAGCGCAAGCGCTGTTTCACACCGGTTTCCTGTGAGGCCGTGGTATCACTCCGGTCGACCCATTCATGCCGAAGCGCGGCTCTTCCACGGTAAATTATACATCACCTTCACTATCATTACAGGTTGACCTAATGCCATAGAGAGGCTAACTTACATTTCTATTATTACAAGTGATCAAAGAAATACATACAGTAACGAAATATAAGCTCAATAAAAATAACAATCCATCTTAAATTGCAATCAAGTATTGATTCCATCTTGATTAACAATAAAATACGGCAACTCTTATATGTCTTGTACCAAATTCAATTTAAAAGACATTTTGCGAGTACACTCGATTGACACGAAAAAAATCTTGTTCTTTGTGAACTTCATAATGGCATATATTTTTAATACTCATATGCTATGAGTATTAATAAAATAAAAAATATATGCCATTATGAAGTCTAACAATTAAATGAAGAATCTAACAATTAATTATGATAAAATATAGGAGATAATATGTCCAGTAGTGGACGTACTTCGGCTGAATTGATAATAAAGATATATGAATTACAAATAAAAAAAAAACTCGTTCCATATCCAACGACTCATATTCTTAGTAAACTCCTTACCTGTGATTTGTGCAAATCATTCCACGTTGATTTATTTCAATCGCCCACGTCGAGGTCTCCTTGATTTATATTTACCTGGAAGTCTTAGACTTCACAAGAAAAGCTTATGTCTAGCCCAGTCCAAATAATTGCCTTCTATATTACGGTTAATGTTTATTCCGTAAATCAATTTTCGCTTGATAAACACTATTGTTTTTACAGACGACTCCTGCGTTAGGAATATACACACATCAAAAGTGTCTAGGGATCAAGCATTTTTATGCGGATTTCTTGAGATTGAGATGTGGCTTTGGCCCTGGCCTGCTCAGTCGCCAGACTTGAACCCGATTGAGCATGCATGGAATATGCTACAGAGAAGAGCTCTGCCGAATATGGAGGGTATCCAGTCGCAAGAAGACCTTTTTTTGTTGTTGCAACGAACATGGGCGGCCATTCCACAGCGTGATTTGGATGAACTCATTTTGAGTATGCCAAACCGATTCTTGTGTTGTTAGTGTTCGCGGTAGAAACACGGATTATTAATTGTTTAAGTTACCTAATAAAATTTTAAAGAAAACTGTTATTTCAGTCTTTTTTTCGAACTTTAATGTTAGTGGTTCAAATGTCAAAAATCCCTTTATTAGGAAAATGGCAAATTTCTTTATTAATGCAAAGGTGACTTGGTTTATCGTTACTGTGACAAACGAAAACACTTTATTTGATGAATCCTTAAAGAAAATTTTAATTAATATCAATCAGGAGAAAAGTTATTGCAAAAATATATGTTGATCCCTAGACACATATGTTGATCCCTAGACACTTTTGATGTGTGTACATCCTATGTCGAGGGAGACTTTACAAACATACATGAAACGGCACAAAGGACACCCAAACTCAGAACAACAATTTGTGGATCACTCAAAGTGTTGTTCCATGTGGGATTTGAACGAACAACAACAGTAGAAGGCGGCGTGGCGACCGTTTAAACCACTAGGCAACCGTGCAGTAAGTTAGAGTACAAAGTATTGCTTGATAAGTATGCATTCCACTATTCAAATAGTGGAGTAAAGGTACAACTGAGTTTAATTTCGAGAATGCATTTTAACAATTTCCTCCAAGTGCAGACAATCGAGAGTATAAATTATATACCTTGATAATACATTTTATTCCAAATATAATCTATATCTGCTCCAAAACTCGAAGTTAGAATATTAGTTTCCGATTTTTATGATAGCTGGATGCGAGAAGCCGAGGATCGAACCAAGTGGCGTGCAGTTGGAGAGGCGTATGTCCAGCAGTGGACTGTGACAGACTGATGATGATGGTAGTTTTGCATTTAAACCGTCTTATTTAAAGGAAGAGGTTTACAATTCACTTGTATTTTATATATATTTGTTCTCTCAAAACTCCGATATTTATGAAGAGATATAGAAAATTCTTTATTTTTGTTTATGAGTGTATATTTACCATTTAGTTTCATTGAAAATTTAAGAAAAACCATCTTCAAGAGGGAAAATTTAAGAAACTAAGATTACTGTTTAAAACATAATTATAAGAATGTGTAGCTTTCTAAAATATTCATAACAGAATTACAGCTTCTTTACTACTGTATTGTACTGTATAGCATTACAGCTTATTATAGGTACTTTAGTATTTTTAAAATTATCAAACATGTTTTACATAGAACATATCAAGGTAAGCAATTTTGAAAAGAAGTTTGACACGAATTTCTTCAGCGGCAAATCAGTTCAAGCAAATATTGCATATTGAGCAAGAAACTAAGCAATCACAACGGCTCCAAACTTGGATAGATCCCAACTCGCCTGAGTTATAGCTAGTTTCGCTCGGTCCCCAATAAAATAGTTTAAATCCCCTTCAAATCTGTTCACTGGCAGACCTCCATGATTTCCACTTTTTGACGTTTCCATACAACTTTATGAAGCTCCTATTTCCTTAATGCATGAGGATTGAGATTCGATTTGACTTTTACTGCACTTTCGTGTGACACAATAAGTTATGAAACGTGTTAATGAAAGCTGTTTTATCTAGTTGGTGTAGGAAGTTTTTTTTATGGAATAGGCGGCAAACGAGCAGACGTATCGCCTTATGGTAAGCAATTTCCGCCGCCCATGGACACCCCCAACACCAGAGGCGTCAAAAGTGCGTTGCCGGGCTTTGGGGGATGGAGAGGGGGATGGGGGAGGGGTTGGGGTATGGGCCTCCGTTATCCTCACTCACTTGGCGAAACACAGTGCAAGCGCTGTTTCACTCCGGTTTTATGTGAGGCCGTGGTATCACTCCTTTCGAGCCGGCCCATTCATGCCGAAGCGTGGCTCTCCCATGGTTAAAGAAGAAGAAGTTACTAAAATATGCTGAGTGAGCGCAAGGGTATACTGCAGTTGACGGGCGTTTTAGTTTTTTTTATGTATGGCCCTGCCAAGATGACCCTACTCTGTCTGATGGAAGGCATAAGCGGAATTCAAGAGTGGTGGTCACCATACTCATTTTCGTTTACTGGTTCGCGGTCCTGCAGCTAAATCAGAGTTCTTGGTTTCGATTTCCAACAAGAACTAACAAATGTTGTGTGATGAGAACAATAACATTTAGTGTATCATCAACATAGTATAAAACAAAGTCGCTTTTTCTGTCCCTATGTCCCTATATCACTATGTGTGCTTAAATCTTCAAAAGTACGCAAGGGATTTTGATGCGGTTTTTTTTAATAGATAGAGTGATTCAAGAGGAGGTTTTTATGTATAATAAATGCATAATATAGTTTGGAAACACTGTTAATTTTCGAGGTTTCTAATGTGATGTAGCAAATAAACACATTTTTTTGCGCTTACATTGCAATCGCTGGTTGCACCCTACGAGATAGATCAAAATAATGTACTACAGTATCGTACACCTTAAAAAGTACTACAAAAAAGTCAGCGACAGTATATGTCTATCTCTTAGGGATAACCCACAACAACCATTTTTTATTCCTTTCTTTTTACGAGAAATAATGGCTTATTTACGAAGTGATTTTAACCAATACAAAATGGATGCTTATACAATTAAGTAAAATAAATACATTGTGCATTTAATATAGATCAAAATGGCTCTTTACAGTATCTAATTTAAATGAATATATTCGAAGATATTACAGATTTAAAATGCACGAATCGTGTCGTCGGCGGGGGCATCTGAAAACCACCCGTGCGAAGCTGGGGCGGGTCGCTAGTCTAGGTATATAATTATCGTAATCAGTACTCTGGTTAGCTTTGTTGCTAAATCTTACTTTTTTATTGTGTACCACAAGCACGTTACCGCTCTTTGAGCTTTACTTACTTTACTTACACCCTGTTAGGCATCGAAAGAAAATACTTAACGTCAGTTCACTTTGAATCCTGTTACTCCTGTCTGTCCCATTTGTGCCAAGCCATGGTCCTTCCACTCACATACAAGACTAATTTTTTTCAGACAGTTAACGAACTAGAATTTTTTACTCATCCAATGCTACACAAAAGAGTGTTTTCTACCCACTTCCTTATGAGTTCTATAACCAAAATCCTTAAAATCTCAAAGCGGTACACAATAAGAAAACGTGCCACAAACCATCCTTCACTCGAATAGGGTTTTATCCTCAAAATAAATACGGACAATAATAAAATAGGGGAAATATATTAAGGACTCATCGAGGCCAATCGTACTATGACAGGTGACGGGCCCAAAACCAAGAAACGACCAGTCATTGCCAAATGATTATCGGCCTCTTTGGATGTCAGGATCGTTTTTCCTTATAGGGCAACATTGAAAAAAAGAATACCTTTTTTATATTGTTCGATTTGGGAGAGTCAGTATGCCAACGGTATAATCTTCATGTTCATTGGAATAATTAAAACCTAGTATTTTACGTATTTCATGTACTTCAATGATTTTTATAAGATCTTTTATTAAATAGAAACAATTAGATAAATGGTAATATCTCACTGCAGTATCCACGCTATGGTAAAAGTTTGTAAGTATGTATGGATGGATGTTTGTTACACTTTCACGCAAAAACTATTGAACAGATTTGGATGAAACTTTACAGTAATACAGCTTATACATCAGAATAACCCATAGGCTACTATTTGCCGCGATAACCGACATACACGCGGGCGGAGCTCGAGCAAAAACTAGAAATTAATAGGTAATATAATGATAAATATTTGTACACCTGACATTCAACGCCATCTAGACTAAGCTAAGTATCAAACTAAACAGAGTTTGTACTTTTAAAGCTAGATTGACCAACAGAATACTTATATCTATACCTTTTTTTGGAAATACATACATATTACACATAGAAAACAGTTAAAAGCTGACACAAGCATTTGGTCCAACCCGGGCATCGAACTCGAGACCTCGAGAGCACAGCAGCTTGTTTGTTACTAACTAATAATAATAAGAAATCGTAATTGTGCGATGAAACTTTGGACGGCACGTTTGGCCTAGTGGTTTAACGGTCACCACGCCGTTTCCTACTTCGCCAAGTGTTGTGGGTTCAAATCCCACGTAGGACAACAGTTTGTGTGATCCACAAATTGTTGTTCTGAGTCTGGATGATCTTTGTGTCCGTTTCATGTATGTTTGTAAAGTCCCCCGCGACACAGGATTTATTCATAGTGCGGGAGTTGTCTTTAAAAAAAAAACCACTACATTTAAACTTATAGCGTATTTTTAATTAAAATGCTTTCAATTAATCTTAAAAAACTAAACTTAATTACACTAGTTTCAAGAAACCTCAGCAAGTTAAAACACGAATAAAAGCGAAACAATTTTGTTAATGATCACAACTGATTAAAACACAATGATTATGCTTAATTAAAATGTTAGCCTTTCAAAAGTTGCTATTGTGGTGCCTTATTTATACCTTAGAAAATGTTATTAAACCTGGCGCGAACGATAACAGTCTTATAAAAGCCTCATTGTAGTCTGCCAACCCTTGAACCTCTACAAGCGTAATAGAAAATATTGTTGGCGAAATGAAGTTATTATAAGTTAAGAATAATTTAAGAAACTTTTGACGTTATTAAAATTAATGGCATTTTGCCGTGTTATGCAGGCATTTCGAGTTGATAAAGTTGAATTTTTTATCATATTATATTAGTCTCGATGAATAATTTAATTGTACCTTGTTAATGTATAAGCAGCGAAAATATAAAATAGGTATTTGTTTAGATAGGTGTAAGATTATACGGTAAAATTAATAATCACAAATTTTAACAAAAAAACATACTTCAATCTGGACTAAATTTAAATGGGACCACACGGGAAGCACCAGCTTTCAAATAAAAAATAATCATCAAAATCGGTTCACCCAGTCGAAAGTAAGAAACAAAAAAAAAATACAGTCGAATGGACTTTTTTTTAAGGTCCGTTTAAAAAAAGGAAGAAAACATGAACTAATTGTTATTTAAATATAAGTTCTTAAAAAAAATACGGTATTTGTTATTATTTGTTTCGTCCTTTCAATTTAATTTATTTTATTTTATTATGTGTTTTAGAAAAAAAGATTTATTGCTTTTAATTTTGCCAATAATATTAGGTACATTATTTTAAACTTTTATCATAGTATACATAAATTTCCTTAAAAAGAAACAAAAAATAAACTTAAATTAATTTAAACATAAATTTATGGACGAACCATTAATAGTGGCGTTAATAGTTTATTTTCTGCTCCAGAGTATTACGATTGAAGAAGTCGTTCAAATTTTTTGAAAATCAAACCAGTCACCAATTTTCTTTTTCTGTTAAATTTTGCTTGAATTAATTTTAATTTTAAAACGAATTAGAAAAAAACTGTAAAGTATTTCTTTCTCTAAATTCAAAAGTAACTGTTCGTAGCATGTCAAAGAAGTTGGCCGATGTTCGGACGACCCTTATTGGAAAACTTTTCGATTCTAGACGGTATCCGAACAAATCAGATATTATAGTAATCGTTCCTCTTGAGCGTACTTTGATTCTGCTTGAACATTGTTTTCTTGAATGCGACGGACTTTTTCATCTGATCTCTGATGAAATTAAAGCAAGGAAATAAAATGTCCTTTATATTTTCTTATAACTCGGTCGTTTCGTCCACGTAACTTATTTTATTAATAAAATGAACAGATTATTACAGAAAGGTGATGTCAAATTTTAGGATATTATTGTGAAACTGCTACTTTTTAAAGGGAATAATGCTTTTTATTTTTTTATTAAAAAGCAATTAAATGTCATCAACAATACAACATAATCCTAATAATTATGTTAATCTTTAAATATTGACCATCTCTCTCTTAAAGTAGCATATTCTGTCTATTTCCATGGGGTCCTTAATCGCGGTGATCTTGATATATTTTTTATGGCCAATCAATTTTGATATCCCTTTTATTTTAAACAGTCGTTGCCACAGGGTGGTCCCATTTAAATAAAAAACAATACTCGACAAGTGTATAAAGTAGCCAAGTAAAGACTCAATAGAATTTAATTGAACTTAGTTGAAACCAGCTTTAAGCGATTTTAATGGTATCCGTTTTTTACAGCCTATCATATAGTATTCTGATGATTCTTATGATGTTGTGGTTACCAATTTTACTTATAGATATCAGATTTCCTGTAACTTTCTTATGTGAGCGTTACCATATCTTACATTTTAAAAAGACAACTCCTGCTATAGGAATACTGCCTGTATCGCGGGGGGCTTTACAAACATTATGAAAAGCCATGCTTCGGCATGAATGGGCCGGCTAGACCGGAGTGATACCAAGGCCTCACAGTAAACTGGTGTTAAATAGTGCTTGCGCTGTGTTTCACTGAGTGAGTGAGGATAAATCCCCCAAAGGCCGGTAACGCACTTGTGACGCCTCTGGTATTGCGGGTGTCCATGGGCGGCGGTAATCGCTTACCCTCAGGCGATACGTCTGCCCGTTTGCCGGCCTATTCCATAAAAAAAAATCGATATAAATAACACTCGAAAACCAGCCACTTCACATCAACAACAGCATTTAACTGTCCAATGTTGAACAGAGGCCTCAGAAAAGAGATTTTTGTTACAGCTGCCGTTTGGCGTACATATATTGCCGTATGGTACCGTTTACATGCTAAATGCAAAATCATGATGCTCTGCTCACCCTATTTATGATGACATGTATAAAGATAAATGACACGGTTTAAAATCTTGACAGTCATTGTATTTAGATGCAGACGTCTCGTGCGGGCACGGGGTGTGTTGACATTTCATTTTTAAGGGGTTCTACGATTTGATTGATATATCTTTTGAAATATTTATTTACTGTTTCAAGTATGACTGAATTTTGATTACACTTGCACTGAAAATCAACGTAAAATGACAGCGTTCGTGCTGTCGTGTTTCGTTGGTGAGTGCGAGACCGGAGGCGCAATGATGCAGAAGCATCACTAGGCCGTCATGGTGTGGGTCACCATGCTGCATTGTTGCATTGTCTGCATTCGAAATTTGTATGGTGAACTCCACTCTTAGATTCTGCTTATGCTTCCCATCAGGCAGAGTAGAGTCACTTTGGTAGGCCCACACATAAAAAAAAAACTTAACATCTCATTACATCAACAACTTTTAACAGTCCACCGCAGGATATAGGTTTAAATAAGGATGAGGTTTTGACTTACGATGCTGACCAGATGGGTTGATATAGGGTTGGTTTTAAATTTTCCTTTCTTTTTGTTGTCCTGCATGGTTTGCTTTCTTAAGGCATAATTGTTGGCAATTTCAGTGTTTCTAAATGTTTGAAACTCTTAAAAAAATCGCCAACTTTTGTTTCCATTGTGTCTACACCGAATCGCCAATAATTTGAAAATCATTCTAACTAAGCTTCTCCACAGAGTCAATAAACATCTGCAACAAGCGTTTCCTTTTGATGTTTACCACCAAAAACAGAAACACGGCTCCCAACATTTGTTGATAATTTTTGTTGCTAACACAAGGAAATTACAGAAACTTTTGTCACCAACACGTGTTGACAACACAAAAGTTGCCAGCTTTTGCTCAATGGAGACTTGGCTTTATTCGCCTCCTACAACATCCATGGGGTAAATAAGGGTATTTCGTATTCTTAATCCGTCAGACCACCATCCATCACCAACGTTACCACGTTACAGTACTGAAATTTAATTAAAACCGTAAAGTATTTCCATTCTAAGTTTGCCTTGTTCATTTTCAAACGAATAATTCTCTTTTCACGTTTTATTTAGTAATGTGCGATTCATCTTAGGAGTCTCTTTGAAAGTTCCCCTGTTTTTTGGTTACTTTAATTTCAATGAACTTGTTAACGAAGATTATGCCAGACAGGGGTATCTATTGAATGGTTTTGCTTCATCATTACAATTTCATTAGCCTTTAAGAGGTGGAGATAAATAAATATGGTTTGTTAAATTAAATTTTTGTTAATAAGAGTTCTTAGGGTTCGAAAATAATTTTTGTCTTGCTAATGAAGTATAACATTTAAATAATCGTAATTAAAATACGTAACATAATCAGATTCGAATCTAAGGGCGCTCGCTTACGGCGACTTTTTGCAGCGCTGCAGTAGTGAGGCTGTCGCGCGTTCGCATCTATACAGTCGCGATGCGGTCGCAAGCTGTTTGCCCTCGCCCACATAACTGCGATTCAGCCGCGCTGCAAACGCCACCATCCCTCTATTCTTCCCCCGATATCGTCCGACACGCTCGCGCTTTGCATCGATATACACACATCAAAAGTGTCTAGGGATCAAGCATTTTTATGCGGATTTCTTGAGATTGAGATGTGGCTTTGGCCCTGGCCTGCTCAGTCGCCAGACTTGAACCCGATTGAGCATGCATGGGATATGCTACAGAGAAGAGCTCTGCCGAATATGGAGGGTATCCAGTCGCAAGAAGACCTTTTTTTGTTGTTGCAACGAACATGGGCGGCCATTCCACAGCGTGTTTGGATGAACTCATTTTGAGTATGCCAAACCGATGTTCTTGTGTTGTTAGTGTTCGCGGTAGAAACACGGATTATTAATTGTTTAAGTTACCTAATAAAATTTTAAAGAAAACTGTTATTTCAGTCTTTTTTTCGAACTTTAATGTTAGTGGTTCAAATGTCAAAAATCCCTTTATTAGGAAAATGGCAAATTTCTATATTAATGCAAAGGTGACTTGGTTTATCGTTACTGTGACAAACGAAAACACTTTACTTGATGAATCCTTAAAGAAAATTTTAATTAATATCAATCAGGAGAAAAGTTATTGCAAAAATATATGTTGATCCCTAGACACATATGTTGATCCCTAGACACTTTTGATGTGTGTAGTCGCGATGCTGTAGCGCGTTTCGTAAACGCGCGATAGCAGCGCTGAAAAAAGTCGCCGTGGGCGAGCGCCCTTAAGGTTTCAAAAATCTATCTAATACCTTCAAACAAGCAATTGTCGTATACGACAATTGCTTGTTTGAAGGTATTCAGGTTTGAAGGAGATTCAGGTTATAAGATATATCTTATAACCTGAATCTCAGAAACGGCTTCAACGATTTTAATGAAATTTAGTATGCAGGTAGTTTCGGGGGCGATAAATCGATCTGGCTAGGAATTGTTTTAAGAAAATGAATAAAAAAAAAACTGTACTGTTCATCAAGGCATAACTGCAAATGAAAAATGTACAAATCAGAGTAATAATAGATTCAATCGCTAACATTAAAACATACATCGTTGTATACTTGTTGATAGACTTCAATTTAAGTATGATATTAGGTATAAGTAAAATGTCAGAATGTTAACTCTCTGTTAATATTATAATATGAACCTCCATTAGAAGAAATCTTCTTATATATAAAAAAAACTTTTTATAAATAAAAAACCGACTTCCAAAAAACATACGACTTCCAACGAAAACTCCCTACCAAAAAAGCGGCCAAGTGCGAGTCGGAGTCGCCCATGAAGGGTTCCGCGGCAGCAAGTAACATAATATAATTTTTATTTTATTTTTATATTTGTGTTGATTGAATGAAAGGTAAATTGCAGTTTACGATTTATGGCGTATTAAAAAAAAAACTACTTACTAGATTTCGTTCAAACCAATTTTCGTTGGAAGTTTGCATGGTAATGTACATCATATATATTTTTTAGATTTATCATTCTCTTATTTTAGAAGTTAAAGGGGGGGGGGGGGGACACTCATTTTACCACTTTGGAAGTGTCTCTCGCGCAACCTATTCAGTTTAGAAAAAAAATGATATTAGAAACCTCAATATCATTTTCGAAAACCTATCCATAGATACCCCCACACGTATTGGTTTGATGAAAAAAAATTTTTCGAGTTTCAGTTCTAAGTATGGGGACCCCCAAAATTTTTTGTTTTTTTTTATTTTTCTGTAAAAATCTTAAAGCGGTTCACAGAATACATCTACTTACCAAGTTTCAACATTATAGGTCTAATAGTTTCGGAAAAAAGTGGCTGTGACCTACGGACGGACAGACAGACGGACAGACAGACAGACATGACGAATCTATAAGGGTTCCGTTTTTTGCCTTTGGCACGGAACCCTAAAAACACTAAAAAGCGTAAATTAACCGACTTCAAACAGATTTTAGGTACCTAGCACAAATTATAATTCTACTATTTAAATGAATAAAGAATTAGGTATAGACAAGAATTGGCACATAGCAATTTATGAAGAGCCAGTTTATTTAACGCTTTTTAGTGTTTTTTGGCAGGGAGTTTTCGTTGGATGTTTTTTGGAAGTCGGTTTTTTTTTATAAAAAGTTATTATTTTTCTGTTTTAAGTGCAAACAAACGTAACTTACCTACGATTGTTTGCACTTAAAACAGAAAAAGTAGTACGTTGAAATATGTCATAAAATTTCTGCTGATGCAAATAACTTTTGGTGGTTTAAAAAGACGTATTAAATTCAACCCCTATTTCACCCCCTTAGGGGTAGAAATTCCAAAATTGCTTCCTTAGTGGGTGTCTACGCAATAAAACGATCCATATGAATAACTGAAAGAATACAAATTAAGGTCTATACATACGTGTAATATTAAAATCATCCTCTAATCTCTAACTGTTGAAGAGTTTAACCTTCTAATAATAGGTCTTTACCTATGAAATTGCCGTTTTGTATGCAATAAGTGAAAGTACTCATTTTTTCAAACTTTTTTATTTCTGTTATTCGAAGTAATCACCCATGCAATCGACGCATCTTTGCCAACGCATTGGCAGTTTATTGATGCCTTTCTTGTAAAAATCAGCTGGACGGGAGGCAACAAACTCCTCAAAGGCATTTTGTACTGCCTCTCGGGAATTGAATTTTTTACCCACTAAAAAGTTGTCTAAATTTTGGAAAAAGTAATAGTCGGTAGGTGCATGGTCTGGCGAGTATGGCGGATGAGGGAGAGCTTCCAACCCCTGCTCTTGCAGCTTGGAGACTGTCTGTTGCGCAGTATGGGGTCGCGCGTTGTCGTGAAGGAGCAGTGGGGACGACCGATTGACCAAAGCTGGTTGCAGATGTGCAAGCTTCTCCATCATTCTCTCCAGTTCTTCACAGTACACGTCTGCATTAATGCTCAAGCCGTTTTGTAAAAAGCTGTGGTGAATCACACCGGCACTAGACCACCAAACAGCGACCATCACCTTTTTAGGGGTCATTTTTGGTTTAGGGCATTGCTTTGGTGCTGAACCAGGGTCTAACCAACTTGCTGAGCGCTTTCGATTGTCGAACAGAATCCATTTTTCGTCGCACGTAACAATTCGTTTCAAAATTCCTTCATTTCTTTGCCTGTTGAGCAGCGCAAGGCAGGTCTCGACGCGTACGTTGCGCTGGCGATCGTTAAGGCCGTGGGGCACCCAGCTATCAAGCTTTTTTACCTTGCCAATTTGTCGCAAATGGATCAATATTGTTTTGATGCTTACATTAGAAGCTGCTGCTAGCTCAGCTGTAGATTGAGTTTCGGCAGCTTCCACAATCGCCTTTAATTCATTATTGGTAACCAAAGTCTCCGGACGACCACGAGCTTCATTTTTCAAGTCAAAATTTCCAGAACGGAACCGGAAAAACCAATAACGGGTTGTGCGTTCGTTTGTACAGTTCTCTCCGTAAACGTTTTTGATGTTACGTGCCGTTTGTGTCGCGTTGGTGCCACGACGGAGCTCATATTCCATAATTACACGAATTTTTAAAGTATCCATTATGACGAAAAATGTTCAAATGTAATAAAAATACAACGCTAATCAAAAAACAAAAGACTGAGTTTGTAAATAGAATGTCATAGTTTTAAAACATAATTAATTTGAATTTAGAATACAGAGCCATTACAAACTTTTTTTATTTGAAATGACCAGTACTGAAGAACGGCAATTTCATAGGTAAAGACCTAATATCAGCTCACTTAGATAACTTGAAAGTATACGACTAAAGGTCTTTAGATACGTATGAAATTAAAAGAATTATTCTCCAACTCCTAACCATTGAGGAGTTGTACCTTCCACCTTCCATCATCAGCTTACCTAAATAATTTGAAAGAATACGACTAAAGGTAATATACATGCATATGATATTAAAAGGTTTATCCTCCAACTCCTAACCGTTAAGGAGTTGTACCTTATATCATCAGCTAAAATTATGACTACCAGACGCAAATACCGGTGTAACTTCAGAAAATGTAGGAAAACATAGTATGTGCCTGGAAAAAATGAGGGTTTCCCTCGATTTCCCTGGGATCCCATCATCAGATCCTGATTTGGTGGCAATGGGACCACCTCGGGAGTATACACTTTATTTAATACAAAAAAATTTTCAAAATCGGTTCACAATTGACGGAGTAATCGGTGAACATACATAAAAAAAAGAAAAGTGAAACATAGAACCTCCTCCTTTTTGGAAGTCGGTTAAAAATCAATTGCTGTTCGTTTGTCTTGCTAAAACTCGAGAACGACTGGGCCGATTTAGCTGATTTTAGTTTTGAAATATTTTTCGTTGTCCAGAGAAGGTTTAAACGGTGAAAATTTAAAAATAACTTGAAAATCCAAATGTCACGAGTACGAAGTAGTGTGCACAGCTAATCTATACTAATATTATAAACGCGAAAGTTTGTGAGTATGGATGGATGGATGGATGGATGTTTATTACTCTTTCACGCTAAAACTACTGAACGGATTTGAATGAAACTTTACAGTAATAAAGCTTATACATCAGAATAACACATAGGCTACTATTTGCCGCGATAACCAACATATACGCGGGCGGAGCTGCGGGAAACAACTAGTGTTAAATAAATTATGAACTAAAAATGATTTATGTAGTTGATAATATCAGTAAACCCGACAAAATGCCAAGCTATTATAGTTGGAAGTCACCGATTAATGAGCTGAGTGGACACCGGAACTCTTCCAGCCATAACTTTTAATGGGATTCCCATACCTATTTGTCAATCCGTAAAGGATCTCGGCTTACACCTCGATTGCACGTTAAACTGGCGTAAGCAAGTTGCAAATCAGTGCCAGAAGGTTACTGGTACTCTTCGGGTACTATATCGCCTGAAAAATTTTCTACCGCCAAAGACCAAGACTATGCTTGTGCAAACCCTTGTCTTTCCTGTAATCGACTATGGTGATGTGTGCTGTTATGACCTGAATGCAGATCTTCTCGATAAGTTAGACCGTCTTCTTAATAACTGCATTCGATTCGTTTATAACCTTCGCAAATATGACCACGTGTCTTCTTTCCGCTCGCAGCTTACCTGGCTACCAATTCGTCTACGTCGTAAACTACGTGCTCTCACTGTCTTATACTCTATTTTGAATAACCCATCTTCGCCAACATATTTAAACTCCTACTTCCAACTCTTGTGTAGCAATCACGACAGAAACCTACGGTCATCTAAGAACCTTCTTCTTCGCTGTCCATCTCATACGTCTGAGTTTGTTGGCTCCTCCTTTGTAGTACAGTCCATTCTTCTATGGAATGAGCTCCCTCTCGAAATCAGGATGGCCCCAAACATTTTTACTTTCAAGGCGAAAGTAAAGCAATACCTTATAAAACAATTGGCAGAATCAGCTCCCTCATGACTATCTTCTACTGTTATTATCGGTACCTATATGCGTATGTATGTATTTATATAAGTAAGTATATTTATTTGGTTATGTATATAATATGAGTAGGTTTATGTATGTGATATGTATGTGATATGTATATGTATATATCTGTTCAATATATTGTTTAGTTTTTGCTCTTATACACTTTTAACCAAAACGCACCTACTTCCTGTTTTCTCTGCAACACCCAATGGTTGACTGGTAGAAAATGCCGTAGGCATTAAGTCCGCCAATGCACCAAATGTGCATGATGTATAAATAAATAAATAAATAAAAGAAAATCTTTTTTTGAGATGGAAAAAATATATGGTTTTAAATAGCTGCTTGAATTACAGTCTGTTGTACATTGTGTACGTCCAATTATATTATACTAGCTATTGCCCGCGGCTCCGGCCTCGCTTTTGTTGGTTCTCCCTGTAAAAACTAGCCTATGTTCTTCCTCAAGAATCAAAGGATCACGATGCAAAATTTCATTGAAATCGGTGCAGCGGTTTGGCCTAGCGTTAAGTTACTTTCGCATTTATGATATAAGTATGGAAGTAAGGATAGGTATGTAACACATAAAATCTGTGTTCGAGTAAGCCGAGTCCGTCATCCGTATTTACAACGTACACTGTAATTTTTAGTTCGAAGTCTATCTATTGAATTACAATTTGAGTATTTGGTATTGGAAGAGGAAATGTCAATTTAAGTTAAAGTTGTTAACCATAGAAAAAACTAAACAAAGGCATAGATAAATCGAAACAGATATGAATAATGAAATTTATTATAAAACATATTCCGGTTTTAGTATTAAAAAAATACCCGTTGCTATTATCACTATCGTCATAAAAAAATGTTTGAGTGGATCTGCGGTACTTTATCATCATTTTTACCCCTTTTCTAGTTGTATTTAGGCTTCGTACAATTTAAGAATACACCAAAAAAATTTTGGTGTATTCTTATATCCGACTTCAAAAAAGGAGGAGGTTCTCAATTCGACCGTATATATGTTTTTTTTTTTTTTTTTAATAAAAAAAAAAATGTTTTTTTTTGTGTGTTCGCGGATAACTTCGTCGTTCATGAACCAATTTTAATAATTCTTTTTTTAACGGAAAGGAGATATCCCAACGGTGGTACCTGGACACTAAGATCTGATGATGATATCCAAGAGAAATCGAGTAGAACCTTGAAGTCGGTTTTTATTTTATTAAAATTTTACTTGTTATCCGAGTAACTCGTCTCGTCGTCTCCCTGATTTGTTTGTTAATTTTGTATATTTACATTCAAGCACAGATATGCGTTGTCCCTGACTCCTGAGCTAACTTCCTGACCTGTACTACTGTCAATGTCCCGTTATGAGGATCACAGAAATGGTATGAAAATAAGTGTAGTGAGATGAATTGATTAGTGATTAGTGTGCGATGAAAGTGTGTAGTGTGGAATGTAAGCTGTAAGTTGGAGGTGCATATTTTTTGTTGGTAGCTTAGGTAGTCGTTTTGCCGGTTCCTGATGGTATGTATGGATTTTTATATAAGTTGAGAAATAACATTTTTATTTATAATCTATAATATTATTATAGTAATCAACAAGGTTAATTCGTATAAAAGAACAGATAAAATAGTTACCTACTATCAAATGATTTGTCTGGTCTAACAGTAGGTATACTTTAAATACATTTATACCAAAGTAAATATCTAAGACGAAAATAAACTTAATCATTTTCGAATATCACAAAAGATAACACAAATGAAATATGTACGTAGCTTAGATCTGTTGATTATGGAACAATGACAAAACAATACACACGCTACATTCAACACCATTAAACAAATCTTCCTAACTCAAAAACAATTCCAGTTTAATTAAAAAATGAATTATAATACACAACTGCCATGTTCCGCCCTCATAGTGAGTTGTTCCACTAGATCCCCTACACTGATATCATCAGATACAGCTACTGATAACGACCCTATTGGAGGCGAAGGTCCTTAATTGAGTGCATGAGTAGTCGAATTCTTTTAACTCGTAGATGACTCCTTGATTGGAAGTTGGGAATAGAATTGTTTGATTAACTGATGTGCGGTAGTATCATTTTTGTGATGAGCAAACCGACTACACAGTTATAAACTTTTATCGTTTTTTTTATGGAATAGTCGGGCAAACAAACAGACGTATCCTCACTCACTCAGTGAAACACAGCGCAAGGACTATGTCACACCGGTTTTCTGTGAGGCCGTGGTATCACTCCGGTCGAGTCGCCCCATTCATGCCGAAGCGTGGCTCTCCCATGACATGACAAACATCCATCCATCCATCTATCCATCCATCCATACTTACAAACTTTCGCGTTTATAATATTAGAAGGATATCTCGCTATGACTTTTAGGAGTAGAGTTTTGACTAATCGCGAGTTACAACCAATGTGAAAGGTAACTTATTTATGTTTTAAAATTCTCTCAAACTTTGAAGTGCCATTCATATGCACATTTTTAATACTTATGTGTTAAGTTTCTGTGTATTGAGAAATTGCCTATGAGTTTGCCAAATAAAATAAATAACTTAGAAAAGATATCTATGTAGTGGCAATTTAATTTTCCCTAATTAGCATTTTATGATGAGCTTTAAATACTCGTTGTTTTATATAATAATTCATGCGTGTCAACTAGGGACGATATCCTTTTAATCCTGTACCGTACAGGATTTATGACTTATGTGATCCCCAATTAGTTATCCCAAGCCTGCTTCCGTGGTTTGAATGTTAAGAATCCTCTAGCCTTACCAAGTAATTATGAAAGGAGGGTCGAGGTTGAATTTTTTATTTTATGCAAGTTCAGTTGTAGTTGAATCAGCCTGAAGAATTTCATTGCGCGATGCAGGATTTGTACCTACTCGGTGATTTGGTCTCCATTAGATGGTTATTATAGAATGTTGTTGAATTGTAAAATGTTGTTTAATTAATAATAATAAATATTTCGGACATTTAACACACAACGCCATCTAGTCCCAAGCAAAGCAGAGCTTGTGTTATGGGTACTAGACAACTGATACAAATACATATATACTTTTTTTAAAGTACATACACATTATACATAGAAAACATCCAAGCTCCGAAACAAATAGTCGCATTCACTACCACGCCAAGCGCGAGACCAACGAGGCAGTCAAATTATCACTAGATACGTCATCCACATTGTCTACTCGAATGATAGGAGTTTAAGCGGTCGTCCCGCGCTTCCAACCCTCAGAGTTGTGTCGATTACTATATGAAACAAACAAACACATTACGTGATACATAAATACTATTCGGAATCTGGGTCGTCTATATATGCATTTTATGAATATTCGTAAAATTTCTACAACATGATACAACACATGATATATTCACAATGCAGATGTGTATAAAAAAATGTATCTTGTACAGATTGCCACAGTTATAAAGCACGCCAGCGTATTATCACATAGAAAACCAAACCAAAAATTTATATCACAAATAAAACTCACACAATACAGTATCACGCCTTTTAATAAAATAAATAGAGAGAATGGTAAATAAACAATGTCGCCATTGTACCGGGCACCACAATGTGACTTAGCGCTCGGAGCTGCATAATCCCCAATGAAAGCTTCAGACTTCCTCCGACTACGGTCTTTATTTTATTTGATGCGAATCGTATTGTACATGTTATATGCTTTTTATATTGGCCTGAATTATTTGTAAGAAAAAAATAATATTCTGTTTTCCTTTGTAATTATCGGATTCGCTGCGCCTGTTACAAAATTATGTAATTGACGAAACAATAATCTAATAATAATATTGCGAATACAGACTATGTAGCATGGTGACTCACACTTTAGCGGCCTAGTGAAATACTTTTTTACGCCTTGCTTATAGGACCTGGGATCATAGTGGGAGGGAAACACGTGCGCAGATTTTGACTGTTCGGCACAGGAAGGAATAGCACAATATACACATAGTATATAATAGCTTACTATTTGGGTTTGATCGGATCTACGACGAGAACCGACGAATTGAGGAAAGCAGCAGCACACTGGATAAATTGAGACTGCCGCAGACTGGGCACTATAACTAGCACTCCTTCGAGGAGGACTTCGCTCAGCAATGGAGGGCAATACGATGATCATAATGATTGTAGTTTGAAGGCAGACAACTGATAATTGTGTCTACTTCACTGTTACTGTCGTTTTAGTATTTTTTACTATAACCTTAAATACTAAATTTTGAATGATAAAGTTTGAATTTATGTTTCTTACTCAATCATAGTAGACAGCTGAAATAAAGTGTGAAGCTTATTTTAGAGATAGAACATGAAATCGCCATCGACAAAGTTCCTTTTAAAACAAAGTAATATCGCCAATTTCCATTACACTGACTCTAGTTCTAAGACAAGCGGGTCGCCCTCGCACCCCACGCCATAAATCATTATAAATATTTCCAATATTAATGCTCGCGATAGTTCGTAGACGCGACGTGTTAAGCGGTGTGTTTAGCAAACGTGTTTGTATTGTGAAAATGGTCGTATAATAGCGGATGAATACGGATCAATGTTTGCACGTGCAAAGCTGTTGGATGTATTTGTGAACTGGAATTGTCCTGTGGGCTTAGGGTCTTAGGCTTAGGACTTAAGAAAAAGAGCAGACGGGTCATCTGATTGTAAGTAACTACGGTAGCCTATGTACACTCGTATCTTTAAAGTTAGTTTAAACTTACGACTGCACGGTTGTCGGTGGGTCTAGTTGTTTAAGCTATCACCACGCCAAGTTTTGTGGGTTCAAATGCCACACGGCATAACACTCTGTGTGATTCACAAATTGTTGTTCTGAGTCTGGGAGTTCCTTCTGTCCGTTTCATGTATGTTTGTGAATTCTCCCGCGACACATCTATACTATTATATAAAGCTGAAGAGTTTGTTTGTTTGTTTGTTTGTTTGAACGCGCTAATCTCAGGAACCGTCGGTCAGATTTGAAATATTCTTTCATTGTTGGATAGTAAATTTATCTAGGAAGGCTATAGTCTGTATATCATCACGCTACAACCAATAGGAGCGGGGCACCAATGAAAAATGTTTCAAAAACGGGGGAAAATTATCACGCTACGGGCAATAGGAGACGCAAACGAGGTTGCGTGGGTCGGCTAGTGTGCATATTCCTAATACGGGAGTAGTCTGTATAAAAAAGACAGGGGGAAGGTGGAGGTCGGGGCTCTATTCTTTTGTCTTCTCTCTTATTCTGTTTCTGTTTGTGTCGAAGATTTCTCATTTTTTAAATCATCAACCCCTTGACCAATCATCTATACTACTTTATTATATATTTTTAATATATAAAGCTAGAGAGTTTGTTTGTTTGAACGCGCTAATCTCAGGAACTACTGGTCCGATTTAAAAAATCTTTTAGGGTTAGATAGCCCATTTATCGAAGAAGGCTATAGGCTATATATCATTACGCCAAGACCAATAGGAGCGGAGCACTAATGAAGAATATTACAAAAACGGGGAAAAAATATTACGCTACGGGCAATGGGAGATATAAACGAGGTTGCGTGGGTCAGCTAGTTTAATATAATACTTCAACATAATATTCCTAGATTACCAAGAAAATTTAATTTGGAAAAGATTTACACAATTTCATACCGTACGTTTCAATATTGGCAAATGAGAAACTGTTAATACGACCTATGTTATAGAAAATTTTGATTTATGGCAATGGCTGCGGGTCGTGCTCGCCCCATTAGTAAGGCGCGTGATAATTGCCGTATATTAATATTAGTATTGTATTATTTCCATTGTAGCATTGGAATATAATCGATAAACTGGAAGCTAACAATTGTAATAAAAAGGAAAGTCGATCGATATAAATAAATAAATATTTCAGATATCTAACACACAGCGCCATCTAGTCCCAAGCTAAGCAGAGCTTGTGTTATTGGTACTAGACAACTGATATAAATACATAACATTTTTTTTTGTAAATACAATATTATACATAGAAAACACAACACAACTCAACACTTGTATACTTCTAAATACTTACATATTTATTATAGACAGATTTATACTCAGGCACAGAATAGAGTAATGTGGTTGTTCTTGAGACAACATGCGCCGTGCGGGAATCGAACTCAGGATCTCTGGCTTAGCACTAACAACTAAACCAACAGGTCTAACATGACATAAGAATTCCTTAAGATATATTTAGATTCTAGCAATATTTTGAAAATTTTAACAAAATAAAAACCGACTTCAGGTTCGACTCCATTTCTCTTGGATGCCATCATTAGATCTTAGTGTCCTTATCATGGAACCACCGTATCCCCTTTCTATTAAAAAAGAATCATCAATATCGGTTCATAAACTACGAAGTTATCCGCGAACGCATAAAAAAAAACATATACGGTCGAATTGAAAACCTCCTCCTTTTTTGAAGTCGGTTAAAAACTACAACATCACAGTATCAAATTCGTAACGTACTATATCTTTGTTAGGATCGCTATCACTGACCAAAAATCTTCTCTAATTCTCTTTAAAATGGCAACGGGTTTGTTTTCTTTACATGTTTCGTAATAAAATGCTTTTGAGTTTATGCGTCTAATTTGTGTTGAAAATGCCGCAATGTCCAGCAGCTATTTCCACATGCATATAAATCAAAAAGCTAGAACTGCAGCAAGCCTTCATTCGCCAGAAACTCCTAAGTCTATTGTTCTGAAGCGTCCATTCCGTACATAGTTATTGGTCATCAAAATCCACAATACTGCTTTTCAAACTAGCGGGATTATTCTAGAAGGAAAATGCGTTATTGGCACTCGGGCCGACAGAGTAAAGTAAGTATAATTTTTAAACAAGAAAATGAAGAAAATGCTAGCTTTAAAATTTGAAATAATTATAAAGTATGACATGAAGATGTTTCGATAGTTGTCGGTAAATAAATTCATTTCTATTTTCATTCCTGTAAATCAAATGTAAAAACTCTATAAATTTAGCATTATTAAGGTTTTGAGATTTTTAGCCATGCTAATTTCAGTACGAATGGGCCGGCTCTAACTGCGCGGTGCCACTCCCTTACAGAAGATCAGCCTAAAATGACACCATTCGTGCGGTCGTGTTTCGTTGGTGAGTGCAAGACCGAAGGCCCAATGATGCAGAAGTATCGCAATAGACCGCCATAGTGTCACCAAGCTGCTTTGTTACATTGTCTGCATTCGCTATGAGTATGGTGACCACTGCTTTTTCTGCGTATGCTTTCTGTCATGCAGAGCAGAGTCACTTTGGCAGGCATACATATACTTAATTAAAAAAAGATGAAGCTCCTAGTTAGTATACTGATAGATTTATATACTTTGATTGTATCTTAGTCTCCTAATCATCATCATAGAAGTAATCGTAACTTGACGAAGTAGTTCAATATTTGAACCGTCGTCATTTTTTCTTCAGAACTGGTAATATTGGTTACACAGCTTCTGTTGCAAATGGGTTAACATAGTCATTCTTACTGCACCCATTGGAATAACAAACCCCAAAAACACCAAACTACAAACCCGACGTCCGGTATCATTCAGCTGGCGTAGTTTTTAATAAGAATTTCAATATTTAATTTTACAGTTACCTGTATCGAGATGACCTCAAACGTTTCTCCAGAATACGTGATCGAGTTTCTGTTTAGGATCAGGCTCATGTCCGGCATGTTCGCTCCGGGCTGTGCTTTTGCGGACATCGCCGTTAGTTAGGTACTATATACGGCTTGGAGGAATTTGTGTGACAGATAACAAGCAATATAATGTACTAGTAATATATATGTCGTGAATCTTCAAAAATTACTGCAAAAAATTCAGTCAACTATGGTTTGTAGACCAGCATTTTTTAACCGACTTCAAAAAAAGGAGGAGGTTTCTCAATTCGATCGTTTTTTTTATGTGTGTTCGGGAATAACTTCGTCGTTTATGAACCGATTTTAACGATTCTTTTTTTAATGGAAAGGAGATATCCCAACGGTGGTACCATGATAAGGACACTAAGATCTGATTACGGCATCCAAGAGAAATCGAGTCGAAACTTGAAGTCGGTTTTTATTTTGTTAAAATCTTCTAAACCTTATCTTTCTTTATTAAAATGTTGATGTATGAATCGCCAGCACAAATTCAGATGGTATTAAAGTCTCAATGTCAAAACAAATCTAAATGACAATAATCTATTTTAATCTATTTTCACCGTTTCTTTGAGATTTTGTAAAATTAAAACGAATTGTAGTTCATAAATAAATACTGTATCTCTACCTATTTTCATTTTGTTATAATGTAGGATGTAGTACATTATGCTTCGCGTAGTTCTATTTTTAAAATATTTATTTTTATTACAGTTGCATTCTGTTGTACGCAATTTTATTTAATTGTAAAGAGTTAGAACATCATTTTTTAAACAACAAAAAACTTCAACACAAACGTAAATTAAATAATCTTCTGGAAGATGACTGTGTGATATTTACGCTTTGTGTGTTCGTTTGTATGTTTCAAAAACAGATTAAAATAGCCCCGAGCAGAAAAAAGAACTCTGTGAAGGCACGCAGATTAAAAACACTAAAAGCCTAGATTTTTTTTAAACTGAACAAAGGCACAATCCTTTTCAAGAGCGCTTTTTAACTCTGAATCATCAGGCTTCGTACTACGTACTACTGAACAAGAACCATGTTTTTTTTTTTCTCCTTTACCTTTGTACGTGATATGTTGTACAGTTTTTATGTTAGAGATAAATGAATACAAAATTCGGATAAAATGATACTACTACGAAGATTTAACATGGTCCTCTCATTAGCGAATGGATCTTTAATCTCCAAGTGAGAGTTTTCGAATTAAATCATTCAAATGAATGATCAAATTAATCTTTTGACTGCCTCGGTTACGTGGTGGTAGCGTATGCGACTGCTGTGCTTGATGTCTCGGGGTCTATTCCCGGGTCAGAGGAAAAGTTTGTTTGATTTGCAAATATTTTTTTCGGAGTTAGGTATTTTCTACGTATAATGTGTATGTACTTGTATTTCCAAAAAAAGTATATGTATATTTATATCAGTTGTTTACATACAAGCTCTATTTAGTTTGGAACTAGATGCCTTTATGTTACTGCGGTTAAATACAAATAAAACACAATCATATAATTATTACCATAAGAAAGGAATCGAGAAATTTTGGAGCTAATGTTCTCATAACTTTTAAAATTTCGCGAAGGTCAGGGAATCGAGGATTAGGTAACTACTGGCAAACTGGCAAAAACAGTGTGTGTACCTCAAATGAAATTCGGAAATAGTTAAGATGATAACACAAAAGAAAAAGTAGCAAAAATACATTAATAAAGCCAGTCAGCGACTCAAAATATGGTACAAGTACCTATTAATCATACATTTACATCATTGTTTAAAGTGAAATTAATTATTTTTTTGTTTTATTTGTCAATCTCAGGATGTTCTCAGATTGGATACCTTTTCGAATTTTTATTTTGCTCTAATTGAAAAGAAATAATTGTAATTAGCTACACATATCCATTACATTTATTGTTAGAGACACGACATGGTAAAAAAACATACCTGAAATATTTGACACTGTAGTTTAAATCGCGTCTGTATTGAAATCAGATAGTGAATTCCTTCATCATATAAAATCTTCGCCGCAGTCACGAGTGTGCAGTACTTTAGCCCATAAAAATTTAAATCCCAATCATCTTTGCGCCGATGCCTTGAATCATCGATGCTACCAAATTGTCCACTGGGGTCAAACAGGGCATCGTTTTCGCACCATCTCCGGGTTAACTCCGGGTTAACCGCGACACTGTGGGAAAAGGCGAACCGATCTCATTCTCACGACATATACATGCATTCATTTGCATGTAACCGTGGAACAATAATATCATTCGATCTCTATACAAGAGAGTTATTCAAATTAAGCAACGGTTGCTTTCAATCTATTTATGGATAATCCTTTATCTGGAGCAAAGGGTAATGAATTAAGTGTGAGCCTTCGGTATTGAGGCTATCTCGGGTACATCTACGTCTTCTGAAGGTGTTGCTACTTAGAGATTATTATTTTGCTCTAAAATCGGGGTTTTAATAATTAGATGGCTTGTTAGATCCCTTTGCGTTATTTTTATTAAAATATTAATGTTATAATGAGTCCAGATTAGACTTAGAAATTTATTTAAAGGTTATCTAAAGAATTCTTTAAGGAGATTAATGTTGACCTGTTTTCGTATCTGTAAAACGTGGTTAATTTTCTTAATTTATGCTAGCTTTTGCCCACAACTTCACCCGCGTGTAAGTGGGTGATAGTAGAGATATCGCGGAAATCATTTTTTGGTTTAATATATAGCCGAGAGCACTCACAAATAATGTGGCTTCCTATTGGTAAAATAATTTTTATGTCGGTTGATTAGATCCTACTTCACAAACTAACTCTTTATAATATTAGTAAAGATAGTTGGATAGGAAACCAAACGGCTCCATAAAACCGTGAGACTATTGTTTTACTCATTCACAGAAAACTTCAATAGAACCAAAACTCTCGATAGAAGAAAGTTCTGATAGTCATTAAACCTATTCAAATCTATACTTCTATACTAATATTATAAACGCGAAAGTTTGTAAATATGGATGGATGGATGGATGAATGTTTGTTACTCTTTCACGCAAAAACTACTGAACGGATTTGGATGAAACTTTACAGTAATTTAACTTATACATCAGAATAACATATAGGCTACATATTTGCCGCGATAACCGCGGGCAACAACTAGTACGTAATAAGTAAGCATGAGATACAAAAAATATAAACAAAAACCGACTTCAAGGCTTGACTCGATTTCTCTTGGATGCCACCATCAGATCTTAGTGTCCTTATCATTGTACCACTGTTGGGATATCTCCTTTCCATTAAAAAAAGAATAACCAAAGTCGGTTCATAAACGACGAAGTTATCCACGAACACACTCCTTTTTTGAAGTCGGTTAAAAAATAGTAACAATGGTATTTATTATTCGATACCAACCATTTCTTTATTTATTATTTTTCTAAGTTAAACAAAAATTATCTAAACAAATATATCTCTCAATTTCGACCTTTCCACATATCCTTTGCGTCTTTTATCTTCTTACATGTCCTTCAATGTTTAAAATCAAGTTCACAACTGTCATCAGCAAGAATATAAAACCGGGCTATGTTTAGTATTCATCCCGCGAGCTTTCCCCTGTCACCTTGCCTCACATTCTAAGTAGCACAAAGAAAAGATTTGTTGGGTAAAATTACAGACAGGACACTTATATCATAGTTGGATACTAATATCAGGTAATGTTTTGGTGACAAGTGTTATAGTATCTGAATCAAAATTTGGTTCATACGAAAATATGATTTATGACAAGTAAAATTTTAACAAAAACAAAAACCGACTTCAACGTTCGACTTGATTTCTCTTGGATGCCATCATCAGATCTTAGTGTCCTTATCATGGTACCACCGTTGGGATATCTCCTTTCCATTAAAAAAAGAATCATCCAAATCAGTTCATAAACGACGAAGTTATACGCGAACACAAATAAAAAAAGAAAACATATATACGGTCGAATTGAGAACCTCCTCCTTTTTTGAAGTCGGTTAAAAATAAGTTGATGTCCTTTTTTGCTATGAAACGAACTCAAAATTATCTACGTTTTGAGTGCGCTAATGAAAATGATAAATATTTCGGACATCTAATCTAATGATGAAAGATAAATGAATATAATATGCGAATAAAATGTAAATAGGTAGAAAATAATTATCACCAGGCTTACAAAGGCAATAAGTTTTAAAATTAGAATGTTAGTTTTTTTAGTCTTACCTTAGTTGATGTTCAGTAAGAAATAAGTACAATAAATCGATATATTTTTGTCTACATGCCACCCAAATTATCAATTAATACTTTACCAATTATTAGACTTCATTAATTGTTTATAATAATGAATTATTGAATAAATTGTATGTATTTTCGCTCACACTGAATGAAAATCAAACTCATATCTCAAATCGTGTATTTGCTTTCTGTGACATGCTTCGATCTCGATTCACGAAACCATTAATATGGTTTGCACTATAACGAATAAAAAAGTTACACATAAAACAATAAATACATATCTACACTATTATATAAAGAGGTAAAGTTTGTGCGTTTGTGAGTTTGTGACGTTGTAGGGGGTAATCTCTGGATCTACTGAACCGATTTTGAAAATTCTTTTACCAATAGAAGGCTACGTTATTTGTGAGTGACATGATATATAATACCCGAAAAGTGGAAAGACTTTTTCATGGTAGCCGGATTTGCAAAGCAAGTCGCAGAAAAAATGTTTACTGCCCAACGAAGTGGGCACGGGTTAGCTAGTTTCAAATATAACTCTCGACTCCATCTTTGGGTAAACTTCCAGTCTCATTGTTTAACTGTCACAAAAAGATCAAAAGTTATTTTACTCCATGTCGCTACCCCGCGATCAATTAAATTTCGACATCTAAGAAAACTTACTACAAAATTAGAATTAAAATTGATACCGTTATTGTAAATTCTTAAGTAACTTTTTGCCCAACGCCGCATCTGATTCTTGGAATCTGTTTTCACCGCGACACTCGATAAGTTTACGCCCTGAGGGCCAGGGAAGCCCTTCCTCAAACTTCTTACAAAATTATTTGAACAAGTCTTCCTATTCGACCTTCTAAAGTGACCGAACTATAAGTTTCTCTTACACGAAACTGGTCCCTAGAGGCTCGGGATTCGTGTTGACTCTTATGATGAATAACTCAGAACAGATAAGGATGAATTTTCCTTATTCTTTAAAGATAAAAGAAATCAAATTCTAGGTTAAATTCTCAGCTCACGACGATTGTCAGAATGGGTTGGATAAATACGAATATTGAGGAGGAAACTCTGGGTATTTAAACAAATCTGATACAATCTAGTCTCAAGCTAAGCAGAGCTTGTGTTATGGGTACTGGACAATTGATATAAATATATATATATATATAAATATACATTTTTTTTATAAACACATACATTTTATACAAAGAAAACACCCAAACTCCGAAACAAATATTTATAAGTCATACAAGGACTTGCTCTGACCCGGGAATCGAACCCGAGACCTCAAGCACAGCAGTCGCATACGCTACCACTGCGCCAACGAGGCAGTCGAATTTAGCATATTGATACAATTACTGTATTTATGTGTATGAATTAAAATATTTTGGTACATTGTAAATTATATTAATCAGTATTTGTAATATAGTGTATTAATACATTACCTCTATTTGTTGTAATTGAATACTAACAGAAGGCGCGATTTTAAAACAAAAAATTCATTCTTAATTAAAAATATAGTTTGATTTTAACTGTATTATCAAATTCATTTTTTGGTTATAAATGTTGATTTGGTCAATTACCTAATCATTATTTGGACAGGTTTCTGTACTTCTGTAAATGTCTCCATAGAAAATTTTATGATAATGATCGACTAGTTATTGTATATTAAACAAAGAACCACCGTTCTATTTATATTGATAACTCTTCAAAAAAATATCTTCGATCGTAAAAAAACATCTTCGATCCGTTAAAGGAACGATTTGATTGTAAGTATGTGTATAGTTTTACATACAGAATGAAATATTGAGACTACCTACAAACGTAAAAGCAACATTTGATATCTCACCAACAGTAATAACATATTCAAATTATTCCACGTACTCGTAGCCTTATAAAATTCATTTGATTCAAGATTAAAGTAAAATGGGAGACAATATCACACGCTCGTTGCTCATATTACATTACGATGGACGTGTTGGATTATGAGTGTGTCAACGTGAGCTCTTTGGGCGCCGACGATCTTAACTAAGGTGAAATATAGCGAGATCTTGATAGTGTAGGTGAACATATAGACAATGTTTTTAAGAAAAGTAAATACTATACGATTGTGACATATTGGTATAAATTATATAAGCGTTCTTAATATTGATATGAGCTGAGTACTTTTGGCGATATGTAACAAAAAACAACCAAAAAACAATATGTTACAACATTTTACGTGAAAATTGTTACCTTCCAATTATTTTATTAATTTATATCGATTCTATAGTATTTAAAATTACAGCTGTATTACCTATATGTGTGTACCTACTTAAATATATGTTATTGATTACATATATCCAGAGATAGACAGTATGGAGAGAGAAGTATGCACCTATAGTGTTGTACAGGTATGTATAAAATTGTCAAAAATGTGTGCTTTTCGAAATCCGTATTTTTCACACCACTAAAATTGAGTTTATATGAGCCATTACGACATTCATTCTAACTAATCGTTAATAACAAGAATCTGTTCATTTTTAACAAGATGACGTCTTGCTACATCGAATTATGTTAGAATGGAGGTAAATGTTTTAATAATAACGTTTATTAAAGTGAAAAATAAAAGTATTCATGAAATTTAATTATTTTAAAATAATGCCGACAATTAGGCATACATACTTTTAAATAGATACATACATAAATAACACGTAGACAGAGAACAAATAAATCGTACGTCGTGAATAAAAAGTAAGCAACAAAACGTTACAAACATTATAACGCCTTTTATTTCAATGCTCAACATACAAAAAGTATTACCATTCATAGCATAACTATTTACATAACTGCTAGCATTAAATTACCTTAAAATGTACACAAATAAATGTATTCAAATCATAATTACATACAAAATATATGTCATGCAGTAATACTAATTACAATACCCGAGCATGGTTTACTAAACTGATTATCGCTTAACCTTTCGATAAGGTGAACCATAAACAAAAAGGATCCACAAAAAATCTCTGTAACAAATTCATTACAAACACAACATGATACCAATCTAATTCACAGCTGGGCCATAACAAGGCTATTTACGTGCATATATAATGTAAAAAGTCCCACCATTGGGTATGGTGTCCCGCAGGGCACTCTTCTCGGTCCCCTGTTTTTTAATGTGAAAATATGGAGTAATGACACATAATAAAATTCCTTTTAGACTGGACGCAGTTGGGTTGAACTTATTTTTTTTTTTTTTTTTTTTTTTATGTTTGTCCCGCCAAAATGACTCTACTCTGCCTGATGGAAAGCATAAGCAGAATCCAAGAGTGGTGGTCACCATACTCATTGCGAATGCAGACAATGCAGTATGGAGACCCACACTATGGCGGCCTAGTGATGCTGCTGCATCTTTTAGTCTAGTCAACAAGTGGTACTTGTTGACTAGACTTATTGGGCCTCCGGTCTCGCACTCACCAACGAAACACGACAGCACGAACGCTGTCATTTTACGTTGATTTTCTGTGCGAGGGTAGTACCGCTCCGGTCGAGCCGGCCCATTCGTGCTGAAATCAGCGTGGCTCTACTACCTTTTAAATTTTATAACTTATAAATTAGTTTTAAATTTTCAAGCGTGCACTTACATTTTTATTGCAAACAATTTGTTTACATTATTTAGGTGTATATTTAAATACTAATTTCGAAGAATGAGTTGTTATTTTAATAGAATATTGTAAGGGCGGATATCGGTCCAGAAATATCTGCGATATTTTTGAACCGATGCAGCCTACAAACTTATAAGAAAAGAGCGCAGGTACTCTTTTTTCAAAGGCTGACAGCGTGCACACTACAGGCGTTCATGCAGGCATCATAAATAAACTGTTAAATCTATACTAATATTATAAACGCGAAAGTTTGCAAGTATGGATGGATGGATGGATAGATGGATGGATGGATGGATGTTTGTTACTCTTTCACGCAAAAACTACTGAACGGATTTGGATGAAACTTTACAGTAATATAGCTTATACATCAGAATAACACATAGGCTACTTTGCCGCGATAACCGGCATATACGCGGGCGGAGCTGTGGGCAAAAACTAATAAACTATATTTCAATCTTCTTAAAGGAAAATTAAGCAAATTGATTTTCAACATCTACTTATTAATATGAAATCGGACGCAACAAAACTATTTACCAACAAAGATAAATTGGACACTGAATCTTCCCAGAAGTTAATGACGCAAATAGATACCAGAATATGAATGATACCCCTTCTTTGTCAGTTTAGTCACATGTGTTGTTAATTAGGCGTTGACGTAAAAAAATACCGGTAGAAGCCGAAATGTGTACTGATACTAGGAAGATGGAACTGAAGTCTCGGCCATGATTCAGATGATTTTTTTGGTGATCTACTCTTCTAGAATAGTTCCTAGTAACTGTAAAAAATATGCGAAAAGTATTATTATATTTAAATTAAATATGTATTTATATGAAACTAGTTGTTGCCCGCGGCTCCACCCGCGTGTATGTCGGCCATCTGTGAAAGATTGGTCGTACCAACTCAGAAACCTTTGTGGGCTCATGCACAACACTTATGCTGAAGATAATGACATGATCAAATGCATAGTTTACGATTCTATAAAGGACATACAGACAAACATTCATTTTTATATATATAGATGTATTTATGTTATTTATAATATATATTATTGGTACCCCTATATTGAAATTTAAATAATTAAGAGCAAAGTAGTACAATTCGGTTGGGTCCGAATACTTACATATACCGCCTTAGAATCATAAATGTTGCGTGAGGAGTTAGCTAGGTGAGAAACACACGCACAGAAGAATTTAATTAAAATTTAAACTTCAAGTTATTATTTCTTTGTAATATTCCCATATTTATTTTTTCTGTATTTCCACCGACAAATATATTTGTCCAAAGTTGCTATAGACAGTAGACGCAGCTGTTTCAACGTCTCAAATCTCAAATTAGAGCCTGATAGACAGTGACAATATCCCGTCTTACTAATTAACACTCTGTATCAACACAAATAACTTAATATTTAAGGCAAACTGCAGTTCTTGGGAACAAAAGGCTTAATTAGACCTTCAGACTTTGTTTTCATTAGTATTAAGTGTATTAAACGCGAGTCTTCGAGACAGTTGGAAATTAACTACCTACCTTTTAATGTGAGTGTATTTTTATATACAGTCGAGAAAGACAGCAGAATTTTGTACATTGTCTGATTATTTAATACTTAAAATTATATTATGTATTTTGAATATCTTACAAAAAATGCCATCAAGCCTTAAACTAAGCAGAGCTTGTATTATGAAAGCTGGATTGTTAATAGAGTATTTATGACCTTTTTCTGTAAATACATACATTTCGTACATAGGAAATACCCAAACAACTCTAAAATAAATATTTGCAAATTATACGGGCATCGAACCTGAGATCTCAGCACAGCGGTCGCATACGCTACCACTGCGCCACCGGGGCAGTTAATGTGGGTATGTACAATTTTAATTTTTTTAAATATTTCATTGAGACGAAACTGACGTCCTGATCGTGGTGTGGTATTCAAATGTACTATCATCATACCGCAGGGCTAAAAATATTAAGACAAGAAAAAAAAACTTTATTTACTTTCTTGCCAAGCAATCTTAAAGAAGCCGTCATACACAAAACAAACTATTTTAATTATCCGTACATCGAACCCGCAACGAATAAATCAAAACTGTCTGCGGCAGGAACGGGCTGTCTTCTTAGATAATGTTCTAGCATTTAATTAGTCGTTGAAGGATTTAGAACGACAGACCGATGTATTGAGTGGGCAGTGTTTGTAGTTATAATTATATGATTGATGATGACCGTTTCTAGGTAATTAATAGAAGCAAAGTTTGTTTGAATATGCCGGATACACTTCTAAAGATTTGTAAAAGGGGACAAAAGAGCAATGCGGAGTATGCTTCTATAGTTATTTTCCTAATATAATTTTCCTAGCCTTATTTTTCTCAAGATTTGGGGTCGGCTACTATTTCAACCGGTTTTACCTGAATATCAGGTTTTACACGGAGCGACTGATATCGGACCTCCGCAACCCTGAGGGTTCGAAGGAATTTAATTGTTTTTGGCATAATGTTGTTGTCTATGGACATACACATCAAAAATGTTGTTCACTGCTTTTGTCTCTTCCAATAATAGCGGCCAAATAAAATGGCGTCTCTCTGTTAAGTATAATGTAAAAGACAATATAAAAGGTATATAAAAGGTAAAAAAATTAGTTCAACAAGTAAATCGATCGATTTCTCTTGAATGCCATCATCAGATCTTAGTGTGCTTATCATGGTACTACCGTTGGGTACAGCTCGGAGTTTGGAAGTTGGGGTCTGAACCCCCGTGCCCTTGAGATCACGTAAAGCTGTCGGTCCTACGCCTGATCCCTCCCCGGTCGTGTCTCTTAACCGTCACATCGGATTATGAGAGAGAGGGAACAGAGAGTGCTGAGTGCACCTGTGTTTGCGCACACACTTGTGCACTATAATATCTCCTGCGTAGTTATCTGGTCTCCGTTGAGACTGGCCGCCGTGGCCGTGATCGGCTAGGAGAACATTATATTATTATTATTACTACCGTTGGGATATCTTCTTTCCATTAAAAAAAGAATCATCAAAATCGGTTCTTAAACGACGAAGTTATTCGTGAACACACATAAAAAAATATAAATATGTACGGTCGAATTGAGAACCTCCTCCTTTTTTGAAGTCAGTTACAAATGATATGCTATTTATGACTCAATCAAATCTATCGGGTATTATTACTTAAAATTTCAAAAGCTTCTATGGTTTACTAAATAGGTTGGTAATTTCCCAGGAAATACAAATTAATTTGTAGCCAATGTGTTAAACACATTAGGTTTTAAAACACCACACATTGACATTATTACGCTTAGAATATTAAACTGTACAACACTAAAAAAAATATCACATGACTAATATACCTATGTTATTTCGCTTACTTACACTTTTTAACGAGCAATTATTGTATTGTATCTCGAAAACGACTCTAACAATTTTCATGAAACTTAGTATGCAGTGAGTTTCGGGGGATATCCCTGATAATCAAATCTTGTATTGTATTTAAATGTCATACCTTAGAACAGGAGACCACCAAAGACATACACTCAAAAAAATCGTCATTCTTGCCAACCCTTCCGATAGAATTTCAACATACCTTTTACGCAGGGAGTCGTGACGCCCCAGTGCATCTCCTGCCTTATTTATATCACTCCGGTTGGTACCAGATGTGTAGCTTTGAATAAATTAAGTCGACACCTCGTTCCGACAGGACAAAAATTCTTGGTTGAATTAGTCAGGGATCAAAGAAACGATAGTAAAAGTAAGATATATTGGAGTAATATTCAAATGGAACTAATTTAACTAATAGTAATAGATATTTGTTTAAGAAATAACTATTTGTGGTGATATTTGTATGTGAATCAGAAGACTGAATTTATAACACACGCATTTAACTTACCAGAAGATAATATATACGAAAACACTAATTTATTATAACCTTCATTATTTCTATTGTGATGAATTTAGAATACTGAATTTGACTGCTTCGATGGTGCAGTGATAGCGTATGTAACTCTGACTGAGGTCTCGGGTTCGATTCCGTGGTAGGATATAAATGTTTGTATCATCTACATATATTTGGTTCTGATTTATGGTATTTTATAGGTATAATATATATGTATTTACAAAACAAAAAATATGTATGTTTTGATATCAGTTGTTCTAGTACCCATAGTACATGCTCTGCTTAGTTTGAGGCTAGATGGCGTTGTATGACAGGTGTCCAAAAAAAAGATACAGGTTGTCACATTCCTATTTATCCCGTAGGTGTCGTAAGAGCCGACTAATGTAGCAAATTACGCAAGAAAACAATGCCAAACAGAAGGATAGCTTGAAACAAACCCTATAATGTCGAGCCGTGTGGCCTATCCATTAGTATACCAAAACTTTTTTTATTTTATTTGACCCTGCCAAAATGACTCTACTCTGCCTGATGGAAAGCATAAGCAGAGTCCAAGAGTGGTGGTCACCATACTGCGACTGCATACAATGCAGCATGGTGACCCACACCATGGCGGGATAGTGATGCTTCTGCATCATTGGGCCTCCGGTCTCGCACTCACCAACGAAACACGACAGCACGATCGCTGTCATTTTACATTGATTTTTTGTGCAAGGGCAGTACCGCCCCGGTCGAGCCGGCCCAACCGTGCTGAAATCAGCGTGGCTCTACTACTTCTAGTGCTTAAGGAAAGGTTTAGGTCCAGCAGTAGATTATTATTTTACCGCGGTATAGCCATGCTTAGGCATGTATGGGCCGGCTCGACCGGAGTGATACCACGGCCTCACAGAAAACATGTGTGAAATAGCGCTTGCGCAGTGTTCCACCGATTGAGTCAGGATACCGGAGGCCCATTCTCAACTCATCCCACCCCCAAAGGCCGGCAACGCACTTGTGACGCTTCCGGTGTTGCGTCAGGTGATACGTCTGCTCGTTTGTCCCTTATTCCATTAAAAAATAAAAAAAAAAGCTATTAAAGTGTTGATTAATATTGGGTCGCAAAACTCCACTCAAGTATTTATGAAATATCTATTAGTTAATATTATAGTTATTTATTAATATTTCTATGTATTTATTTAATCATCCACACTAGGTGTTACTACAACTTTATGTAATGTGTACATACCGCTTTTTTCTATCAACTTTGAAAACACCGGGCTCTAGACTACTTACCACGTCTTTCTTCATATCCCATGGTTGCCTGTAAAAGATTGTCTTCGAACGATAAGTCCTAGCTTTAAGTAATCTGGTGTAGAATAAAGCGATTATTATTATTGAACAAGTTTCTTGAATAATTGAACATGACCTAAGCTGAATTTGACAAGGTAATAAATAAAAAATAAAAATATTTCTATAATTTTAGTAAAGTCTGACAAGCACCCTGGTGTGCAGCGGACCTTATTTATGGCTTATCAGTGGACTACCAGATATATCTGTAAATAAATGAGGCCTCGTACGAGGACGACTTTTTAATGTGGAACTGATTACTGTAGGAACACTTAGAGCTGCAATATCCCCTTCTCTTTATTTTCTTATGATATCCTATTTTATGTTATATGATTTAAATAGATTAGATTTGCAAAATCGATCAAGATCAAGTTTGATCAAAAGCACGAACATAATTTTTACTATAATTGGATCCCTAACAATTTTTCTCTAATTTTATTGCGTTTTAGCGTTCATACATGTTTTTCATGTTAACGCAAGATTACATTAGTGCCTAGTAACTCATATGCAAATGAATTAAATACATATAGGATTAAAATGTAGTCAATCTAGACAGAATATTTTTATAAATTATATTGCATAACGATGCTTAGTAAAACTGGTGAATACCATAACCATAATAGGTCATGAAAGTAGTCCGAACATTGAGTTCTACAAAATTTAGAAATAACATTAAGTACCTATTTCCAACATAATATTGACATGATATTAAATTAAATATATTGACAGGGTACAAACAGCTCTATATAAACTCTACGTATCTCCAGCCGCAGTTTGTCATAGACTATCAATATCGTATTAGTCGAAGAGGTATGATAATGTACCGTGTATTAACAGCCTTATATCATTTATAATACACCTTAGAAAAAATATACTTAATGAGAGAGATAGATCGTGTTTTGGTTCGGAAGGTGGATTAATTTTTTGTCGATGTTGGAAATTGATACTGGGATTAAAAGTAGTTTACTAAAGAATATTTTGATAGGCGTAATGATCCCTATCAATTTTATGTCAGGAAAGAGCACACTTAGCTCTTATAATTAAAGACCTTTTTAACCGGCTCCCAAAAGGAGGAGGTTCACAATTTCATCAGTATTTTTTTTTATGTATGTGCGCTGATTACTCCGTCAATTGTGGACCGATATTGAAAATCCTTTTTGTATGCTCCCCATGTGGTCCCATTGCCACCATAACAGGATCTGATGTTGGGATCCCAAGTAAATCGAAGGAAACCCTCAAATTTGTTAGGCACGTACTATGTTTTTCATATATTTTCTAAAGCTATTACAGTATTTACATTTGGTAGTCATCAGTTCATGATGATGAGCTGATGATGGAAGATAAAACTCCTTAACGGTTAGGAATTGGAAGATAAATCTTTAAATTTTATGTGTATGTATGTTACCTTAGTCGTATTCTTTCAAGTTATTTAGGTGAAATGATGATGAGAGACTTGAGAAAGATTAAAAAGCGAAAAAAAAAAAACGACTTCAAAAACTAAAAAGTATAAAATAACTTAATTTGTATGTGCTACCTATTCATAGGTTTGAAGTCGGTGTCAAGCCAAAATATAATAGCAGGTACCGCACTCGCCGCGCGTGACCTTGAGCGGGATAGCTGCTCTTCGCGTAGAACAAAACAACCGAAGCGTTGGTGACATTGCTGACGTTCGTATCGAAATATAGCGAGTGTGGTACCTACTATTATATTTGGCTTGGCACCGACTTCAAACCTATGAATCGGTAGCACATACAAATTAAGTTATTTTATACTTTTTAGTTTTTGAAGTCGGTTTTTTTAAGCAAAGTTTTTTTATTAAAAATAGTTTTAGGCTACAAAACAGGGAATGAATTAAAGGCATGTTGGTCAATAACGCAATTAACATTACAAAGTTACAAAATAGTCTGGATAAACATATATCGTACTTTCTTTTAGCGAAAATTGTAATGGCAAAATCAACAAACAATCAACAAATGAAGCAGACTTATTAGTAATTATAATACTAGCTTTTACACGCGGCTTCGCTCACGCAGACTTTCATCCGCTGATTTACTGCCTTAGGGGTGGAATTTCAAAAATTCCTTTCTTAGTGCTCACTTACGTTATATAAAGAACCTACATGCAAAATTTTAAGGATTCTAGCTTCAGCGGTTTGGGCTGTGCGTTGATCTCTGGGTATGTCAGTCAGTCAGTCAGTCACCTTCCTCTTTTATATATATAGAAGACTAGCTTTTACACACGGCTTCGCTCACGCAGAATTTCATCCCCTGATTTACCCCCTTAGGGGTGGAATTTCAAAAATTTATTTCTTAGTGCTCACTTACGTTACATATAGAACCTACATGCAAAATTTCAGGATTCTA
The DNA here is from genome assembly GCA_949125395.1 of Diaphora mendica. Lineage (NCBI taxonomy): Eukaryota > Metazoa > Arthropoda > Insecta > Lepidoptera > Erebidae > Diaphora > Diaphora mendica. Next base: position 3,064,826 of record OX421317.1, read on the forward strand.
GTTTAAGCGGTTTGGGCTGTGCGTTGATCTCTGGGTATGACAGTCAGTCAGTCTGTCAGTCAGTCTGTCAGTCACCTAGTAGTCTTATATATATATAGATAGATATACTCGTAGATGTGTACCCGCCATATACTTATCTCTCAAATATTAATTTAAGATACGATTTTGAATTTTTATTATAATGAATTGTTACCATCTAAAAGAAAACTGAGGAACCTCTGAAAAGCCCTCAAAAAGTATATAAATATATCCTATGCAACATAATTTTGAAACAGAAAATTACTCGTTGGTGAACCTCTCTTAAAATCCACAATAATCTATAGCTTGAGACAGTCAAACTACTGCAAAACTACAAACCAAAACAGCGCCTAAGAAAACTCTAGAGACCTTCTTTCGATTTTAAACCCCACGACAGTCTTTTTTTCATATTTTGTTAAGAGACGATCCATAAACATTTTCATTAAAGAACAATATATATTACATTGTGAGTTTACAAGTAATGTTACTGTGTGTTACATTGTGTTACCGACAATGTAAGCTCTAGTCACTTTATGTAGTCGTAAAAAAGTGTAACGGCTGTCAGTTGAATATTTTCTGTTTAAGACTTTTTAATGAGCGTTTGTTCACTAAGTCTAGGTTACAGTAACGTATATTTTAATGTTTATGTTATAAGAACGCTTTTACGTTGGTTTATTTTACTAATACAAACTGTGTATTAAAAGTTTTTAGTGTGGTTAGTTAAAGAATAGTTTATTCATAAGTAGATATAACAAGAAGTTGTAATAATAATTATTATTTTTACGGGAATTAACGCGATCACTTATTTCAAGGTATTACATACCTCTGATTTGCCTGATGTTTCGACCAGGTTGCACTGGCCGTGGTCACAGGCTGACTGGCTCAGCGGCGCACGCCTTCTGTCGTGGAATCCGTGAAGTAGAAGGTTCTTCATCCACCCGCACATTTTCTAAATTATTGATAAAATTGTTTCGCCATGTACCGTCACATACCACACTAACAGGGTCCTTATTATGTAAGCAAACCGATGTGTTCCTATTCTGGTGTTTATCCGACTGCGCAGAAAAGCGAGGTGGTATGTTTTTTAACACTGGATTCCACGCTGTAGATAATTTAAAACCATCTTCCCGATTGAAAGTTTCATGCTTTTTAATCTCAATCGCTTCACGTACAACTCTTGAGTAAAAGTGACGTTCGGTGGAGAGGACTTGCGTGCGGTGAAATTCAATCCAGTGGTTGAACTTCCGCAGCTGCAGTCTATTTTATAAACACCCGGAGTTTGTAGTTAGGCAATATATCCTTCGGTGTGCCGACGATGTTGTGAACCTTTATGCCTGATGTGTATACTGTCGGAATGGAGTATTTCTTTAACACGGACCCGATCTTATCCGTAACTCCCTTGACCACGGCCTGTGACCACGGCCAGTGCAACCTGGTCGAAACGTCAGGCAAAACAGAGGTATGTAATACCTTGAAATAAGTGATCGCGTTAATTCCCGTAAAAATAATTATTATTATATCATGGAACGCGAAAGTTTAAAAGTTAGAAAGTTGTTTATAGATAGAGTGGGGAAGACATACGTCTGCCTGTAAGCGGAAACGTCCAACGGTTAAAAAGAGAGAGAAGATCGCGGTACCCCATCTGTCTTTCTCTACTGACGCATGCGCAGTACAGGACTAATAATGGTAATCCAATCACAACCATTAACCGACGAATTGTTCTGCTTTGCTGCTTTTCCGCTAACTGTGCACACGCGAGTAGAGAGAGACAGATAGGTACCACAATCGCCTCTCTCTTTCTAATCGAGGGATGACTGGAGGCCTGGCTACCCTGCTCTATCTATATTACCCCTATGCGTATCTTGCATTTCGGTATCTGATCTTAAATAAGACAGAGTTTGTGTAATGATAAACATCATACTTTTTGCTTTCGTGTTTTAAAAACATGTACATAATAGAATAGCCAAGTGGCATGCAATTAGAGAGGCTTACGTCCAGCTATATATATTTTAGACTGTTTATATGGTGAAGAATTAAGAATATAGTATTATCAATAGTATTATACTATCCAATAGTAATATTACCAACCCTATTCATCCTGTAGGTATCGTCAGGGCCGACTGAAGAAGCAAACTATATAGTACAACAGCACTACAGAGAGCAATAAAACTTGACACCAACCCTATTCCTGCCAGTCTGGCCAGCAAGGTATTGTAGCCCAAAGCCTCCTTGCTAAGGAGAGGCCTATATTGTTAAAAGCTGCTGTTGAAGATAATGATTAGTAACATTATCATCATCAATCCATAATGTCCCACTCCTGGGCTCGGGTCTCTCAGGAGAGGGTTAAGGCCATACGTCCCCACACTGTCCGAGTGCGGGTTGGGGACTGGCAATACAACGTTGTGGCTACGTAACCTTGCCGTTGAATGTTTTTAAGCCACCCAAAGGCCTCCAACTAAGCTTCATGACTATGATAAGAACCGGGACCGACTGCTTAACGTGACCTCCCAATCACGGTCACATTACTAAGGCCAAATAAAATTATAGTAGATACAAATGTTGCGCCATTCAGTTTAACACTCGGCGTCAGAAGTGTCAGAACATTTCAACTACTGATGTCGCTTCCCAATACCACCTAGATGCCTGATCAGACGCCAACTATTACTTTATATTCACTTATACAGTTAAATACTGAAAATATTTTGAATTGTGATTTTGTTTTATCGCATACATATAGAGAAGTCTTCGTCGTCTTATAGAAGTCTTCTGTAAGTTCAGGGGAATTGAATATGCTTCGTTACACTGGTCGAATTATAAACCAAATATACAGTGTTTCCCCAAACAAACTTTTGCTGTACCAAATTAAATTCGCATACATTTTACAACTGAATGTTTTACCGTATGTCTACCATTACCATGCGAATAGTTTTTATTCCCTTACTCTGAGGGATTAGACTGACAAATAGGTTTTAATTGTTCTAAAAAATATCATCGGTCGTTTGAAAACGAACTGCAATCAAGTGTTAAATAAATTTTAACAAAAAACCTACGCTCAAAAGTTTTTTGTCCCTGCTGCCCCTGTCATCTACCAAAACAGAAAATTTGTGTAATAGGAAAAGGGGGATCTCATCAAAACCATTCACGAAAAATTTGATTGATAGTAATAACTTGTAAAATTGGTTCCGCGGATCCCGGACTATATGTCACCTGGGTCATTATTTCGAATCTTTTGACACCTCATTCATTCAAATCGATTACTTAATTTAGGTGCTGCGTTGGAACATGCAAAAATATATAGGTAGACTGCCAAAACTATTTCTCTTCCTTATGGTTTCGCCGTAATCGGGTAACAAGCAATTGAAAAACCCTGAAAGGAAATCCGATGATGTAATAGTGAGGGAATTAGCATGATTAGACATGAATAGTATACGGTGTTAATTTTTACTTAGTGGTGTAGTTGGGACAATAGTAGGGGCTTAACTCGATCCATCGTGAGTAGACAAATATAAAGCTATTGAATAAAAGCTATTTTATACTGAAACACGAAAACGTGTTTTTATTTTTGAATTTGTTTTGTGTATTAATCAAATATGTTTTTCAGTTAAAATGTAGCTTTGATGGCTCAATTTTAATTTAATTGAACATGTGCCTACTGATTTTTATATGGAAAATCCGTTCATGAGCAAATAGTTTTTTAGTTTTCTATATAATGGTATATCTGTATATTACGACATGTCGTAATTCTAAAGTAACAATTTATCAGAACAACAGTAAATCTCTTTTTTTTAACTTCACTCAAAAACAAAAGGACTCAGGTGATTTCTTATTTATTAGTGACTGTACTATCATTAGAGTATGTTTACACGTTGTAAATAACACGATTACACCTCGCACGTGACGTCCAACAAATAAATACTATACTTAGGTTTGTCTGCCGCGAGCCCACGGAACGGAGTTAGCGCTAAGGACGGACACGGCGCAAATAGCCCGGTACCCAAGGGAGCCATCCGTTTTGCCCGAATGGTAGCGGTAAGGACCAAAGCACACGGGACAGACTGTTTAATTGAGTCCAGGCACGACTTAGTTGTATTGTGTTTTGAATTTAGAATAGGGATTATAGAGGGCCAGGATTCGAGCTTAAAATACGGAAGAGACGGAATTGCTTGGATATCAAAATACAGTCAGCAAATTAATCCAATGAATGTTATTGTTATAGAATTTATTTGGAACTAGGTGTGCATTTATGATATCGTGGTCTTAGCTGACTTCTATCTTAACCGACTTAAAAAAAGCAAAGACAGAGACAAATATTCAACTCACTCATAAAGCTTTTAATAAAACTTTGATAATATTTTTTATAATGTTTTATGCCGAGTGTCACTAAAGCCATAAATACGAATCAAAAGACAACATTCATTGAAAAAAATTTAATTGTTCAGTATTTTTTAACCAACTTCAAAAAAGGAGGAAGTTCTCAATTCGACCGTATAAATGTTTTTTTGAACCGATGTTAATAATTAGTTTTTTAATGGAAAGGAGATATCCCAAGGGTAGTACTATGATAAGTACACTAAGATCTGATGATGGCATCCAAGAAAAATCAAGTCGAACCTGGAAGTCGGTTTTTATTTTGGTAAAATTTTACTTGTCGTAAATACATAAATAAATATAAATAAATATTTTCGGACATCTAACACACAATGCCATCTAGTCCCAAGCTAAGCAGAGCTTGTGTTATGGGTACTAGACAACTGATATAAATACATATATACTTTTTTCTTTGTAAATACATACATATTATACATAGAAAACACCCAAACTCCGAAACAAATATTTGCAGATCATACATACATTTGATCCGACCCGGGAATCGAACCCGAGATCTCTAGCACAGCAGTTGCATACGCTACCACTGCGCCACCGAGGCAGTCAAACATAGCATAGGAAAGTACGTATATACCTAAAGGTCAAACACTTAACTCTGTTTATGGGCCTCGTCACATTATGAAGTAAAAACTACAAAATAATTCCGAAACGATAAAACATTTTTGTAAAACACTTCCATTGATTTAAATCTCAAGTGAATACCTACTTAAATTGTTTGTTCAAATTAACGAGCTATAATGCTCTTTGCCATTATTTGCAATCAAAAATTAATTAATTTGATAATATATCGATATGAAGTGGTGCGATAACGATGCAACTGCCATTTTCATTACTGAACAATTACACTTCAATCATGTATGAAATTAATTAAATCGCTCAGACGATGATTGATTTAACTTTTAACTAGCTGAACCATGCAATCTCGTCTGCGTCTTGTATTGCCCGTAGCGTGATGTTAAAAGCGTAAAGTTTGATATTTTGATGAAATAATGGTAATAGCCGGCAGACATTGGAGAACAAAAGCAAAAAACAGAAAAACATGGACTAAGCTGGAGGAGGCCTATACCCAGAATGTAGTTCCAATAATAGACTATAGCATGGTCTAAGAAAACAAGGTCTCGCATTCCGAAAGCGACACAGTGTGACGTCACTATCCAGTTACTACTTAATAGCAAATGAACCAAGTACCAATTAGAACCAGCGATAGCGGTAATGACATAAGGCTCGTGTCACCCACACGTGATCACTGTTTCTCGGAGTGCTATACCTGCAATGATACTTTTTACAAGCTTTTTATTAACTTGCAATGCATGTATGTATGATTGTATGTTCGGGTGGAATCTTGCAACTCAATTTTGAAGTAGATATCTTCAACCGATTTTGCTGAAATTTTGCAAGCATATGTGTACAGCGTGACAATACAATATTATAATGACATGGAGCTTTTATGACGCTGGAGCTGGAAGGTGGCCATAGGAACTGTGTAAATAAACGTCGCAACACCATCGAGTTTTTACTCGTTTGATTCGTCTCGAGGCATTCTAGTAAAAGCTTGTTCTTAAAAAGCTTTTTCATTTAATTTATTATATAATATCATTGTATACCTGGCGAAGTTTATTGTTTTACCATGGATTATAACTAGTATTAAAATAGCTATAGGAAGAAAAGTTGGAAATAAAAGGCTTATTATTATTATTATAAGCTGTGAGCAGTATCAATAGTGTCACCTTAAAAATAGACATGCTTAAGCAGAGTTTTTTTTTAGAATGTTTAAAGGGGAAAATTTCTTTCCTACATTATTATTTGTTTTACCGTTTACGTAGCGGATGCAATGTAAGCTCTCAAGCTTCTCCTAATTTTGCAACATTTTTCATTGATATTCATTAATCAGTTTTCATGCCTTCAGTTTATAGCCTTCCTCGATTAGTTTTAGATTAATCAACAACGGTTTACCCTTTCCCCCGCATAAGCGGGGTAAAGCGTTGTTGTGATATTAAAATAATAGTTTTAGACATAAGTCAAAAAAATATTGCTTAAAATTGTAATAACAATCACAATTTTATTACTACCTGCAATTTTCATAAAATTACGATTGCTTCGACACGAGTAAGTTCAGTACCGTGAATATGAACACACTTATCATAAGAACGAGATAAGAATACTAAGTAGAACATTTTCGCTCTTTTTTGACTGAACTCATTTACTTTTAGGTAGGCTACTTAGGTTGAGAGCTAACTCCTTAAGTATTCTGTTTGAAACAGTAATTATATCATTCCTTTATACATAGGTGTATTATTAGAAACTGGTGTAAGTACCTGATGGTATAGGGGTCAGTAACCTTGACTGTTAAACCAGTCATGGATTGGATTTCCACCCAGGCAAATATTTATGTGATAAGCATAGTGTCTGGGTTGAATTAATCTATAATATGAATGCGTTAAAAATACATAAGGGGCCGTTCAAGTATTACGTAAGCAGATTTATTACAATTATTTACCCCCCCACCCCCCTTGTCAGCAAAAGTAAGCAAAGCTCGTACCCCCCCTCCCCATGCTTACGTAAACATTACTAAATAATTATGTATTTTGGACATCTAACACAACGCCATCTAGTCCCAAACTAAGCAGAGCTTGTATTATGAGTACTTTGGGTTGCCAACTTTTTTTTACAAGGAATATAATATATTTAGGTTTTGTAAATATACTTTATTTCTTCAGCGTGGCTCTACTACTCAAGGTAGTAGAGCCACGCTGATTTCAGCACGAACGGGCCGGCTCGACCGGGGCGGTACTACCCTCCCACAGTAAATCAACTTAAAATGACAGCGATCGTGCTGTCGTGTTTCGTTGGTGAGTGCGAGACCGGAGGCCCAATGAGTCAGAAGCATCACTAGCCCGCCATGGTGTGGGTCACCATGCTGCATTGTTGCATTGTCTACATTCGCAGTATGGTGACCACCACTCTTGGATTCTACTTATGCTTTCCATCAGGCAGAGTAGAGTCATTTTGGCAGGGCAAAACATAAAAAAAAAGAAAAGAATATTAAACAGTATTTTAGGAAAATGACCAGTATTTTTACTTATTGTTAACTAATTTCTTGGGCACGCGGTTATTGCTGCGGTAAGACCCGTTATGGAGGACTGGCTCAAGAGGCAACACGGGAGCCTCTCATACCGGCTGACACAGGTGAAGGTGATCACTGAGCACCTGTGTCTGATCTGCAAGGAGTCAACCTCTGATTGTCACCACTGCGATAGCCAGACCGTGGACACGGCACTCCACACACTGGCAGATTGTCCGGCGTGGGGTGAGCCAAGGCGTTATCTCGTGGCGGCCATCGGAGGAGGGGTTGTGGCGGAGCGGGAGCGCGTGGAATTCTGCTGTCTCTTTCTGCGACCAAGTTATGCTTGCGAAGGAGATGGCGGAGCGGAACCGGAAGAGGTTTAAAACTCTACCTTTCCGCCAAGCCCGGGAACGGGCCAGGTACCGCCGCAGACGACTACAGATAACTACAGACAAACAATAATTTGCATTACTTACATTTTGCGTGCGTCAAAATGTCAGTCCTTACAAAACAATAGATTAATGAAAAAAAAAAGTTATATGAATAGCGCGCGGTAATTCCCCTATTCGGTTCTAAGCGAGTAAGCATCATTTGTGGGAATCCACTAAAATGTGTTTCATTTTAAACATCGACAATGTGTAAGTTGCCATATGTGTTAAAAAGTAAATAAATACTGCTGACGTAATCACCATCTACACCCCCCCGCCCCCCATGTCATCAAAAATAAGCAAAGCCAAGACCCCCCCGCCCCCCAATAGTGTTTACGTAATACTTGAATGGCCCCTAAGTAGGTACAGCACCGATCGAGTTACCATAGCAGTGGCTCTGCTCTGGTCTCTCATTTCGGATCCGACTGCCGTGTGTGAGTGAAAATATCAATTTATTTACTTAAATATGTATTTGGGTGTAATTCTTGTACAATTGATTGAATACCATCAAAACTTCTGGCAACCGTTTGCAAGCTTTGTCTGTAGTCCACATGCAGTCGGCATGCAATTTATGTATATTTCTAACTAGCTGCTGCCCGTGGCTCCGCCCGCGTTTATGTCGGTTATCGCGGCAAATAGTAGCCTATGTGTTATTCTGATGTATAAGCTATATTACTGTAAAGTTTCATCCAAATCCGTTCAGTAGTTTTTGCGTGTAGAAGTAACAAACATACACACTCACAAACTTTCGCCTTTATATATTAGTGGGAAGTGTGATGTGACTAGCCGACCCGTGCCCACTTTGTTGGGTGTTAACCACCCGTTTTTCTTCGACTTGATTTATAAATACTGTTATTTTTAACTGTTTTTTTCCAATCATATTAAAATATAGCCTATATCACTCCTGAATAGTGTCCCTTTCTGTTAGTAAAATAATTTTCAGGTTCGGATCAGTACTTCTGAAGATTCCCCCTACAACCATACAAACAAAGTTAGAGACTTTACCTCTTTATATTATTAGTATAGATGATTTATGATATGTATTCTGTTACATAAAATACTCAAAACATATTTTGTAGTCTGTTGTTGTTACTTCAGACAGTCTGTGTCTATTTAGAGTGAAATCATTGCTATTTATAATTATTTGCATTGTTATTATTTTTGTTTTGTTAACTTCTAGACAAGATCGTCTGCCATAAAGCACAGTTTTACCAAAAACGCTCTGGGATCTGAGATTTTGCATCTTAATTTGGTTTAAACCGAAACACCGTACATTCAATAACCTACTTGACATAACCATGAAGAAAGTTATACACATTTTTTCTGTAATTAACCATAATAAACACATTTTTCTTCCACTGTTCGTACACACACCATGAAGATCTTCTCAGATACAAAAACACAAGCCACATATGTCCACCGTTTTCATAATTCCACATTATAAAAGTTGAATACAATTTTAAAAAGCAAACACGGTCAACCCTCGGTAACAATGTTTCAACCCTTTCTGTAGGGCGGGTATCATTTCGGGTCAATTTAAATTTTATATTAGTCTTGATTAGTAGCCTGTGATGAATGATTTAATTGATAGGGAGGGAGTAATATAAACTAATATCGTTACTGTGTCCACATGAGTAGAATAATTTTAATGTATTTGTCCCCATGGGCCCTAATAATTACCTGGCTTTTTGGCCTGGTGTATTCCTGAGTGCTAAGACAGAGTTGTGGTTTCGTTTCCCCCTATGACAAATAGATGATCGAGAAAGTCGGGATACCCTGCGTGTATAATTTGAACTGGTTGTTACCTGAAAATTCTAGGCTCTCCTAATTATTGAATCTCCATGGAGCAGGAGATTCAAAGGACCTTTTTATCCATTCTACAAAAACAAGATTTAGGACCATACATTTCTTATTATAAATAATAAATAAATATTTTCGGACATCTAACACACAAAGCCATCTAGTCCCAAGCTAAGCAGAGCTTGTGTTATGAATACTAGACAACTGATACAAATACATATTACTTTTTTTTGTAAATACATACATATTATACATAGAAAACACCCAAACTCCGAAACAAATATTTGTAGATCATACAAACATTTGCTCCGACCCGGGAATCGAACCCGTGACCTCATGATCAGCAGTCGCACACGCCAACCGCGTGTTAGTAACCGTAGTTAGCAACGAAAGCTAATAGGTACTCTTATTTGTGTGTTATCATGTGTGCATAAGTATCAAGGAATTGAGGAAGAAGAATCTAAACGACAATTTGAAGCAGTAAAAATGAACATTTTGATCTTTAAATTGAATTTTATGGTAAACTTGCAAGTTGATCAGAAGAGTGAACACAAAAGCAGAAATCGATCTTGGTGCCAGATATATTTTTTTCATTTTTTTTTTCATGATATATATATCAGATATATTTGATCATGAGGTCTCGGGTTCGATTTCCGGGTTGGACCAAATGTTTGTATGATCTACAAATATTTGTTTCGGAGTTTGGGTGTTTTCTATGCATAATATGTATATATATATATATATATTTACAAAAAATACTATTTATGTATTTGTATCAGTTGTCTAGTACCCATAACACAAGCTCTACTTAGCTTGGGACTAGATGGCGTTGTGTGTTTGATGTCCGAAATATTTATTTATTTATCTTAATAAAATCTAGATTCAGTAAACTTAAAATACACTATATACCTATATACTAAAGCACATGAGTGTTAGTGCAATTTTTTTATTTTTAATACACGTATGTATTTGTGATTGCAGTATACTGTTATCGACACAGTTCCATTCGTCGGTTTAAAAATAAAATATAACGTTAATCTTTATCGATGCACACGATTTAGAGGCTGTAAAAGTCCAGAGCTGTAAAGTTTTCAGCAATCTGCACTTTTTATTCCTATATTTATTATATTTGGAGTTCATATTCCAGTATTCTATAAGGATTTGGTTTCACAGTTCGCTAAAGTCAATTTGTGGAATAGATTTTGTGTCCAGTTCAAATTTATCTAGAAATAATATTTTGTGAGTTTAGTTCAGTGCTGGACTGGGTCGTAACAAATTCTAAGTAATTATTTCCCAAAACTGATAACCAATTCAGTTATTTAAAAATATTTGTAAAAATGTACATCAAAAGACACGAAAATCCCTGCAGCTCGTTTTGTCAAATGTTAATGATTTAAAATAAACTAACTGAAAAAAAAAATGTGTCAAGTACACATTATAATATTCAGTTACTGAAAAGCGGCATGAACGGGCCGGCTCGACCGGAGTGATACCACGTCTTCACAGAAAACCGGTGTGAAACAGCGCTGGCGCTGTGTTTCACCGAGTGAATGAGGATACCGGACCCTCACCCCATCCCCCAAAGGCCGGCAACGCACTTGTGACGCCTCTGGTGTTGCGGGTGTCCATGGGCAGCGGTAATCGCTTACCATCAGGCGATACGTCAGCTCGTTTGCCCCCTATTCCATAAAAAAAATAATTGGAATATTACTGGGAAAAAAGTATAAATTGAATAAATTCAAAGTGGTTTTGAGACCTCAATTTTCATTTTTCTTCTATTTTGTATAGTTTTTTGACATCCTCCACTATAAAACTGATTCAAGGCTAATAAACTCCATCAATAAGTGCATAATAGTTACCATCATGACATTCTAGAAGTCATTTATAGAAGTCCACACCACTTGAAACAAACACTTATAAGACAAGAAAAACTATTCAATGAGCAAAAGCCATGTAATTGTGTTGTCGTTATAGCAATTATACTTGTTGCGACACTCGCCAACAACTGCAAATGTCGTCGGCTGAATGATTAAAAAAGTTTCTTGCTGATGAAAGTGGAGGGTTAGGTAGAGCACAAACGTGGGCACTTTTGTGTCTTGTGGCGGTTACAAGCCACTTACGAATATTTCATTTCTATAGAACCAGTATGAAATCATCCACTCGCTGCTCATACGTAAACATTTTTTTGTCTAGTTGCTTCAACTTAATGTGTTCGGTATCGGTAACTCGAAACCTGTTGAAGACACAAGCAACATTAACAAATCTCCTTACAACATCGTGAGACTGACGGAAAGCAAGCGACGAACTGCGGGCAGTAGTAGCAACCGGTGACTGTTTACGGTTGCCGCCACCGGACACAACAACTACGGTTACCATTGGCCAGTAGTAGCAACGGGCAACACGTTTGCGCGGCGCCTTAATGGCGAAAGTTTTTGTTTTTATTTAAGAAATTGAGACGGTTCATAAAAATAAACACTCCTGTCTTAAATTTTCTTCAGATTTTCTTCTTGCTACGAGATCTGGTACTGCAGTCATATATATTGCTTATTGATAGTCAAAATCTTATAATAGTCTATTTTTGCACCTACCGCATCATCGTTTTACATCACCCAAAGGTTGTTTGGTAGAGAATACCCCATGGCATTAGGTTCCCCTATGTACAACATGTGTAGGTATTAAATTTAGTTAATTAAATAAAGAGCAAACCATAAAAACCTGTTACGTTAGCCATAAAAGGCTTATTAAAGTAACTTTTAAATTAGAACTTGTGTGTAGAAATAAATATACAATTTTCGAAGGTTATCAAATACTAATCTGTGCGGATAGGAAGTAAGAAAGACAGATATTACAATTTTATTTATAGCTCTGGCCCAACACTAGTTATAAGTCATCATCAACCAACAGGTACATTAGATACAAGCTTATAGTAATGTATTCTAAAAGCAAAATTGGTAAAGGTTTGTACGACGGACTGATAATGGCAATAATTAACTATAAATACCCAGTATATGATTTTTGTAATCTAACCAAGGGGTTAATAATGAGTAATGAACTAAAAAGTGAAAATTTAAAACATCAAGTCCCCTGGTTTGCCGTATAAATAAATATTTCAACCTAATTTAAAATACTGCTTAAAGACTCGCACTGAATCTAAACTTTAACTCCCATTGTACGGACAGCATATAAATTTCATCACAATTGAGTTCAATATTTGTGTAATTTTTAATATATCTTAGGAGATATGTTGGAACAGCTGAATGGGTCGCTATACTGCATTGTCTGCATTCGCAGCGAGTATGGTGACCGCCACTCTTGGATTCTGCTTATGCTTTCCATCAGGCAGAATAGAGTCATTTTGGCGTGCCATACATAAAAAAAAAAAACAGCTGAATGGAATATGATGGATCATTTTTTCATTTTTTTTCATGACACAATTGTGTGATGTGACAACATTTATACAGCTGAAGCGAAGCTGTGAGTAAATAATCACAAATTTTAACAAAAAAAAATCGACTTCAATCTGGACCAAATTTAAATGGGACCATACGGGAATATTGAGTTTTTCGTTAATTTGTCGCGTACATACATAATGCAAATTGAAGACTTATATGGTTTTCTCATGAATGACATGTCACCAAATTTACCAAATTTATTGGACCAAATTTAAATGTTTATTCGGGAAGCACCAGCTTTCAAATAAAAAAAGAATCATCAAAATCGGTTCACCCAGTCCAAAGTTATGAGGTAACAAACATAAAAAAAAAATACAGTCGAATTGAGAACCTCCTGCTTTTTGAATTCGGTTGAAAATAGTATTTTACGATAGTTTTATATTTTGTTTAAATGATCACTCAATCAACAAAACCCTAATAAATATATTTATTTGAGATCATTTTTATAATTGCTTCTATCTTTTTCTCCTTGTATTATTACGTGTATCTTTTCTGTTCTTTTAAACTAAACTCAGATTATAATAAATTTTATTTAATTGTAAACTCAAAGATCAACTTAACCCTTACATCATTAAAAAATACTCAGTTTAGCAAATAAAATCTTCTATCTGTACATACGAGTATATACGCGAAGACATGTCGTAATTCAATTTTATCATAGTGATATTAAGTGCCGAGACACCTAGAAAAGGTGTGACGCATGCACAGCACGTTCACAGTATCTAAAGGTACATTTTTAACATTTTGTACTTTCAAATATAGAACGAAAAGCTACAAGACTCTTTGTTTAAGTTCTGAATTTTCTCAGAATACATTATTTGGATGGCAGTCGTTGTCAAGTTGATTAAATTATTCAATTAATAGGTCAGAAAACTATTTAAGATAAAGTTAAAAGAAAATAGTGATTTATTTATTTATTTAACGCTTTACCAGTAGTTATTACACTAAAACATTCGCAAGTACAAGTACAACTCATGTAGGTAAACACTACATGCATATATTCTAACAAAAAATTTAAAAAATACTTTATATTTAAAGAGATTGTCCAAAAAGTAAGGAAATAAATCTACATATAAATTGGTGTCTATCCCTATTAGGGACATTAATTAATTAGCACATGGTTATTCGTGATATAAGTTCCAGTGCTTTAACTTTTATGTATTCATTAAAATTTTCATATAGTTGTTTACACTTTATCTTGTGAAACAATTTTATATAACAGAACATACCTAGGTAAAACAAACGCTATGTATATAGTATAACTTGGTATTGTGCTACATATTTTTTAAATATTTGCTCATGTTTAAATTATATATGCAAATAATCATGTATCTATACAACGAATCACATAAATAGCTAGGCTAATTGCATACGTACATACGATTTGTTTATTAAGCCGTCGCAAAACCCTAAGGATATACTTTTTTTATGGAATAGGAGGCAAACGACAACGTATCGCCTGATGGTAAGCAATTACCGCCGCCCACGCACTCCCGCAACACCAGAGGCGTCACAAGTGCATTGCCGGCCTTTGTGGGATGAGGAGGGTGATGGGGGAGGGGTTGGAATATGGGCCTCCGGTATCCTCACTAACTTGGTGAAACACAGCGCAAGCGCTGTTTTACGCCGGTTTTCTATGAGGCCGTGGTATCACTCCGGTCGAGCCGGCCCATGCATGCCGAAGCGTGGCTCTCCTACTTATGTATTTATTTCAAAAATATACATTTAAAAAGTTATTAAAATCTAATTTATGTTGATGTAACTACAGTACAACTTTATGAATAGTATTTTGAACTGGCAATGAAATATAATTCTAGACCTCGAATTTTGTGAAAATTAAGAAGTTCCAAAATAATGTTAATAATTAAACATCATGTTTTGATAGTTATTTAACGAAATAAATATAGAATTTGTTATTAATCATTCAGTCTAAATATGTATCTGACGGTCTAACTTTTAAATTCGTACTCTAAATGTTTCATCGCAGTTAGGGTTTTTCTATCTAAAAGTTGAAAATAAATAGTAAAAGAGCTATATACGACTATAAGTAATTAATTTAATTAAAGTCGACGTGACGGACGGACAACGTGTGTACTTCTCTTGTTTTAAGATGTCATTTTATTAAATTGGTCGGGTCTTTTTGACCTACCGCAACGGGGGGTTAAGACGTATAATTGGTTGTAACACGGCGATTTTATCTGCAAATGTAATGAGTGGAATAGGATACTTTTTTCTTTGTACGTTACCGGGTCCTTTTGAATAGGGAAGTAGTTAAATTAGATTGTTGATCTTCAAAGAAGGAGGGTTATGTTTTTCAAGTGAATGTAATATATGTATATTTTTGGCACGCCCTAGAGAGCCTAAACGGCTTGTCATATTTTTTAACCGACTTCCAAAAAGGCGGAGGTTCTATGTTCCACTGTATGTTTTCTTTTTAATTTTTTTTATGTGTGTTCACCGATTACTCCGTCAATTGTGGACCGATTTAGAATATTTTTTTTGTATTCGAAAGGGTATGGTCCCGAGGTGGTCCCATTGCCAGCATATCAGGATTTGATGATGGGATCCCAGGGAAATCGAGAGGAACCCTATTTTTTTATTGGCACATACTATGTTTTTCGTATATTTTCTGAAGTTACACCGATATTTGCGTCTGATAGTCATCATTTTATGATGATGAGCTGATGATGTAAGGCACAACTCCTTAACGGTTAGGAGTTGAAGGAAAAATCTTTAAATATCATATGTATATATGTAACCTTTAGTTGTATTCTTTCAAATTATTTAGATAAGCTGATGATGGAAGGTACAACTCCTCAACTGTTAGGAGTTGGAGGATAATTCCTTCAATTTTATACGTATCTAAAGACCTTCAGTCGTATACTTTCAAGTTATTTAGGTGAGCTGATGATAGAAGGTTAAACTCTTCAACAGTAAGGGATTAGAGGATGATTTTAATATTACACGTACGTATAGACCTTAATTTGTATTCTTGATGATGATATTTGATGAAATAGTTCAACTTACTACTTACCTACGATTGTTTGCACTAAAAACTGAAAAATAAAAACTTTTATTTTAAATCGGAAGTCGGTGCTAAGCCAAAAAGAATACAAACGAACAATTACAAAAGTCTAAGCGATAGTCACTTGGCACCGACTTCAAACAGATTTTAGGTACCTAGTACACATTACAATACTACTATTTAAATGAATAAAGAATTTGGTATAGGCACTTTCTGAAGAACCGTGCACCGTGGGAGAGCCACGCTTCGGCATGAATGGGCCGGCTCGACTGGAGTGATACCACGGCCTCACAGAAAACCGGTGTGAAATAGTGCTTGCGCTGTGTTTCACCGAGTGAGTGAGGATACCGGAGGCCCATATCCCAACCCCTCCCCCTATCTCCCCCATCCCCCAAAGGCCGGTAACGCACTTGTGACGCCTCTGGTGTTGCGGGTGTCCATGGGCGGCGGTAATCGCTTACCATCAGGCGATACGTCTGCTCGTTTGCCGGTCTAATCCATAAAAAAAAAAAAAAAAAAAAAAACAGTTTATTTTACGATTTTAAGTGTTTTTTTGGCAGAGAGTTTTCGTTGGATGTTTTTTAGAAGTCGTTTTTTTTTTATATAATATCTGAGTTGTGTTAATAGATTCGTCTTAAGGCGCGTCTCCACCAAAATTGTTGGCAACTTCAGTGTTTCCAACTGTTTTCAACACTTCAAAAATTCGCCAACTTTTGTTTCCATTGTGTCTAGACCGAGTCGCCAACAATTTGAAAAACATACGAAAGAAGCGTCTCCATAGAGCCAATAATATTTTGTTCTCTGGCCTGTCGCAGTCCAATAAAAAAATAATTAATATTGCTTTTATTATTTTACTTGTAAAATTTACGTTTTTAGGGATCCGTGCCATAGGCAAAAAACGGAACCCTTATAGATTCGTCATGTCTGTCTGTCTGTCTGTCTGTACGCCTGTCCGTCCGTATGTCACAGCCACTTTTTTCCGAAATTATAAGACCTATAATGTTGAAACTTTGTAAGTAGATGTATTCTGTGAACCGCATTAAGATTTTCACACAAAAATAAGAAAAAAACAATAAATTTTGGGGGTCCCCATACATAGAACTGAAACTCAAAAATTTTTTTTTCATCAAACCCATGCGTGTGGGGTATCTATAGATAGGTCTTCAAAAATGATATTGAGGTTTCTAATTTTTTTTTTCTAAACTGAATAGATTGCGCTAGAGACACTTCCAAAGTGGTAAAATGTGTCCCCCCCCCTGTAACTTCTAAAATAAGAACATGATAAAACTAAAAAAAATATATGATGTACATTACCATGCAAACTTCCACTTAAAAATAGTTTGAACGAAATCTAGTAAGTAGTTTTTTTTTTAATACGTCATAAATCGTAAACTGCAATTTACCTTTCATTCAATCAAAACAAATATAAAAAAATATGTTACTTGCTGCTGCGGAACCCTTCATGGGCGAGTCTGACTCGCACTTGGCCGCTTTTTTTTATATTTTCGTTAAGGCACAAGGACGGTCTCTCCGTTAGAGAGAAAAAAGCGGCCAAGTGCGAGTCGGACTCGCCCATGAAGGGTTCATCAATTCTGATGGAATGTGTCAAGAACCGCCGGGATAGGAAAACTCTAATGGAGGCACTGGGGGTAAATCCATGTGACATGGGAATCCCTCAAATGATTCTATCGTCGCCTACATCTAATGAAGCAAAGATACTCTGTCGCATGACTAAGCCCGCAGTGACTCCTTTATATTAGTTTAAATAAGGTTAAAGCGATGTTAGTTATAATGGTTACAATGGGGTTGTCATATCCGAAAGGATAAAAACCCCTAAATAATAAAAGAAAAAAAAAAAAAAAAAGTCTCTACAGATAGAAGCTATATACGTAGAAAAGAAAAACCTTTAACAAAAATTAGAACAAAAATGTTGTTAAAGTTTTAGTTTAAATAACCTACCTCATAGTATTATATATTTAAAAGTATATTATAAAGCAATTTTCTTAATTATATACAATGGGACCACAATTGGTACACTCAACAATTTAAGTATCTCTGTCCCCTCTTACCAATACTTCACGCTTTGTCGAGCGAGTTATAATTTGCGGTTTTAAATCACTGGCTGTCAAACAGATGCGTTTGCGCACCTGTCGCAGCGATAGGGTTTAACGACTCGAGTATTAGCGAGTTTTTTTTTTTTAAATATCATCTATAACAATGGTATAAAATGTATAAATGGTGTTTATTTTAGTTACTATAGATTTTTATTTCTCATCTCGTTATTATAATTCTGAAATCATTTGACAAAAGCGTTTATTTCGCCGAATGCTAGACGTGGTAGTATTTATATAAATGAAATACAATTAAACATACTTCAGATTATTATCAACTCAAACACACATTACTTTCATAAAGAAAACACCATCATTACATGAACAGCCTTCAATGGTCCACTGCTGGACGTAGGCACTTACGTAGAAAGGAGATTGGTCAGAGGAGTTTATATAATTAAGTTTTCCTACTCCTTTAGTCGCCACTTACGACGCCCATGAGATGAATAGGAGTGGTAATATGTCACCACAAAAACTTAACGAGAACGCACAGAAAATCAACGTAAAATGACAGCTTTCACGCTGTCGTGTTTCGTTGGTGAGTGCGAGACCGGAGGCCCAATGATGCAGAAGCATCACTAGGCCGCCATGGTGTGGGTCACCATGGTGCATTGTTGCATTGTCTGGATTGGCAGTGAGTATGGTGACCACGCATGGCAGGGTCAAATATAAAAAAAAACTATTTAAAACAGAAAATGTTTAGCTGTTAAAGTGTTTTAAATTAGCCTTGGTTAAACCTGATAGTATTATTAACTGCCTTCGCATAACATACAACTATCATTCAATTTGTAATAAAAATAAATATTACGCTTACTTTAATACAACAATATAATAGTTGTCAGTTTCGACGTGAACCATTTCCACAACTGACAACACTATAATCTTAATATATATAAATCTCGTGTCACAATGTTTGTCCTCAATGGACTCCTAGACCACTTAACCGATTATAATAAAATTTGCACACCATGTGCAGTTCGATCCAAATTGAGAGATAGGATAGTTTAAATCTCAACTTATAGTCGCAATTTTAATTTATTGCTAATTATTGTATATAAATATGGCGGTACGAAGTTCGCCGGGTCAGCTAGTTTATTTTATAAAAATCTTAAGAAGTCCATTATAAAGAGATTGTCTGTTTTGGTTAACATATAAATTATGGACGTAAGGGCATGTTTCAACTGAACTGTAATTGTAGAATCAATGGAGATGACTTACATTATTAAAACCTTAAAAAGAGGAATTCTTATATGTATATTTATTATTATTTAAATATCTATTTATATATGTAAAAGAGGAAGGCGACTGACTGACATACCCAGAGATCAACGCACAGCCCAAACCGCTGAACCTAGAATCCTGAAATTTTGCATGTAGATTCTTTATATAACGTAAGTGAGCACTAAGAAAGGAATTTTCGAAATTCCACCCCTAAGGGGGTAAATCAGGGGATGAAAATCTGCGTGAACGCAGCTGCGTGTAAAAGCTAGTATTATATCATTTGAATTTCGGAAACGACTCCAACGATTAATTTTGTATACAGGAGGTTTCGGGGGCGATCTAGCTAGGAATCTGTTTTAGAAAATTTACCAATCATTCGGGTCATTCAGGTACTAAAAATACGGCTAATAAAATAAAAAGCATTTGCTTAAATGTTATGAAATACAGTTCCATTAGTACTGCCATTATTGTTTCGCTTTCAGTGGAACAATTACTGTTTGTACCGTGGAACAATTACCGAAAAAATATTACATTGTTCTGTTAAGCAATCAGTTTTTTATTTACACTCTGTTAGACTAGTTACTCTACTTACGATCTGTAAATAGAACGGTAGTTAGTATAGGTCATCTGGCAATTTTTTTAAAATTTTTAAATTTGATTGGGTATCATGTTTTTTTCGCAATTCATTTTGTCATGCAGCTAATGGACTGGCACCCTATATCTCTCGCCAACCATCTGTCCTGCCCATAAAAAATAAAGTCACCCGCGGTTTTCGAATTTCGAAGGCTAATTTGCATTAATACCAGACTCTTTTATAATGGGATCCCTTTCAACGATTTTTCGTTTTTCTTTGATTGTCGTCTGCGATCTGTTTTGTTTCAAAAGAGATTGGAATAAAGAGGATTTTGGAAATAAACTTGTTTCTTGGTTTTAATTCTTTTTTTGTCAGTGAGGACTTAATTACTTAGGTACTTACATATATTCGCTGTCTTGTAGTGTATTTATTAGCATACAGTACTTTAGTAATTACTGTTAAGTGCTAAGTTCATATTAAATCTCAACTAGTGAAGATTGCAACAAAAATCCGTTTTGTATTTTATTTCATTAAAATATTATACTAAATTATATTTAAAATCCTTTAATAAATTTAAAACTACTAAATGGGTTTATAAATAATGCTGGTGTAACATCTTTGTAAGCACGAAAAGACTGAAAAAACTGTTGTTTGAAGAACAGTGTTTTCTTCTGGATGCTGGTCCTTTTTGAGACCCTGTCAATGTGATGATTCCTGCAACGTTTTGTGGATATTGGCAGAAGAATTCATGGCATAAAAGGGTTAGAAACAATCAGACACAAAACTTCACTTACTGTCCTACATGCATTGGCCAGAGCGCATTGAGACGCAACCTCCATCTCGATCGGTCTGTCGGTAAAGGGAGATTTCAAGGACGACCACGCATATGAGCCTCTTGAGCTGCAGGTGTCTATAGTCACTTGGCATTGGGGACTCGTCTATCTGCTTGCCCCTTGCACCAAGAAAAAATAAAAGAAATACCTAGTCCATTTATTTTCAGCATGAGATAGTGAGGGCACTACCTCGTCTAAAAATCCCTCCAACACAAAATTTTACTACACTAGCACAGTATGTCGCCTACTTAATGCGATTACAAAATCAGATTTTCTTCGTAAACATAGAGTACCTCAGTGTGTAATAATGTACACCTTACATCCTTCTAAGGGTATACCCAAAGGAGTTGGACTGCCCATAAACATCTGACAGAAGATGTGCTAGGATTACGAATTGGATTTGTATTACACCTGATTTATTGTATTCTGTTATTCAAGTTTTTGTTGTTATTAAGTTCTTTTATAGAATCGATGTAAAATTATTTTTATTGGCTAAATTATTGCACGGAATTTTGAATATGAAGTTTACATTTAGACAATGACTCTTTTTTTTTATGTTTTGCCCTGCCAAAATGACTCTACTTTGCCTGATAGAAAGCATAAGCAGAATTCACTAGTGGTGGTCAGCATACTCACTGCGAATGCAGACAATGCAGCATGGTGACCCACACCATGGCGGGCTAGTGATGCTTCTGCATCATTGGGCCTCCGGTCTCGCACTCACCAACGAAACACGCCAGCAGGAACGCTGTCATTTTACGTTGATTTTCTGTGCGTGTAGTACCGGCCCGGTACGCATAGGTACCTATGTAATTTCTTCTATCTATCTATAACAGTAATTACCTACATTAATTAATAGTCATTAAGATGGAATAGAAATCTTTTCACAATGTAGTGTTTAGTGTTCTAGTAAATTTTATATATTGTTTAATGAGT
This sequence comes from Diaphora mendica, assembly GCA_949125395.1. Taxonomy (NCBI): domain Eukaryota; kingdom Metazoa; phylum Arthropoda; class Insecta; order Lepidoptera; family Erebidae; genus Diaphora; species Diaphora mendica. The sequence goes on from OX421317.1 coordinate 3,086,674, forward strand.
ATATTGCTCTGAAATAATGCTGTGATGTTGTCTTAATAGATTTTATAGCTAATTTTATGATGGCAATTTATATTGAATTGAAGGTTGAAGGGACATGCAACGGGGTCTGAGAGATTAATGGTTTCTCAATTTATTTGAGTTTTAATTGTGGTATTGATTAAAGGGTGAATTAAAGTAAGCAAGTGAACTAAGAAATACAGCCACAACTCTCACAATCACGAACAGGTTTCGAACTGCACTGAGTTAAAAAGCAGCCAAGTGTGAGTCGGACTCGCCCAAGAAGGGTACCGTTTTATTTTTATATTTGAGTTGATTGAATGAAAGATAAATTGCGGTTTACGATTTATGACGTATTAAAAAAACCTACCCACTAGATCTCGTTCAAACCAATTTTCGGTGGAAGTTTGCATGGTAATGTACCTATATCTTATATTTTTTTTAGTTTTATCATTCTCTTATTTAGATGTTATAGGGGGAGACACCCATTTTACCTTCAGTTTAGAAAAAAAAAATATTAGAAATCTCAATATGATTTTTAAAGACCTGTGCACACGTTAGCTTTGATAAAAAAAAAATTGAGTTTCAGTTCTAAGTATTGGGAACTCCCAATTTTTTTTTCTGTGTTGTGTGAAAATCTTAATGCGGTTCACAGAATACATCTACTTACCAAGTTTCAACAGCATAGTTCTTATAGTTTCGGAAAAAAGTGACTGTGACATACGGACGGACAGACAGACAGACATGACGAATCCATCCATTTTTGCCATTTGGCTATGGAACCATAAAAAGCCTGGACGTCTTCTGATTATGTTTATTCTGTGTATGAATAATATAAAATTTTAACAAAAAAAAACCGACTTCAAGAACGACCAAATTGAACTGAGTTATTCGTCAATTTGTCGCGCAAAAAATGTAATTGAAGATTTATAAGATTTTCTCATGGATGACATGTCAGAACTGGACGAAATTAAAATGGGACCATATGGGAAGTACCAAAATAAAACAAGAATCATCAAAATCGGTTCACCCAGTCGAAAGTTATGAGGTAACAAATATAAAAAAAATATTAAAAAAAACAGTCGAATTGAGAACCTCCTCCTTTTTTCGAAGTCGCTTAAAAATCAACCAAAGCAGGGGCTTCAACTAGCATTAGTTATCCCTATCATGTTGCAATTCAAAACCTTCGTTCCTCAGTATCTTATAGATACTGAGGAACGAAGGTTTTGAATTGGGTATAATAATTCTAATTTCTACAAACATTTACAGGTAAAGCCAAACATAATTGCATGAATAGCAAATCCGTTTCAAAGTATTTAATGCACTAATAATATTCTTCATCTTAAAAGGGGTCCGTGTTACTAACTTATAATAAAGTATAAGCTGCCACTTATCTTCTAAGCCGTGGCTATATCCACAATGGTAACACATTAAACATAAATTACATAGAATTACTAGAATTACACACACAAAACAATCGCATATAAGGAACAAAAACCAACCCTCCACACGCTCGCGATCAAGATAAACGCACACACACAACTGTCATAAAACTTGAACGCACAGATTATACCCTCGTCACGGGTACTATCATAAATCACAAGTCTACCACGAATTATTTAAATGCCATAATGACTCACGGCTAAAAGTTAAGGGAAGCACCCAGTATTTATCACCCGGGACGCGGGATCTGGAAGGGTTAATAAATGTGCGCGGCCATTTTGTTTTTTATGCGTTCGAAATTGGAATTATGAACGGTGATTCGTCTATGGTTTTTATAAACTTGATCGATGCTAAGATGTGGTCTAGTTTTACCATTGTTGCATTTTGTTTATTTACTTAAATTGAACACGTATTTTATTAAAATTGTATTTTTAAAAAACTTTTTGAGTGCATAAACGTACCTAATTGCTGAGTTGTACTGGATTTGACCGACTGAAAACGAGAAATCCGATATTGCTCGTTTATTTGAACGATTTAGTTTATGTCATCATCATTATCAACTGCGTGTAAGTAGCTGATATATAATCACAAATTTTAACAAAAAAAAACCGACTTCAATTTGGTCCAAATTTAAATGGGACCATATGGGAATATTGAGTTATTCGTTAATTGGTCGCGCACATACTTAATGCAAATTGAAGACTTATATGGTTTTCTCATGAATGACATGTCAGAATCATCAAAATCGGTTCACCCAGTCGAAAGTTATGAGGTAACAAACATAAAAAAAAAATACAGTCGAATTGACAACCTCCTCCTTTATTTGAAGTCGGTTAAAAATGTATCACTGCTGGACATAGGCCTCTCCTCAGAAACAAGGCTTTAGCCTACTACGCTGGCCAGACAGGTCAATACTGGGATTGTTTCAAGCTCTAGTTCTCTTTGCAGTGATGATGACCTGTATATTTTGCTCCCGTCGCCTCTTACGATAACCATACTATGAAGATGGGCGGTGAAACTTTTTGTATTCATAACACGTCATACAGAGAAAATAAACTTTTTCAATTTTACAAATTTGGCTGACTTCAATAACGATTAGAAAAAAAAATTCTAAACAAACACGCTTTTATAAATAATCCAAACTAAAAATAGAAAATAATGTTAATGTAAAAAGCGTGGAGCGACATTATTTATATATTTTCAGAAAGCACCCCATGCTTTTTTACATTAAAATTATTTTCTACTCTTCAGTTTGGTTTATTTATAAAAGCGTGTTTATTTACTAACCGACTTCAAAAAAAGGAGGAGGTTCTCAATTCGACTGTTTTTTTTATGTTTCTTACCTCATAACTTTCGACTGGGTGAACCGATTTTGATAATTCTTTTTTTATTTGAAAGCTGGTGCTTCCCGCATTTAAATTTGGTCCAGATTGAAGTAGGTTATTTTTTTGTTAAAATTTGTAATTAGTTTTTAAAACCATTTTTTATTTTTTTTTAGTTTTCTTTCAAATTATTTTAATTTGTATTTTATATTTGCAAATTTTCAAGTTAATCGGACTCCTAGGCGTCTGATTTTCATCTACTTCTAGAAGTAGATGAAAATGAAGTTAAAGGATTCCGTTACATACATACAGGTCAAGCTAATAAAAACGTGTTAAAAAAAATGATTGTTAACTTAACCATTAGTAAACATATACAAAAGTTTTATATAAATACAATTCTAAAAACCTCGCGTCATCAACGTTATTCACAAGAACAAACAAATTCCACATTCCATTCATCCATAATTTCACACTCATTAAAAATAAACTTCCCAATAACCGAAGGTCTCCGAATATCTCCAAGCGCTCGTATCACGTGCCTCAAAGTGCGGTGTTGGGAACCTTGCACCTACTATGACAGTATTTTTGCACAGCAGTTTGGTACACGGCGATACGGTCTGAATCTATTCGTGAAGAGATGCGATCGTGCGCTCTTGTTGCCGATGTATGTCGTTTAGATATGGCATTTTTAAAAACACCATGTAGATTAATAATACGAGTGACATTAAGGTGCCTACCACACGCGCAAGTATCACCACAGTTATAACTGCACAGGTAAAACTGTCGTGATACAGTTGGTTGGCGCGTGATATAATTTTATCAACCACACGCCACACGCACGGTGTTCCGTGTACAAGCCGGCCTACGCAGGCAAAACTGTGGTGATACTTGCGCGTGTGGTAGGCCCTTAAGGGAGAAAACAAATCAGAATAACTACAGCACTGCAAAGAGAAGTGAAACTATAAACAAACCCTATACCAACTGGTCTGGTATCGTAAGAAAAAACCTCCATGCTAAGGAGGACCTTCCTGTCCTATCCTCCTATAATCAGCAGTGAATTATTTCAGCCTGTTGATGACAGTTGAATAAAATTATACAATGAGGTCGTATAATGTTTGACTTATATTTCTTACAACTGGAAGGATTAAAAATTTATTACGTATTGCCAGAGACGCCATTTTCTATTTGTTAAGAAACCAATATCTATCTATTTTTACTGATTTTGATTCGACACACACACACACTACACTTAATTTAATTTGACAAATTAAACAAAACCATTTAGCTTACTAGACTGGAAAAATTAAAAATTATATTTCGTTTCAACAAAATATTATTTACATTATATCGTAAAATTTCCATACTTTGAATGGATTTGTAAATTGATTTAAAGTAAATTAATATCCACTAACAGTAATACCTTTAAAGCTGAAGTCCGTGTACTTGAAATAGCAGCTTTTTTGTGTGTATGAGTCTACGAAAGTGGCTCTACTCTGCCTGATGGAAATCATAAGCAGAATCCAAGCGTGGTGTTCACCATACTCACTGCAATTGCATACAATGCAGCATGGTGACCGACACTGTCTCGGCCTATTGAGATGCTTCTGCATCATTGGACCTCTGGTCTCGCACTTATCAAAGAAACGCGACGGCACGAATACTGTCATTTCAGATTGGTCTTCTATGAGAGAGTAGTGCCGGCACAATCGAGACGACCCGTCCGTACTAAGATCAGCGTGGCTCTACTACCTTATAAACTAAGCTAATAGAAATGTATCCTCACAACCTTCACTATACTCTTACATACACATATTATGTACTGGCGACCCGCCCCGGCTTCGCACGGGTGGATTTCAGATGCCCCCGCCGACGACACGCTCGTGCATTTTAAATCTGTAATATCTTCGAATATATTCATTTGAATTAGATACTGTAAAGCGCCATTTTGATCTATGTTAAATGCAGAATGTATTTAAATTACTTAATTGTATAAGGATTCATTTTTTATTGCTTAAAATCACTTCGTAAATAAGCCATTATTTCTCGTAAACAGAAAGGAATAAAAAATGGTTGCTGTGGGTTATCCCTAAGAGATAGACATATACCGTCGCGGACTTACATTATTTTCATCTATCTCGTAAGGTGCAACCAGCGTTTGCAATGTAAGCGCAAAAAAATGTGTTATTTTGCTACATCACATTAGAAACCTCGGAAATTAACAGTGTTGCCATACTATATTATGCATTTATTATACATAAAAACCTTCCTCTTGAATTACTCTCTCTATTAAAGAAACCCGCATCAAAATCCGTGGCGTAGTTTTAAAGATATAAGCACACAAAGGGATATAGGGACAGAAAAGCGACTTTGTTTTATACTATGTAGTGATGATAAATGTGATCGTCATCGTACATAAGTAGGTAAGTGTACATTTATTTAAGTTTGTATGTACCGATGGACAACATACCCAAAGAAATGGTGTTTGAAGACACGTGCCATGTCCATTGTTGAATCTCACAAAGCTCGACAACAGGAAAATGTTGCTTTTATGATGAAGGGAGCAAACAAGCGGATGAGTTACTTGATGCTGCATTAAGCCCACCGTGTATAACGCAAAGGCATGAAGTATTGAATAAATAAATTAAAAAAAAAACTTTGCTCTTCTAAGTTAAGAGTACAAGAACTCGATATTATCGCATCTGAATTTTCACTGTTTTTCGTACATCGGTAGCCACCGCTCGGTTGCACCGGCAAAGGACTGCGGCTAGTACGTGATCGCCATGTCTATTACAGTTATTTATCCGATACTTCTCGATTCCGCTTCTCGATTATCGAATGTGTTCAGATCGAAAGTGGGCGTGGTGTAACACTTGCCAATGAATAATTTATATACAATATTGTTTTATATATTGAATTAAATGGTTAATGAGGCATTAAGGGTCTTTTCTTTAGAGTCCCTGACCCTTTTTTTGTCTGTATGGAAATCCCCTCGGATTCCACCTATTGGTGGTTATGTCTAAAATGGGGAATTATATCCCCTACCTAGAACCTATTTTTGCCGTATGTAGGAATGTATTATTAGGTTTTCCTTACGTATATAAGGAGGAGAAATGCAAAAAGCTTAAATTATAAGTAAAATGTTGTTAAAATTTGAATGTCCAATTACACCCAAATTCAAAACGGCCTCTGGCCAGTTGGGCCAGAGGTTGTTTGTCGAGAAAACCAGCAACCAACCGACCCGTCATTTTTTTTAAATCAGTTATTACTACATCTACCGGAACCAGCGGCTCGTATATCCTTTTATTCAAACTATACAGCTTGTAGCAATGATATTTCATACCATTGGCTTGTAGAAATACATTACAGCTCTTCCCATTCATTCCTGCTTGCGACCCAGACATTACAAAACTTGAATCCAATCTTAAGTTCGTATTTATGATTTGTATTTATTTTTAAATTTGAATATAATAGAATGTCGAACTATGTTTGAATATTTTGGCATCGTCCATTGTATTTATTTCAAATAAAATTCTGTTAAAAATCAGAAATCAGAATTCAAAACATAAATAGAAGTAAAACGGTTGAAAATGAAATGTTTCTTGAAAATACAGTGTTCGAAACCTACGTAACTATTAAAAAGCTAAATATACATACACACATCAAAAGTGTCTAGGGATCAAGCATTTTTATGCGGATTTCTTGAGATTGAGATGTGGCTTTGGCCCTGGCCTGCTCAGTCGCCAGACTTGAACCCGATTGAGCATGCATGGGATATGCTACAGAGAAGAGCTCTGCCGAATATGGAGGGTATCCAGTCGCAAGAAGACCTTTTTTTGTTGTTGCAACGAACATGGGCGGCCATTCCACAGCGTGATTTGGATGAACTCATTTTGAGTATGCCAAACCGATGTTCTTGTGTTAGTGTTCGCGGTAGAAACACGGATTATTAATTGTTTAAGTTACCTAATAAAATTTTAAAGAAAACTGTTATTTCAGTCTTTTTTTCGAACTTTAATGTTAGTGGTTCAAATGTCAAAAATTCTTTTATTAGGAAAATGGCAAATTTCTTTATTAATGCAAAGGTGACTTGGTTTATCGTTACTGTGACAAACGAAAACACTTTATTTGATGAATCCTTAAAGAAAATTTTAATTAATATCAATCAGGAGAAAAGTTATTGCAAAAATATATGTTGATCCCTAGACACATATGTTGATCCCTAGACACTTTTGATGTGTGTATCTCTACTAAGGTTAAAGTAATTAAATAGACGTTAAATTAAATTGAGATATAAAATGTTTTAATAGTAATCGCTGAAATTGTCGAGCTGTAAAAAGTTTAGAGTTTAAATAAATTTTATTTTAATCGTAATTTGTCCAAAACTTTAAACATAAAACGTAGGTGGCGTGTGGTAACGCACGAACTTTAAATAAAAAAACGTTCGCAGCTGTGAACAGATAAATTTGCCTGACACACACAAAACTTTGTAGGAGAACGTTTAAAATTTTATACTACCAATAAACTTTATTACACGACCTAACCAAACAAAACTCTAAATAAATGTATAAATCAAACACCCTTACAATCGAACGGGTTGGCTAAAAAAAAAACAAATTCCTTAGAAAAAATATTAGAGAACCTGTTTCAACTGGTTTGTAACCCTCAAACGCTGGGCTTATTGAGATATCAAATAAAAAATCAGCAGTCTCGCGCGGAACAGCTAACAAGGCCCCCTTCAACAATGCTCCTTGATTTACTTCAAGTTCATTGTGCAACTTTATTTATACGTTCTTGTTCCCTACTAGACGCTATCCGATATTATCTTACAAATTCCGAATACACACAAGCATCAACTGAATTTATTAAAAAATCTACTCAATCACTTACAGCTAAGGTAGGATTTTCTTTGATTCGGGAACCGTTTTTACGTCAGTACAATGACGAACAAAATTTTACCAACGTATTTGATTAAGAATCGTGAATGTATGTCGGTCGGTGCGGTTTGATTGAAAATATGCTTACGGTTGTTTCGGTGAGCGGTCATTGGATTACGTTTGCAGCGGCTGATTGCAGTCAAGCTAAGTTCAAGGAGTCCCTTTTGAATTTTAGTTGAGGGGTTAAGTTTGACGAGACATTTCAGTTTAGTTGCCTTTTTTATTTATTAGTAATATTTATCATATTATTTATCTTCTGTCGTCAAGGTTGGGTTGTTATATTTAGCGTCGATTTTCAATTATTTAAGCATTAGCCCAATATTTTTAAATATATTAATCGTTTTTCACTTTCTATGTTATTATATCACTTTAGAGTTCCGTACGGAACGGGTAAAAACGGAATCCTGTTACTAAGACTCCATTGTCTGCCTGCCTGTCTACCAGGCCAAATCTCATAAACATAATTGGAAATCTATTCAAAATGGTAAGAAACCCTATTCTAATTAGCAGTACAAACGTTTGCATGCTGTGAAGTACATAATATAGAATAAGCAACAATGTCAATTCATAAATTATAAACTAATTCTCACAATTATAAGTCCCTAGCAATGTCAAAATCCATACACAAATAACTGTCAATCTTATACAGATGAGATTCATGCGCGAGTGCAACTCGCACTTGGCTGATTTTTTATCTTTATTACTTGGTATCATACTAGATTATTTGTATTAGGTATTAGCTGTATATTATAAATTTAATATTTTTTAAACTATCAAAATATCCCTGTTGACTCCTCTAACTTATCTAAAAGTCTTATTACTGGATCGCAAATAACATACTTTTACTGTCATTATTTGCACGAACAAAGCACCTATATTTTATTACTAAGACTCCACTGTCCGTCTGCTTGTCTATTACCAGGCAGTATCTCATGTACCGTGATAGCTAAACAGTTGAAATTTTCACAGATACTGTATATCTGTGGCCGTTGTAACAACAAATACTAAAGCAGAATAAAATAAATATTTAACACTTTGTGTGATCCAGAAATTGTTGTTCTGAGTCTGGGTGTTATTTGTGTCCGTTTCATGTATGTTTGTAAAGTCCCCCGCGACACAGGATTTATTCCTAGTGCGGGAGTTGTCTTTAAAAAAAAAAAAAAAAAAAAATTGGAAATCTATTTAAAATGGTACGGAACCCTTCGGTTGCGAGTGCAACTCGCACTTGGCTGATTTTTTGTTTTTATTACTTTGTATCATACTAGATTGTTTGTATTAGGTACTAGTGGTATAAAATAAATTTGAAATTTTTAAACTATCAAAATATCCCTGTTGATTCCTCCAACTGATCTAAAAGTCATACTACTGATCGCACTTTCCCTAAAATGTTTATTTCATTATTTGCACGTACAAAGGACCTATATAAATGAAGTTATTCCCCAGTCTCCCTGGGGGATAAAAGGACAATATCAGCACATGCGTTCGTTTTTAACTGTTACCTTCATCTCAATTACCGACAGCTATTAAACAACGGTGGTCATCAATCAAATTGTAACAGGAAAGCGACAGAATCGAATTAACTGCTTTTACAACATTTAAAAGCAACGACCATTGGATTAGGGCTGCCATGAATACAAATGGAATTCATTGCACAGCGTTGTATGGATTGGGTAAACTAGTGATATAGGTATCACTGATAAACATATTTAGACCTTATTTACTAAGACATAGATATTAAACTTACATAAATACAACAAAACGTAAACAAATATTTTAGTTTTCTCTGTAATCATAGAGATGGTGTGATTTGTAATTGCTGTATTCAATCTTTTGATACGACTAAATGTTATTGTTACGGTTAATATGTATTTATATTAAAACTAACTTACCCACGCAACGTGGTTTGCGTCTCCTATTACCCGTAGTGTGATAATTTTCCCCCGTTTTTGAAACATTCTTCATTGGTGTTCCGCTCCTATTGGTCTTAGCGTGATGATATATAGCCTTCCTCGTTAAACGGGCTATCTAACACTGAAATATTTTTTCAAATTGGACCAGTAGTTCCTGAGATTAGCGCGTTCAAACAAACAAACAAACTCTTCAGCTTTATATATTAGTATAGATGTATTTATTATACTCTTCTAAGATCTAATACACATAATCAACAACACATTTATTTGGATAAAGATTAATATTAGGTAGTAGGTTGATAAAAATCTTTGGCAAATAACTCATTATTAGGTACCTACTCTAAGCGTCTTATACTCGTGATAACTTCTAAACGAAATGTCCGAATGGGATGAAACAAAAAGTATTTTACTTCTACATAAATACCCTTGATAACATAATGCTTTAATTGAATAAGGATTAATATTACGATACACATTTAACGTAGTTTCTTTCTCCAGACTATTTAATAATTTTTTGAACACAAAAGCGGTTGTTGTGGCTAAACCATGATAGTTAGATATATGCTCTCGCGGACTTTTTTGTAGGTCTTAATGGGACCTACAAACCCGTAATACATTATTCTGTTCTTTTGTCAATACTTTTTGCAGCGCACGCAAAAATAGGTTTTTGATTTCACACCTTGGGTTATGAAATAGCAATTTTCTTACGGATCTCTAATTTAAAATAAAATAAAATATAGCCTATAGCCTTCCTCGATAAATGGACTATCCAACACTGAAAGAATTTTTCAAATCAGACCAGTAGTTCCTGAGATTAGCGCGTTCAAACAAACAAACAAACAAACTCTGCAGCTTTATAATTTATGTTTATATTATATTAAAATATGCTATATTCATATCAATACTATAAATTCAAAAGTAGCTCCATCTATTACCCTTTACACCTAAACCGCTGAAACAATTTGGATGAATTTAAGTATAAAGATAGCTATTGGACCTTGGAGAAGGACATAGACTACTTTTCGTCGCGATAATCAACAAAAAACGCGGGCGTTGCGGCGGACGAAAGTTAGAACATATATTTTCAAATACGGAAAAAGAAAAAAGATGAAGTATTGTCATTTCTTTTGTTTAAAATTATTTAGAGTCTAAAGAAAACTTTGCTAACCCTAAATGTAAGTTTTTGAAAACATTGCATGTACTGTCACTAACAAAAGTGCACCACTAGCTCCGTGTCTATTATTAATTAAAAACCAAAAACGTTCCAGTTAAGCCTGTGAGTGTACCAAAATCGAATCAAAGAAGTAATTCGAATGGAATCGTCGAATGAATTGATCGAATCCATGCGACTGCACCACAGTTCTAGCGTATGAAATAGGACCTTAGGGTCTATGAAACAGAACTGAATTTTGACAAATGTTACGACCATATAAATTTCCCAGTGCATGTGAAGAATTTTGAACTTTATGCAATGGTGATTGAATTTGTTTTCATTGAAGTTTGGATTCATAAATTTTGGTATACCAAACGTAGTTTACGCGTGTAAAAGAGTTGTGTTCGCTGGATTGTCGGGCGATATGATTCTGTTAGGGTATGTTTTAGAAATTCCAGGACGGCTTTTAAGTAATTCTTTGTTTGTTTAAATCACAATAGTAGTGTTGCTCAGTTGTTTTTTAGTTGCCGTAAATAGTTTTTAGCGTGTCGACTAACGGAAGATGCTAAAACCCGACAGACAGACAGTGAAGTTAACAATATTGTACGGTTTTGTGTGTTTAAATGAAAGAAACTGTTAGAAAGAAAGACATGTATTAGATTCACAAATTTACATCAACCCACACCACACGACGCAGTAGAAAGCGGCAAGTTGACCGCTTAAACCACTACGCTATGCATGCCATTTACAACTGCTGGACAACTCATCATCAGCCTATCCCAGTCCACAGCTGGACATAGCCCTCTCCAATTTTTTTTTTTATGTAGGCAAAGTAAAGTAATTTTGGCAGGCCACTAAATGACTCTACTTTGCCTGATGGAAAGCATAAGCAGAATCCAAGAGTGGTGGTCACCATACTCATTGCGAATACAGACAATGCAACAATGCAGCATAGTGACCCACACTATGGCGGCCTAGTGATGCTTCTGCATCATTGGGCCTCCGGTCTCGCACTTACCAACGAAACACGACAGCACCAACGCTTTCATGTTACGTTGATGTTCTGTGCGAGGGTAGTACCGCGCCGCCGCGCCGGTAGAGCCGGCCCGTTCGTGCTGAAATCAGCGTGGCTCTACTACCTTTATTTTTTACGCCACTTGGTCCGATCCTCTGCTTCTCGCATCCATCTCCTGCTAGACGTCTTGCTCAAGTCTTTACGCCACCCGGCCACAACTAAATCTTTATTTTTTATTATTTTGCTTATAACTACAACTATGATTTTAGTATTTTATCAGATATTGCCATCCTTGTCGCACTAGACAATTTGGAGGGTGGCAAAATGTTTTGTTTCGTTCCCCAAAGTTATCATACTATATGTAAGATTGTATGTTGAGTTGCGATTGGTATTCATGAACAGCAAATATGTGAAGATACTTTCCGAATCTTATTTCGACAACGGATTTTTATATAAAAATCTAAAAGACGCGAGAATATATTATGGGTTTCTCGATAGTTTTCACCGTTTATATTTTGGTGAAAAAATATAGCAATTTTTTGGAAGCGATGAAAGTAAAAGTGTTAGACCGACTCGCGCACAAAGGGTTTCGTGTAAAGGTGTGTATGTATATATAGTACGTAAGTATGTGTCGGGAATTAAGTCTTATAGATTAACAGATTATGAATCAATTACAATCTGACATAAAACGAAATGCATACTGGTCGCTCACTTAAATATTATTCAGGAGTGAGAATCTAACTCAACCCGTGACTCTCCAGGCAGGATTACAGTCCACTAGATCATCAGGCTAACCAATGTAAAAACAATAAATAAATAAATATTTCGGACATCTAACACACAACGCCAACTAGTCCCAAACTAAGCAGGGCTTGAATTATGGGAGACAACGGATATAAATACATATATGTATATATTTTTTGTAAATTCATACATTAAAACCACCAAAACTACGAAACAAATATTTGCAGTTCATACAAAATTTTATCCGACCCAGGGATCAAACCCGAGACAATCGCGTACGCAGCCACTGTGCCAACGAGATAGTCAAGACATATAACTAATATCACAAAAAAGTAAATACAGTTTGATTGCTAGGCACTTATTCTTTGTTTATTTGGCGGTCCCTAGGTCGGTCGGATGGTCCCAGTCCTAACAAAAATTCTGTGATGAATTTAATTTTTTATTCAGCGTCTCAGAAAAATAATAAGTGTGTTTATCAGCAGTCCAATTACCATAGGCTTGCTTAGTTTAGAATCAGACAGTTGGTATTAGACAATAGACTTAAAGAATTCTCGTTACCTCCTAAGATATGACTTAATACAATCCAATGTGTGTGTGTGTGTGTGTGTGTGTGTGTGTGATGTATAAAGCTTTATTTTTGCAGAGACAACTCTCGCATTAGGAATAATTCAAGTGTCGCGGGGGATTTCACATCATCAACAACCCATAACGTCCCACTGCTGGATCGGGTCTCCTCTCAGGAGAGGGTTAAGGCCAAACGTCCCCACGCTAGCCAAGTGCGGGTTGGGGACTGGCAAGACAACGTTTGTGGCTACGTAATCTTGCCGTTGGATGTTTTTAAGCCGCTCAAAGGCCTCCAACTAAGCTTCACGAGTGTTATCTTATGATAAAACCGGAACCGACTGATTAACATGACCTCCGAATCACGGAGACGCTCATGGTGTCATGCCGCAAGCAGTCACCCATCCAGGTACTGACCGCCGTTGTTGCTTACCCTCGGTGATTGTTTGTAATCACCGAGTGCAACTCATACATGAAACGGACATAAAAAAACATCCAGCAAATTTTTGTTCTGATGACGAGGTCATGACAATAATTAGTAGTAGAAAACGGCATGACGACCGCTTGCCACTGTTTCATTCTTATGGTTATTTAACTAATCCAAAGAATAAATATATTTCATCCTTACGTGTTTACTTTTTTTTTATGAAATAAACACCTATCGATTTTATCCAAAAAACAGAATGAAATACAAAGTACGTAGGTACCAAATTACATTAGTCGTAATTAAAAACTTAATCGTTAATCGGAACAACTTTATACAAGTTGTCAGCAACAAGCCAACAGTCGGGCGGTTCCGTCTCGACTTGCCTAATTAATACTTTAAATTGTTTTCGCTTCCAAATTTTATGCTTACTATTTCAGTATACAACTCTTATAATGTTTACAGTCATTTCCTTGTGCTGGCAACAAAAAATGTCAACAAATGTTGGGAACCGTGTTTCTGTTTATGGCGGTTAACATCAAATTGTTGCAAATATTTATTGACTCTGTGGAGACGCTTAGTTGGAATGTTTGTCAAATTGTTGGCGACTCTGTAGACACAATGGAAGGAAGAGATGGCGATATTCTGAAGAGTTGCAAACAGTTGGAAATACTGAAATTGCGTGGTGGTGGATACGCGCCTTTAGATTCCGATTTTGCTTTTCATCAGGCAGAGTAGAGTCACTTTGACAGGTCATTAATAAAAAAAAGGAAAAGGCTTTTTACAAAATATTTTGAAAAAACTGTTTTCAAATGCATACACTTTAATGTTACTAATTGAAGAGTATCGTCATCTATCCCTGAAGATCTTCAACTTAAAAAAAAACTCAAAAACTTTAATTCTTGAAGAATGACAAAGACTAGGTACTCTTTAGCGCGATAACCGATACACAAGTGGGTGTAAAAAAAGTGTGCCGTGCCGACGCCTGGCAGATGTGAAACATCGAAATTGTTTTGTATAAGTTATATAAGAAAAAAAAATTGTGGCGTTTTTTTCACATTTTTTTTTTTTATTACAATAATATTACTTTTTTTTTTAATTTATTTGAAATCGCAACAACTAAATTATTTTCATCAGTGACTTCGGTAAGACGAAGCGGCGAATATCGCCACGCCAATTCTCGCCACGCCGAAAATCATGTTTACCCCTTGCCAACAGATGTTTCACATTAAAAAGCTAGTTTTAAACGATTTACCCGAGAGAGCGTAACTGAAGGACAGAGTTACTTTCAAATTTAAAATATTAAGTATGGATAGCAAAAAAGAAAAAAAACCTTATTCCGTGATCCAAATCCGTACTCTTAGCCTTAGCTTAGCCTCAGATAAAATCACCCTGAGGTGATTTTATCTGTGAATCCATGTACAAAATATTTTGTTCCTATATGTATAGCCTCAATAGTGTATTAAACGGCGTGAAGATGTATTTCATGGAGCAGGAAACGAGCCATGTTCCTGCCACACTGTGGCCGCCCACTGGATGTGGTATACGCCTCTTGCGACCTATGAATTTCTCTTTTATTTTACTTAAGAGAAGAAAAATATCGGAAATATGGTGTTCATAAATGGTAAAACTTTTTCTATATAATGTTTTTCGAACGAAGTTCACTATGGGGTGTTGCGGAGGGGTACCCTAACCGGCAAAAAGCGTCCGTAACGTAAGATTGACGCCTCGGTGTCACAATGGTAGCGTATGCGATTGCTGTGCTTGAGGTCTCGGATTCGAATCCCGGGTCGGATCAAAATTTTTTTTATGATCTGCAAATATTTGTTTTTTCGAAGTTTGGATGTTTTCTATGTATAATATGTATGTATTTACAAAAAAAGATGTCCGAAATATTTATTTATTTATTTCGTGAAAGATAAATTTAGTATAGCGTAGTAATCTGTAAGTATGGTTTAACTCTAGACAGAAGTTGTTTCAGTAGAGATTACTAGATGGCAGCACAAGTGACCAGTGTAGTTTTATTTTTATCGATAAAAATCATAATAAAAAATGTATACCTGAATAGTTATTTTTTTACCTCGCAAAGAACTTTTATATATTTTTATAAATCATATTAAATATAATAAAGGTGTTAAGACAATTTTGTGATTTTTTAAAGTGCGTAAACAAAAGATTTTTTGTATAGCGCCATCTGTATTTTTGATAAGGAACTTCGTTCCTATCTGGTGTCCCACGACACCACATGCATTTTTTTTTTTCATTGATAATGTAAAAGGCTTTTTTAAATAATCTCAACGCTTTTTATTAATTTTCCTTCTTTTAGAATTAGAATTAAATCTCGCTACTCTTTTTCTAAAATAATATGAGACATAAGACATCCTACATAGGTTTCAAAAAAGACAGTATCTACAATATAATGAATTTTCGCTCCTGATTAATTTAAGTAATTAAATTATCTTCATTACCTTTTCATGTATCAGTATCCAACTATCGGTTTAATGATTATGCAAACACAAAACGTAATCTGAAACAGAATGCATCAGGAACGAAGCACTACGAGACAAGCGGAGCCCGCCAAGAATCTCGGCGTGGCAAGCTTTTAAATATTTTCCCGTCCTTGATTTATCGTTCGCCTTATAAAAGCCTCCCGCAGGGCGATATAGCCTTCTTCGCAGCGCTTTTCGGCACTTTTTTGCTTTAATAAAAATCGCGCCTTCAGCTACAGGAGAATTTTAATTTTTCTGTCTAATATTCTTGTTAGAATATTTTCATTCGGAAGATCGGCCACTGTGAAATTAACGAGAGAGGAACGACTATTGCGGTTGTAAGGCGAGTATAACAAAATGTAAGTGTCGGCTATATTTTCCAAACATGTCTAGAATTTCCAGTTTGCAGAAAACTGAAAATAAATTCTTTGTATTCATTAATTTTTGGGTGCTTCGGTTTAGCCACTGAGAGAATAATCTAGTCGTAATACTTATGTATTGTAAAATTTATGGATTTCTTGTCAGTAAAACTGTTTACCACTATCACCTGCTATTCTAGGTATTGGTTCTTACCGTAGCTTTATTTGACAGCACCAGCGACAAAATTGTAGCTTAATATTGTGAGAGAGTCACACTTCGCCAGGGGCAAACGAGCAGATGAAACACAGCGCAAGCGCTGTTTCACACTGGTTTTCTGTGAGGCCATGGTATCACTCCGTTCGAGCCGGCCCATGCATGCCTAAGCGTGGCTCTCCCACGGTATTCTGTTCTCTTCTCTCTCTAAATACTGAAGTTAAATTTATGTTACCGTTTCAATATTTTATATTGTACTCGGAGGACCTATGTCACGTTACAATCTGTTACTGAAGTCAATCAATTCCAGTCTAGATCACAATATAGTTAAATATAATTACGTTTGTAGTCTGCAATTTATTGGATATTAAAATAGAGCCGTTACAGACAAAGAGACGTTGCAATACAGCTGTCTGTGACCGAACTACCCTCGTCTTATGGCCCACTATTAATCACAGTCGGTATTGGACGGATACAGAGTAGAAAGATAGATAAAATAGATGTGGCATTCCGTAACATTTTTGAGGTTTTCTTGGGGGCTTTAAATTGAAAATATTTTGTTTTTTTTCTATCTCTATTATTCACTATATCTTCATAATTTTGTTTTCATTGTAATATAAGTAAAAAACTAATAAGGTTGAGTAATAAAAAATAATATAATAAACAATCTCGGCGCGCCGTGCCGGTTCCCAAGAGTAAGCAAGGTAGATGTTTTTCTGTAACAGATAGTTCATTAAGATATTTTCCATTAATATAACTCCCGGAACATGAGGAATATTCCAGGAGAATTTACAAACATAAATGAAACAGACAAAAACACCCAAACTCCTAACAACAATTTTTAGACCACACAATAAGTTGTCCCATATAAGGTTTAAACCCACAACACTCACCGCAATAGAAAGCGTTGAGGTGGTCGCTTTAACCATCCATGCATCTGAAACTCAAGAGATGGAGTTAATCAAATATAAAGTAAATTTAATTTAAAAACTTTTAAAAAACAAGCTTTTACTGGAATACCGCGAGACGAATCAAACGAGTCCTAGCTCGATGATGTTGCGACGTTTCTTTACAGAGTTCCTATGGCCACCTTCCAGCTCCAGCAACAGACTAGCTCCATGTCATTATAATATTGTGTTGTCACGCTTGCAAAATTTCAGCAAAATCGGTTGAAGATATCTGCTTCAAAATTGAATTGCAAGATTCCACCCGAACATACAAGCATACATACATTGCAAGTTAATAAAAAGCTTGCAAAAACATAAACAACAACATGAAATAATTTATCGTCCATTTTTTTAAGCCAATGTAACTATACAATCAGTAATATTTATGCAAAGAATATACCATATCCAATTTGACTACTAGCTTCGTGTCAAAACAAAGTTAGGACAAAACACTTATTTAAGTAACTCAACACTGTGAATTACGAGTTGACTACACATTTATAGAAATTTAACTCGTTTGTAACTTGCTCAGCCTATTTTAGTTAACGACTAAATAATGGAAGTTAACTAGGAACTTTATGGCTCTGTATTGCTACTGTAATGACAAGTGAATTGGTTGTTAAAGCTTTAGAAAGAATTTTAACCGACTCCAAAAATTAATAGTTTTTCAATTCGACTGTATATATATGTATGTAATACACTATCTTCGCTAGGTCTACTAATCCTATCCTACTAATTTTTAAGGATGTCTGTGTGTTTGTTACTCTTTCACGCAAAAACTACTTAACGGATTTGGATGAAACTTTACAGTAACTTATATATCAGGATAACACATAGGCTACTATTTACCACGATAACCGATATACATGCGGGCGGAGTCGTGGGCTGTTTGCTTGTTTTGCTTAAACGCGCTAATCTCAGGAACTACTGGTACGATTTGAAAAATTCTTTCAGTGTTAGAAAGCCCATTTATTGAAGAAGGCTATAGGCTATATATCATTACGCTAAGACCAATAGGAGCGCAGCACCAATAAAGAATGTTACAAAAACGGGTGCAAATTATCACGCTACGGGCAATAGGAGACGTAAACGAGGTAGCGTAGGTCGGATAGTAATTTATAATCTTTTTATCGAAATTTGTTATTCTATGAAAATTTTAACATTAAAATCGGTGTCACTTATTAGTGTATTAATTATATATTTATTTAAAACTTATTGCACATGTGTTTACTGTATCAACATCAATTTCACCGTGGGAGAGCCACGCTTCGGCATGAATGGGTCGGCTCGACCGGAGTGATATCACGGCCTCACAGAAAACCGGTGTGAAAAAGTGCTTTCGCTGAGTTTCACCAAGTGAGTGAGGATGCCGGAGGCCCATACTCCAATCCCATACCCCTACCTCCCCCCTACCTCCCCCCCATTCCCAAAAGACTTGTAACGCTTCTGGTGTTGTAGATGTCCATGGGCGTCGGTAATCGCTTACCGTCAGGCGATACGTCTGCTCGTTTGCCCACTATTACATAAAAAGAAATATGTATATACAAGTGTAATACATTTTTATACTGCCGGTAGCCCTTTAGGCAATACGAGTCCATTTGATAGGATTACCATCAAAGCTCATTACTTCATCAACACATCTCCTCGCCCACATATTACACATAAATCTTTCACTAAGGTCACGAAGTTCACCTTTCATACACCAGCTTTCTTACCCAATAAATTAATTGTACACAATTTAGTCACCCAACATTTAATATATCATTCTTGGGTAGTGATTGTGGACAGGAGAAAGGCGTGCTGATAACGATAATAATTGTTATTTTGTATTATTTCTCTTGAGAGATTGAAGATTAATAGTTTTGTGTGGTACGGTCAAAAGGGCGTAGGTACGAGACTTGAAGATTCTTGTATTTGAAATATGTTTGTGTGAGTTAAATGTATGCGTAGAAATGATTACGTATACATAGGCACTGTCAAGAGAATACGTAAGAAAATTTTCAACCGTTTGAGAGAGACTTGCTTTTGTACAAACTAGCATTCGACAGGAGTGTCGCCACAGCCACGCAAAAAACCCGTCTTAAGCATTTTTTTTATCGTCCTTAATGAGCGAAAATGTTGCTAGACTCTAAACCTCCCTTGCCCATAGACTTAAAAGTCGCAGAGTAAGTAGGCTTGAAATTCGGAGGGATTCATTGTGAAATCGTAATGTACGGTTTATCAAAATAGTATAGATTATGTTACTTTTAAAGCACAAAGCTATAAGGCTAAACCTTTAACCCTTAGGTTTAAACTGAACTAAAGTTTAGGCCTTACATTTATAGGGAAAATAGAAAATTGCAATCGAAAATATATGACCGATCTGTTGTTATAAATAACATAAAAATGCTGTCTTATTTTAACAATTCTATTGCATTTAACAAATAATGGACCAGCATTGTCGTTTACCTCAGTTTAGTATTGTAAAGTTGTTTATTCATGGCGTAACCATGGCACGTCTTGTGGTATAACATTGACCGCATAGTGGCACGACCAGATGCCATGGTATGTATCTACGTACTGTTGGATTATCTTAGGAGATACGTTATATACCTATAAGGATTAAGTATGAAAGTATGCAGTACACACAGCCTTATAAGTCGATAAATAAGTTAATAGATTTTTTTATTTAATCCCGCAATTGGAAGCGGTGTGATAAATAAACATAAAGCGGCACCAACTCAATGTCTTTGTCTCAGAAATGTGGCGTTGATTTTCATTATTTAACAAGTACTTATTATTTGTAAAAAAATAGACTTCTTTTTTTTTTAATTTTGATGTACCCAGTGTCCCTCTAACGACTAAGACGAATCTATTGACACCACTCACATATAAATACCACAAGCCGTTTAGGCTCTACTCTAGGGCGTGCCAAAGAAATATACGTACATACATGGTACACTCGAAAAACATAACCCTCCTTCTTTCGCAGTCAGGTAAAACGGAAACAATTTGTTTGGGGTTTTTTTTCTGTATCTGCAGAATTGTTTTTCGTTTTTTGAGAAATTTCAGTTATGTTATTAGGTAAATGACCCTACCGAGGCTGAACTAACGCTCTCTTCGGCTCGGTCACCCCCACCTAAGGGATGCGGATTACGGGTCTAGGAAAAGTTGTAACAAGCGATCGCGACCGATGCCGCAACCGCCTTTCCTCAACATCTCTCGCCTTCTCCTCTCTTAAAATCGTAAGTCTATCTTTCATGCCAGTTTCATTTGAAGAATCGTCCGTTGTTTTGTTTTTAATAAATTTTTTTCGAATCCATATGACGACGCTGTGATATTTTAAGAGTGGCAAGAAACGTGAAGACTGGCAGCTAATGTTTACAAGGTAGTAGAGCCACGCTGATTTCAGCACGAACGTGAAGGCTCGACCGGGGCGGTACTACCCTCGCACAGAAAATCAACGTAAAATGACAGCAGCAGTGCTGTCGTGTTTCGTTGGTGAGTGCGAGACCGGAGGCCCAATTAGTCCAGTCAACAAGTTCCATACTTGTTGACTGGACTAAAAGATGCAGCAGCATCACTAGGCCGCCATAGTGTGGGTCGCCATACTGCATTGTCTGCATTCGCAATGAGTATGGTGACCACCACTCTTGGATTCTGCTTATGTTTTCCATCAGGCAGAGTAGAGTCATTTTGGCGGGCCAAACATAAAAAAAAAATAAAAAAATTGACAAGCACTGGTGAACGTTTCATAACACTGACGCAACTCCGGGCTCTCTTAGCAGAAGAAATAAGAGTGTGTTCGGTGGAGCGTCGTATTTTAACTATTGCTGATTGTAATTCTATCGACATTTTGTTTAAATAATAATTGTGCATTGTTAACTATTTACGACACGTGGTTTTACTTCTCCTCGCCCGTTTACCCACGATAGCTCGGCGGCAGTAATGAACCCGGAACCGAATAATGGTGACCATGTGTCGATACATATGTAATCCCACAAGTATGGGGGAAATAAAGTCCATCCGGGCGGTGCCCCCTGCACCCGGATAAGCCTATATACTGAGGAGGTCGGCCGGTATCCACAGGTTTTTACGACTTAGCTGTCGGGTGTTATAGACTGTACTTGTCATGGGCCAGCCAGTCAAGGCAAGCCCTCCGGCCAGCAGGTTCTCAGCTTACCCTTCTGGAGCCACCAGTCAGGTCGTTGTTGAGCCCCTGTTGGTTACGCAATGCGACAGGGTGGCTAACCCTATCTCGCCGACGGTGGCACTAGTGCCTGTCAGCCCCTGAGTTAACAGTGGACTGACCCGCCCCAAGGCTCTTCTAGGAACCACTCGCACTCCAATACGTCCTCTGCTAGATCAGAGGGACGCTTAGAGCGCGCTTCACGCTAGTCTGTGATCAGACTCCGTCTGG
Source organism: Diaphora mendica (assembly GCA_949125395.1). Lineage (NCBI taxonomy): Eukaryota > Metazoa > Arthropoda > Insecta > Lepidoptera > Erebidae > Diaphora > Diaphora mendica. The sequence continues at coordinate 3,108,585 of OX421317.1, forward strand.
TATCCTATTTAGTCTGGAATCTTCTTCTAAGCCTATCCGGCATGAGTGGCTCCACCGGCATAGCCCCAGATATCATTGACCTACGCAAACCCCCCCACGACGACAACGTCAACCTCTGAAATCAATAATTTAATTAATTATATTCACATTTCACTTCTAACCAACACAATTCCTCATAAATATCTATACGCAAAAGGATACCTCCCCTTCCTCGTCTAAGCTAACTACAAAAGCCAAGTAATTCCCATCAAATATGCACAGACAAAATCCACATGCCGCAACTGACGTCATTTTAAACCCCATTAAGGATAGAACACAAAATTTTAATGCCCGCCTAATAATTCCTTCATAAATAGAGAGCAACTATCAAACTTTGTCCTTATATATTCAGAGATTGGTAAATATTTAATGAGAAGGACAAACTAGACCGAAACGTGTTGTTATGGCGTCATAATCATTATCTCAGGCCTTTGTCATCTGCGGACCGTGATTGATGCTATGTTAATCTTATATATAAAATTCTCGTGTCACAATGTTAGTTACCATACTCCTCTGAAACGGCTGGACCGATTTTTATGAAATTTGGTGTGCATATCGGGTAGGTCTGAGAATCGACGAATATCTATTTTTTATACCCCAATTTTTTTAATGGCAAATCAACGTTTGCCAGGTCAACTAGTATATATATTATATATATACAATATCAAACTATAGAAGTTCTGTTAAAGGGCATTTGTTCTTGTACCGGCTGTTAAACTTTTTCCATAATATTTGATGACATTTCGTATTAATTTTTGTATTTGTGCGTAATATTTGAGTCACGGGATTGCTCACGATGAACTCCGAAACTATTTAACTAATTTTCAGAGGACGAAGTTACGTGGGTCATCTAGTATCAGTGTGCTCATTCGCTAACTGATTTGCGATAGGATATACATGATATGTAGTCATAATTATTCATTCACTTAAATATTAGTCTACAAAGAGAGATACACAAACGTATTACGCGCCTGTATTTTGCCGAAATTAAAAATTTTAATCCAGGTTATATAATGGAGCAAGCTTATTGCCGTCATAATTTGACATAGATTATCTTTTAATTAATTAAAACCCTACAATCAATCCAAGTTTGATGAATCTCGTTGTAAAATTCATATAAATTCCTGTGATCACGAGTTTATACAAAAATGTGTTTGCTAATATCTAATTTATATACTTCAAAAAATGTTGCAATATCTTTTTATTTACTTTTTCTTTGTATTTGTATTTGTATTTATTCTTTATTGTACACAATAAACACATAAATAGGAAAAAAAAATACAAGAAAGTTTCATGTTTCTTTCATTCTTGTCCATCGATCGGTTGATATAAAATGCTTTAAATAAAAAAGTACTTACAATATTTATAGACCATTAAATGCAAAATCGACTGCAGGGGGACCTTAGTAAGCGGTCATCCCCACACTTCCTACTGGGCTAAGTGTTGTCGATCTTAAAACATTTTCATACAACACTATGATCCACAAATTGTTGTTCTGAGTCTAGGTGCTCTTCAGATCCGTTTCTTGTATATTTATAAAGTCCTTCGCGGCAAAGGATATATTTTTAATGCAGAAGTCGTTTTTTAAACAAAAGATAAAGGATAAAATACCGGCAAGTGCGTGTCAGGCGGAGGGACGGACAGACGGACGGACATGAAACTGTAAGTGTTCCGAGACGTGAGATACGGATCCCTAAAAAAGGTATTTAATCAAGCTATTAGAACTAAAACTTAGTTTAGCTAGTTTTAAACAGTAGTAGACACACAGACGATATATTTAATATGTATCTTTCAATTCACTCTTATTTAAAATCCATTTATTAGTCCACGTCTTGAAACAAAAAGATTTTAAAGCCCCATAAACTTTCATCGGAACATAAAACTGTTTGATGTCGAGAAAAATTAAAATTCTCTACGAATTGAATGATCTATGAGTTAATTAGTAGGTGGGGCATTATTTATGTTCGTGTTTGAGCCGCCGCCGGCGACGGGTGAACAAAATGTCCTGGGACCCGAGATAGATGTATGAACTATAACAGCGGCACTCAAACTTCAGTTCCGACTGAAAAAGTTTAAATTCCGTTTTAATTGTTTTTGAATCTTAACCACGGACAGCGTGTGATGTACCCATCAGACGCCATCCATGGTCACCGTTAGCTCATTAGACAAAAGTTGGTGCCCGTTCTTTGAGTCCTCCATCCTAAAACAAGGCGGGTGAAGAGCAAAAACTTATAAATAGTTGTCTCTGTGAGACCTTGGCATCACTTCTGTTAAGCCGTCCTATATGCGCCAAAGAACTACTCTTTAACGAAAAGAAAACTTTTCTTTTTAAAAGATAACAAATTCGCGGGAGACTTATACTCATTTAAAGTCATTAGCGGACACGAAAAAAACACACGGACTTAGAATAAAAATCAGTGTGGATCACACAATGTTTATCCCATGAGGGAATCGAGCTCATGACACTCAGTGTAGAATAAACAGCGAGGAGACAGTTATTAGTTTAATCAAGACAAGTAAAATTTTAACAAAATAAAAACTGACTTCAAGGTTCGACTCGATTTCTCTTGGATGCCATCATCAGATCTTAGTGTCCTTATCATGGTACCACCGTTGGGATATCTCCTTTCCATAAAAAAAAATCATCAAAGTCGGTTCATAAACGACGAAGTTATCCGCGAACACATATAAAAAAATAAAAAATATACATACGGTCGAATTGAAAAAACCTCCTCCTTTTTTGAAGTCGGTTAAAAACGAACTATATCTAATTAAGTCTGATATTGTTGCAACTGGGGGGGCGTAAAGTTCGTTAAGTAAACAAGTACCTATATTGTTTTTTCTTATTTCACCTTAATTCACGCAACAATGAATCGACGTGATCCAAATTTTTATTTCAAGGTATATTGACTTTTGTTGACTGCCTCGTTGGTCTCGCGGTTGGCGTGTGCGACTGCTTATCATGAGGTCTCGGGTACGATTCCCGGGTCGTACCAAATGTTTGTATGATCTACAAATATTTGTTTCGGAGTTTGGGTGTTTTCTATGTTTAATATGTATGTATTTACAAAAAAAAAGTAAATATGTATTTGTATCAGTTGTCTAGTACCCCGCTTTGCTTGGGACTAGATGGCGTTGTGTGTTAGATGTCCAAAATATTAATTAATTTATTATTTATTTATTTATATTTATGCTTTATTTGGCACTTATGTTCAGTATGAGTTAATCATTAGTGCAAAATATTGTATTGTTTTGATTCTGAAATGTAACTCAAACAAGCAGATTTTTAACTAGCTGAGCCCCGCCGTGTTATGCGCTGCGCCACTAGTCTAAAAAACGTTGCCAAAGTTACTCCTTATATCATCAGCTATCTGCCAATGTAAGTCCCGTCAAAATCGGTACAGCCATTCCAGAGATAGATAGATACATGTTTTAAAATTCGTATGTCTGAATTAACATCCTCCGTAATTTTTGTTGTTTCAAGTTTGATTAAAAAAAAAGAATATACTTTTTCTATCTACATATTTGAGAACCTTTGCAACTTACAGACAAGGATAAATGGATGTCAAAACAGTATGATGGAAAAGGACAGATTATACCGACCTCCTTTGGCGTTTATCGCTACTGACGGACTCCAGATTAGGCCTAGGGCAGGCAGGAGCGGCTCAAATTAGATCACGTTCTCCGTAACATGTAAACGCGGGTTTATAACGATGAAATATTACTTTATTTTGTGTTATATTTTGGGTTAAAAATAAGGTTATGTTGTCTATGAAACGTTTTGTGTTTGGCAAAAGAAATTTTTATACATGTTTTCATAACGTAGTCTGTAGGTTAGAACTTTAATAATTAATCTTTTTCCTTATTGGTTCATTACTAATAAGGAAAATAATATAATCTAATTTAAAAAAAATATAAAATTAATCCTCGAAAGGTATTAATTTTTTGTTATGCTAATAACTTATTAAATATTTTTGTTTAGCGAAGATGTCTTCTGTGTACATAGGTTGAGTCTTAGATTATAATGTACATTAAAAAAATATACCGAAATTTAGTCTGAGGAACTTTAAAGGTTAAGATTTATATAAGACTAGAAAGATCTTCTTTCTCGATAAATAGAATTGCAACTAAACTTGTAATGTTTTTGAAGAGATAACTTCTTATGGGAGGGTAAACCGCTTCGTTACGTAACGCGTTACGGCGCCAGTCTGTCTGGCTTCCCTTTCTCTCACGCATACGGCAGCGGTAGGTAAGCTCCTTCTCTCTCACTCTAACCCACAGCGCTGTCCGCAAATAGTTCAACTTAGATTACTTTAAGTTATTACTTCTGTCGGGAGATGCACACGTTTTTTTTGTCAATTTTGCTGGCCATATACTTTTACGGTTGGCCTGCATCCGTCACCTTCCTTGAAAATATGATCATGTTCAGATGACGTGGCAAAGCCATGGGCCGACACAACTGGCCGGCCCGAACGGACACTGACTGGTGGTCAATTATCAGGTGCCTTGCCGTTATTTTCACCCAGAATCATGGAAACGGGAACGGTTTCGGCTCCTGTAACCTCACTCTCTGTGTGGAAAGAAACTACGTAACACTGTGCTACGTAGTTTGTCTGATGTCAACTGACTTGATGGTCACCTGTTAGTTGACCATGAAGTCAGTTGACTTAAGGGAACCCATCTGCTCCTTTACTCCCACGATCACCTTCCAAGCCTATTTTCTTAAATTCATTTTAATGTTGACGTTAAGTCTACTACAATACGGTAAAACATGACTGAGCTGGCTAGGATTGCCTAACCTAACTTTGCAGTGTGGTAACACTGTTGTCTGGAAGAGATTAGAATTATGAGAGTTAGGAAACAGAGTGTGCACCTGTGTATACGCACACACTTGTGCACTATAATATCTCCTGCGTAGTTGGCTGGTCTCCGTTGAGACTGGCCGCCGTGGCCGAAATCGGCTAGGAGAACATTATTATCATATTCAAATATGTTTGTTACTATTTATTTAAATATTCATGGTGTGTCCTTTATATTCTCTCAATAAATTCACAGCTACAATGATAAATTGGTAAGGCATTTCCTTTGGATCACGATTAGGCAAATAAAATTCTCTCCCTCCTTTATGGTACCAAGTTGTATACCCTCGTTTTCCCCTAAATACGTGAGATGAATATCGTTATTTTGGGTTCATCGACACCTCAGGAAACCATGGCAACCCATAATTATTCTTATTGTTAACTTTGTTCGAGAGGTTTCGATAAATCTTTGCGAAACCTGCATAAATATTCCAAATGCGAAGAGTTATGAGGAAATCCAAGGAAGTAGTCCCCCTTCTCAATGACATGGCAGTCATTGAAACGATAGCATACTAACGTATTTCGTTATATGTATTGTGTACCAATAAAATGTATATATGAATATGTATGCAGTTACATATAGGTATAGTGTTTATGTATTTATATATAAACTTATATATGTAATGCTGTGTAATGTATGCTTTAGTTGTTTAAGGTTGTAACCTATGTACGCCTACCTCACAAGATTTCTAAACCATCCTCATACATAAACTATCATCTTATTACCTACAAAAATCGAATGTATCGAATATAATCGTACGTATTAATTATAATAATAAATAAATAAAAAATCTCTTATATATTACTAGCTGACTCACGCAACCTCGTTTGCGTCTCCTATTACCCGTAGCGTGATAATTTTCCCCCGATTTTGAAACATTCTTCATTGGTGCTCCGCTCCTATTAGTCTTAGCGTGATGATATATAGCCTATAGCCTTCCTCGATAAATGGGCTATCTAACACTGAAAGACTTTTTCAAATCTGACCAGCGGTCCCTGAGATTAGCGCGTTCAAACAAACAAACAAACTCTTCAGCTTTATAATATTATTAATAATAATATACCTACATAAAACAAACACAAATAACACTCCGACTCAGAACGAATGGATTGTTGATTCGCTAATTTGACCGTAGTACAATTAATGATGAATAACACGATCCTCAACCGATTGTAATATAAAAATATAATAAAGTACATAAATATTTAAACCGTAACTCCAATATAAAGCCGCTATTCACTGGAGCGTTTCCTCGCAACCGTTTTGTTTCTCACAACACTCGTATTTATCGAGTTGACAGGTGACAGATTAAGAACGCGTCGCCTGAGGGTGCTGGTCCTGTAGGACAACTAGACATCAGGCTGTCAGCCTGAAATGCCTTGGATATATTATAAATATTATCCGAAATAACAACGATTTGAGTTTAGTTTTGAAATATGTCTTGAAATGTGCAACAGTTGACATTTTTGAGCAACGATAGTATGTTATTATTGTGAACGCCATTTACATCATTAGTACCTGAATGATGGAGCATTGCTCGGTTTTTATTTTGGTAAATTTTCTAAAAGTGAATCGCAGCTAGATCGATTTATCGCCCTCGAAATCGTTTGAATACTAAATTTCTTGAAAATCGTTGGAGCCGTTTCCGAGATTCATATTATATTTATACAAGAATTGCTCGGTTGAAGGTATTAAATTAAGTCTAATTAATTTATCTGTTGTAAGTAAATAATAAAGGCCTATGTTCAAAAAAGGACTGTTAAAGTCCGTTGATGAGGATGATGAACTAAAAAAAAATAGAATATTACATTTAATTACAAATTCATAACACATTTCCGAACGCATAGCACATTCTTATATTCCTAAGCTAGCCCGCTTCCACTTCCTCACTTCACACACGAAAAAATGGTGTCAAAGTGACAACGCATACGCACGAGAAACGAATAAAAATCACAAAGGTAATGAGTACACCAATCATCACCAGTTTTTTATAGTCCACTACTGGACAAAGAGGAGGTACTGACCTCCTGTACCACGCTGACCAGACGGGTTGGTACTCGTATAGACCTTGTTTCAAGTTCGCCTTCTTTTTGCACTGATATTGTCCTGCGCAGTAGAATGGGTGAATGTGATGAATAAGGGTGGTGATACTTTGTATTCTTATACCTTTCATAAATAATGGCACGCCTATTCCTTTTTTTTTGTGAAATAGGGGGCAAACGAGCAGACGTATCGCCTATATAAGCGATTACCGCCACCCGTATGGACACCCGTAACACCAGAGGCTTCGAAGTGCGTTGCCGACCTTTGTGGGATGTGTGGGTGGGGGGAGTGGTTGGGTTTTTATGGGAATAATCCCGCCCACACGCACACCACTGTAACTCCTGTACACCAGGATCAAGAGCGGTGACCCACGAACACACCGAATTATGACACTCGGGAAGTCCCAGGAAAAATTAAACTGTCTTGGAACCCGCAACGAAATTAATCAGAAGAAAACTGGAGTAGTTGGAAATATAATAAGTCCACTTCCCTCCTTAGGAAAGCGGGAGACAAAATGAAGTCAAAATAGGCAGACGTCTTTTTCAAACCGAGAAGCACCACGCTTAAAATATTATGGGTCCGAAGTAAGATAGATTTGATTTCTATAGTATGTATGGCAGAATCGCTTAAACGCACGGAAATTCACCGCAGCAGGGGATGGGTTATGGGGCTCCGGTATCCTCACTCACTCGATGAAACACAGCGCCAGTGCTGTTTCGCACCGGTTTTCTGTGAGGCCGTGGTATCCCTCCGGTCGAGCCGGCCCATTCATGCCACAGAGAGATAAGCAGAGACAAGTTATCTACACTTAATACAGTCATGATAACCACTTTTGCTTACTCCACATTCATCAAGGGCTGCATGAATGATCGTCGGTTCCTGGTTTACACAAACTCACTAGATCTATACACCCCCAAAGGTTGGCTGGTAAAGAATGTCTAAGGCATTTAGTCCACCGATGTACATACATAATGCATAAAATTGAAAATAAATAAATAATTCTGTATGTATGAACTAACCATAAATAAAATATGAACTTATCTTCTAATATTTAAAAGAGTAAGGTGACTGACTGACATACCGAGAGATCAACGCACAGCCCAAACCGCTGAAGCTAGAAACCTGAAATTTTGCATATAGGTTCTTTATATAACGTAAGTGAGCACTAAGAAAGGATTTTTTTTAAATTCCACCCCTAAGGGGGTAAAGCAGGGGATGAAAGTCTGCGTGAGCGAAGCCGCGTGTAAAAGCTAGTTTAGTATATTTCCAATAATTCTTCGTCATAGAGACGATGTTCAGAAAGAAATACAATAATAACAATAATAAATATTTCGGACATTTAACACACAACGCTATCTAGTCCCAAGCTAAGCATACTATACTGCTAGCATTTGAGACAATATCGTATTCATATTCGTATGCCATATTGGTTATTGCCGTCGTCTTTTGTTTAGATTTATGTTTCTTCAGAACGTTTGTAGTAATGAAGTTGGATGGCTTTGTTTGATTCTTTAGACAGACTTATTACATCTATACATATAATAAAATCGTAACTGGTCGCTGTCTGTACATGGAAGATATCTCAGGAAAACTATTATAGGGGGGCTTTATGAACTCAATAGAACCCAAAACAATGATTTTTAGAATTTTTGTCTGTTTATCTGTTTGTCTGTTCATCTGTTTGTCTGTGCGTTTGTGCACGCTAATCTCAGAAATAGCTTATCCGATTGAAATGTGGTTCTCACTAATATATTGTGGTAAGCTTCACTTAACATTTAGTGTTTGTTTTATGTCAATCGGTTCATAAATAAAAAAGTTATGCCAATTTAAAGAATCAGGTAGCTGGACGTTTGTAGATTGTAAACGGCTGCGCGACCACGCCGGTATATAAAGCGCGCCGAGAGCATTATTTTCTTTTCTTGATTTTTTTTATTTCTTAATTTTATGTGTAAAAATCTGAAAGTACTTACAATTTAGTCGTTTCTAATAAGAACATATTTCTTTAGGGTTTATAGGGTTTGTAAATACATATACGAGTAGTATGTTTATTTTGTATAGGTTAGTTTGATTTCAAGTTCTTGATTCTTTTATAAACCTTATACCTATTTACTTATTTAGTTTAAAATATTTTCTAATTTTTATGTTAAAAAAAAAACCATTTCATTTAGTAATTAACCGACTTCAAAAGGGAGAAGGTTCTCAATTCCACTGTATTTTTTTAATTTTTATTTTATTTTTGTACCTCATAACTTTCGACCGAATGAACCGATTTTGTTGATTATTTTTTATTTGAAAGCTGGTGCTTCCCGTGTGGTCCCATTTTAGTGTTATCGTCGGGCCCAGATGAGGTATCTGGGCCTGATCCTCGACGGTAGGTGACTCTTCGACGAGCACTTCCGACAGCTTGGTCCAAAGCTGGTCGACGCTGCCTCCGCTCTTGGGTGACTTTTGCCCGACTTGGGTGGAGCCAGCGTCGCAACGCGACTCCTGTAACGGGAGTTGTCCGGTCAATGTCGCTGTATGGTGCACCGGTGTGGGTGGTGGGTCTGACTGCCCTAAATAAGGCCCGCCTCTGGCGGCCTCAGAGGGTATTGGCAGTCAGAGCCATACGCGGATACCGCACGGTGTCGAGAGAGGCGGCGTGCGCCCTGGCCGGAATACCCCCGTGGGATTTGGAGGCGGAAGTGCTCGCCGAAGTTTATCGACGGGTGGCTGAATATCGGGCGGAGAGTGGCATTCGCCCTCCGCCCGAAGTACGCGAGTGGTGTGAAGCCGCCCGTCGAGCCACGATGGCTAGATGGTCGTTCCAGCTGGAGACTCCACGTGCTGGCTTTGCCGCCGTGGAGGCTCTCCAGCCGGTCATCCTCGAGTGGGCAGGGCGGCAGCACGGGACCCTTTCCTTCCGACTGACGCAGGTCCTTTCCGGGCACGGTTGCTTCGTAAGGTACCTGCACTTGGTCGCCAGGAGGGAATTGAGTCCCGCCTGCCACCACTGCGACTGCAGTGAGGACTCGGCCCAGCACACGCTGACGGTTTGCCCCGCTTGGGCGCCGCAGCGTCGGGCCCTCACTGCAGTCATCGAAGGAGATCTCTCGCAGCAGTTTTACCGCGGTCACAACCTTCTGCGAAGATGTAATCTCGCAGATGGAGGTGGCGGAGAAGGTCCGGGAGGACGACCTCCACTCGGACCCAATCCGCCGCCGGTGCCCGCTTCCGTGCGGGCAGGCGCTGGGAGGAATTTGGATGTGTTAATATATATTAAGATCCCGGGTCCCTCCCGTCTGTGTCCCGACGGTCCGAGGGTATTTCCACAAGTAAAAAAAAAAGGTCAGTGATACATAACTTACGTTATTTTTCTTGACTTGCTTTCGGTATTTTTCTAAAAACAGGAAGTACTTACAGTTAACACCGTTTGATTGTTTTCGATAGTTAACACCTTTGGTTGTTTTCGATAGTTAATAGATTGGGTTGACACGTCTTAATAGTTATTAAACTGTAATAAATGAAACTGTGTAATAATCTGTAAGTATTTATAATTTAGTTGTTTATGATAAGTACGTGTTTACTAAACTATGTTGTGTTAGTATATTGTAAGAATGCCTCGAAAAAGATCCAACCTCTCCCAGTGCAACAGGAATGCTAAAGGGGTGAGATTAGTTCGATCACAGGAATCTGAAGAAGATCATGAGGCTCTCACTGCATCTCAGGAACGTCAGGCCAGGTTTCGTGCTACAGAAACTTCGGCTCAGCGAGAATCTCGATTCAGTTCACATCGTTCTCGAATGATGGCCACTCGAATTAGGTAGAACAGGGAACAGCGTGAGGCACGTTTGTCCATCGATCGTGAATCTCATGCATTATCGCGTGATCCCTCAGTGCTACTGGACTACCAGCTCATAAAATTAATTTAAAAGTCGGCGTACCCATAATGCCCCTTAAATATTTAAGCCCGCCAAAACGTTGCAACGGTACCAGATTAAAAGTGACCAAAGATTTTAACAGGGTGCGGTAAAGGTGATAGTGTTTTTATTCCTCGGATTCCTCTCATCCCAAACCACTTTCCGTTTAGTTTTAAACGAGTCCGGTTTCTAGTGAGCCTATGTTTCGCGGTGACAATAAATACAGCCCACGGTATAGGTACGCTAAAAGTTGTGGGTGTAGATCTAAGTATTAACTGTTTTTCACACGATCAGCTTTATGTAGCTCTGTCACGTGTTAGCAATCCTAGCAACCTCTATGCTTTGATCCCCGATGGCTATACGTCTAATGTCGTGTATAGAGAAGCATTACTTTAAATTCGATTATTCTAAACACTCAAATGACGGTGTTTATGAACTAAAAGAAATGTCCGAAAACTGCTGCCCAAAGTCGCTATTCCACGCGGACGGAGTCGCGGGCACAGCTAGTTTTAAAATAAGATTAGTGTGAAAATAGCATTCAAAGTTAAATTTATTTTCTAAATATTTATTTTTCTTTTCTTTGTAGTAATGGCACGAGTAGTAATAGTACAAGACTACTACTATAACTAGAGACTAAGACTATGACTATACTCTTTGCGCTGTAGCATGGTGCGTGGTGGTTTAATTTAATTTACTTTAATTTACTACAGATAATAATGATTTAATATATTGCGAACGTGGTACAACTGAAATACTAAGTCATAACTTGTAAATCGCGGCAACTTTCAAGAGTGAAACGAAATGTTACTTAAATGGCACCGGCACCATGCTACAGCGCAAAGACTACACAGGCCTCTCCTTAGAAAGAAGGTTTTGTCCTAGTATAACACCCTGACCAGACAGGTTGGTATAGGGTCTGTTTCAAGTTTTACTTCTCTTTGCAGTGATATCGGCATGAATGGGCCCTCTAGACCGGAGTGATACCACGGCCTCACAGAAAACCGGTGTGAAATAGCGCTTGCGCTGTGTTTCACTGAGTGAGTGAGGATACCGGAGCCCCATAATACCCCAACCCCTCCCCACATCCCTCTCCCCATACCGCAAAGGCCGGCAACGAACTCGTGACGCCTCTGGTGTTGCAGGTGTCCATAGGCGGCAGTAATCGCTTACCATCAGGTGATACACCAGCTCGTTTGCCCCTTATTCCATAGAAAAAAAGAAAATATGGTCTTTCGTAGTTTGCTTCCTAAGTCGGCTCTCACCACATCCATGAGATGAACAGGGGTGCTGACACTCCATATTCCTGATTCATTATCAACGGATAAGGTAATTATTACGTGGAGTCGACTGCACGTTTGGCCTAGTGGTTTAACGGTCACCACGCCGTTTCCTACTTCGCCAAGTGTCGTGGGTTCAAATCCCACGTAGGACAACACTTTGTGTGATCCATAAATTGTTGTTCTGAGTGTGGGTGTTCTTTGTGTCCGTTTCATGTATGTTTGTAAAGTCCCCCGCGACACAGGATTTATTCCTCCTGTTAAAAAAAAAAGTTATTACATAAAAGTAAGATACTCATGATTTTTTTTTTTAATCGAGGACAAGTTTATCAAATTTTGAAGAAACACCTGTCGAATATATAAATGTTATTCCTCTACCCGTATAAAATTAAACGAGAAACCCGTAACCTCTGGATCAGAGAGTGATAGTATCAGAATTACTAATCAATGAATCCATTGATTAGTAATTCTGATAGCCAATAGACGGATCCTAATCGACCCATTCTTCACAAATACCATTTAAAACTTACTCGAAACTAACAATCGTATCTAGAACATTCTCAAAAATCGATCGCGTTATGTAGGAAACTAGGAAAGAGCAAGCGTAAGATATTAAATTCTTCGTAGACGTATCTCATACATCTTGAGTTTCATAAGAGCGGTTAGAGTACGAAAAAATTCGGTAGAGATTTCAGAAACATAGTATAAGTTAGGCATGTGCAGTTTTCATTAAGTTTGCATATTAGAGAATCTGGCGTGACCGTTTAAACACACATACTCGTAGGCTCATACCTGTATTTTAACCGACTTCAAAAAAGGAGGAGGTTATCAATTCGACTGTTTTTTTTTCAATGTTTCTTTACCTCTGGTGTTGCGAGTGTCTATGGGCGACGTTAATCGCTTACCTTCAGGCGATACGTCTGCTAGTTTGCCCCCTATTCCATAACAAAAGGACAACTTCACAGTAAACAAAAGAAAAACATGACGATACTGAAATGAAAAATAGGAAAAACAGGGAACATAATTCTAAGATATGAGCAATACTCGATAAAAATTGATCTAAGCAATACTGCTTAGTATTCCTTAAAACGATAGATTGGATTTTGTAAGTAACAGTATCGATCAAGGACGAAAAGAATAATTGTTAATTATAATTTTTTAGTTTTTTTTAGTTTTAAAAAGACAACTCCCGCACTAGGAATAAATCCTGTGTCGCGCGGGACTTTACAGACATACATGAAACGGACACAAAGAACACCCAGACTCAGAAAAACAATTTGTGGATAACACAAAGTGTTGTCCTACTTGGGATTTGAACCCACGACACTTGGCGAAGTAGGAAACGGCGTGGTGATCGTTAAACCACTATATAAAGTTTTTGTCCAGGCAATCTTGAGCAAGCACCGACTATATACGTATAAGGTTTATGAGTTTTAAATTTAAGCACGATGAAGGAGTTTTTTGTATATGTATTTATTTTTATATATATTTATTTTTGTTTTATAGGCAATACATTAATCATTACAAAGACCAACATGATTTTGATGTTGACTGCGATTGTTATACATATCAACGGTTATGAATACTTAACGGAATATTTTCATCAATAGAATACATAAGTAATTTAATTCGTCCACTGAAAAGAGCGATATGTTTTGTAGTATTATTAATTTCAAAATATAGAAGTACTGAATATAAATTACCCTTCAGATCACAGGCCAGTTAGAGCAACGATATCCCATACACAATCAAAGAAAAGTCGAACAAAGTATAACAACCTTCAAAAGAAAACTATAATTAACGAACACGATATCTCTCAATTCAACGAGTGCATAAACGAGACACTGAAATCACCGTCAAATAAATCTGTCCAAAGCTATTATGACAATATTGTCAATTCCATCACCAGAAGCTTGCAAGCAATCAAAAACAAATATAAAAACCAAAAGGCAAATAAAATTCTGACAGAGCGCACACTACAGCTTATAGAGAGACGGAAGCAACTTCAGAGGACAAAAAACAAATCTAGAGCAACGAAAAATGAGATCTCTGCCCTTTGTAAGCTCATAAGTAAATATATTAAGAAGGATTACAAAAACCACAGGTATAACACTATCGAAAAACACATAACTCAAACGGGAGGCACAAAGAAAGCTTACAAATATCTGCGAACGAATAAAACATGGATAGAAGGACTGAAACAGGGAGAAAGAATACACACCGACCGAAAAGACATTATAACGATAGCAACACACTTTTATAAGAACTTATATAGCACTAGAGAGACGACAAACACGGATAGAAGAGATTGTTACCTAAGTTATAGCCACAGAAATCCACCTATACCTCAGATTGAAATAAACGAAGTAATAAAAGCAACAAAAGCTCTTAAGCCGGAGAAAAGCCCAGGTTCTGACGGTATTACAAATGAAATACTAAAAACTGATTCAGCAACTCTCATGATACATCTGACTAAACTGTTTAACCTTATTATTGAAACTGGAGACACACCCGCGCAATGGTCCGAATCTGACGTTATTCTTATCTACAAAAAAGGCAACCCCAAAGACATAGGGAATTACAGACCAATAAGCCTGCTTCCTACCATCTACAAGCTATTCTCTTCAATAATAAATAAAAGAATATGCTCTACACTAGAAGCGCGTCAGCCTATCGAACAGGCCGGATTTAGAAAGGGATACTCAACGATTGACCATATACACACAATGGAACTTCTCATTGAGAAATACCGAGAGAAAAGTAGACCACTCTACATCGCATACATTGATTACCAAAAAGCATTTGACTGTATATCACATAAAAGCATATGGGAAAGCCTAACAACGCAAGGGGTAGAAAAAGAATACATTAGTGTAATCAAGAGTATTTACAATGATAGCAAGAGTAGAGTCAAACTAGAGACAGCTGGGCCTTGGTTTCCGGTAAAAAGAGGAGTAAGACAGGGTGACCCTCTTTCACCACTGCTGTTTATAGCAACACTGGAATTAATCATAAGTCAACTTGATTGGGAGGGTCAGGGTATTAAGATTAAAGATGTCTACCCAAACCACCTAAGGTTTGCAGACGACTTGGTTCTTCTATCAGAAACAGCGCAAGAAATTCAGTATATGATACAATCACTCAATGATGCTAGTAAATTAGTAGGTTTGGAAATGAACTTGTCCAAAACAATGTTGATGACTAACAGCAAAAAGATTTCACTAAACATTGGTGACGAGCCTCTCAAATATACAGACAGCTACATATACCTGGGTAAACAAATTAGCTTTCACCACAATAGTAACGATCGAGAGGTAGAGCGTAGGGTACAGCTAACATGGAAGAACTACTGGGCACTGAAGGACATATTCAAAAGCAGCATGCCAATCAAAATCAAAACTAAGGTACTAAACTCGAGCCTCATACCATGCTTGACGTATGGTTGCCAAACGTGGAAGTTCAACAAAAAAACAAAGGATAAAATAATTTCATGCCAGCGGGGAATAGAACGCAGTATGCTAAATATTAGAAAGATGCAGAAAATAAGGCACACCAAAATTAGAGACATAACCAAGGCAAAATATGGATTGACACACGCTCAATCATTAAAATGGAAGTGGGCCATACATGTAGCGCGTCTACGAGACAAGAGATGGACGAAAAGGGTAACCACATGGGCGGGTCCACAGGGCAAGAGAAAAAGAGGTATACCATTAGCAAGCTGGGAAGATGAGATCAAAAAAACAGCTGGCCCCAACTGGATTCAAGTAGCCCAATCTAGAGAGGACTGGCTATCTTTGGAGGAGGCCTTCACCTACAGAGGGGTTCTTACAGACTATTGAACATGTGATAGTTATGTAAAATTAAGTAACCATTAATGTAAAGTCATAACAATTTTTAGAAGCAAATTAAATTTCTAACAAAACTAATATGTACACTAACTAACACTAACTAACTTTTTATTTCTGGAATCTGTAAGAAATAAAGGCTTTTTTATTTTTTATTTTTTTATTTTTATTTTATTTTATTTTATTTTTATTAATTATTCTTTAGTAACATAGGCATTTCTCTTAAAATAACCTTAATTTAAAGTGACTTAGGACTTAAATTACACGCCTTTCTCTTAGGTAACTTTAAATCCATTTAGTAAAGAAAACAAAGGTTAATGTAGTCAATTACGTTAAACTTCGCAATCGATATAAATTCGCATTTAAAATAATAAAACAAGGCTCAGAGATAGGCAGCTTGTATTTTGAAATCTTCCAAATAAATTTTCAATACAACTTTTCAGGTTTCTACCTTATTTTTCCACATTCTGCATTCAAGATGAAGACGAAAACGATTCAGTTAAAACGCCAAGCATTCCGCAAGATGACAGCGTTGCAGTATTTGACATTTTAAATGGTAAATATGAAATATGATACAGAATTTCCAAGCACGTATACATTTCATAGTACTGTGATATCTTTCATAAACTTATTTATACACAAGTTAAGCCCCGCGGTGTTTCGCGCGGTCTAACAACAACTGCGAGTAGAAAAGCTAGTCTAAAATAGTAGCCTAAGTTACTCCTTATATCATTAGCTACCTGTCAGTGAAAATCTCGTCAAAATTGGTGTAGTAACAAATAGAAAGACCGACAAAAATATTAAAAACTGCTTTTTTCATGTATGTACCGTATACTGTCATATACATTGACTGAAAAGCTGTTAATTTATAGGTAAATACAAACAGATACTCAATTAATTCCTTATATCTATTGCTAGGTATGTATATATTACACGGCTACATTACTACAACGATATTCTAGTTATACTGTAGGCTTTTTAACTATATTTTCTGTATATATTTTTCAATAGAAAAGAACCTCATCCATCACAGTAGCGTTCTATTACCTACTTCTAATATAAAATATTAGTTTGGAGAGGCTAACAAAAAAAAACGTCCTATATAACACAAGGTGTAAATAGCGTTTGAAAAGAAAGTAATTTAAGTAGTCGCTATAATTTATTTTAGACAACGATTACTAAGGCGAATAAACGTACCTGTATCCGCCTAACATTAGGTATGCCATACACAAAAGGGTGCTCAAAAGTGCATACGAAGTTCAGCATTGTACTCACAATATTAAACCCATTGAGACAATGCCTTAAATCTCAATTTTCCGCAGGATAAAGAACCTAAAAATCAGTGTCTTTCAGAACTTTCGAAATCTTAATTACCATTATGTGCTTGACTATTACATTGTTGGAGAGCTATGCTTCGGTACATCTCGATCGGCTCGTCTGGATAGATAAATACACAATCGGATGACTCGTTTGCGTTGACAAAAACAATTTACTGAAATCACCTGAGTTTTATAAAACTTTATTTTTTATATGCATACTAGCGTTGCAGTGGCTTAGTTGTATTACGTTCAATTATTAGATTAATAAAAAATATGTAATAAAAAATATCCTAACTTGGACACGCCAGCAAAACACAGAAGAAAGTGAATATCGGTTTGATAGTTCCGGAGTTTATCATGAGCGAGCGTGATACGAAAATTATATAGAACAATATTTAAAAAGGTATTAAGTGCTTCTAAACGGGCCGTGAGGTTAATTAACCGACTTTAAAAAAAGAGGTAGTTATCAATTCGACTGTATTTTTTTTTATTTTTTTTTATGTTTGTTATCTCATAACTTTCGACTGGGTTAACCGATTTTGATGATTTTTTTTTATTTGAATGCTGGTGTTTCCCGAGTGATCCCATTTTAAATGGTCCAGATGGAAGTCGGTTTTCTTTTGTTAAAATTAGTGATTATTATTAAATGTCATTCGTATTTTACTTATCTGTAAAGCTTGTTGATTATAATCTATAACTTATTTAATTTAATAATTATTATTTGTGTATTAATGTACGTAAACATAAACGTATTCTTAGATCGACAGCAGACAGATGGAAGTGGATGAGTGTTTGACTGAATTATTGCATAATACAAATCTGTCAGTTGTGTTACAAGGCTCAAGGGATTGCAACGCCTATTTGAGATTGACAAAACACTACCGCACTATCAAATATTATGGCAATAACTTTGTAAAACGTACGTTTTCGTTCGTGAAACTATTATCTGTATGAGAATAAAGTATGTTTTTTCTTTCTAGTTATGCTTGTGAAGTGTGTTTAGCTTATACCTGTGACTGCACCAAAATTTGTGTCGTTTATCGCAGTAAAAAGTAGTCCATGACCTTCGTCATGCATTAAAACAATCATCTCTTTGCTAAATTTTATCGAAATCGACTCTGAATTTAACCCGTGAAACAGTAACAGACTGAGTTATATTCGCATTAATTTAATAGTAAGGAATTTACACCTTAATATTTATTTGTAATAAATAGAATGATAATATTCAGATAAAACCGGTTGAACTGATATTCAGGTAAAACAGATTGAACGATAAAAGGCTAGGAAGATGGCGATGAAATAGTATGATGATAAAAATTTCTACATTTGTAAGTTCTTGAAGAACTTCGTTCAGCGTTTAATGAAAGTGAACATGTAAATAAACCATACACCGCCAACTATTCTGTAAAAGACCGTACCTGTTAAACTGGAATTGGATGCCATTTGTTTGGTATTGACAAGGGAAACTGATTAAAACGACCTGTTTTGTGGGACCAGTGTTTAGGAAATTGTCCTGTGATATACAAGTAAGTATATGGGATGTTAGAGGCAATATTTGTTGGATGGCAAATATTTATATATATATATATATATATACGGATATATATACGCAAATGCAAATATATATATATATACGGATTTATATGTTAGTGGGCCAAATAATATAGCTGAGAAGCTATGTTTCGGCTGCAGTATTTTACGGCTTCTCCACTACACCGATTCCATTTCAAATATTGTTAATGTACTTGCGACTGATTAAGTATCTATGGACAGTGGGTTTCCATATAATCTATCTATATATTTATAAAACTTTTTATAAAAAAAAAACCTAATTCTTTATTCATTTAAATAGTAGTATTATAATGTGTGCTAGGTACCTAAAATCTGTTTGAAGTCGGTGCCAAGTGACTATTGCTTAGACTTTTGTAATTGTTCGTTTGTATTCTTTTTGGCTTAGCACCGACTTCAAACAGATTTTAGGTACCTAGCACACATTATAATACTACTATTTAAATGAATAAAGAATTAGGTATAGGCAATTTATGAAGAACCAGTTTATTTTACGCTTTTAAGTGTTTTTTTTGGCAGAGAGTTTTCGTTGGATGTTTTTTGGAAGTCGGTTTTTTTTTTATAAAAAGTTTTTATTTTTCAGTTTTTAGTGCAAACAATCGTAGGTAAGTAGTAAGTTGAACTATTTCATCAAATTTCATCGTCAAGAATACAAATGAAGGTCTAAACGTACGTGTAATATTGAAATCATCCTCTAATTCCTAACTGTTGAAGAGTTTAACCTTCTATCATCAGTTCACCTAAATAACTTGAAAGTATACGACTGAAGGTCTTTAGATACGTATGAAATTGAAAGAATTATCCTCCAACTCCTAACCGTTGAGGAGTTGTACCTTCCACCTTCCATCATCAGCTTACCTAAATAATTTGAAAGAATACGACTAAAGGTAACATATATACATCTGATATTTAAAGATTTATCCTCCAACTCCTAACCGTTAAGGAGTTGTACCTTACATCATCAGCTCATCATCATAAAATGATGACTACCAGACGCAAATACGGGTGTAACTTCAGAAAATATACAAAAAACATAGTATGTGCCTATAAAAAATGAGAGTTTCCCTTGATTTCCCTGGGACCCCTCATCAGATCCTGATATGCTGGCAATGGGACCACCGCGGAAGCATACCCTTTCGAATACAAAAAAAAATTTTAAATCGGTCCACAACTGACGGAGTAATCGGGTAACATACATAAAAAAAATAAAAAAATACATACAGTGGAACATAGAACCTCCTCCTTTTTGGAAGTCGGTTAAAAAATACATACAGTGGAACATAGAACCTCCTCCTTTTTGGAAGTCGGTTAAAAAATGAATCGCCAAAATGTACCTATGTACGCGCATAACTTCCGATCGGCTGCACCAAATTAAATAATTCTTTTATATGTATTTATTATTGTTAGGACAAGGTTTGTGTACAAGAAAAATTAAAAGATAACGGGAAAATAATAATTTTTTGTCCGCGACGGGAAACTGAAACAGATATGTAAATATGGCGGTACGAAGTTCGCCGGGTCAGCTAGTTATTCATATTATACTTATTATGATATTATGAATTCAAAAATAATTCTGTGTTTATGTTTGTCACGCAATCACTTCTAAACCGGTAAACCGATTTGGATGAAATTTATAATGTAGATTCTTTGATTCTTGATAAAGACATAGGCTACTATTTGCCATAATAATCGGACGTACGTGTGGACAGAGACGCGGACAAAAGTTAGTTTCTCACAATGAACAGTATCACGTATTATTCTGTTAAAGCGGAACACAGGGACGACTCTCCAGACAAATTTTATATTGTAACGAGTTTTAGTTTATTTTTTACGATACTTTGTAGTACAGTTGCAATGTTGTAAACCTTTAATCTATGTTATATTTTATTTATTTATTATTATGGACAAAGCATTACAGTATACAATTTTATACAGATCACAACCACTCGCTTAAACCGTGTAGGTTTTTATGCGAGAGGGGTTCGTTTACTCAACATACTATTGTTATTTATTACACTATTATATATATACATTTGTAGATTACAATCTATTCCAGGATGTGCTTGTAGTCTACCTGTGTCAAGAAATATTGTTTAACATTTTTTAGGTGAGTTTGGCCTGCGACGCACGCACACACAATCTCATTCGGCAGCTCGTTAAGAATTTTGGGCAGGATATATTTGTACATTCTAGTGCCATATGTGTTGTTATAATGAGGCATTATATAGCGCTTTATGTTTGACAGCTTTCTCAGATTACCTTTTCGCTGGTATTTAGTTAGTTGTGCAATGTGCAAATACTCCGCCCGCACAACGGCCATTCTTGTTTTGTTCTGTATAGGCAGTACCTTACAGTAATTAAATAGTTTGTTATAGTACCCATTACAGCTAGCTCTTACATGTTTAGGTACGATAGTTTTTAATAATCTTATTTGCAAAGTATATATTTTATTCAAGTAAGTGCTATAAGTGCGACCATATACTACTATATACTACATACAGTATATATATAAAATACTAATAAAAGGGTAAGGTGACTGACTGACTGACATACCCAGAGATCAACGAACAGCCCAAACCGCTGAAGCTATAATCCTGAAATTTTGCCTGTAGGTTCTTCAAATAACGTAAGTAAGCACTAAGAAAGGAATTTTTAAAATTCCACCCCTAAGGCAGTAAATCAGGGGATGAAAGTCTGCGTGAGCGAAGCCGCGTGTAAAAGCTAGTAATAGTATATTTCTCAGTATTTATTCTTCTTTAGAATTTATCAGATAACCTTAATTTTACATCAAGTAATATATAATATACAATCGTGTTAAATTGTATTGTGTTGTATTTTTGAGCTTAAAATTTTCCACAATTAGAATCACATTATGTTTCAATAAGAATTACCTTCAGAACAAATTTTATTATGAAGTCTATTCACAATTGTTGAAAATATATCGTGCCATACAATATTCTATCGAATGGTAAACCTCCTTCTTGTAGTCGGTAAATAAATCCAAAAGAATTTCGATGTGTATCTCTTAGAAGTTTTTTAGGCGGCTTTCTTTCCTGCTTTCATTCATTCCTTTGAGCGGCTGGTGACAGGCCACTAATGGAACGGCACTCCGAATCGCTCGCCACTTGTGCTGAAATGAAATAGTACTGCTTTTGTTACGATCCTTTTTGTGAAAACTTTTTTGTGTTTCGAAACAATAATAGCGTTGTGTAGTTAATTACTACCTACTTTTTATTCTCGACACCATTAGTCAATACATATGTTTCGGGGATATTTGTTTAAGAACTGCGTTTAAAAAACATACTGGTTGTAAAGTGGGTTACACATTAAAATAGGAAGTGTTCTTGTTAACCAGTTTGAACTAAGAGTGATTCATGATCTAGGTTGGAAGTTCGAAGCCATAGTCATTATACACTTACGCCGCCTCTTAGAAAGCTGAATTGCTTTAACTGTTTTTAATAATTCTTAGCAATAAATATTAAAGAAGTATTTTTTTTAAATACATAGATAACATATTTAATTTATTTATTGACACCTCCTGAACTATACTTTGCATGAGGCGGACTTAATGCCATATATGCACACGCACGCAAATCTAACATTAAATGTTGATGCACACAAATAATGTT
Organism: Diaphora mendica; assembly: GCA_949125395.1. Classification (NCBI taxonomy): domain Eukaryota; kingdom Metazoa; phylum Arthropoda; class Insecta; order Lepidoptera; family Erebidae; genus Diaphora; species Diaphora mendica. The sequence continues at coordinate 3,131,068 of OX421317.1, forward strand.
ACTTGAACGTGAATCGTACCAGCGACCTTTGGTGTAACTGTCCGTTACATACCACTGGGCAATTCGGACAGTCTTATTCACTATAGACAGACAGTAATACAGACAGACAGAAATGTTATTGTGCATTGTATTTATTCCCAACTTTTTTTTAAACATACGTAATGCTTCTCTTTGCATACGACCTATTTGTAAAAACCAAAGGCTGTAGCGAGGCCTGAAAGCCTTTCAGAGATATACAAACTTACAAATACAGGCATAGTTTTCCCATTTGCAATTTGCAAGTGCAACAGCCTCAGTATAAAGCCGCCCGCCCTACGGTGCGCACGTTGGGCGACCCCGTAACTACGTAACGTAACGGCGACGTAAACGTTTACGATTTGCGAAAACAGTTTTGAGTTGTGCAAAACTTTTTAGTGTCATGTGCTTTGTATGGGACTAATTGTGGCTGGTTTTATATGTATGTATGAGTTACATTAAGAAGTAAATAAACGATATTATGTTCTGTTATATTCTAAATATTCAATACTAGCTGACCCGTGCCCACTTCGTTGGGCGAAAAACATTTTTTCTCTGACGTACTTTGCAAATTCGGCTACCACGAAAAGTCTTTCCACTTTTCAGGTTATTATATATCCTATGTCACTCACAAATAACGTGACCTTCTATTGGTAAAAGAATTTTCAAAATCGGTTCAGTAGATCCAAAGATTACCCCCTACAACGTCACAATCTCACAAACTTTACCTCTTTATATAGTTTAAGTAAAAATAGTAATTAAAAAAGTATAGATTGAGGGATAATTTACGAATACGGTGTTTGTGTTTTAGGAGTAAGCAGTTAAATTTGTTGAAAGAAAATATATTTAATTGACAAACATTTTAATATTATGAGTAATAGTTGATAAAAAAGATGACTGTTATGTATAAAACTGTGAGAAATAAAGACCAACAGTTTTCGATAGAACATCTCCATGTTCGTATAAAAACCACATAGTTCTATACAAAGTTATTCAAATTGAGATGAGTATTAAACTTTTGTTTACAAACAAAACAAAAAGTAAATACTAGTTGTATGAAAGCTTGAAATAACCATCTATACTTATAATAAAAATGTAACAGGTCCAATTCTGTACATTAAAGATATATTGAAATTTTTTTTTGGAGGGCTCTCTATAGTCGATACTGAAGCCAAAACTGATATTTTTTTCATTTTTGTCTGTCAGTCTGTCCGTCTGTCTGTCTGTATCTTGACCGCGCATCACGCCGAAACTACTGAATGGATTCAAATGAAACTTGGCATGATTTGAGTTCATACTACGAGGTAGGACATAGGATACTTTTATCCCGAAATTCAGCTCGGTGTCCTGGAGAGAGGGGATGAAAGTCAAAATATGTACTTACTTAGTTGTAATTCAATAACACATAGTCCGATTTTAATCATTATTTTTTTGCTAGAAAGAAAAAAAAAAAGATAACGGGAAAAGTCTTTTTTTTGTCCGCGACTGTACACTGCCTGTGGGAAGCGGAGACAGATATGTAATTATGGCGGTACGAAGTTCGCCGGGTCAGCTAGTAATGTATATAATAATATGTTTGGTAGTTATTTAGGTAAATAACTTTTCCAGACTAATGAAAACGAAACGAACTAAACCTCGATTAAAAAGTTTATAAATGTAAGACCTTTATGACTCCACAAATGTTACTACGCTGTTAAAGAAAACGCTTTTAAGCAATTTCCCGTTGTTTTTCACCTAGATAGAGAGATACCCAGAGCCCCAATAGCCCACGTCTCTCCTCTCCCCTTATTTCTATGGAGAGATTCAAAAGGCAGTGGACAAAGTTGCGACTCTTGAGTTCCAGGTTTTCATGGACGTGTCACGTGTCCCGTCTAGTGAGTCTGATCGTTTCCCCTATGCATCAATAACCAAATAATGCTTAAATGATTATCTTAAATAGGTTTAACCTTTAATTCACGCGACAGTCATGTCAGTAACCGATGACATACAAATGCTGTTTACATTGTAAGGAAGAAACGAGGCACAATTAGTATGTATACTTACATTCTATTCATTCTAAATATGAGTAAGTTCCAATGAATTGAACTTTTTAACTACCATTTACCTAAGGTAATTACCTTAAAACTACTGGTCCCTGAAATACAGTTCACGCTAGTTCAGGGACCAGAGAATTCACATTAAATGTATCAACTTTATGTCAAGAAATAAATCTATACAACTAAAAAAAAATTGGAGTGTCCGTTTGAAATATTAAAATAACCGATTTTTACCAAATGCATAATATGTATGTATACATTGCACATATACCAAGAATGTATTTTTTAAAATTTGTGTCTGTCTGTTTGTACCGGGTAATCTCTGGAACGGCTGGACCGATTTTGACGGGACTTTCACTAATATTTAGCTGATGATATAGGGAGTAACTTAGGCTACTTTTTTAGACTAGCTTCGCCCCGCGGCGTCACCCGTGGTATGACAATAACCGCCGGTAACACCGCGGGACACAGCTAGTCTATACTTATAATAAAAATGTAACAGGTCCAATTCTGTACATTAAAGATATTTTGAAATTTTTTTTCGGAGGGCTCTCTATAATCGATACTGAAGCCAAAACTGTATTTTTTTTTCATTTTTGTCTGTCTGTCTGTCCGTCTGTCTGTCTGTCTGTCTGTCTGTATCTTGGCCGCGCATCACGCTGAAACTACTGAACGGATTCAAATGAAACTTGGCATGATTTGAGTTCATACTACGAGGTAGGACATAGGATACTTTTTATCCCGAAATTCAGCACGGTTTCCTGGAGAGAGGGGATGAAAGTCAAAATATGTACTTAGTTTTAATTCAATAACGTATAGTCCGATTTCATTCATTCTTCTTTTGCTAGAAAGAAAAAAAATAAAACATAATGGGAAAAGTTTTTTTTTGTCCGCGACTGTACACTGCCTGGGGGAAGCTGAGACAGATATGTAAATATGGCGGTACGAAGTTCGCCGGGTCAGCTAGTCAATAATACAATTGAAAACAAACGGATGTAAAATTAAAATTAAGGTTAAGAGAATTATTTCTGAATATCATAAAAAAAAGATACATTCAGTGGAACATAGATTCTCTTCCGTTTTGAAGATCAACTTGAATCGGGAAGGCTGTAGATTTCAGATAGATACTTGCTTTAAAAACAATTGATATAAAAATTAAAAAACCCCTACGCAGCATCAGGTCGAAGTTATCAATTAATTGACATTTAACGATTATACTAGCACGCGTGAAGCACTTAATCGAGTAATCATACGCCAAAAATACCTTACATCATTTTGGAAAACAGCTGATACTCTTACACTGCTGGACCGATATTATCCAAACATAGCTAAGAAGCACCGCAAGGAAACTGGCTTTAAATAAAAAAACCGCATCGAAATCGGTCCATCCGTTTGAGAGCTACGATGCCACAGACACACACACAGACTGACAGACAGTCATCGACGTCAAACTTATAACAATCCTCTTTTTGCTTCGGGGGTTAAAAATAACAACCTAAAATTGAAAAGAAGAAAGTTCGAAAATGATCGTCCTCCGTTTTGGGTATAATGTTGTCACCTCAATCATTAAAATCGGACCAGTAATTTAAGCGCTACGATGGAACATAAAAACATGCGTAACTGCGAAAAATATTCCCTCTTTTTGACTTCGCCGTAATCGGTTAAAATATTATGTTTTTAGGGAAATACTTCCTAATTTAAAAACAAACTGAGCAGCAATATCAGAAGCAAAAGACCGCCTCTCCTAATTTAAATAAAAAAATTACAACAGTAATAACTACATCGGAGTTAGTAAATCACAGTAATAAATAGCGTTTTATAACAGACAAGAATTATTTTTGGTATAAATTATTGTTTTAATTCAGGTATTACGCAAAGTTTGTAGCCATTCAATGATTGATGTTAGTATGAATAATTCAACAACGATGCTTTTATGCCTAGTGAAAATGTTTCTAATAATTCTGAATTATACCTTGGAAACTAGGCCTGTTAAGTGTATATAAATTACTTTCATTTTAATATTTGAATATCATTACAGTTCTGTTGATAGTTCTCTCTACAATAAATATTTATATTTTTATACCAAATTTTCTCTCAAAATCTCCTTTCCCAGTCGGGGTTCTACGTAAACACATAACTTAACAATAAGTTATGCTACAATCCCAGTTACTAACTACAGGTACAAATCTAGGAATTGGTTGAGATTGAGATTTTTAATGACAATTCCCGCACTAGGAATAAATCCTGTGTCGCGGGGGACTTTACAAACATACATGAAACGGACACAAAGAACAACCAGACTCAGAACAACAATTTGTGAATCACACAAAGTGTTGTCCTACGTGGGATTTGAACGATACTTGGCGAAATAGGAAACGGCGTGGTGACCGTTAAACCACTAGGCCAAACGTGCATTCAAGCGTTTTTTATTCAATGTTAACTTATTGTATTGATAGGAAACGTTGTATGTATATGTAGTTTGAATGACAACATTTTGAATTCACATCTTAAAGATTGATGATGTTTTACGAAGTGAAGGGACAAAGGTATGGGTTTAATAACAATGTAGTAATAAGACGAATGTCTAACTGTATGATAATATTTTGCGTATTTTATCAGTCAGTAATAAGTGATCTTCAAATAATGTTTTCCTTTTCAGTTATTCTTTTTTTATGGAATAAGGGGCAGACGAGCAGAGGTACGGCCAGAGGCGTCACAAGTGCGTTGCCGGCCTTTGGGGGATGGGGAGAGGGAAAGGGGGAAGGGTATGGGTATGGGCCTCCGGTACCCTCACTCACTCGGTGAAACACAGCGCAAGCGCTGTTTCACACTGGTTTTCTGTGAGGCCGTGGTATTTCTCCGGTCGAGCCGCCCTTGCGTGCCGAAGCGTGTATCGTGCTCGCCGCGGTATTGTAACATAAATTCATACTAATATTAGAAATTTTAAATTAACTCTGTCTGTCTGTTTCTGCACTGCTAGCGGTTTTAATGATATTTGGCATGGAGATACTTTTATCATTGAGGATGGACATAGGCTTCTCTATACACGTAACAAGATTCTATTGTATACACATAGAAGTACAACATAAGCCACCAAAATGTAGTGTAGTTATAAAAGTTGGTGGTCTCAATAGTTTCCGAGATGTTGCGGATACAAGACATTTTTTTTATACTTTATCTGCCAAAATGACTGCTCTGCCTGGTGCAAAGCTTGAGCAGAATCCAAGATTGGTGGTCACCATCCTCAATGCGAATGAGGACAATACAGCATGGAGACCCACACTACAGCAGCCTTGTAAAATGTTTTTTCACGCCCCGCTTAAAGGACCCGCGATCATAGTGGGAGGGGCTGTTATTTGACCGTTACAAAGCTTTCTAAGTTTTACTCATAGTGTATTACTATCACTGCATCAGATTTGTTAATTGTAAACATAGTAATGCTCATAAAAAATCTGGGCTAGTCTTTCTTCAGAGTGCGTGTCTAAAATATGGATATGGAATGAAACCATTTTGGTATAACGAATGTTCAAGGAATTATCCTTACTTTACCCTGAAGTCTCTTTCTTAGGAATATTTACTTACGTGTAATTATTTAATTATTTATTTCTTCACGGAGGTAAATTCTGAAAATATATTAATACTTTAAAACTTTTCTTTCACAAGTTCTTTTGATAGACTTTCTAGGCTTTATAAGGCCGCAAGGTATAGTTTTTTTCTTCTAAAGGTGTTCATTCGTAATTAGTTCTGCAAAAAATAACAAAGCAAAGCTGACTGTATATTAAATTATTTAAGAACACAGCCTAACTGATGGTGAAAAAGCCTGAAAGGTAAAAAAACTATAACTCAACTACATAATCTTTGTCACTGTGGCTATTATTATTTCTGTTATGTAGTAGAGCCACGCTGATTTCAATACAAACGGACCGGCACGACCAGGACGGTACTACCCTCGCATAGAAAATTAACGTAAAATGACAGCGTTCGTGCTGTCGTGTTTCGCTGGTGAGTGCGAGACCGGAGGCCCAATGATGCAGAAGCCTCACTAGGCCGCCATATTGTAGGTCACCATGCTGCATTGTCTGCATTCGTAATGAGTATGGTGACCACCACTCTTGGATTATGCTTATGCTTTCCATTAGGCAGAGTAGAGTCATTTTGGCAGGGCCAAACTAAAAAAAAATATAAAGTCTTTACTTCATTGATTAAAATCAGTTCAGTAGTTTAGGCGCTATGGTGTAACATACAAAAATACATAGACTGCTACAACTTGAAACCTTTGGCTTCGCTGTAATCGGATGAAAAGGCCTTTCTAGTATTTACCTTCCTGGAAAAAATATGAGAGCGAGATGATTCATCTTGTTGCTAACACTCATATTTACAGCATCTTCCTTCATAGCCTTTATTATTCCCAAGTTTTGGGGTCGGCTACTAGTTCAACCGGTTTTAACTGAATATCAGTTTTTCCATGGAGCGACTGGCATCGTAACTCCGCAACCCTGAGGGTGAACTAAATTCCAAGGTTGAACTAGTTTTCAATACATTTGAGGGTACTGTCTTCCCAGAAAGGATTACCATAGATGTTCATAACAACCGGGACCGACGGCTTTACGTGCTGTCCGAGGCACTCATAATTATACTGAAATACATATTTATAAAACAAAACACCTTTATTAGATTTACTTTCGTTCGTTCGACAAACACAGTACGTGACAATACGTAACAATAGCGTTGAAAGAGGAAGGACTGCAAGATGTAATATATTTCTAATAAAAAATATTCGAAGGAGCAAATAGTATTTGGAACAAACGACATGAAAGTAACAAACAATATAAATTAAAAACACAATAAATAATCAAATATGACAAATTATACTTGAAACAAAATTATAATATCCTGTCGAAATTGACTTATTAATCAAAATTTGTTTGATGTCACCCACTGTGCACACCAATCAAAATTTCATTATTGTTAATTAGTATTTTTTTGAGAATGTTTATTCGATTTAACAATGACGTTGTAATAAAATGTTGGTGTTTAATTAAAATTTTATTAAATCGTTGACAGCCGTTATTGGAAAACGTTTGATAATTCATAATAGGCATAAGGGTTTTGTTAATTAATGTTTAAGAACAGTTTTGAATATTGTTTATTTTTGTATTTAAAATTTCGTCGATTTCAAATAAAGTGCAATACCTACTGTCGTAATGTTGGTACATTATGACAGTAGGTATTTTCTAGTTACAAGTCAGCGATCCTGTCAACAGATCATAGACAATCATTAACAGAAGTCAATTGCGAATAACTGTAAATAAATTAGAACAAATCTAAATAGCATTCACATACGGCTCGAGGGACCCAGCGCCGTTTGGTCAATGACGTGCCATACTGTCTGGAATGATGTTCTAAATTTCAATATATATGCTTAAAATTAAATTTAAATTAAAAAAAATAAAATTAGTATGATGCCCAGAATAATTCACCGTGTACAAAACTACCTATATTGATGTAAGTAATACAACACAATAAATTTAAATTTCTATTTCTGATGTAGGTTTTAGTAACTAAATTCTAAATAGAGTATTTATCAGATAACCAGTAACGCTTGTCTGTTCGTAACCCAATTACAGCTGTAACCGTTGATTGGCCCCTGGTGTACGATTTGCACTTCCAGTAAGGCCACGAGAATTTTATGGTTATGCACAGATTCGAGTGAATGAGGTTTTATGGAATGAACATTTTTAAAAGAAAATCTTTGTGTTTCATATACATTGCATATCAATTATTACTTTTGTAACTACCAATTGGGTCAATTAACGGATCAGTACTTACTGTGCACATGTTTTTTTTTAATTTTATTAATGAGCTAGCCAAAGTAATTCTGCCTGATGGAAAGCATGAATATATAAATAGAACATAATAATACAAGAAAAACTGGTAGATCACTTTAATTATCGTCTCTGTAAACCAGTCATGACTTACCGTCAAAGTTGTAAAGAACATGGCTTGTTGACTCTTGAGGACAGACGTGTGGTCCTGGACATGTGTTTATTGTATGATGTCATAAATGGAAATATCGATAGTGCCGAATTGGTTTCGCAAATAGTTTTTAACACCCCATCCCGTCGCACCCGACATACGCCCATGCTTCATGTACCCCGTCATGCAACTAACTACGCAAAGAACTGTGTATTTACCCGTATTTCGCGTACACATGTTTTTTTCCATGAGGTCGATATCTTCTCATGTTCCAAACAATTGTTTTAATTTAAAATCACTGACGTTTTGAGTGGACAGTGTAAATGATTATGTTTATGATATGTAATTTGAATGTATTTGGACATAATGTCATATTTCATGTTCTCGTTCGCATGCTGGATACATAGTATTAGTTAACCGAGGAAAACCTGTTATTGGCCACACTTTCTGTGTATGTTATTATGTTAAAATATTGTATCGCTGTTGGTTTTCAATAAATAAATAAAAAATAAAAATAAAAACCAAGAGCATTGGTCACCATACTCATTGTAAATGCAGACAATACAGTATGGTGACCCACACTATAGTGGCCTATTGAGATGCAAAAGGCTCTGCCAAAATGACTCTACTCTGCCTGATTGAAAGCATAAGCAGAATCCAAGAGTGGTGGTCACCATACTGCGAATACAGACAATTCAACAATGCAGCAGGGTGACCCACACTATGGCGGGCTAGTGATGCTTCTGCATCATTGGGCCTCCGGTCTCACACTCACCAACGAAAGCTGACAGCACGAATGCTGTCATTTTAGGTTGGTTTTCTGTGGGAGGGTAGTACCACCCCAGTAGAGTCGTCCCGTTCTTGCTGAAATCACCGTGGCTCTACTACCTACTACCTCTAAGATATATATGTATGATTAGGTATAAACGAAAATAATACTGTTTGTGATATATCTTATGTATTTTGTTTCCTTTCAGGTAAGTGATTTGAACAGCTTTCAAAATCACTCCAAGAAAGTAAGTGTTAATCATCGAACTAGTTAAATTGCAACTTTTATTAATTGTATGCTGTACCCGCTACTTCGTATACGTGATATTTGGATTTTCAAGTTATTTTTAATTTTTCACCGTTTAAGCCTTCCCTGTACTACTACAAACATTTCAAAACTAAAACCAGCTAAATCGACCCAGCCGTTCTCGAGTTTTAGCGAGACAAACGAACAGCAATTGATTTTGATATATAAGATTATTAGTCAGGTACCAAATATACATACTCAAAGGACTTAAAAGTTTAAAACCCAAATTGTTAACCTAGTCTGGTCTCTACTCTAAAGTGGACATATTAATACAATTCATCTCACAGCTTCAGTTATATTCATATTAGTTATAAACAATTATTTTCTACAACAGACGAAAAATAATAACAAGTTATTTTCGCAAAATATTGTCGAGGAAAATAACTCGAATTATCCAATTATTATTAAAAAATGGCCGCCGCAACCGTTGTTATCTGAAAACGAAATCTTTCAGCTATATCAGATTCCATCATTACGAAGGTAAAAAAATATTTTCCAATTGACCCAAATTCATCAAAAACTGACGGTCACTTGCTGTGCTGTTTTTTTCTTACCTTTAATTTGCTTTCAATATTATAAATGCTTAAAGAAACCGTCCTGAAAATATTATTCATAATGGTTTTTTTTTTTTTAATCTTTCGTTTTATAAGATAATTTTACTCCGCTTTATTCCTCGGTATTTCATTTAATTGTTATGAGTACTGGATGAAATGAAACGGTTTTTAAAACATCCTTTCTATTGTATAAACTTTATCAAAAGCATTATACAAATTACTTATCAATATAATTCGATATTTCTATATTACGCTAAAGGTACTTCATGATATTAAACTCATACTCGTTTGTCATTCTAAAGCCACATAAAAAGCATCTACAATACAGAGACAAACCGCAATAGTCAGTAACGTGTAGGATGTACGCACCAGTTGTCATGTACCTACCGCCATATTGGCACAGCGCTTGTCACCTGTCAAACTTGATGTACGAGCCGAATAAAATATCGGCGGAGGGTATGACGTGAAAGGTGACGTCATTCGTCAATACACTGTCAGTTTTTGCGGCGGCTACCCTGGTTATTCCATTTTCAAAATTGTTTTTTAAACTTAGTTGCCCAGTTTTTCGTGTTGTTAGTTTATTCCTTTTTCAAATATTGATAGATTGACGGTGATTTTATTTCTAAAAGTGGGTTTATTTAACTTTTTGACATAATTTGATTAACAGTAAATGCAATCTATTTATGCTTTATGGTACGTTTATATAGAAAATGGATATCATGTATTGCGACTAAATTATTTACCTTTTAATATTTTTACATGCAACATTTAGTTACTTGATTGTAAACCTATATTGCCATTTTTATTCAGTATTTTTATATATGTTACTATAAATTTTATGTAATAAGAAATCTAAAATGGAGCATCTTCTATTTTTCATAATACCATGAAGAGTCGTCTCAGACACAAAGAGTATCTATATATAGTATCTTTATTTCAAAGTCAGATCAGCTTTAAAGAATCACATTTTGATAAAGAAAATCTGGATTTTTATTTAATTTTCATAAATATTACTGCCTCAGTGACGTAGTTGTAGAGTATGCGACTGCTGTGTTGTGAGATCTCGGTTTGATTCCCGGATTGAATCAAATGTTTGTATGATCTGCAAATATTTGTTTCGTAGTTTGGTTTGACGGGAATCGACTTTCAACAATTGTCAAGGTTTTTATCCAGCTTTGTCCATTTTATTTCATTAAGTCGTTTCAGTCCTTTTGAGATTTTTTTCATTCAAATCTTGTAATAACCATTTCATTTTTGTAATGTAGTAAAAGCCTGTTTACTTTACTCTCAGAGATAATAAAAGATCCGACCCTAGATCGACTAGATCTGATAATAGAATAAAACTTATTTTTAATAAATTTCGTATATTAGAAAATATTTTAAAAATGGGTTGTCTAAAAAATCCTAAAATATCAGCTTGGTGAAGGTTGGATCTTAGACAACCGGGCGGCGGAGGCGCGCCTACCAGCGCCTCATGCCGCCCTGAGTGTGGCCGCGGATGGTCGGGACGGGCTTTCTCCTCCATCCGCTCTAGTGGCCACCCGCGAGGGGGTGACGTACGTGTGTGCCGTACGTCGCCTAATTTGAGAGTCCAACAGGTGCCCGCTTCTGTGCGGGCAGGCGCTGGGAGGGATCTGGATGTGTTAATAACAGCAGTTCCCGGGTCCCTCCCGTCTCAGGCGCAGAGTGGCACACCGTGTGGTTTTAGTCGGTTCGAGTCCGACTCACCGCTCCACCGCAAGCCTCGGTGGGGTGACGGTTCGAGGGGATTTCCACAGGTTAAACAAAAAAAAATGTCGGATCTTACACCAGGAGTGACGCTGACTGTTCAGGTACTTTTACAGATTATGTAATCTGTACATAGGTCGCTGTTACCTCTGTGTAACCATGCACGCTATACTCAGTGGGTTATCCGTAACACCATATCAAAAGCAGTCATCCCGGTGGTCATGAACACCTATGACAATCATTATTGGGAAGTCCGTGCCCTCAAAATACTGAAAACGAGTTCTAACTTCCAATTCAGTTCACCCTCAGAGTTTTGGAGGTCCGATGCTAGTCGCTCCGTAAAAAAACTGGTGTTCAGGTAAAACCGGTTGAACAAGTAGCCAACCCAAAATAATCTTAAGAATAATAAAGGATATGGGAATACATATTTATCCACAAACAAGACATTTGTCGTTTATTCAAAGCATCCCAGCCTGACTTAAAACTTATGCGCAAAATAAAAGAAAACAGTAGATACATGTTGATGCACATTTTCCATTAACCCTTCCTCCGCTGCAAGGGGTTTAAATAACCCACTATAATAAAACGTTAACCCGACGAATTTAATCGCGGCTATAAAAAATTTACAGGTATATTTACAGGCGTATTTGCTCAGAGCGTCGCTCGTTTAGAACGGTCGATTGGAAATTATTGTAGCTCATTAATAAAAGGATATGTTTTTTTTATTGTTCTACTCAGCCATATTATCCTAATATTAAAATCTCTTGAACCGGGTTGTGAAAATTAATGAATAGATATTTTATGGTTCTAAAATGAAGGATGGTTCTTTCTTTAATGTTTAAACTGTGTATCCTTGCTAATTAGGTTTTCAAGTGTAATTTAGGTTGTAGTTAGATGAAAAATTTAGTAGTAAAAGAATCAGGTTCAGTAGCATTACGAGCTCAAAGTAATAAAACTTCCTAAAGAGCCTGAGCCTACTAGGTAGTCTAGTATTTAGATTAAATTTGAAATTAAATAAACAAGTACCGTTTAAGACACATACATACAAACTTTATACATAATTCTCATAATTATATGTAATTTCTTTTAAAGTAATAAATGTTTTTATTTTGTACTCAAGCCTGTATTTCTATAGGCCCATATATCCCTCCCCCCATCCTCCATCTCCCTCCATCCCCCAAATGACGGCAACGCACTTATGACGCCTCTGATATCGCGGTTGTCCATGGGCGGCGAAAATCGCTTACCATCAGGTGATACGACTGCTCGTTTGCCAACTATTCCATAAAAAACCAGTCAGAGCGTGTGCTATAGAAACCAGGCTGCTGATGAACATACTTAGATATACATTTCTAAATACGTTAATATATTATTATAGTTACTATACCGATTCAAAAACTGTAGCAAGAACTTAAAGACGCTTACCTTTTAAGCATTTTGATCAAAATTATAAAACAAGTACCTACTGAAATTAGTGTTTGTTACCTGTTGCTGAAATATTTTTTTTTGCTCGTTTCTCTTATTTTTCTCCCATTCAAAATCGTTCATACCTAATTGCATTGGTAGGGTTAATACGATTACCTTGCCCTAACTGTAACTTGGTTTACAGTAGTTTAAGTTAACCCAATATTTGTAATTGTTTTATCCCGTATCTAGGACTATGTCTGTCTCTACTTCGTAAAATAATTACTTTATGAACTATCGTTAGCTAATATTAAGTTAGTACACATCGTGCTCTTATTAACAGGAAAATAACCTAGTGGGTTTAGTTAAAACTAGTGGTCAAGATCCTCTTTTTTTCAGTTTTTACCCGACTACGGCAAAGCCAAAGGAGGGTTATGATTTTGACAGGCTATGTATGTATGTATGTTCATTTGTTCCCTCATAGCTCCTTAACTACTTACTAGAACTGGACAAATGAGGTATCATTAGAAGCGTCTTGATCGTCTGCTGGTTATAGGCTATATGATGTGTCGCTGAATCTAACGTGGCGCCCTCTAGCCGACATAAAGTAATGAATTAAAAAATAAATTTGAGATAAATATGCCGTGTTTGGTATCATTAGAAAGGGCGTTACTTGTACATTTCATATATATTATATATGAAATGTACATATATTATATATTAATAATGGCACCAAAATATTTTAAATAAAAAAAGTAAAAACTAAAACCCAACTACGACAAAAAACGACGCTGAAAAAGTATAAAACATATAAACATAACATATACATAGAAACGCACCATAACACTTTAACAACGTGTGACTACGGCTTTTCCAACTTGTTTTATACTTTTTCAGAGTCGTTTTTTGTTTAGCTTTCTGCAGTCCTCCTGCATATAAACTTTATCTGTGGCAAAGTTCATACTCGTCTTATTTTTAATTTTCGTTAAAAGGGTTCAAAGGTTTTGTTCACGTATTAATACTAGTGATCGCCCAAAGGTCGAAATTCACAACAACAACTGCAAGGGTTTCTTTTGTCTAAGGCAAATTAATCAATGATTTCATCATGACTACTATGACATTTAGTATGACATATAGAATATAGAAAAAAAACATCATAAAGCTAGTAGAGCGCCGCTGATTTCAGCACGAACGGGCCGTTCTTGACCGGGGAGGTACTATCTTCGCACAGAAGGTCAACGTAAAATGACAGCGTTCGTGCTGTAGCGTTTCGTTGGTGAGTGCGAGACCGGAGGCCCAATGATGCAGAAGCATCACTAGGGCGCCACAGTGTTGGTCACCATGCTGCATTGTTGCATTGTCTGCAATGAGTATGGTGACCACCACTCTTGGATTCTGCTTTCCATCAGGCAGAGTAGAATCATTTTGGCAGGGCAATAAAAAATTAAATTTAAAAATCTCTTTAGTTTGACTTTTTTTGACGTCCATACATTTGTGAATATGGATATTTGTATATGTGTGTGTCATACGCATGATAGTGTGTGGAATGTTATTTTTATTCATTAATTGTATTTTTATGCATAATTTTAAAAAAAAATGGCACCTGCACAGACTATAAGCGTGCAAAATTTCATACTCTTCCGTCAATATTCGTAAAAAGAGGTACAAAGTTTTTGCTTCACGTATTATTATATAGATATACATATATGTTACCGTAAGAATCTTAAAACCGATAAATTGTAATCTATCTTACGAGATTGCAAACAGTCGAAAGATTGTGAAATGGTATCGACGAATCGCAAGTCGCGCGCTGTTTGGTTGAACAGCATAGTTCCAGCGCCGCCATATTTGTTTGTTAATTCGTCTTTGTTTGCGAATGTAAAGTATTTTTAACCGACTTCCAAAAGGAGGAGGTTCTCAATTTCATCGGTTTTTTTTTTTTTTTTTATGTATGTACATTGATTACTCCGTCAATTGTGGACCGATTTTGAATATTATTTTTGTATTCGAAAGGGTATGCTCTCCATGTGGTCCCATGGCCACCATATCAGGATCTGATGATGGGATCCCAAGGAAATTGAAGGAAACCCTCAAATTTACGTGAGCGCCTGCAATAAAGTTAAGGCAATTGTCTGCATGCTTTCATATTCTGTAAACATCATGTCCGAAATATTTATTTATTATTCTATACAGTATGTTGTATGTTACCTTTAGTCGTATTCTTTCAAGTTATTTAGGTGAAATGATGATGAGAGACTTGAGAAAGACTAAAAAGCGAAAAATAAAAAAAAAACTTCGTTTAAAAAAACCGACTTCAAAAACTGAAAAGTATAAAATAACTTAATTTGTATGTGCTACCTATTCATAGGTTTGAAGTCGGTGCCGAGCCAAAATGTAATAGTAGGACTCGCCGCGCGTGACCTTGAGCGGGATAGCTGCTCTTCGCGTAGGACGAAACAACCGAAGCGTCGGTGACGTCGTTGACGTTCGTCTCGAAATATAGCGAGTGTGGTACCTACTATTACATTTGGCTTGGCGCCGAATTCAAACCTATGAATAGGTAGCACATACAAATTAAGTTATTTTATACTTTTCAGTTTTTGAAGTCGGTTTTTTTAAACGAAGTTTTTTTTTTTGTAATTGAAAATTGATTTCATGTTGAAAATACCTCACAGCTTTAGAATTAGTTATATAAAATAATTGTGACAGTAAAATTAATTTATGATTAACTAAAGAAGTTCTAACTTAACTCTATCTCTATGGCTATTGAATGGCCTACTGTAAAACCGACCAATCAGGGACAGTTGACAATATGACGCCCGTAAGCAGTATATCATAGTTGACAATCTACCTATAGTTTTCAATCTCGCTAGGTAGATTACAATGTAACGGTTTTTACAATCTTACCGTTTATTTTTTTTTTTATTCATATTACGTTTATTTATATTATATTACGGTTAATATAATTAGGCATCAAAATGATAAGCTCACACATTTTACACAATGGCAGTCTAAGAATGTAACTTGCCTGGTTAATAAAATCCTGACTGTGCTTACTAATCAATTCAAGTTGAATTACTATTGGTGACAGCAAGAATTCCAACCTATGACACTTTTTTATTCTCTCTCTATGGCTATTGAATGGCCTACTGTAAAACCGACCAATCAGGGACAGTTGACAATATGACGCCCGTAAGCAGTATATCATAGTTGACAATCTACCTATAGTTTTCAATCTCGCTAGGTAGATTACAATGTAACGGTTTTTACAATCTTACCGTTTATTATTTTTTTTATTCATATTACGTTTATTTATATTATATTACGGTTAATATAATTAGGCATCAAAATGATAAGCTCACACATTTTACACAATGGCAGTCTAAGAATGTAACTTGCCTGGTTAATAAAATCCTGACTGTGCTTACTAATCAATTCAAGTTGAATTACTATTGGTGACAGCAAGAATTCCAACCTATGACACTTTTTTACACTTCGTAACAAAGTAATACGTAATGCGAGCAACTGATCCACTTAATACACTACAGAGCTAGGCTTATAAAAGTTTAATCGCAGCCCAAGTTTACACAGCCAAGCCAATCCATCCATTAAATGAAAAAAAAAAAACTAAGAATAACTGTATTAAAACGTTATGAAGGCACGCTTCAATTAGCGTGCTAGTATTACGTGGGGTAGTTTACTGTACACTTAAATTCAAACTTAATACAGTGGAAAATAAGGTACAAATTTGTATGGAAAGTAAACTATAGGAAGGGTTAAGTAATGAGTCGTTTTAGTTTCAAATTGACTTCAGTACAGCACAATGGTGCCGTTCCCCCAATGTTTTTAAAAATGTACGAAAATTTTGATTGGATCTTTTCATGAAATACTTTTTTGACATTTTACATGTTTGTGAGCTAATAATTTATATTTTCGATGTACACATAGCAGAATAAATATGGAGACGCGAAATAATATCTCATTCGGATTAATATCATCACATTACATGTTAAATTTGTTTCATTCATCTAGAGAAGTTATATTACACAGATCGGAGTAGATTGTCGTGTTTTTCTATACTGCCCCCCTAGCCAAGTTGCAAGTGTTCTTCGTTACGCAATCGTTACCGCCTAAATTCTCGTGTGTCATTGTCTAATACTTTTTATAAGCCTAGCTTTTACACGCGGCTTCGCTCACGCAGCCTTTCATCCTCTGATTTACCCACTCAGGGGTGGAATTCCAAAAATTCATTTCTTAGTGCTCACTTACGAACCTACATGCAAAATTTCAGGATTCTAGCTTCAGCGGTTTGGGCTGTGCGTTGATCTCTGGGTATGTCTGTCAGTCAGTCAGTCACCTTACTCTTTTATATATATAGATTACTTTGTCTAAGATTAGCCAATGACACACGAGAACTTAGGCGTTAACGATTGCAGAAAGAAGAACGCTTGCAACTTGGCTAGGGCTGCAGGTTAGGTGAAATACACATTCCATGTAGGTATACATTTGACTTAACGTGGTCATCTCGTAACATGGTTGTGGTAAGTAGATTTTAAAAAAGTAGTAATTAGATCATACAATTTTACAAAGTCAAAAACGTGTATTTCTGTTTACTGATAGTTTTCAAGCTGCAATGACTTTCGGAAATGTATGGTCAGCGTATGCCTTCGAAGTTCGTTCTATTAATTATTGTTGTTTATCCCCTTCCAATATAAATACATTAACTAATTAACGGGACGTAATAATTAAAGTTTACTGTCTTGCGCAAGTCGTAAAAGGTCCTATAGGGAGAGGGTTGCTGTTTTGTGTATATCTTGCGTTGAATACAATTTAATGTTACCTTAATATTATGTACAACAGGAAATAAAATTGGTTAAGTTCACATCTGAGTGAATTATTAATAACTCTTTTCATCCCCCCATCTCGGAAAGAGTATTTTTGCCGTTCGATATCTGAGTGCAAAAGCCGTTTTTATCCAAGGATAAAGTAAATTTAATTTAGAACATCGTCTTGTGCACTAAGTTTGTGAATTCAAAACCTCATTAAACCTATTTACTTCTATCTCCTTGGTGCCGAATTTATCATACAACCTTATTTAATTTGTTAAAAGCTCAGACTCGGGACCTTCTTGGTATATTTATTTTTAAATTTGCTTTGCCCGCGCCATTTTCTTTTTGCATTTAGTCGTTTCCTCGCTGCGGTGGGATGAAAATTTACGTGTTGCACTCGAGTGCAAAGATTTTTCACCTCGTGCTCTTTTGATTCCCTCGCTAACGCTCAGGATTCTATTTTTTCTAATCTACTTTTAGAATCCCTCGCTTGCTCGGTCATCAAAATTGAGCACGCGGTCAAAAAGCAACTTTGCACTCTTGTATAACAAATAACTATTTCTTAACTCATAAATTTGCAAATTATCTTTGTTTCAAAACTCTCAATTTATTTCTCTAGATAGTTTATTAAAATCATAGGGGCTTCGTGCCACGTATTTTAGTGTGTCGTGTGTACATGCATGTGATCAAAATGCAGAATCTGTGATTACTAAGAAGTTTGATTTATTTTGGTTGGTTGATTCTGAATTGCATTTTTTCTGAATATGAATGATTTATTTTTACACAGGGAAACATCTTGATCAAAAGGACAAATAGATTTGCAAACATTAGAAAAAAAATCCTAATCTAATATTCACACCGGTTTTCTGTGAGGCCGTGGTATCACTCCGGTCGAGCCGGCCCATTCATGCCGAAGCGTGGCTCTCCCACGGTGTTTTTCATTTTTAACCGACTTCCAAAAGGTTCTCAATTTCATCGGTATTTTTTTTTTTCATAATTGTCCAAAATCATATAAAATAAAATAAGTTGATCTCTTCAGATTAATATCTGAAGAGATCAACACATAATTGAGTGGATGGTTTTCCTCGGTACCCGAAAATACCTAATAAATTCTTATTTATTTATATGTGGTTTCTTTTTTTCACGAGCACCATAACGAGAATCCCCTGTACAGTTTCGCATACATATAATTTAAATAATAACTTAATCAATTGAAACATCATACTACACGTGCATTCATAAACAAATTTCTTACCTCCCTAATTTGTTCACACAATACACTCGAGACTTTATTCCTAATTCAAACAAGCTATTAGCGGCCATATTGTGAATGAGCATTCGAAACAATAACGGTCCACTCAAAGGGGACTTGTCGTAGTACCCACAATCTGCGGAAAGGTATTCAGAATAATTTCCTGAATCGAATCAACATAAGATGAAACAAACGCTCGCTTGTTTGATGTGAATGATAACGGAAAACGACGATTTCCTATTAGACTAGAGGACTGAGCCTCAAAATTTTGAAATGGACCAATTTGCATGTTAACACCGGGACCCGACAATACGATAATTGAATCGGGTTTTCAATGTAATCTATTCGGCCCTTCGTCTGCTTTTAAATTTGTTCTGTGTTCAGGTATAGAGTGCCGTCAACAAAATTGACGGAGGCAGGCTGTTTTGAAAGTGGTTGGTGTTGGTGTGCATTGGGAGAACTTTCGCGTGTGTTGTGTATGGGTACATACATATGCATAAAACAGCTAGAATTCCCTGTAGTATATGTTTACTGGAAAATAATTTGCCATATATGTATTGTATCCGTTCTATGATTTTTTGTAAAGTCCCGCGACACAGGGTATTTTCCTAGGGCAAGAGCTGTCTTTTGTTAAAAAAAATACTATGACCCATGTTATCATACAAAAACTGGTATCTCAAAAGCTCATTGACTTCTACAAAATACGTCAAACGTCATCATACGTACACTAAAATAAATCTAACCCAATCTAATATTAAATGCTATGAAATATATTTAGCTTTAATTCCGCGAGACATATATAAAAGCTAAATGTATTTCATAGCATTTAATGTCATGGATTTCCGCAAAGTAACGCCTGATTCCATAACTTACCAATCTAATATCTTCAAACACGAATAATTATTGTTCACCATTATAATATCAAGCGAAACAGGATTTTACTATGTTCATGCAAATCAACCTTTATCTGTCGATAATTCATTGGATTATAACGCTTTAACAAATCGAATGTAATGCCTAAAATCTGCTATAATGTCCCTATTCTGCTATTGTTAGGATAATGTGTGCTATTATACCAATGCTAATACGGTAATGTTTTGTTTGGAGTAAGCGCCAAGCCGTTTAGTGTACTGAAATAATTATTTAATTTAAATAGAGATGAAAATTACACATTCTATTTGTTTTCATTTATTGTTCTTATTTGAGAAGAATTTCATTAGCGGTGACATCTGATTGATCAGTGCTGCGTATATTAATAACTAACTGAGCCCCGCGATTGTTATTGTACTAATACAACCGCAGGTAACGCCGCGGGATGAAGCTAGTCTAAATAAAAAAATAGCTTGAGTTGCTTCTTATATCATCAGCTATCTATCAGTGGAAGTCTCGTCAAAATCGGCTAGCCGTTCCAGTGATTAGCCAGAACAGACAGACAGACAAATTTTAGAAACTGATTTTTGATGTTAGTACCTACAATTATATACTTAGTGAACAGCTGTTACTTGAAATCACAAACACACGTAAATTTTATTTATTTGAATAGTTTATAGACTGAATTTAATGTCATGTTGATTAGATCGTGATCCTGATAACCAAGACAGAGGTCATGGCTTCTGTTATCTTTAAATATTATATGGCTTAGCAATTAGGATCACTAAACATCTCTCCACCAGAGATCTCTTGTAGAACAACAATACACTTGTATCCGCTATGTGCCAATAGGGTAGATGACTGTATCGTAAATAAATACCGATTTCTCCTTCATTCAATCGAATACAACAAATTTACAAAACACACACTACAAATTTTAAACAAATAAACATTATATTATATTGCTCAATTGAGTGGTCTAAAACAGTGACGTCACAAGTTTGTATTTAGTACAGTTTTTATAGAAAGTTATCGTTTTGACAGATGATAAAAATGTGTCATCTACCCTATTTTTGCCCTTGGAGCATCGACAATATAATTAGATTTCTTCGTGAATCAAATTCATAGTAGTTTCATAAATGGAACAGACTTAGTTATCAGTCACAGAGTTCATTTCTAATACTGAAAGAAAATCTTCATTGAATTATATACTCGTTTTTATTATAACCAATGTGGTTTCGCATAAAATTGCAATTTATTTGCCAAGAAAATCTAATTTTCGTATTTCATTGAACTTATTTTATAAAGAAAAGTACATAAGAACGCTTATAAGTTTAACAGATATTTTGATTTAGCGAACCATTTATAATTCTCATGATACACAAACCCTATTTAAACCCCTTCGAAGCCAAAAACTCATTTCTAAGGATAGGTGTATATCCAGAAGTGAGCTTTTAAAGGGTGCTGATGATGAGGATCATATGTAATTATAAAAAAATGTGTAGAAATTATTATTTTGTAATTTATTATACAACTATGCAAGTTGTTTATTAAATTACCTAAACAAATACAGTAGCCAAAATATTTTTTTAAACGTTATTGTGTAAGCAGTCATATTTTAACTGTTTTATTTGTTTTATTTTATTCTATGATTAGAATGAGATGGATGGATGAGGACTGCCCAGGACCTGGATAGTTGGCGCTCCTTGGGAGAGACCTACGTTCAACAGTGGACGGCGATTGGTTGAAATATATGATTAATGTAACTTTTACTGTATAGACTTAGGTCGTTCGCCCACGGCGACTTTTTGCAGCATCGCTACTAACGCGCTATAGTCGCGTTTGCAACGCGCTACAGAAGCGATGCCAACGCGCTCCTAACGCGCATCGCATGCATACAGCATCGCGACTATATCGATGCAAAGCGCGATCGTGTGATGGACGGAGGGTGGCGCGGTGGGTTACTGAATCACGTTTGTAGCGCGACAGAAGCAAGACAGCATCGCGACTGAATCGTGGTTATGTGGGCGAGGGCACACAGCTAGCGCTCGCTGCTGCATCGCTGCAAACAGTCACCAGTATAGACTGGTGACTGTTTGCAGATATTTAACAGATTTTCAAAGCTTTACGAAGCCGTTTTCACATTTTTTTAATGTTAACTTTCTATACTTTTTTACATACAAACACTGTCAAATACACCACAGTATACTGAACTGTGACATGCTTTCATGTGCCAAAATTTGTTTGAAAAGCATTCACAGAATTTTCTTGTAGCTTACTATTGTCCACTGCGGAACGACGGCCTCCCCCATGGAGTGCCATCCCGGTCTTGGGCAATCCGTATTCACCAGTTACCAGCCATTTTTCTCAAGTCGTCAGTCCATCTTGCTCTACACTGCGTTGACCTAATCACGGTCTTCACTTACTTCCAACGATCATCACGCCGTCTGGAGACATGACCGACCCACTTCGACATCAGTGGACTGATTTCCTTTACTACAGTGGGTATTAGTGAATAGAAAATACGGAACATACTGGACCAGCAAAGTAAGTATAATAATGAAACTCAATGATTAAAAAATGTATTTTTTGGGAGTTAATCTTTTACAGTAAATTTATGTTGTGATAAGATTATATGAAATGATTAAGACACAGTAATAGATTGGACGCTTGCGTAAATAAATAAATTCAAATGGACCTTGCTTTACTTTTTAAAAGTAAAAATAAATTACATTAAATTGTGATACGTACATGAAATCTTTTCTTACAAATTTCCAACATTCGAAGAGTGTAAGTTACAATACTTCTGATAATGAATTCGGGACCCCCTTTCGTACTTCGCCCCCACGTCTGCAAAGACCGATAAATCAAGGCGCAGTCTGTGAACATACTCTCCACTTCCAAACTTGTGAAGTATGTTTCGAGTTACATGTTCTTGCGTTGATTACAATAGAGTAACAACAGAGTATGACTTATTTTGAGAACAGTAATTACTGTAACAGTAGTATGGGCCTCCGGTATCCTCACTCACTCAGTGAAACACAGCGCAAGCACTATTTTACACCGGTCGAGCCGGCCCATTCATGCCGAAGCGTGGCTCTCCCACGGTAAAGTGTAAGCTTTTCCAAAAACTTTCTGCCTCGCACAACAAAACTGTGGAATGAACTGTCGCCTGCGGTATTCTCGGACCAATACGACCCTCAAACTTTTAAGAAAAGAGCGTACTCCTTCTTAAAAGGCCGGCAACGCACTTGTGACGCCTCTGGTGTTGCGGGTGTCCATGGGCGATGGTAATCGCTTACCATCAGGCGATTCGTCTGCTCGTTTGCCCATACCATAAAAAATCTTTATCCTCCTATCCTGGTTTACTTAAGTTTAATATAAAATACACAACAGAATACATTTATATGAAAATGTTGTAATAAAAATGATAAGTATGTATTTATGAAGAAGATTTGTTTACCGCTATTGTTTACATAAAACGAAACTTTATTTCATGAACAAAATGATTTAAGTACATTCTAATACATACGCAATAAACTCGTTAACATAATGGTGGGACGACTATTTTGAATATGAATGGTAAATGTATGTGCCAATGTAATGGAAGTTCGTAATACACACATCAAAAGTGTCTAGGGATCAAGCATTTTTATGCGGATTTCTTGAGATTGAGATGTGGCTTTGGCCCTGGCCTGCTCAGTCGCCAGACTTGAACCCGATTGAGCATGCATGGGATATGCTACAGAGAAGAGCTATGCCGAATATGGAGGGTATCCAGTCGCAAGAAGACCTTTTTTTGTTGTTGCAACGAACATGGGCGGCCATTCCACAGCGTGATTTGGATGAACTCATTTTGAGTATGCCAAACCGATTCTTGTGTTGTTAGTGTTCGCGGTAGAAACACGGATTATTAATTGTTTAAGTTACCTAATAAAATTTTAAAGAAAACTGTTATTTCAGTCTTTTTTTCGAACTTTAATGTTAGTGGTTCAAATGTCAAAAATCCCTTTATTAGGAAAATGGCAAATTTCTTTATTAATGCAAAGGTGACTTGGTTTATCGTTACTGTGACAAACGAAAACACTTTATTTGATGAATCCTTAAAGAACATTTTAAATTAATATCAATCAGGAGAAAAGTAATTGCAAAAATATATGTTGATCCCTAGACACTTTTGATGTGTGTAGTTCTGGCAGTGTATTGTGCTAATTTATGTATGTATTGTGATGTTCCCTACTTTAGTTTGTATCTAGGATGCAGAAAATAAAGTTTGCAAATAAATGGAGTTCATTTAAAATGTAATAGTTATGAAGAAGAATTGGTATTAGTTGTCTTTTGAATGATCCTGAAATTATTTTAATAATTTGCTTGCTAAGCATAGTTCTTTAGGATGTTGCCCATTTTCTGTGATAACAAGGAAATATAAGGTTCCTTTCAATTCTGATCAGAAGTAAAAATACACAATCTATATTTATAAAAGAGCAAGGTGACTGACTGACTGACTGACATACCCAGAGATCAACGCACAGCCCAAAGCGCTGAAGCTAGAATCCTGAAATTTTGCATGTAGGTTCTTTATATAACGTGAGTGAGCAATAAGAAAGGAATTTTTGCAATTCCACCCCTAAGGGGGTAAATCGGGGGATGAAAGTCTGCGTGAGCGAAGTCGCGTGTAAAAGCGAGTTATAAATATAAGAATTACAATAAAAGCATTATTAGGGATCACAATGTCTACTTTAGAAAAAAATCGCTATATGGTAACATAAATGATATAATATAGACACCTATGTACATAACCATAATTAAAAAAACAATAACAATATTTACATACAAGCGTCAAAAAACTCCACATCTTCGCCTACTGGTAGCGTTCCCAAAAGACTGGCAGCATTACCACGTTGAACGGCAATAGTGATTCTCTGTGCTGGAAAAAGGACACCCTTAGCTTAGCTGGTTGTTTAAACACTTGGACCCCATGAACCGAGCATCTCTACCCCAAACGGTTCAAAAATGTAATTACCTATTATTTTTTTAGAAAACCATTAAAATGCAATAATTTAACATTCGTAGTTTTTTTAGTAGTAGCCACAGTAACTCTACTCTGCGAGATGGAAAGCATAAGCAGAATCTACGATTACAATTCAATGACAATGACAACAATGCAGAATGGTGACCCAAACTACAGTGGTGTATTAGGAAGCTTCTTCTGGATCTCCGGTCTAGCACCTACCACCGAAACACGACATCACAAATGCTGTCATTTTAGTTTGTTCTTTAGTCAGAGGATAGTATAGCCGGTTGAGCCGGCTCTTTCGTGGCGAACCATTTTAAACATAACTCGATTTTCGAAACCATTAAAAATACAACTATATTAGTCAATCACATATTTCGTACACTCAATCATGAAACTTAAAAAAATCTCAACAAATCGTATCAATATCTGTAAGCACATATAAAAACTTTTTATAAAAAAAAACCGACTTACAAAAACCATCCAACGAAAACCCCCTCCCTTAAAACACTAAAAAGCGTAAAATAAACTGGCTCTTCATAAATTGCTATGTGCCAATTCTTGTCTATACTTAATTCTTTATTCATTTAAATAGTAGTATTATTATGTGTGCTAGGTACCTAAATCTGTTTGAAGTCAGCGCCAAGCCAAATATAATAGTAGTTACCAAGAGGGTTCCCTTCGATTTCTCTGGGATGCCAGAATCAGATCCTGGTTTCCTTATCATGGTACCACCGTCGGGACATCTCCTTTCCAACAAAAGAAGAATCATCAAAATCGGTTCATAAACGACGAAGTTATCCCCGAACACACAAAAAAAAAAAGGTCGAATTAAGAAACCTTCTCCTTTTTTTGAAGTCGGTTAAAAATAAGATGGTGGCGCGAATATCGTAGCAGGTATCTCTACCTGCTATGTTAGAGTATGAGAATCTGTACGTAAAGGGGTCGACACGCATAATTCTCTCAACGGAGACAAACTATCCCTATTTAAGGGGACGCCCTTTTCAGGTAATGTTGAATATTGTTTCATAAATCTTTAAAAATGTTAAAAGTATTTTACCTAGAAACTATAAAACTTGAAACACTAGCCACCATGGTATATTAGGCTCAAACATCCTATCTAAGGAGAGAAACGGGCCATAGCTGGATATAATCTATCCAGATATGGACTGTTTTAGGCTGTTAATGAGTCGATGATGAAATAGAGCCTATATTTAACATTAAGATGTATATGATTTTAATAGAGGTTTTTTTTTAATGTTTGGCTATGCGAAAATGACTCTACTCTGCCTGATGGAAAGCATAAGCAGAATCCAAGAGTGGTGGTCACCATACTGCGAATACAGCATGGTGACCCACACCATGGCGGGCTAGTGATGCTTCTGCATCATTGGGCCTCCAGTCTCCCACCAACGAAACACGACATCACGACCGCTGTCATTTTACGTTGATTTTCTGTGCGAGGGTAGTACCGCCCCGGTCGGGCCTGCCCGTTCCTGCTGAAATTAGCGTGGGTCTACTACCTTGATTGGTTTTTTTTTAACGAGCAATTAGACAGTATAAGCTAGAAAATAAATTTCCTCCGTCACTATTCTTTTATTCCTTTATTCTAAGTGATCTAAAAAGAATAAGAATAAATCTTAGGTCACATTTAATCAGCGGTATTGGATCATGTTTCGCTACCTTAACAAGGTATTAGGTACTTTATGATATTTCTTTTATATAACATATTGTTAGGTTAATCTGCTTTACTTCAAGTATCTTTATTCTTTTAGATAATAGAGTAATAATACAATCCCATGTCTGCGGTGTTACAGACCTTGATTTAACTTGATTTTAGCAAACATTTTATTCCGTCCTGACTTTTGATTTTTAAGATGTTTTTGCGGAATCTACTAAAAGCCCTATAAGAGTATTTTTGGCTTTCTTCGTGATCTTTTATATTTTATGATTTATTTGGAAATAATTTTCGAAGCTCTGTGTTCAAATATGAAGTTAGAATTTCACCGGGGATTTTCTATTCTGCTTCTAAACAACTTCCATTTTTCTAGACTACTCCTGGGGACGCTGGGGAATTTATACAAATACATGAAACGGACACGAAGAAAACCCAGACTCAGGACTACAATTATAAATCATAAAACCCACAACACTTGGCGCAATAGAAAGCGGCCTGGCCTGCCCTTAAATCTCTAGGCCAACCGTGCAGTAACTGTAAGGTTAGGTTCAAGGTCAAGTCCTTTAATTATATTACTTCAATTGACAAAACGTTTGACTACCTCTTAAGCGAAGCATTTCAGATCTTCTAAACTATGCCTTGATGAAGGTCCTTCTGTAGATGATTAATTTTGCTATACACACTAAAGCTCAACAAATCGTTATATACAATATTAATTGAATTTCACGAAGGTTATTCACACAGGTTGCTAAAGTAATTACTGATAATAACAGTCGTATGGATTTCTTCATTTTCCGGAGAGTTTACGGAAACATGGGTTCTCAATTATAAGGAACTAGCTATGCCCCGCGGCGTTACTTGCGGTTGTTGTTGTACCGTGGGAAACACCACGGGTCTCAGCTAGTATATATATATATGATATTTCTTATAAATAAATACTATAACTTCAATAGCATTGGACTTTCATACAAACTACCATCCCCCGTTTTAACCCCAAAAGGGGGTTGATTTCTAAAGATACATTATTAGTACACCTCCACACCATCTATAGAGCATACATTTTAAATTTCAAGTTTCTCACTTCAAAAACATAGGACTTTCATACAAACTTCCAACCCCCGTTTTACCCCCTTAGAGCTAGAGATTCGTGAAATTCGTTTTTAGCGGATGGCTACATCCTATAAGGAACCTACTCGCTAAATTTCAAGTTTGTAGGTGTATTTCCTCAAGAATCTAAGTATCTCCATGAATTTCATTGAAATCGGTACAGCTGTTTAGCTGTGACTCCTTAACAGATAGTAAGATGAACAGACAGACAGAGTTACTTTTGAAATTAATATATTACTCGTAGCACCTATAGACTTATTCAAAACGAACGAAAACGATGTTCAAACCATCCACAATTACTTTCTAACCTTTCCATATAAAACATATTATAATAACACCAAATTTATTCATATTTTCTTAGGGATCCAATATCATATTTAGTTTCCATTACACTTCAAATGTCTCTTGTGACTTTCTACCAAGTTAATATATTGCTGTAGTACTTTTTAATAAAACAATAACAAATACTGAATTATCTTTCACAATCTATTCTAGCGTTTTGTCGCAACATTCGCCCCGCAGAGTCCCGGGGGCGCACTATATTAAGACAGTCCTGGAGCGCGTCTGGTAACTCATTAGCATATAAATTAATACATTTTATTTCATCTTAATATCATTGGTGTCCAGATCTTACTACGTGATTCACTGTATTTATTAAAAAGGTTTGTTTATTATATTCGTGATGTGTTTCTAAATGATCACTTTTGATTGTTTGAAAAAATTGTTGTTAGAAACAACTGTGATAAGTTTTACTTTAACTCTGAGTAATCTAAATATTAACTTTACTGTGGCTTTATTAAGTTTTGTGTATGTTTACGAAATTATAGTCTATATATATATATATCTAGTATTTAAGTAGTTATTTAGTATAATACCAGGTCAATTCAACATTATTAAATGAATTTACCAATATAAAAACCTAAAAATTGGGATTTAAAAGGTTGATTTACTCGTATACCTTTCTAGAAATTGTTTAACAATTGCTGAATTTCTGTTGTTTAGGATACCATAGAGAACTAATAACTTAGGTTTATGTAAGTAAATGTAAACGGATCAACCAATGAAGTCTGATTTTAGCACGAACGGGCTGGCTTTGTCGGGCGGTACTACACTCTAACATAGACCATCCTAAAATTACCACATTCGTACTATAGTGTTTTGTTGGTGAGTGCGAGACCGGAGGCCCAATGATGCGGTAGCATCTCAATAGGCCGCCAAAGTGTGGGTCAACATGCTACATTATTGCATTGTCTGCATTCACAATGAGTATGGTGGCCACTACTCTTGGCTTCCGTTCTTGCTTTCCATCAGGTATAGTAGAGTCTCTTTGGTAGGCTCATATAAAAAAGAAGCAAAAATAATAATAATAAGTGTGGCAGCATGTACGAGTACAAAACGGGAGATTACGAGTATACGTGAAACTGTGAGATACTGATAGTTTAGATAGTGATTATTCTGAACTTAATCATAATAGTATTATCATTTTATATAAAGTATTTCGTTAAATAAAATTACATTAATGTCTACGTCAATATATATTTTATGTCCCTTGAAAATAAAACAGAACAGAATATAATGTAAACAGTATTCGCCCTCAACACCCATTTTTATTCTCTCAACCGTTTACCGGAATCCAATTTGACATCAATTCACAAATCTGACCTTATCTTCATAAAAAAATATACGCACCTCCGCCACGAGACCGGAATCCGCAAAATTATTGGCAAAAATAAGAAGTTTATCTCTTGTATTTTAAGGGCACATGCTAATTCCGCAGTAGATATTCAAACTTTTGCGAATAAAATGAATGAAATATAATCTAAGCCTCAGTCGCCAATAAAATAAAAGAGATAGGGACTACAAGTTTGTTTTATTTCTTAAATTTTAATGGAAATGATACGGCATATATCGTGGAGAGATATGTGAGCGTTCTAGCTGCCATGATTAATATCTGAGTCAAGATAACAAGGCTTACGGTAATCTTTTACCAAATATTATTAAAGGCGTTGACAGTAACTAAGATATTGTATATGACAGTGAAATATTAAGGGCTTAGGACCAAGGAAATAATCTGAAGAAATGAGTAGAAGAATATTAAAGGAATGTAGGGACAGAGGTGATTTCTGTGCAATAAGCGTTGGACAAGCTGTCACGTATTGAGACGCATGGATCAAGGCGCATTGATAAATTACAAATATAATAACGTTTTGTATAAAATAATAATTATATTTGTATCCCTAATTAACCAAATTAAATACGCAATAAGATAATTGTTTGTTGAGGTTGCGTAGTGTCAACATGAGATGCGACAAAGAGAAAAAGAAATTCAATATTAGTTAGTGGATTTATACGACGATTAATATTAAAATACTAGAATATAAATATATGTGAGGTATGGTAAGGAAATAAATAGACACCTACGAACTTCTTTGTGGGAGGTTCCAGGTACCAGGGGCGGTGGGACACACTAATACCTTAAAGTCTTGTGGAATCTCTCTTCAGAAATCAAAATCGGTATGCATGCGTGGGCAGGCTCGACCGGAGTGATACCGCGGCCTCACAGAAAACCGGTGTGAAACAGCGCCTGCGCTATGTTTCACCGAGTGAGTGAGGATACCAGAGGCCCATGTCCCAACCCCTCCCCCCTTCCCTCTACCCATCTCCCAAAGGCCGGCAACGCACTTGTGACGCCTCTGGTGTTGCGGGTGTCCATGGGCGGCGGTAATCGCTTACCATCAGGTTTTATTTATACATCTGCTCGTTTGTCCCCTTTTATTACATAAAAAATATGTAAATGATTGTAGATGATTAGCTTAATTTCTGATTATTAATTGAAACATCCTAAGCGTAGATTGTAAAGAATAACACAAACTGCATACTTGCATATAATTTTAAATATACATTTTGGTAAAATATTCTTATTAAAAGTTAAAACACACAAAACACATAAAAATCAATATCTGTATTACTTATTTCTGAAAATAAAACCATAAAACTTTGAAAGTATTACAGAAGTATCATAATATATAACTCCCAGGTAGTCGTGAGAGACAAAAGTCCTTCTCACAGAAAACTTTTGAACTTTTCAACACAATGCATTTTTTGAATAAAGATAGTGTATATTCTTAACCATTTAAATAGATCTCTGAAGTTCTTGTTATGTGTAAGGCAAAGCACCACAAACAGAGATCTAATAATGGTGGTGGCGACGAACTTGTCGATGCCATCGTCTTTAAAATAAGCAAACAATGAATAGTTGCAAGAATAGTTCGATAAACTAAAACTTCGTCACTTGTTAAATACATTGCTGGTTACACTAGAACGCTTTTGTTATAAGTGTAACGTTATAAGGCAATGTATTTAAAGTAAATGAAAAGAGTCAGAAAGATAACAATCAATGATTGTCTGTAGTAAAAGTTGCGTTTGTAAATTTTAAATAATTGGACAATAGTGTGAAATTGCGTGTCGTACCTAATAAAGGAAATCATGCGGTGATTTCATTATGCCGGCAATTTTATACCCTCCATCTACTTTTATATAGCGCAATAGTTTGAATGGCTAGTTAAATACTATTATTTCGCAAGCAAGGCACGAAAGGAAGGAAAATAAAGTAGTCTTATTTTCTTTGAAACTCAAACGAGTGTTGAAGTTAGAGAAGCGATTACTTGAGGCGTATTATTAGCTTGGAGTTCATTACTTGTGTTAGTTATGTACTGTTGTGTTGTATTGTTTGAAACTCAAGTGTATACTTATTTCATAATAGAAATATACAAACAACTAAGAAAACTCTTGACTGAATACAAATTGTTAATGGAAACGACTTCATTCGGGTATTTGCTTTCGTCTGATGTTACACTGAGGCGGGGATAATCTCTTACTTACTGTATATTACCTTCTTGGATAATTTTTGATTAACAAGATATAGCTTGCGGAGTTTAAAGAAGTGTAGTATAAAGGTAATAGAAGAAGTATCCTTTTTTTTTCTGATGAAGAGGTGAAAGAGGAGTAGATGCAGATAGATAACTTGATGATAAATGAGTACTGAGAGAGAGAGAGAGACACCTAAAGAGAGAAAAGTGCATTACCTTTAAAATAAGAGCAGGCTTTTTCAAGGTTTGAAGGTCGTATCGTTTAGGCAATACCTGAGGTGATAATTAATTCCACCCATTCATTGCACAAATGTTTTTTTAAATGTTTTTAATCATGTTTTTGTTATGTCATTACTGCATAGTGGTTTCAATGAGTACAAAAACTCTTCTACAACGTCAGAGAAGGCACAAAGTGACATAAGAAGATGAAGAGATTTCTTGAGACTTGAGAGCATCATCTCAGTCTCATCATCTTCCTAGTCTTTATTATTCCCAATATTATTTGGGGTCGTTTACTCGTTCAACCGGTTCTGCCTGAATATAAATTTTTCGACGCACGACTGGCATCAGACCTTCGCAACCCTGAGGGTGAACTGAGTTCTAAGATTGAACTAGTTGTCAGTATATTTGAGGGCACTGACTTCCCAATAACGATTGCCATAGATGTTCATGACAACACAGGCTACGTCTTGTCTATAATCATTAATTTGAATGTAAAGAAGTTTAAACTAGATTTAACCTTATTGATTAATGGACGTTGCTATTTTCTTAATTTAAATAGATAATTTTGCCGTGAGTTACGCAGTAATTTATAGTTTTAAGTTAGATTGAAAAGTAAATTTTTATTGAAGTTTCTCAATCACATGACATTCAAAGTTTCTTCGATTTAAAGGTTATCAACAACGATTAATCTTGATGAAAAGATTAAAATGTGAATGCAATTTGTATAAAAGGGCAATCGTTCTTTTTAAATTTAAGAAATATCACGTATAACTTTTAATATAAATATATTAAGTGTGAAAAGGTTATCCTCATTTCCAGAGATGTGTGTACGCAAAAATTATAAATGTTCATCGTGACGTGCTGATTTGTTCGATTTCCAGCCAATACAAATATTGAATGATTATTTGTTCTATCCTGGGTGTAATTGACCTAAAATATGTATATTACGTAGAAGTATCTAAGTATAGGCAATCGTGGTGTCGGGCACCCTGCGGCACGATGGACTGATGATTTAAAGAAAGTGGTTGGCGGTGCATGGATGCGGGCTGCTCAGGATTGGGTTTGTTGGCTCTCCTTGAGGGAGAATTTCGTACAGCTGTGGTCGGTGATAGGTTAATACTAAGCATACTTATCAGCAGTCTACTTACTGTAGATCAAGTTGAGCGTAGTCTGGGTTCGAACAGAATATTATCGAAATAAAAAAAACATGGCTTAAATATTTCACTGTTTTTTAAATAAAAATAAAATATCGTAAGAGGTAGGTGTAGAACTTCTGTATAGATTATAAATGTAACATATTTTCCTATTAGATATAAATATACTATTTTCAAAGCACATCTATATGAAATATTAAAATCAAGATAAAGTTTTCAAAAGCCGCGGCCAGGACAAACGCGACATAACTGAAGAACACTTTTTTCCACTACGATACATTTCAGTGTGATCTCTTTTATATAATATTTCACACAACTGTTATTGAGTATATTTTCCTCATGTATCCATATAATAATATTTTTGTGACCGAGTAAGCAATATACAAATAACTCTCAAAGCTGATTGACACTTGTCGAATTTGTGTGAATCCACTTCAAATAGTTGCTGGATATAGCGAAGATATTTATGCAAAGGAAACATTTTCTCAACAAAGGTTTGGTGACGAATCTAGTGTATTATGTTTTTATGTATATCCACTGAACTATTGAAAACCATTAGACAATAGCTAATGTATTGTATTTATAGACTACGAAATTTCCTACCTGAGATATACCTGTCATTTATTTTTGATGTTAAAACATTTGAAGAAAAGATATACTTTTTTGAATATTTTACAGTCGTACATAATTTAGTCTCTTGTACTTTAACATCATCATAAAAAACGACTTAATATGATGATATGATGATTAATAGTCCACTGCTGAACATAGGGCCTCTCGTTCGATAAAAGGTATTGGCCCCTACTATATCCAGACGGTTTTTTTTTGTGTTTTAAGTTGTTCTATCTCTTTGCAGTGATGCTCTCATGTATAATTTGAACCCTAAGTCGCCTCCTAAGTAAGTGGTGTGGATTAAGGAACAAAAAATAAATAAATAAATGTTTGCTGATATTTCGTATTCTTAACTCTTCACCACACAGAGAGACGATAGTCACTTAACATGAAATCAAGAAGTAGAACAACTCCCAAGTTAGAAAATACAAACATCTAACTACTAAACAACGTGAAATTATAACCCCATAACGACCGCATAAGTATGCAGTACATGACATAGTCGCAAACTACCTACATCGATTTTTCCATAGCGCAATTCCATAAGGGCTCTATAATTGCCCAGGGCGTGAAAGCCAATTGACCGACTTACATTACGCAGTCATACACACATCAAAAGTGTCTAGGGATCAAGCATTTTTATGCGGATTTCTTGAGATTGAGATGTGGCTTTGGCCCTGGCCTGCTCAGTCGCCAGACTTGAACCCGATTGAGCATGCATGGGATATGCTACAGAGAAGAGCTCTGCCGAATATGGAGGTATCCAGTCGCAAGAAGACCTTTTTTTGTTGTTGCAACGAACATGGGCGGCCATTCCACAGCGTGATTTGGATGAACTCATTTTGAGTATGCCAAACCGATGTTCTTGTGTTAGTGTTCGCGGTAGAAACACGGATTATTAATTGTTTAAGTTACCTAATAAAATTTTAAAGAAAACTGTTATTTCAGTCTTTTTTTCGAACTTTAATGTTAGTGGTTCAAATGTCAAAAATCCGTTTATTAGGAAAATGGCAAATTTCTTTATTAATGCAAAGGTGACTTGGTTTATCGTTACTGTGACAAACGAAAACACTTTATTTGATGAATCCTTAAAGAAAATTTTAATTAATATCAATCAGGAG
The DNA here is from genome assembly GCA_949125395.1 of Diaphora mendica. NCBI lineage: Eukaryota > Metazoa > Arthropoda > Insecta > Lepidoptera > Erebidae > Diaphora > Diaphora mendica. The sequence continues at coordinate 3,165,584 of OX421317.1, forward strand.
AAAAGTTATTGCAAAAATATATGTTGATCCCTAGACACATATGTTGATCTCTAGACACTTTTGATGTGTGTATTTCATGTTTTTACATACAAACCGTACGTGTTCGGCGTGACAACTGCGTCTAATGTATTTCTTAATTTTATTCTACTTCTGTAACAAGAGTTTGCCATTAAGGTTATGTACGAGAGTCATTAAAAGTGTAACAACTAAGAAGGATGAAATATTATTAACATAATTTTAATTTGAAAAACAAATTATATAGAAATAGTTTTGTTTCATTTGATTTTGGTCGTACTATTATCATTTTTTGGAGTTCGTGAACCTACTGAAAAGTCTAGGTCTTGTGTGTCTATTTTACAAGCTTTTTATTAACTTGCAATGTCAACTAAGCGTGTAGTACTAGTAGAACTCACGGTGCCGTGGGAAACGAATATCCCTAAAGACCACGCTTTAAAAAGAAACAAGTACTTTGACTTAACCAACGATATAACTAAAAATGGTTATGTCGTTGCGCTGTATGCCGTGGAAGTGGGTGCGAGGGGTATACCAGCTAAATCCCTCTATAACCTGCTTAAAGACCTTGGATTGCCAAGAACTTCAGTAAGCTCTTTTCTTGAACGAATATCCAAAGCAGCATTGCTAGGCTCACTTCAAATATGGTTAGGTAGAGGGGGTAACACGGCGGACAGTGGAGGTGAGCGTTGACGCGTCGTAAGGAGTGCTCCTTAAACCTAAACCTGGGTCGCAATTCCCAGGCACTGTCGAAGTCGCATGTGTTGCCCCCATCTATCACGCGATGGACCCGGCACCCGCACGGTGAATCCATGGAACGCTAAGAAATAGGTCTATATATGTATGCTTGTATGTTCGGGTGGAATCTTGCAACTCTATTTTGAAGTAGATATACTTAACTGATTTTGCTGAAATTTTGCAAGCATATGTATAAAGCGTGACAATACAATATTATAATGACATGGAGCTGATCTGATGCTGGAGATGGAAAGTGGCCATAGGAACTCTGTAAAGAAACGTCGCAACATTATCGAGTTTGGACTCGTTTGATTCGTCTCGAGGCATTCCAGTAAAAGCTTGTTTTTAAAAAGCTTTTTAATTTAATTTATAAACTTTTAGGTTCACATTGTTTAGATTTTAGGGCTATGTATCTTATTCGAATATGGATGGTGTCATTAATCTTTTTGTAGCCGTCTTTCAATGGTGACATCTTCTCTCTAACAGGATCTAGACCACTAAACCACCAGATACTTTCAACAATTCCCCGATGCGATAGTCTTATATTTTATTAAATTTTATTCATTTTATTTACGACTTTCGATAGACTACCTTCAGTAAGGGTATTTAAATTGGGTATATAATGGGCATAAAAGGGTATGTAATGCTAGTTTAACAGAAAAAAAGTTTAAAAAATTCTAAAGACTTTTTAATCAATTTTGGCCACTTTTAAAATCTTAATACAATTTTCTGCAACATCTTGCTTGCATTAAATATTTTGAACATAATAAATATTTCGAACATTTTAACACACACAACGCCATCTAGTCCCAAGCTAAGCAGAGCTTGTGTTATGGGTACTAGACAAATGATATAAATACATATATTAATATTTTTTTTGTAAATACGTACATATTATACATAGAAAACTCCGAAACAAATATTTGCAGATGATACAAACATTTGATCCGACCCGGGAATCGAACCCGAGACTTCAAGCACAGCAGTCGCATACGCTACCACTGCGCCACAGAGGCAGTCAAGTCATTACAACTTCTATTGTTACTTACTTAATATATGTACAATGCTTATACATGTTATTAAGAGGTATCCCATTCTGTTACACAGTTATACTCATAAATAATCTACGAAAATTGTTTCAATCTAACTTTGTACATGTCTCCGTATCATAAGGCTGTTCATTGTGAATGAGAAATGAAAATAGACTTTATTCCTTATTCGATAAAGTAGAAACAATATTACGGTGAAGTCAATAAAACAGCAAGTCTAAGTAACTAGTGACACACGGTAAATTAATACGGCCAATATAATAAAATAACGATGATAAATATTTCAAATATCTGTCACATATCGCCATCTAGTTTCAAGCTAAGCTGAGCTTCTACTATAAAAACTAGATTGACTCAGAAAATGTATATAGTTTTTTGTACATAAATACATTTAATAAACAATAAAAATATAGAATATATTAAGTAAAGGATAAGATACTAAATATAACACCACAAAGTAATTACGCTAAGTATGCACGCCTGATTTATTAAATTAACTATTTAGGTAGTCAAGTGTTTGTACGCCGAGCGCTTATTTTTTTTTAAATTAGCTTCCAAATTAACTCTAGTCAGCCTGATGAAAAGCATGATGCATGAGCAAGAGTGGTAGTCACTATCCTCACTGTGAATGCAGGCAATGCAGCATTGTAACCCACACTATGCTTCGTGATCTTAGAATCTACTATCTGAACTATATCACTAAGTTTTAAAATTACCTTGCCTGATAATAAAAAAAATCATAGATCGTGGAGCCTTGTGTCGCTGTTACAGCTGCTTTTACAAATAGTACTGCAATGAACGATTGATTTTAATTTCAATGAAAATAATCAGTTGAAATTGTGTCAGCGTACAAGTTGTATCACTTTTCTTCTAGTATATTTCTTGCTAGGAAATGGAAGATCTTCAAACTAAAATTAAGTTTGGTTTAAAGACGCAACAAGGAGATAGTTCAGTTTTCTTTGACAGTTAGTAAATAGGGTTTGCTGTTGTTTGTAGAATGTATTGTTAATATTCGCTTATTTCTAATCTAAGGATAGACGTTTTTAGGTTTCTAAATTGAAACCAGCTCATAAGCGAATCAGATTCCTAATATGCACAAATGCTCCCTCACCGTGGGAGAGCCACGCTTCGGCATAAATGGGCCGGCTCGACCGGAGTGATACCACGGCCCACAGAAAACCGGTGTGAAATAGTGCTTGCACTGTGTTTTACTGAGTGAGTGAGGATACTGGAGGCCCATACCCCAATCCCGTACCCCTACCTCCCCCCTATCCCCAAAAGGCCGGTAAAGCACTTGTGATGCTTCTGGTGTTGCAGCTGTCCATGGGCGGCGGTAATCGCTTACCATTAGGCGTCTGTTCGTTTGCTTACTTATTCCAGAAAAAAAAGATGATGTGATGACCACGTACAACGGCCCAATCAAGAGGCTAATTGCGGAAATATCCTGGTAAAACAAACAATGCACACATGATTCTGCCTGTATCTTTAATGAATACAAGAATATTATTCATGAATGAAGCCTTAATGATGAATAAAAGTGGTTTCAAAAGGTCATCTTACAGGCCGGAAATGCACTTATAATTTTAAGGTTTCAGAAGTATATGGACAGCGGAAATCACATACCTTCCCAACTGTTCGTTAACCCAATATGTCATAAAAATATATTATGTATTGTGGCTTGAGGTGTCCATTAGTCACAACATCAAAATATTTACTTATAAGTCATATAATAAAAATAATTGGGACAATTAAGGTTGTCATTAATTTAACTTACCTGACACTAGGAAGATTATAGGTATGTGTAAAATTCGCGGAAGTCTGCAATAGTTACTAAACTTAGAACTGAATTGGGGATTTCTCACAGAGAGAAAGAAATAAATAAAATATATTTACTAGTCACACAGAACAAAAAAACATACCCTACGATATACGAGAGAAAGGGACATACTATAGTATTTCCCTAGAGATATATATACCTAAATAAAAATAGACATTCAACTAGAATAAGCTATAAAACAAACATTTAACAAAATAAAAAATATTACAGAGTAATACAAAAAAGAAAGCTTGTGTGACCAAAAGGCCGCAAGTCTCTCACATGCTGCGATCCCGAAAGTAACCACAGCGCTGATTTTCAGAACAATATATTGCCATACACCTAACATCGTACTCAGTAATTAATCCCACATCCCCACTTCTCGCAATTATAGCTTGTAAGCTGCAACCACAGTCCTTAGATACGTCCGATCGACTAAACTTCAGCCGATGACATTAATGGCCATCGAGAACGTCCAATGTCTCCCCGGTGTGTTAAGTGTAATGCGACGTATTGACAACTGCATTGGAATCTAGCCCGTAAATTAACCATGGACATTGGCAGTTAAGTCTGTAATCGCTTGACTTAGATGTTGGTTGGATCTGACATTCAGCACAGAGAGGAATGTAAGAAAGTAGGCTACGGGAGACTTCTGATCAATCGATACACACTTTACGGATGCGATATGCGTAGGGTTTGCACCTGGATAGGTGGATTTCTGGATTTTTCACCCCATCAATGAAAAAAGATCCAGGAAAGGAATGAAATATAAATCAATCAATATGTCTAGTATTTATAATTTAGTAGACAGTTTATCTTTCTTCCAAAAAATCTTCCTCAAACCCCACGCTCCCTTCACCACACTTGATGGTGAAATATTATGTTAGACTCGAACCGACAAAAACTCTAAGCTGTTTCAATATGAATGAGAGACTGGACACTCTCTAGTCATCCACTGTGTCCAGTGGACAGAAGATTTACAAATCATAAGTTCTTGCCAATATTAGAGTCCCTCCAGAAGAAAAATCTGTGTCTTAATTTAAGTAGTTAGCTGGAGCCGACAAGTGTTAGAGTGGAGACCACGATTAGGTAAACCGCCGGCACGAAGGACCAACGACATGAAGGACAGAACAGTTACCATTACTTTTGATTTTCAAAAATGAAGTAGTATATATCGCAATTATAAACATATATCTATCAATACATATAATAAAATAGTAACTAGTCGCTGTCTGTACATGGAGGATATATAAGATAAACTATTATAGGGGGGCTTTATTAACAGTAGAACCCAAAACAAAGACATTTTGAATTTCTGTCTGTTTGTCAATATAACTGCTTGTCTGTGCGTTTGTGCACCCTAATCTCAGAAACGTCTTAACCGATTTAAATGTGGATTTCACTAAAGTGTTGCGGTTTGCTCCACTTAACATTAGGTGTTTGTTTTATTTCATTCGGTTCATAAATAAAAAAGTTATTAAGTTTGTAGAATCACCGCGATAAGCGACCTTTACTTAGGAGGAGCAGCAGGGAAAAGCTAATATTTTTATATGTTTGTAAATTCATACATTTCTTATCGGTAAATAATATTCGGTATGGTAAAACTGGCACAAATATTTGTATGAAAGAGAATTGTTCCGTAAAATCTATCGAAGTCTTCAAGTCTACTGCCTCAAGACATATATCAGTGTTTTCTCGAACATTCGCCAGTAAATAGCCTTAAGCATAAGCTCGATCTAACAGTGAACATATAATCAAGCATGTAAAATTATTACTTCTGGTAATTTTATAGTTCTACGCGTAATTTTAATTCTAGAATACCGTGGGAGAGCTAGGCTTCGGCATGAATGGGCCGGCTCGGCGGAGTGATACCAGGGCCTCACAGAAAACCGGTGTGAAATAGTGCTTACGCTGTATTTCACCGAGTGAGTGAGGATACCGGAGGCCCATACCTCACCCCTCCCCCTATCTCCTCCCCCCCATCCCCCAAAGGCCGGCAACGCACTTGTGACGCTTCTGGTGTTACAGGTGTCCATGGGCGGCGGCAATCGCTTACCATCAGGCGATACGTCTGCTCGTTTGCCAGCCTATTCCATAAAAAAAATAGAAATTTATTTAGAGGTCACACTATTAAAAACTCCTTTCTCAAGAGATGCCAGGGCCAACAGAGGACTATTAAAAGAAGGACAACATTGAATATTAAAAGTACTGGAATCTTATTCTTTTCAAGTGCTTGCTGTATATATAATAATATATGTTGATCTAGCTCCTCTCATTTGCCTACTATGATACAGTATTGTCTTATCATAGGAATCTTATTAGGGTTGTTAAAGGTTTAGTTAAATCAGACCGATAACATGACCTCAGAGAAAACCAGTGGTAACCAATTGGTAACCAATTCTTTCATTGTTCTTCCCACCCCCTCATGCACTCTGAACTCCAGAACCTTTGACTGAAACAGGTCCTTTAGTCCTTTAGTTCTTTACTCATTAATAAAGGGCTCCCATCAGGTTTGAAATTAGTTAAATACCTAGAAAAAATATAAATGAATACCACTTTTAATATGCGTATCGTTCAATACATGTTCAATACATACAACTTTCTCGGTGGCGCAAGTGGTAATGTAAGCGACTGCTGTTCTTGAGGTCTCGGGTTCGATTCCCGGGTCGGACCAAATGTTTGTGTGAACTGCAAATGTTTGCTTTGGAGTTTGGGTGTTTTCTATATATAATATGTATGTAGTTTATACCATAGTTATGTATATATATATATATAGTTATATAGTTTTACTAACATATTAAGAGGTTTAAACCAACTTCCAAAACAGTAAGTTATTCATTTGATTGTATTTTCATCACGTTAGTGTTAGCACGAAATTAAATTCTGTTTCAAATTAAATTCACGCTCACGATGTTCACCTGGCTAACATAACCTAGTTAATATAAGCTAAAACAAAAATTGTTGCCTCCATAAGTTGAACAAGGAAGGCACGGCCGACAATAGAAGCGGAAAGTAGCCGGACGGTATGCAAGTTGCACACCAAGCGATAAGATAAAAGCGAGTTTAACCGAGCGGCGCCACATATTATATACTAATTTAAATATACATACATTTGTATTTTTAACCGACTTCCAAAAGGAGGAGGTTCTCAATTTCATCGGTTTTTTTTTTATATATGTACATCGATTACTCCGTTAATTGTGGACCGATTTTGAAAATTCTTTTTGTATTCGAAAGGGTATGCTCCCCATGTAGTCCCATGGCCACCATATCAGGATCTGATGATGTGATCCTAAGGAAATCGAAGGAAACCCTCAAATTTACGTGAGCGCCTGCAATGAAGTTACGAGCAATTGTATGCATACCTTCATATTCTGTAGACATCATTAAATTTTAAATGAAATGATGATGAGAGACTTGAGAAAGACCAAAAAGCGAAAAATAAAAAAAAAACTTCGTTTAAAAAAACCGACTTCAAAAACTAAAAAGTATAAAATAACTTAATTTGTATGTGCTACCTATTCATTGGTTTGAAGTCGGTGCCAAGCCAAAATGTAATAGTAGGTACCGCACTCGCCGCGCGTGACCTTGAGCGGGATAGCTGCTCTTCGCGTTGAACAAAACAACCGAAGCGTCGACGTTCGTCTCGAAATATAGCGTGTGGTACCTACTATTCCATTGGCTTGGCACTGACTTCAAACCAATGAATAGGTAGCACATACAAATTAAGTTATTTTATACTTTTTAGTTTTTGAAGTCGGTTTTTTTAAATGAAGTTTTTTGTAATACTTGCTTTTCTCGTTTCAGTTCATTACTCTTCAAAATTTGAGATTTGACGCTATAATATTGTTTTTCTTATTTCCATTTTCTATTCTTTGTGTATAAAAAAATTGCTGAGCCCCGTGGTGTTAAAAAAAAAGTTAAAAAAATAAGCATGAATTATTGAAAAGTTAAAGAATTAATGAGAAGTCGCAGTTGTGAAGATATTATTATACGCTCACGATGTTCACCTGGCTAACATAACCTAGTTAATATAAGCTAAAACAAAAATTGTTGCCTCCATAAGTTGAACAAGGAAGGCACGGCCGACAATAGAAGCGGAAAGTAGCCGGACGGTATGCAAGTTGCACACCAAGCGACAAGATAAAAGCGAGTTTAACCGAGCGGCGCCACATATTATATACTAATTTAAATATACATACATTTGTATTTTTAACCGACTTCCAAAAGGAGGAGGTTCTCAATTTCATCGGTTTTTTTTTTATATATGTACATCGATTACTCCGTTAATTGTGGACCGATTTTGAAAATTCTTTTTGTATTCGAAAGGGTATGCTCCCCATGTGGTCCCATGGCCACCATATCAGGATCTGATGATGGGATCCTAAGGAAATCGAAGGAAACCCTCAAATTTACGTGAGCGCCTGCAATGAAGTTACGAGCAATTGTATGCATACCTTCATATTCTGTAGACATCATTAAATTTTAAATGAAATGATGATGAGAGACTTGAGAAAGACTAAAAAGCGAAAAATAAAAAAAAAACTTCGTTTAAAAAAACCGACTTCAAAAACTAAAAAGTATAAAATAACTTAATTTGTATGTGCTACCTATTCATTGGTTTGAAGTCGGTGCCAAGCCAAAATGTAATAGTAGGTACCGCACTCGCCGCGCGTGACCTTGAGCGGGATAGCTGCTCTTCGCGTTGAACAAAACAACCGAAGCGTCGACGTTCGTCTCGAAATATAGCGTGTGGTACCTACTATTCCATTGGCTTGGCACTGACTTCAAACCAATGAATAGGTAGCACATACAAATTAAGTTATTTTACACTTTTTAGTTTTTGAAGTCGGTTTTTTTAAATGAAGTTTTTTGTAATACTTGCTTTTCTCGTTTCAGTTCATTACTCTTCAAAATTTGAGATTTGACGCTATAATATTGTTTTTCTTATTTCCATTTTCTATTCTTTGTGTATAAAAAAATTGCTGAGCCCCGTGGTGTTAAAAAAAAAGTTAAAAAAATAAGCATGAATTATTGAAAAGTTAAATAATTAATGAGAAGTCGCAGTTGTGAAGATATTATTATGAAATAAAAGGATAGGGAGAAATGCTCGAAGGACCAAAAATGTTGGCGAGCCAGTGGACTGTATAACGACGTGTGTATTTATGTATATGAAATAATTAGATGGTGGTTTTAGTATATAATAACGATATATTTACGTAATTATTAACAATTACAAGACGTCAGTGTTGTGTTGTACAACAGAGTAGAGGATTAAAGGATATTTCTAATTTACGAGTTCAAACGTTTTTGTAATAATATATCAAAACGAACTGGTAATGAAATCCGAGTTAAAAGAGAAGTTAAGAGAAAAATCCATTTTTTAAAAGATTACTATCATTATTTGAGCAATGTTATTCTCTTATAACTTCGCCCATTGCCTCAAGTAGCCTCAGGAGCCCAAGATAACCATTTAGCAGTTGCAACAAACCCGGCTATTATGCTTGCAGTACCGCCATTGTTTCCGACTGAAATAATAACCGGCCAGCAAAAATGGCCGAGTGTGTTGCACACAAAAAAAAGAACAACGCATTATGAATTAAGAGAATGTATAATTTTAAATTTGGTTTTCTGTTGTCTGGCATTTAAATAAAGACTTTATTTTGTGGGTATGAAAGGTATTACTATTTACAAGCTTTTTATTAACTTCCAATGTATGTACGTATGCTTGTATGTTCGGGTGGAATCTTGCAACTCAATTTTGAAGCAGATATCTTCAACCGATTGTGCTGAAATTTTGAAAGCATATGTATACAGCGTGAAAATACAATATTATAATAACATGGAGCTGATATGATGCAGGAACTGGAAAGTGGCCATTGGAACTATGTAAAGAAACGTCGCAACATCATCGAGTTTGGACTCGTTTGATTCGTCTCGAGGCATTCCAGTAAATGCTTTTTAATTTAATTTATTTAATAAGAATTTTGTTTCGTTTGTAGGTTTGTTGTTAATAACCTTTTAAATGCTAAGGAATTTGAAGTATATATATATATAAATACATATTCTTTTGTGTCGTGAATTTTACTGTCTATATAAATGACAATGATGTCAGTGATGATGTATTCCTAGCCAGTTTCAACCATGGTGGCCAATCTCAGCGTAGACTAGTTAACTAAGCTATAAATATTATAGTGCATAAGTGTACGCGCAAACACACGTGCACTCTCTATCCTCTCACTCTTGTAATCCGATGAGACGGGTAATCCGACATGATCAACGAAAAATCAGGCGCAGGACCGATGGTATTAACGTGCCCTCTGAGCCACAGGGGTTAAGATCTCAACTTCCGAACTCCGGCCAATTATCTAGGATTTCTTTATTCAGGCAAACTCGATAAAATTTTTTGGTCCGAGCTTTTTGATCGATAGCCGCATACCTTTAGATCTACGAGGCAGTTATATTCATAGGAAAATTAAAACATCCAAGACATAAATAGTTATGTCTTGGATTTTTTAATTTTCCTTACTTTCTGGTTCGTTTTTGTATCTTGAATATCATTTTGGTACTACCTATTACAATTCATAAAAAAATGAATGCTTTTACCATACTTACTGCGATTGCAGACAATGCAACAATGCAGCATGGTGACCCACACTATGGCGGCTTAGTGATGCTTCTGCATCATTAGGCCTCCGGTCTCGCACTCACCAACGAAACACGACAGCACGAACGCTGTCATTTAACGTTGATCTTCTGTGCGAGGGTGGCCTTAACCGTTTCTTTAAAGCCGTGGCTGAAAGCCAGTCGGGTACATCTGTAGACGTAGCACCATAGTTATTTGTAACCGTTTACAGAAATGCGAATACATTACTTAAGCAGATTGTAATAAATTTATTTTCAAATTGAAGGTAAAAGAAAAGACCATCGGTATGACTTGTTGCATGAAAATCACAAAGTTGAATTTATTGCTAATATTAATTGTCTTATAAATTTATAATCATATCACTATTAATCATAAAGAAATAAAATGTCAAATATTATTAGTCTATAAAGTTTTGAAACTTTGTCATTACAAAGCAACAATTAACATTACATTTCGTCTTCTAATGAATCACAGTACAATCGTACTCATTAAAAAACAAAGGCGAAACATAATCTCGAAGCAAACTTTGAAAGGCCAAGCATAATTTTAACCGAGGGCATCGTTACAGGACTGAACAATTCAAGTCAATAACTCCTCTAACTCTGGAAACTCCCAACTATCCAACTTGCCCATTCTAAAGCTCACAACGAATCGAATACACTACGAGTGTTCTTGTTCTGAAGCGATTTATTACCAGTATCGAGTGAATGGCGGTATTGTGATTTGATTGTGTTGGAAATTGTAGAAGTTAAGTGGGGATTTTGGTACAGTTTTCAAAGAGCACGAGGTACGCTGTTGTAGTTTCAAAGTTGAGTTTTCAGTAGATTTGATATGGACATTGAGATTTTGTGTTATTGCTTCCTCTCGATATTCGTGTTTAAAAATTGAATTACGCATTCAGTACATTAATTTATAAATATATAACAGAGGTTTACAATTTGATAAGTTTGTACATTTTGAATTTTTCGTTAAAGTTACAGAACTATTTGATAAAACACTTACCATTAGGACCTACGTATACTTACCGCTGCCCATGGACACCTGCAACACCAGAGGCGTCACAAGTGCGTTGCCGGCTTTTGGGGGATGGGGAGGGGGATGGGGAGGGGGATGAAAGGAGGGGTTGAGGATATGGCTACTCATTTGGTGAAACACAGCGCCAGCGCTATTTTACACCGATTTTCTGTGAGGCCGTGGTATCACTCCGTTCGAGCCGGCCCATTCATGCCGAAGCATTGCTCTCCCCCGATAATTCTCTTCTCCCAAGTGAAATTCATCATATTTCACTTAATAACTTTAGCTATTTGTTACGACAGTAATTGAAACTAGAGTTACTAAAAATTAATTACGAGCCAAAGCTTGTGCTATACCAGAGAAGTTATCTGAACCAAACTGCTGCATAAACATTCTTATATTTCTAGATTAAAAATAATTAAGATACATAAAACATTGGATCGTGCTCGTGGCACTGCACTTTGGTCTCAATAACAATCTAATTTCATCCTTTGTGATAGCAACCGGGATCGCAAAGCACTAGACCAACATGATTATCAAAAACCAATAGATAAATCCATAGATTTAAATACCCTGACATTTTGACCAGCTAGTGCACGTCAAAGCAAGTTAGGTAAACAAATTCACCCAACCTCAAACGAAACACTTCCACCCAAAGCGTCAGACACGATCTATTATGAAGGAGCACCTAAAATTCCAAACGCATCTATTATTACTACCACTCGCTTACTAAAACTGTACATTCAAAGCGGAAGTTCAAAATCGTAGGCGTTTCCGCCAGTTCATCTAGATATAGCTCTAAAGACTTTACCATAACATCGTCGGCTGCTTTTGAAAGCGCCAGAACAGCTTGTATTTAGTTATTTAAACTTTGGGCACTAGTTTGTCTATCTTCAGTTACTGAATATAACTAAGTTTCTGTATTAAACATACATGTATAGTACGGTACTAACCCTAAAACTTACCTCTCTTCTTAGTAGCTGGGAAAAAGATGCAGGTTTTCACAGAAAAACCCAAATCTTTTATTGTTTTTTATCGAGTGAGTAAAGTTATCAAATCCCATAAATTTTCTCTTCCCCCCTCTTTTCTGTACGCAACTTATTCTGTAGGTACTGAAAGGAGACAACGCTATGTGCGTTACTTTTAGTTGCACTCAATAAGTTTCAACTACAAATGAAGAATAAAAGTGTGTTTATAAAAGCATATTATATTGACTATCAGTAGGTAGGTACTAGTATAATGTAGTATTCGTGCCGAAGGTCAAGGTCATTAGTAAGTACCCAATTTATAAGCCAACTTCGCCCAAGTGACATCACTTTTTACAAGCATTTACAGTAATAGCCAAAAAATAAATATAAAACTTATATATCCATTTTATTATTTTAAAAAATATCCGATATCCACGCAGGCAAAGTAGTCTGCAAAAACTATTGTACTATAAAATAGTTTTATATCTAGTGTACCTACACTGTAATATACCGCACAGAAACCATATGTTTTCCACGGCTGAGTACCGAAGCAGGCGTTAAGATGATAGATAGATTGCACTGAATGTGTCATATTTATAGTCCGGATTAATAGCTTGTGTCAAGTGAAGAGAATACCTAGCGTATGTGCTTTGGCGGAGCTTGTATGATTATGCCGAGAGCTTGTTTACATGAGAAAATAAATTTATTTACTCTTACAGACACGAATGTATTAGAAAAAATATAGTCTGTATTTGGTCGCTGGTGATAGCTCCACCCGCGTGTATATCGGTTATCGCAATAAAAAGTAGCCTATGTCCTTCTCCTAGATCCTATCTATCTTTATGCCTAATAGCAGGCAAATAGGTTCAACGGTTTAGCCGAGAAAGAGTAACAGACAAAGTTACTTTCGAATTTATAATAACAGTGTTGATATGAGGAGTTCCTAAACGAACTGGTCGATCATGGTGGTAAATGATAACCTACTCCAGTGAACACCGGCTCATTGTTGTATATTTTCACAAATATTCCCATCGACCAATTCCCATAATAATAGTAATAATATAAGCCTTTATTCAGACAATATATTTACAATGGTTTTTTTTTCTGTTTAAAAATTTATGTTGAGTCCGTTGAAACAACGACATCGACATCATCGTCCGTTTGCCCTACTTTGGCAAAGGCCTCCTCCAACTCCTTCCATTTTGACCTATTTAGCGCTGTCCTAGTCCATACTTTTATGCTGTTGTTGCTTTTATTTCGTCTTGCCATCTTCGGTACTGTCTTCCTCGTTTTCTTTTAGCGTTTCTTGGATACCAGAACATAATGCTTTTACTCCATTTCTCATTGCCTCTTATTGTATGTCCTGCCCATCTCCACTTAAGTTTTCTTATACTTGTGGTTACATCTTCTATTTTCGTACGTTTACTAATTAATTTGTTTCTTATTCTGTCTGATTTCTTTATGTTTAGCATGCTCCTCTCCATGGCTGTTTGGCATGTTCTTAATTTTGCATTTTGTGCTTTGTTAAGTGCCCAAGTTTCACACCCATATGTGAGAACTGGTAGCACACATGTATTGTATAGTTTTGTTTTAATGGACATTTTGACCTCAGTATTCTTCATAATTTCTTTTAGGCGCCAGTAGCTTTTCCATGCGTTACCTATTCTTGTATCTATTTCCTTTGACATTAAATCGGTTGTTGAGATCTGTTGACCTAAGTATGTATACTCTTTGACGTAATCGATTAGTCTTCCATTCATATAATGGGGTCTTCTGTTACGTTTGTCATGGCTTTAGTTTTTAATAAATTCATTGTTAGACCAACTTCGAGGCTTCCTCTTTCTAAGTCTTCTATCATATTTTGAAGATGATCTTTAGTTGTAGCGAATAGTATGATGTCGTCAGCGAATCGTAAGTGTGAAAGTTGTTCTCCATTTATCTTTAGCCCATACTCATCCCATTTCAACTTGCGAAAGATTTCTTCTAAAACAGCGTTAAATAATTTAGGGGAGAGTGGGTCGCCCTGCCGAACACCTCTGTTTATTTTGATTTCCTTGCCTTCCTTTTCTAACTTTATTTTTGCCGTACTGTTGATATATATATATATTTTTAAATTCTTATATATTTATGTTCTACTCCTTGATTTTTTAAACTTTGCCAGATATTATCATGTTCTATGGAATCAAATGCCTTGTTGTAGTCGATAAAACAGCAGTAGAATGGCACATTAAATTCCTTATTTTATTCGAAGACTTGCCTTACTACGAGAATGTAATTCCCATAATTATAATTAAATAACTGTAGAAAAACAGAATTAAGCAGTATTTTTACTGCTTTTTTTCAGAGTGAGGATCAACTGGGCGAGTAGATGTACATGAAAGACAATATTTACTCGTACGTACCATCAAGTCACCAGTTAGTTCGTTTTTGCATTCGTTTCCCCTCGTCGCATAGAACATAAATCATAAATACTTCCCATCATCATTATGTTCATCAACAACCCATAACGTCCCACTGCTGGGCTCGGGTATCCTCTCAAGAGAGGGTGACGGCCATACGTTTAGAATCCTCTGCTTACGAGAGATAATTCCCCAAAAAAATCCCAATATTGTGAAAATAATTACTAAGAAAGTTTTATTACACTAAGATTATAGCTACTCCATAGCAATGATATTGTCCCTAAAGATATATAAAACCTCTTAAATAAGCAGGTTACATTAATATTAGTAGTCTGGACAAACTTTTGTACGTACAATTAAATTTTCGAATAAAAAATAATCGAATAACAAGAAAACTTTAAGAAACTATAACTGGACTACATAAAAACTTTTGATATATTTTATAAAGCCTGTATGCCTATGTCATCCGAGCCATTATTGCGAATCTATTGACACTTCATACATAACAATTAGTTCAGTCCTGTAGTAGTATGCCCTGCCTGCCCGGACACCTGCACGAGGGAGGATATGATGGCTGCCACCGACAATGCAGTCAGAGTGGCCGCATTCTGGTCTGCTAAGATCTAACTACACTGACACTAAACATTTTGCCATCGAAACGCTAAGAAGATTAGTTCAGTAGTTTAGAAGTACAAACATACAGGAAATGCAAAAAAAATCCTTCCTGTTGGGTTCACCATAGTAGGGTAAAAAAAAGCGGCCAAGTGCGAGTCGGACTCGCCCATGTAGGGCTCCGTAGCAGCAAGTAACATAATATATTTTTATTTTTATATTTGTGTTGATTGAATGCAAGGTAAATTGCGGTTTACGATTTATGACGTATTAAAAAAAAACTACTTACTAGATCTCGTTCAAACTAATTTTCGGTGGAAGTTTGCATGGTAATGTACATCATATATTTTTTTTAGTTTTATCATTCTCTTATTTTAGAAGTTACAGGGGGGGGGGGGGACACATTTTATCACTTTGGAAGCGTCTCTCGCGCAAACTATTCAGTTTAGAAAAAAATGGTCTTAGAAACCTCAATATCATTTTTGAAGACCTATCCATAGATACCCCACACGTGTGGGTTTAATAAAAAAAAATTTTTTGAGTTTCAGTTCTAAGTATGGGGATGATTTTTTTGATCCCAAAATGTTTTTTTTTTTTCTATGAAAATCTTAATGCGGTTCATAGAATACATCTGCTTACCAAGTTTCAACCGTATAGTTCTTATAGTTTCGGAATAAAGTGGCTGTGACATACGGACGGACAGACAAACAGACGGACGGACAGACATGATGAATCTATAAGGGTTCCGTTTTTTGCCTCTGGCACGGAACCCTAAAAACATGAATCTGTCTGGGAGACAATTGCCCGAGTGTAAGCTACCTAAAGAACGGTGAAAAATATTTGTAGAGAAAGTTATAAAACTCAACTAAGATTATGTCAACTGAAATGTAACGATACTGTCTCCAAAGATTAATAAAACCTCTCAAATAAGCAGTTATACTTATATTAGTAGTCTGGACAAACTTCTGTAAGAACAATTGAATTAATCGAATAAAAAAACAATCGAATAAAAACGAGTACAGATATTTTATGAAGAACGTTCAACTTTTAGCAAGTGTAGCGATTATTAAGAATGTAAACGCAAATTAAGAGGGTCGGGTCTCTGTTGACTCGGATTCCAATTTGATTTTGTACACTTTATCTAAAGAATACCAAATAGACGGGCGCAGATGTAGAATGACCTTTGGAAAGGACTACGAGAGGGCGTAACCTATTTAGGTAATGTCGCACGTACGATTTTTTCTCAATATTTTCAAACATTTGAAGAAATTTTTTAAATGGGTTTCTAACTTCTCTTCTGAGCCTTAATATATTAAACGGCTTTTCTTTTTACCTGTTCTGAATTGACAAAATGGTTAAACGAACGATACTACGAAGTGATAACTTAAACTAATCTAAGTTGAACTACAAAATACGGCTAGCGCTGTGGGTTAGAGTGAGAGAGGAGGAGCCTGCCTACCGCTGCCGTATGCGTGAGAGAAAGGGAAGCCAGACAGACTGGCGCCGTAACGCGTTGCGTAACGAAGCCGTTTACTCTCCCATAAGAAGTTATTACTTCAAAAAGCAAATAGGATGTTGAAGGCTGATGGATTAAATACCATTTTGAAAGTTTAGTCAGTGTCCAACATTGGTCTAAATGAAATAAGTTGATTAAATAAATATTTTATTCGTTTAAAGTGATATGATTTATATAGTTTTACTAGAAATAAAAACAAAAATAAATGGGATGGCGGAAAGTACGTGTTTTCAATCTGTCGAATGTGAAATTAGATAGAAATAAGTAAAATGTAAATTTCACTCATAATTTTACTTCCACTAACTACGCTCAGAGTATCCACAAAACCACGCTCTTGTCATATCCAGTGTTTTTTTCTTCTTTTTAA
This sequence comes from Diaphora mendica, assembly GCA_949125395.1. Classification (NCBI taxonomy): domain Eukaryota; kingdom Metazoa; phylum Arthropoda; class Insecta; order Lepidoptera; family Erebidae; genus Diaphora; species Diaphora mendica. Next base: position 3,182,721 of record OX421317.1, read on the forward strand.
GGAAAGTCTTGAGCAAATTTAATTTGTCGATTAAGTTTGCATTTTAATCCTTGTGATTGGTTGTTCCTAATGGTCTGTATGAAGAGTGATTGGATTTTCGACAACACGAATTATGTAATTTTTTTATTCAAATGTTTTTATTAAGTAAATACATAACGATTTTTATGTCAACTCATTTATTTTCATCTAATTTTATTGTCATGCAACGTCATGAAACTTCGCCTACATAAAGTCATGTTTATTTCCCAGAGGCAGAGACATAACGAATAACACATATTTATTTTTATTATTATTTTTACATATTCTATTTACCCCTGACACACCTCTTTTGCTTCGACCACATTCATCAATCCTGGTGCTATTCACATGGTCCCTTTCGCATGTAACTTTCAAAAGTAAAACGAAAGGATCTGACCTAGATAATAGTTTATTTCATTTAGATTACCACTAAGTGTCTTGTTTAGCCGTGTAAGTTTCTGGAAGAAGAACTGATGTGTCGCCAAGAAGGCGACAGAAAAAAAAAGAATGAATATTCTCCTGACATGCAGCACGAATGGGCCGGCTCGACCGGGGCGGTACTACCCTCGCACAGAAAATCAACGTAAAATGACAGCGATCGTGCTGTCGTGTTTCGTTGGTGAGTGCGAGACCGGAGGCCCAAATAGTCTAGTCAACAAGTTACATACTTGTCGACTAGACTAAAAGATGCAGCAGCATCACTAGGCCGCCATGGTGTGGGTCGCCATACTGCATTGTCTGCATTCGCAGTGAGTATGATGACCGCCACTCTTGGATTCTGCTTATGCTTTCCATCAGGCAGAGTAGAGTCATTATGGCTGGCCATACATAAAAAAAAAAAAAAAAAAAAATAAAAAAAAAAAAAAAGAGACAAGAGAAAGAGTGAACTAAATTGGTGTATTGAACTAGTTGTCAGTATATATTTGAGGGCACTGACTTTCCAATAACGTTTGCCATAAATGTTCATGACATAGAGATTAGCTATTTTTAGGATTGTAGTTAAATTTTAAAGGTAGTAGAGCCACGCTGATTTCAGCACGAATGGGCCGGCTCGACCGGGGCGGTACTACCCTCGCACAGAAAATCAACGTAAAATGACAGCGTTCGTGCTGTCGTGTTTCGTTGGTGAGTCCGAGACCGGAGGCCCAATTAGTCTAGTCAACAAGTACCATACTTGTTGACTAGATTAAAAGATGCAGCAGCATCACTAGGCCGCCATAGTGTGGGTCTCCATACTGCATTGTCTGCATTCGCAATGAGTATGGTGACCACCACTCTTGGATTCTGCTTATGCTTTCCATCAGGCAGAGTAGAGTCATTTTGGCGGGCCAAACATTAAAAAAAAAAAAAAAAAAAAAAAATTACGACACAAATGTGTTACTCGTGTTAGTATGTACATGTCAAACTCAAGTAAATTCAAAAATTTTGTTCCGAAAGAGCCTCTGTTTGTGTTAAGAGATTGCAAAATGTGTATCAAATAGAACGCGGGTTCAGTGCTCCGTTTCACCATGTTTCCTCTTTGTAAATACGAGATGCAATGTAAACAGACTAGTATTTATTATATGCGAAATTCTTAAAAGTTTTTTAGACTTGAAATCCAATTACTTACTTCTACGGTTTTGAAAGTAAATTATTGTCTCTCAAGTGTGAAATTTCGGGCAACAATATTTTCCGTTGATCTAAAATGGGAAATTAAGCAAGTTCTAATACCTCACATCACAGAATAGGGAAAATTTCCGAACACCCTTAATGTGTTGTTTAAAAAAAAATGATGTGTTATAAAAACATTTCTAAGATTATAAAATTAAGTTTATTTTCGAAAATCGGGAAGTAAGTTGATAGTTAACATAAACATCAAAAAACAATATTCAATACATGGATTTACATATAAGGAATATTGTTTGAGTATATAGAAGACTTATACCGGTGGGAGAGCCACGCTTCGGCATGAATGGGCCGGCTCGACCGGAGTGATACTACTGCCTCACAGAATACCGGTGTGAAATAGCGCTTGCGCAGTGTTTCACCGAGTGAGCCAGGATGCCGGAGGCCCATAACCCAACCGCTCCACCCATCCCCCTTCCCATCCCCCAAAGGCCGGCAACGCAATTATGACGCCTCTGGTATTGCGGGTGTCCATGGGCGGGGGTAATCGCTTACCATCAGGTGATACGTCTGCTCGTTTACCCCATATTACAAAAAATATACAGAAACTCAGATACCTACATAGTATACACATTGCAAATGCAGACAATGCAACATGGTGACCCCGCCATGGCGGCTTCTGCATCATTGGGCCTCCGGTCTCGCACTCACCAACGAAATACGACAGCACGAACGCTGTTATTTTACGTTGATCTTCTGTGCGAGAGTAGTTTCAAAAAGTGAAACGTTTTATTTTAATCATATTTCGTATGAAATTATTCAAATCTTAAATAATCGGTTCTTGAAACGGGTATTAATAATATTGCTTTCATACGGAACTTTTCATGCGTTACTCAACTCACGTTTATCCAGTTTTTAATTATTTTACATCTCTAAATTTTTTTATAAATAATAAATTATCCGTAACAAATTAATTAAAGATATCCATCAACATTAACGTCCCAGTAAATGGTCGACATTTGTTATACAATTAACTTTGTACAAAGTAAAATAATTAATGTTATCTTAATCTGAATTCATTTACATATAAATATAATTATTTAACACGGATAATACATTTCAATTTCATTATTCAATTTCTAGCAGATAACTGATAAGAAGGGTAGATGCTATCTGAAGATTTAACAATAAATCGTGCAGGTTAAATAATATATCATTATGCGTTTGTGAGAAGATGAATCTTAAAACTCAACATTTAATTACTCGATCAAAATCAAATAATCAATATTAATGAATATTAAAGCAAGACGGCCTAAGTTTTCTTGGTATTCCTACGGGCAATATTTGGTAAATCCAGCCATGGACTACTGCCGCCCATGTAGCATCTGGAAATCCTAATCACCCATCTGCAAATCCCCATCGCCCATTTGGAAATCCCTATCACCCTCCGGAAATTCGTATCGCCCATCTAGAAATCTCCATCACCTATCTAAAAATCCCCATCGTCCAGCTGGAAATCCCTACCCCCCCCCCCCCATCCGGAAATCAAAAGCAGCCCTTTCAATCCTCCTAGAGAATCAGGATTTGGGATCCGAGTATATAACTTGCTTGGTGAAAATCAACGAGGGGACGATTTTGATTGATATCACTGCAAACCATTTTTAATGGGTTTCCTTTGGTAAAAGTTAGTCTTGTAGCTGATTCC